>OX243969.1:7002500-8202500 GCA_945859745.1 Synanthedon formicaeformis | reverse complement strand
AATTGATAATTGTATTATTTCCACACTAATGCCCCAAGTTTGGTCACAGTGACCAAACTACGCGATATAAAATTCATCTATATAAAAATGAAAACTGGGGAGTCTATGACGATTGTTTTAACTATTTAAAGATTTTAAAAAAATCTCGAAGTTCCTTTTAAATCTATACCAATATATAAAGCTGAAGAGTTTGTTTGTTTGTTAGTTTGATTGTACGCGCTTATCTCAGAAACTACTGGTTCGAATTAAAAATTCCTTTTTGTATTGGATACAGTCCATTTATCGAGGAAACCTATAGAGAACGCGGACGAAGTCGCTGGCACCAGATAGTCTTTAAATAATCTTTGCATAGGATTTATGACTGAGTTTCGCAGTGATAAATTGGACAACTCGTAAGGCCGCAGTAACCACAGAAAACCATCGTAAAGTAACAGCATAGCATGTGTGCTGTTGTGTTTTGGTGAGTGAGTAAGGATATCCATAAATACTTGCTAGATAATTTCTAGCGTTTTATAATCTTATAGGTCTTAACCGCTTTAAGGGGATGGTTTTTTCCCTATTTTTAGCGTAAATGAAATATGAAAATAAATAGTACAATTCTTGCTTGTAATATATTTGTTAACAAATTAAGTCATATCGTTAATACATAATTTAAGAATATTATGTCATTTTCTCAACAATAACTGCTCAACTCCTTCAAAGTGCACGCCTTATTGCAACACTCTTCCGTTATATATCTCTTGCCACGCCTTGAAGTTGGAGCCAACTTTAAAGCCATTTCCGGTTCTAGTAGAAAATCAGACTTGTCGGGAAAAAAATTGTTTATCGCAAAAAATGCAGTATCAGGTCTCTTATTCGGTTCACCTTGACATAGAAAAGATAGAGTCACGGATAAGCGCCTTCCGCAATAATATTGAGGCTTCTCCTGTCCCGAACACACAAAGAAAATGCCCAAAAAAATTACACATTTTATAAAGACCATTTTGTGTAAGCTCTATGTTTAGAATCGTTCCGCTATAGAGACACAGGTTGAATGCGTTTAAAGTGCTTTCGAAGTGCGTTTTATAACAATCTAGATTCATCAATATTCATAATTAAGTCTAATAATAAATCTAACGTGATCTGTTAATGTGTGGGGGGTTAACTAATAAACGAAACGCGTCATAGTTTTGTTTTAAGGGACAACAACTTTGTATAAAATGAATATAAGGAGCGTTGCAGGAACAATTTACGGTAAATTTACAAAAGAACAGAAAAAAACAATAGCCCAGTAAAATTAATAAAATCAGGTCAAATAATTGGTGCATATTTGAAAATTGGTACATGAATACTTTGCGGTATCCAGATGAACATACTAAAAGTCTTCAAGGGTGTGCTGAGGGAGGTTAAGGTACCTTTTTTCACGTTTTTTGCTCACATCACGAATATCTCTACGAATAGCGTTATGATTACTTCTGACAAAAGTTTCTACATAAAGTTTTCTACAAATTTGGATATATTCATTTTTACTTTGCGATCAATACTTTAGGAGCTACAGATTGTGTAAGTTAACTAAGAGTTAAGATGTGTATGATGCTGTTGTTGGGGAAGATTTGGATTTAGTAGTTCTTCTAATGGCTCTATCGCCACCAGCAATTATTCCTTGTCAAGCCAGGAAAAACTAAAGTAGAAATCAAGACTTATATTATTAATTTTTGTAGCAATCGATTCTCGTATTCTTTTATACAAAAATGTTGGTGAGAAAATGTTAGTGGAAGAGAAAAAAGTTCATCCAATGTACAGTCTCCCTAAAGATAATTATGAATCATAATATACTCTCGTCTCTATGTCCTTCTGTTTACCCTTCGAGTGAGGCGAATGCGGGGGCGTTTTCACCGAAACAATTGAAAAGTTATTATGCATGCATACTAAATTCTCTCGTTATAGGATTCTTTTTCTTTTTCATTTGTTAAAATATCTTAACGAAAAAAAGAAAATACATTATTAGTGCTTTTATATTATTTCCTAAACATACATTTAATTTAGAACCGATTTGGTACAATTAATCAGAAATCTAATGGAGTTTTTTAATCGTCGATTTTGGAATTTACTGTTTTACGGGTTTTTCATTTTTATTTTTAGTACTTAAAATGAGAGTTTGAATTATGAAAGAAAACAACCCGCTCAAATTTATATCATTTGACTTTGCCAATTCGCAGTGACTTCGAAGTATGAATATTTAAAGTGAATAAAACTTGATGTGTTCTAGTACTATGCACGGACTATAAGCCTCGCAGTAAACCGCTTGTGGACGAAAATTCAATGGCCGGAGCCTTCAAGGACCCAGACAGAGCGTTGCCCGATGACTACATACACATGTTCCTGAGCAACTCCGAGAAACTCATAGATTTTCTCGAGCACATGACGACTACTGATCCGCAATGCTCGAATTTGGTATTCGATGCTCTCATCGAGCATTACATACACGTTTGGTGAGCGCAAGTCTTAATACATTTTTTCTTGACCCGCCCACATTTCAAACTAATGCTATTTTTTATACTCTATGTGTCAGGGCGAAGTTGAAGGAACCACAGAAGAGTGAATATGAGGAGAAAGTGATGAAGGTATTGAAGGATCCCGAGGCTACCTACGACAAGGATCAAACGCTCATCATCTGTCAGATGTTGGGCTTCAAGCCAGGAGTCTTGCATCTCTACGAGGAAAATAAATTGTGAGCAATTCTTTTCTTTAATCTATTTTCCAATCCAAATCAAACATAATACTCACTCACTAAACAAAAACAAAATTTCTTGGTTTCATTGTCAACAATTTTGTTTTTACCATTTTCTTTTCATATCGTACAATATTACAAAGAAGTAAAATTTGTAAGTTTTAATATAAGAGAATAATTTTCTCTTTAATTATAATAATATATAGATCCCACTTCCCTTATCCTATTATGGTCGGCAGTACATTTACAGTACTTGTGGCGTTGTTTGTAGCCGAGTGATTCTTCAACCTGTCGGACGACCTTTTCATTAAAAATATATATATCTAAAATAATAAGGAAATGTTGTTACCGATTGATTGGATCTTCAGTACAAGTGACATCAATTTTTTTTATCCAACAATGGCTGGCATGTGAATGCTAAAACACACTTGTCCTCAGTTTCCCCTGTTAGGCGGAAAAGCTGAATAGACACGGCAAGTTGAACGGACGCGTACAAATGGGCTAAAACTGAATTATTTGTCGTAGATGGCGCGCGCAGGTGGGCGTGCACATGCGTGCTGGCGACGCCGAAGGGGCGCTGCGCGTGTGTCGGCGTCGCGGAGCCACCTGCCCTCGCTTGTGGCTGGACGTCCTTTGGTGGCCTCCGCCCGCGCACTGTCTGCCCGAACTGCTCAACGTCATAGGTGACATTAACGACACGCTGCTTTGAACCGCCAATC
Source organism: Synanthedon formicaeformis (assembly GCA_945859745.1). NCBI lineage: Eukaryota > Metazoa > Arthropoda > Insecta > Lepidoptera > Sesiidae > Synanthedon > Synanthedon formicaeformis. The sequence continues at coordinate 8,199,071 of OX243969.1, read as the reverse complement.
ATTCCATCTCCCTCTAACCTTTACTTGTTTCATCTCCCTCTAACCATCAATCATTCCATCTCCCTCTAACCTATACTTGTTTCATCTCCCTCTAGCTTTCACCGATGCCATATTCCTCTAATCTCCACTCCTTATCGTCTATTGTGACTCGCTCACTCGCGTATTTGTTTCAGCGAACGAGAAGCTGCTGTCACCCATCCTAGTCATCGATTGCCTCACCAGCACTCCCTCCTACACACTCGGCGACGTTCGCAAGTAAGTCACTAACGACTCAATAGTAGCAAAATATCTACAATGTACAATCTATCTACAAGAAATACAGTCATTCTGGTTTTGAATATATACTCGTACCTACTGAAAAAATAGACGGTCAGCATATATGGGTCGGCAGGTAAGCTGATTGTACACTTCGTATTAGGTCGTACATTTCGTAACCGTAGTCATTAACACAAGCAGCGAAGTATATGCTGTTGTGTTGTGTTGTGTTGTTGGATAAGGAGCCCATTTCCTTATCCATTCCTTATACCTTATCCGTAATCCTACTAGCAGTGCTAGTACAGCACTTGTGGCTTTGCTTGTGTCATAGGCGACGGTAGCCCCCTACAATCATGTGGATCGTCACCCTGTCCGACTGATAACCTTCACATAAAAATAGTTCTAACTGTAGTTATACATATGTGTAATACTTACCAATTTGCAATCAGATACCTAATGAACGTGCTAAAAGCTGAGAACGAAGTGATAACCCGCGAGCAGGAGTTGTCCACCAAATACAGGACCGAGAGTGAGAGGATGAAGGAACAGATCCAGCGCATCCAGTCGGAGCCAGTCGTCTTTCAGAGTTCCAGGTGTACGGCCTGCAACAGACAGCTGGAACTGCCCACGGTCCACTTCCTCTGTCAACACGCATTCCATCAACAGTGAGTGGCAACTGCACTCCATTTAACGAGACGAACTCGCAGCGAACGAAATAGACGAAGCTCATTGGTTGACTAATGATTTGGGTAATTTGGGTACGCCCCATTGGCTGATGTCACGAGCATTTTAGCCAATGGGCGCACGCGGCTGATTTTCTTTGCGAGTTCGACTCCTGGAGAGGAGTATAATACAATTGGCTATTTGACAAGATTTAATATATACTACAAATTGTGGTTATCCCATCAGAAAATAGCGTAAAAAACATATGGCACTATATTTTAAGCTAAATTATGTATATTTTTTGCAAATTATAGGAAAAAAAAATTATCATAATTTTTGAAATTTTATCTTGGCGCCGAAACGCCCTGTGACTGGTTGCAACTCTGATGACGTCATACGCTAGTAAACATATCAGACATAGAGTAATAAATAGTGTTTATTCACTTAATATTAGTTCTCTGTGTCATCATTCAGTTCTGTTTGTTTACTAGTGTGTGACGTCACACGTATCAAAGACCAGCGCCATTACAGAAACAGCGTTTTTGGCGCGGTTTTGGAAATTTAAACTTTAAAATAGATTTTTATTAATAATACAGTAGATCTCCCGAAAATATCAAATGTAGTGTGCTTATTATGTAATATAAAATAATTATTTTCTAAAATTAGTCAAATAGCGGATTTTAGACCACAAGAGACGGAACAATTTGTAATTAGCTTTGTTGAGGTCCATCATTAATGTACTACAACTAATGTAAGGTCCATATATTATACTTAGTCTATTCACAGGCAGAAGGATACAGCAACACATAGAATATTATATAGAAATAGTTCGGCTATATGAATCTTCTATCGGCACTATGAATAGGCAATATTTTCTACGGCCTCTTGCAAAAAGGGCCATTTATATGTATATATATATATATATATATATATATATATATATATATATATATATATATATATATATATATATATATATATATATATATATATATATATATATATATATATATATATATATATATTAAGATGTTAAAACAATTTAACCAATGTTAAAAAAGTGTTTTTGTTGTCAGTTGCTTCCAGAGTTACTCTGATTCGGATCGCGAGTGCCCCGCTTGTGCACGCGATGCCCCAACGCACGCGGGGCACTCCGGTAACGCGGGGCACTCTGGCAACGCGGGGCATCCCGGGAACGCCGCCGAGGCACTACACGATCGACTACACAAGGATCACGATCCGTAAGTGCTCTAAAAAGATAATGAAACTAATGGAATCTCTTATAAATGAGACTAGATCTTAATCACGGACTAAACCTGCATCATCGAATTTTTTTGTTCTCCGTTTATCCGCTAACTTCTTCTTAGACCACCCAAAGAATTTTAAATATGTTTTGTACTAGGGAAAGATGATAGACGAGGAAGGTTTGTGTATATCTATACTAGCTGGTGCCCGCGACTTCGTCCCTATGTCCTTTCTGGTGTCCCAGACAACGTGTATGCAAAATTTCATGGTGATCGGTTCAGTAGTTTTTGCGTGAAAACGTAACAAACAAACGAACTCACATTCACATTTATAATATTAGTAAGGATTATAAAGAGGTAATATTTGTATGTTTGTTCGTATGTAAATAATAATCTTTGAAACTTCGAAATCTCGAACTCATCCGATTTAATTTTTTCAACGCAGACGAAGTCGCGGGCATCAGCTAGTAATTTAAAAAAAATCTATCCGTGCAAAGCCTCGAGCTAGTCGCTAGCACAGAAAAAAAAATTACTAAACAAACTTTATCCAATAAGATCTAAAGCACTCGAATATTCAAAATTGGATAATTTTTATTGTAAAATTTTATTACTATTTATCATTTAAATACATATTGAAATTATATCTTAACGAGTATAATATTAGTGTAACGGCTGTTTAAACATTGTGGTGACATCAATAAGTACTACACCCGACATACATATAGTAAAAAAATAATTGTTTCGGCTATTTGTTCGCATAATAATATAATCTGCTATCTGCCGAAAGCGAGGAGAACTAACTCGCCAACGAGAACCGTTGTCACATTTAAAGTGGAAGTTAGCCGTTGTTATGGCAGCCAAGTTAATATAAGACAACCACAGCGAAGCGTGCAAGGGTTCAGCTTAGTAAGCGATAACTTTCACATTTATATATTAGTAAGGATTAGGTTGATCCCTCCGCCCTCGTAAATAGTACTTTTTTTCTAGATGAATGGTACTCTATGTCCTTTCCAGTATCCTTGACAATGTGTATGTAAAATTTCATGATGATCGCTTGAACAGATAAAGCGTGAAAAGGCAACAGACAGACAGAGTTACTTTTACATTTATAATATTTATATGGATTTTACTTTGGTAGATATCTAGCTGTCTATCGATTGAAGAATTTATAGAATCGCTTCAATTGTGTCAGATACGAGTATTACTCATTATAAGTATGAACAAACAAATTCCACCTTTTTATAATATTTATGAATTTTAATCTTATTACTCGACTGCAGAGTTTAATTGTGATTACACAGTCGCGTATTGTTATCATAATATTAACATTCGTCGCTGATCACGGTTTAAGAATACACGTCGTACAAGTTTATCGACAAAAAAAAGAAGATTTCTTATCGATCGTAAATTATAATATAACGTTATCGATGTACATAAATGTCATTGTGATTATTATTAAATATTCCTAATTTGTTTTGTTGTGATGTGGTGTTTCTCTTATAATACCGTCGAAGACACCGGGTAAATAGTTGTTCATATTATCAATTTAAACTACTATTTAATCTACTAGCTGCTGCCCGCGACTTCGCTGTGTTCTGTCACGGTAAGTGGCTACCGTCACAGAACACTGTGTCTGTGGTATGTGACACCACAAAATTTTAGTTTTAGTACACTTTTTTATACCAATATAATGTGTATATTTAGGGGTGAATGTACCAAATAAACATTTTTTCTTTTTTTTCAAGTGCAATGCCAACCATAGTAGCAAAACTTTGAATTTTGACATTATTCAACGTTTTTAATATTGTACTTTAATTATTTGACCTGTTTATGTTTGTAGTTGATTTTGTTTGGATTTTTAAAATTGAATTATATGAGTTTGCGTACGCCAAGATGAATAATGTGTTCAGCTTGAATTGTCTAGCACATTTCACCTAGATGTTAAGTGATAGGCGATGCTTATTTAAATAAGCAAATAAATAAAACGGTGTGTGCACTGTCAATCTTGCTATAGCGATTGTCACTCTTTTCTTGCGTAAGAGTAACGTTTTCATCTAAATTTACTTGGGTCTTTGAGTTGCTAAAAGACTCCTATTTTAAGACTCTTATTTATAACTTGAGCTTAACTTTTAAGCTGGTGCCCGCGACTTCGTCCGAGTTCTCTATAGCCTAAAGCCTTCCTCGATAAATGGACTATCAAACACAAAAACAATTTTTCAATTAGAACCAGTAGTTCCTAAGATTAGCGCGTACAACCAAACAAACAAACTCTTCAGCTTTATAATATATTTGTATAGATATCGGCCTGAGACAAGAGTTGCCCAGTTTACAGAGAAACGCCCATTTATATATAGGCTGACGGTCCACTCGATAGGTGGCTACCGTCGCCTATAACACAAGCAACGCCATAAGTGCTACAGGTGCGCTGCCGACTATAGAACGATAAAGGATAAAGGAGGGATGGGGTAACGGGTTCTGGCATCCCTTACTCACTTACCAAAACACAACAGCTCATATGCTGTTATTTCACGGTGGTATTCTTTAAGGTGACGGTTACTGCCGCCAGACGGGCTGTCCAAATGCCTTTTAAAATCCAGACCATTCAATTTTGAGAATTACATTAAAATTTCTTAAGTTGAACCCGCCGGGTATCGAACCCGGGGCCCCTGAGTAATTAACGGGCTCGTCAAATTGATCAGTCCGAATGCATGTTATTGTGGCAGATACGCCGTGGTGTCGGAGTACTTCGGTCGGGGTCTTTTCAACAAGTTGACTGTGATCACGGGCTCCGAAGTAGCGGAAACTCCAAACACTGCGCCCGTCGCCGTCTCCGCGCCCGCTCCCGCTGTCGCCTCTGCGCCAGTCCCCGCCCAAGCGTATGGGCCAGGAGCCGAAGCCAAGTTGAGGCTTCAGGAGGGACAAAGCAAACAAGGTTAGTACAATTTTTTGATCTCATGTAACGTTAGAGGTTTTTTGATAAGTCGACTTCAAGCAAATTTGAATTTTTTTATAGCATTACAAAAGATAAATGAGGATATTATTTATTGAAACAAGATATTTATTGAAAATTTGACGACTATACTTAATATAAATATTAGAGAGAAAAAATTTGTATTTTTGTTTGTAAAAAATAAAACTCAAAAACCTAATGGACCGATTCAAGGAATTCTTTCACCTATAGAAAGCTACATTATGAGCGAGTAACATAGCCGTAGGTGAAACATAGAGTACCTAACTAAATTTTATAAAGTTACGCGGACGAAGTCGCGTGCGACGGCTAGTTAGTATGTCATATGAGTAATTAAAGTTGCCACTTTATTGTTTACAGTGTTCATACCGAACACAGCGAAACAAATAGTACCCAAAGGCACCGCCGTCGTGCCAGTGCCCGAGGGTAGAATGAGAATTTTAGAACAGCAACAGTACAGTTCTAGTCTAGAAGCCAACATCACACAATTGGAGCCTAGCGTACACCGGGGAGTTTCGCCGCATAGCTCCCAGACTAACTCGGAGAAAATGGATATATCTCCAGCGAAAATATCTGAGAATATAACGAACGCAGGCGCGAATCCCTTCGAAGAGGATAACTACGATGAATCCAAAAATCCATTCGCCGATGAGGACATCGACGATCCCACTAATCCTTTCGCCGAGGACGAAGATTACGATAAGAATTTAAATCCATTCTCGTGAGCATTATTTTTAATATTTTTTAAATTTAAAATTAAGTGTTACACCCGCTTCTAATGCTACGTAACCGGTTACGTGTGAAGGATTATTTTTCTTGCTACGAAACTATTAGTTACGTACGACCGCCTACGAAACCAGTTTCTGACACATCTTTGCATTTGTGGGAAAGAGACAAAACTTATTTTTGTATTTCATTAAAACAGGCATTGCTATTGGCTATTTCGTAGAAATAAAAAAAAATCTTTGTACGTAACTGGTTTCGTAGCAAGAAAAACAATTCTTGTCACGTAACTGGTTACGTAGCGTTGGTTTCGTAGGCGGCCGAAGGGGTTTCACCAAGCCACTTAGAATGTAAACCAATTACTAAATAAAATTATGCTCATCATAGAATTTTTTTCCTATTTAATAAAATAAAAGAACAAAAAATAACTTTTACTCAGTCAATATATAAAATGCTGGCGTGTAGTCAATATTATTTAATTTTAATTATATTATATGCTTTCTCGTGTATAGTTAAAAAAAAAACGTAAGAAAATGCCCTTAAAAATAGTATAAAAATACATTTTTTTGAATATACCCTAAGTATGTTCATTCACAACTCTTGATTTGTTTAACATAACGAATTGTTATTGTAAAGATAACAATTCGTACTGTATCATCGATGTACTACAACTATGGACTATGGTCTATAGTCTATTAGCCTTCCTCGATAAATGGACTATCCAACACAAAAAGATTTTTTCAAGTTGAACCAGTAGTTCCTGAGATTAGCGCGTACAACCAAACAAACAAACTCTTCAGCTTTATACTCGTATATTGGTATAGATTTAAATTAAAAGCGACATATGCGTAGAGCATGAACTCTGTCATCTGTCATTTAAAACCAACGCAACATATGTCATTTGACGAAAATGTGTCTTTAGGTCAACGCATTGGAGTCTAAAATCAATAGTAGAGGTTGGTCGTTACTACCTTTCACCATTGACCACCATGATTCCGTTTTAGGCGTACTTTTGATGTGCCGCTTTGGCGTTTGTAACGCAAATTCCGTAGTTGTAGTATTTCGATGTACTGTATTGTACTGTATGTTGTACTTTACACCGCTTGCAGTTTTATGATTGAACGCGGCCTCTGATCTGTTCTGTATTCTGTGATAAACAAATATTATTTTACTAAACTGCTTGAAACTGTTTAAACATCTTGCTTTTTAAACATTAAAAGTCATTGTAATTTCTTATAAACATAATATTTTTTATATAAATCCTACTAATATTATAAATGCGAAAGTTTGTATGTTGGTCCCTCAATAACGCAAAAACGGCTGAACAGATTTAGATGAAATTCAGCACACCGATAGTTTATTACCTGGATACTTTTTATCTTGGTAAAAATGTTAGATAATTTTTCAAAATATTTTTAAATCAACCATAGTCTGCTAACATAATAATTTCTAGCTAATTTATTTATAAATTTAGTTTGAATTGTAGGACGAGGAAATTATTAGAAAAAAGATGTGACTGAAAATGGCTTATTAATATAAATATTTTGTCGCTAATATAGAATCTGTATATAATGTACCCTGGATAGAATAAGTATGTGTAATACAATTTTATTAATATTATAGCCGTTGTCATTTTATACTATAAACTCATGTGATAATAAAATATTATAAGTAACGATATTTGTTTTATTGCTCAGATAACATAGATTATAGATATGTCCCAATATCTATAAATTTGTCGAGAGTTAAAATATTAACCTAATATTTATTACTACACCAATGGGTTAAAGTGCTTGCTTTAACGCTCAGTCGGGTACTGGGTTCAATTCCCGGAAGAGCCATATTTGGAAATGCACTTTTTATCTGGTCTGGGAATACTAATATGTACTAATATGCCAGAGCCCTTATATTTAATTCTACTGTGGTTGACAGCCCACTTGCTTATATGTTATAGGCGACGGTAGCCGTTTTGAATGAAATAGGAAACTTCAATGAAAAGCATTTTTCGTAGATCTATGCCTCTTATAAACTGAGGCCAGTAGTCAGTTACATTCAGTTGCTTTTAAGACCCTTTGCACATTACGATACTGAAAAGCGACTAATAGGATATTACGTTGTTTCAATAAATTCACTGGTAGGATTAATGGGCTCTGGCATCTTTTACCCACTCAACGAAATACAGCACACGTGCTGTTATTTCACGGTAGTCTTCCGTGGTTACTGCCGCTAGACGAGCTGCCCAAATGACTTGCGAACTGCAGTGTGCCCTGCCACTACAGTGTATGAGGAAAAAGAGTGAACCACACACCAAAAAAAAGATATTGAGGTGGAGAAAAAGATATTGAACTGTTCTATCTTTACCCATTTATTTATACATCCTGCATTCTTACGTATGTGCTTAAAACTGTTTAAACTTAGGTCATAATTATAACCTGTATTTTACTTGTCAGTGGCTCAACTCCACAAATAGGCAAATCCAAGATTTCATATGTATCAACGCTATTTCTACACTGGCTGACTTTTTTGTCGAAGGATAGGATAGGTATTTAAACTATAAAGAAAACAACAATTTGGAAATTTTCAAAGCATTTTATTTATGACCTTTAACACTGTGTATAATATATTTTGATAGTACATTTAGAGCAATGAGTAATATTACCAATCATTATTACATTGTTCTTAATTTCATAAATTGAATGAAATTCATAAATTATATATATAGAATATATAATTTTTTAATTACATTCTCGCCCAACAATCAACAATCACTATCGTAATCACAATAATATTCGGGGACGCGCACCGTACCCCCCATTAACCCCGCGACCGCAACCTAACATCAAAATAATTTGAAAATTCAAGTCAAATCCCGCAGGAGAGATCCCGTCAAACACTACTTACATCGAGAATTGTAGAAAAAAAATTACAAAAAAAGAAACAAAAATAAAAATCAACACTAGACCTACAAAAATAGCTGTATAGCTTAAGAGTACACTATATAAAAATATATTCAATACAGCCGCAAGCTGTAATCTCTGGTTAAGATTCTTTTTCCAATTCTAAAAAAAACCTAAATAAAACAATTAAACCAAACTCCATAGGTACAAACACCCCGCCTCGCGACATCCCTACGAATTCTACGAACATCCCTGATTACTTCTTTTAGAAACTACTGGTAACACCATTTTGCTATGCAAAATACATTTAACCTAAGCTTGAAAGGAAATACAATAAACAAACTTTGGAATGTTACATAAAAATGACTAGAGAAAAGAAATAGAATTATTATAACATTCAAATATAAAGGCTCATTCTCACTAGTCGATAATAATCAACGCGAGCAATGCGATGGAAATACTTCAACGTTTTGGCAAACAAAGCTGTATTTAGGATTATTACATTTTTGAGGAAGTAAAAAAAAACCTTAAAAGTTTATTGTAAATCATACAAAGCCCTTTAATCTTACGAACCTTTACTGAAGTTCTTTGTATTGTTTTTTACTTCTTCAAAAATTTGAAAATGCAGCGTTATTCGAGCACAAACTTCAAAAAATGTTGTGTCGAGCAACTTTAACTATATTTAATTGTATCGACCAATGAAAAAGAGCCCATAAAGGATCGAATCTAAAAGGACAGAAGCACAATTTGAATTAAACCAATCAATAATTATTATATTACATTCTTTTTTGCAGATTATAAATAAAATATCTAAAAAAGCTTTTTAATTTTAATATAATTTTTTAAACTTCTCTCCGTTTCAATTCGACCCCACATGTGAACGATATTGTCATTAAGTGTGAGATCTTTTTTCCATATTATATAATAATAATAAATTGAGAAAAGTTACATATATTTTAGCATTTTGTGAATGAATTTGTACACATTTCGCATAGAGACAGTTTTACGGCTAAATAAAAGCACATCGCCAAATGCAAGTAGAAACGGATCAGAACTAGTGTTCAAAAAGAATAGTATATTAAAAAACACGTCATTAATATGTTAAATTTACATATATATTTTTTAAATTTTCTTTAATGTCATATGAATAAATTCGCAATTAAAAATAAATCTTTTTCAATTTGACATACAATCACAGAGTAAATAGTAGGTGCTATTTACTCTGTTTCAGAATTCAAAATGACGGATTGACGTGTTTTATAATACTTAAGTAAGTACAAATTTGAATTACAATCATAATATGTAATTATTTATTTTATTAGGTAATCATCGATGACATTAATTAAATAACACACACATCATGTCTAAATTGGGATAATACTTTTGGATATCTTAACAACTAATACATTCTAGACTAAATTATTATCTGGGCATTTTCTAAGAGTTTCAGCCGAGTAACATACGAATTGGTGTTTAATAAAAGCGGGTGACATTTTCCTTTTTTATTTTATTTTTTAGTAAACCACGTACCGACTACATATGAGTTTAGATTTATTTACAACGATCATCAAACAACAAGCATTTATCGATCTATGGTATTCATGGGTAGTGAAATGGTACTATTCAAAACTGTCACCTAAAAAAGCGATAGTACAGTATAATAAAGTATAGTCAACATTAATCGAAGCTGCAACAATCATCAAGATTTTTATTGGACTTAAGTATCTTAACGAAATAATGGAAATTATCGTTCATATAAAACTACTGTCACAACATTTAACTAACTACAATAAAATGGTGATTAATGGACCAGTTTTTTTGTGAGCTCTGTTCACTATATAATAATAAATATATATATTTTTTTATTAATATTATTATTATTATTTGTGATTGTTCGTAGCACAGCATCGTAACTATGGGGGCTACCTCTATCACATACTACATGTACTATAAGGTACTAGACCACAGAGTATATGACTAGATACGGGAATGATTTGTGACTTTTTTGTCACAGTCCATAAACGAATGTGTCGAAATGAGAGACAAAGAAATCATTTTAACCTACTTTATACAATTCAAATTAAAACTAGGCGAATATAATTCATTAAATAAATAAATAGATCACATAAAAATCACTATAATGATTGATTACAATAAAAAAAAATGTTTTAGAGAATCAATATTACAATTTACTCTCGGAATGCGTAATCTACATTTTAACTACGGTAATTTAAGTCATAAATTTATTTACAAGAATAATTATTTAAATTATCATTTTTAGAAACATAATGTTTACGTATGACTTCATACGGGACTTCGCCACACCGAATGGCCGATTGAGCCACAAAATATAATATTACAAACTACCGTACATGTCATACGTATATACAAGATAAATTACATTTAAATATTTTATTACATATTATTGTAACATTAGAAGAAATTCTATATAGGTATTCTCGATTTCATTCGCGAAACTACACGAGAGATTCATTACAAAATGGAGTCTAAAACCAGTCATCGCCGACCATTTTGTGCGCTGAGATATAATTCGAGCCTTGTTTTGCACAAAACCAAAGACAACCGAAATACCAATTTTCAATTTCCACTAATTTTATTCAAAGTCACTTTACCACGACTGGTCATAGACAACTTAAAAAATATGGTAAGATAGGCTGACATTTGTTACACTTTATATTGTGACTGCAAAGAGGTTCGAAAAAATGTTCCAATTCAAAATTGCCACAAATCAAAAACCGTATCAACGAATTTCATCATCAATAATAATGATGATTCACGAATATTAAATATAAATCAAATTACTTTGGCTCTAGTGTGAGTTTATATTGCCTGCACTCGATAGTGAGATATTAAAATACTATATGGAAAGTTATCAATTTACAATTTTCCACACAAACGTTTTACGCTCTCGCTAGCGAATGAGGGCATTAGAAACTCATACTAGAGCCACTTATGAAAACTATCGTCTCAAATACCTAAACTATATCATGACTTATATCTGCCTGTTACCTAGCCTTTATTAACTTAACAGTTTTATTACCAAACGTGGTTAAAGAACTACCCTCAAAATTTTCTCGAACTTCTTTAAAATCGTGGTACAGAGACTTAAAATCACTTATTGTATAAATAAGAGCGAATGGATCACGCATCATGTAAGAAAAGGGCCGCCCGATCTTTTAATAGTATGATAAAATATTTATTGTTAGTCCGTTTTCTAATTCGATATTACCCCACAATCAAAATTCGTGCACCGGTCTGGTCCCAACTACAAATGTCTCGCGACAAATATTTTATTAAAAACGACAAACCATGTTTCAATATAATTATAAGTTTATTACGTATATTTTATATCGTATATAGCATTAAATGCATTTAGTATTTATTTATTATTATATACATATAATACTGATAAGTTAAAGTGGAAAAAAGATTCCACTCGAATTGTGATGCCAGTAATAATTTTCAAAACCACCACCAACCAAATAGTTTAATTTTTATTCGGCTATTTGAATTTTCTCAACAGAAATCTTATATAATATCGAACTCAGTTATACAATTTATCCTAACACCAAACCAGTTTACGCAAAAATGCCACAATCAAGTTTTTATCTCATTAATATAAAGCTCACAACGCCACCCAACAAAACAAACATTTGACACAATCGAGTTTTTATTAACTTTTTAAATCTAACAATTTAAGGAATATTGCAGGACTGTAATTAAATAAATAACGCCATTATATTTTAGTACAAAGTTCGTCCTAAAAAATTAAAAAGGTCATTTTAACAATATGTATTTAATACACTATAAATTTTTCTATAATGTGCGTTGTTTTAGGGCTCACAGTGTCTTTTTTCGTAATTGTCAATTTTTTAATCGATTTTCGGACTAATTACACGCATCAGTGGGTCTAGCATGAGTTAGGTATTATGGAAAAATGACAAATTGTCAATTTTCCATATCAAAGTTTCACACTCTCGCTAGCGAGTGCGGACATTATAAACTCTTGATAGACGCACTGATCTATTTATGATGAAAAGAGGAAATTTCAATGTGCAAATCCCGATTCTGTTTTAGGATACTTTTTTGAGATCTAATAAAATATGTACCCAAAGTTAGTATACATTGATATTTCAACAGTAATCAATCGAATGGCATCATTTCGATAGTAAACTTTGGATCATAATTATGGCGTTTGAAAAGAAATGGGGTCTCGTGTGAACCTATAGTGAATAGTGATAGGCGGCCGTTCGGTTACATGGCGTGCGAAGGGGTCGCTGTCGCTAGAGGCTATGGCGCTGTTTGGGCGCGCGCTAGGCTGCGTGATTCGGCGATGCACTTAAAATACGAGAATAGACTCCATCGTGAGGTTGTCTCATGGCTGCGCCGAAGTGTGGCCGAGCCCCTCCCTGCCCGCCTCGCGCCCCTCCCTCCGCGCCGAGCGGGACCTGCGCGCGCGCACCTTCATGCGTGTACATTGATACGCCCCGAGCTCATTGCTCCACACACTACAGTTCAACGGGCTACGTCCGCACCGCACTTCATACAAACTTCGTTTGGCTCATTCTCACATTTGAGAACGCCACGCGAAAAAGTATTTAATTTTTTTCATAGTATTTTGTACTTTATGGGCTTTTAATATTATTCAAATTTTATTGTATTATTGCTAAGGTGGAACGGAATGCCACAGCACACCGATTGTCGCCGTAGCATAATATGAACAATGAAATTTGAATTCTACTAAAATAAACTTAAGGTAGAAAATACTATGAAAAAATTAAATACTTTGCCGTGCCGTCCTTCAATTTGCGCCTCTCCTGACCATTGTTCATTTACACCGAACATTATAACTTACATTTTGCTTATTCTAAAATTATAGAAAAAAATAATAAGAATAAGAATAATGCAAATGCATACATTAATGTGTAAATAAGTTAACAAACGGTGTAAATCAACGTATATTTATTAATATGAGAAGGATACCCAGCGAAGTTTTAACGAGAACAGTGGTGGCATAGCCCCTTAAACTCTCTCTTTACATTAGTAGGTACATATACATAAAGGCAGTTTCACATTGAGACAGTATGGATCTCGGTATTGTAAGAAAGTCGGTCTACTTAGATAAATAATGTGCAAATACTGTCATGAAATAATGACTGAATAGTTACAGTGCGACTAAATTTCTCTCAGTACACTAATATGCCTGACTCAATGTGAATTTGCCTTTATTACAATACCACAACTAAAGTTTTTTTTTAACAAACGAGTAAAATACAGAAAAAAAAATCTGTGTTACTAATCTGTCCATTTAGTTGTAATTAGAATATATACAAAACCGAAACCGAACAAACAACATACTCAGTACTCATTTGTTAAAAAAAAATATAGACAATATAATAAAAACTTTTAGTAATTAACGAAGGTATTGTAATATTTTAATAAGGAGGGAAGATAAGTTTATGGTGAGGCAAAACTTTGCCCTCTGTGCGAAACTAGAACCAAGGTCGCAATAGCATTTTAAAAAAAGGAGATTTTTTTTTATATATACTTAACGTATCTCTAATCCCTCTGACGTTGCAAATGTACGATAGATATAATTAAAAAAATATATCGAATACAAAAAAATAATACGAAAGTAGTAAAAATACTAGACCAAATACGAATTTTTAAAATTTATGTGTTGATTTCTAGTGTCTTAATTCACACAGAGACTTATTACAGACAAAATTTTTAAATAGAATCGGGACTCAATAACCATGGATGCGTTTGCGCTGTCGATATCATGGATATTGCAACATGGAGTATAGGCGACGTGAGATTCGTCTGTATGTGTCCACATCTTTGTACACGTGTACAAAAGACATATAAGAATGCAACCTTTTCGAAAACAGAACTATTGTTCTAGCTATGAACAGAACAATTGAATATTGAGGGAATTTTAAAGTGACTTAATAATTTTGTTTTTCATAGAAGTATGCTCACCTGATCTGACCGGCGAGCAGTGGGTTGATGGCGTAGAGCCAGTCGTGCACTTCTTTGTCACCTAAGGTCTGCAGCAGGTAGCCGCGTTCCTTACTCACCACGCTGCGAACAGTTATCTCATTATTAAAAGTTTATTGTAAAACATAATATAATACTAGTAAAGGTGTTAATAGAGACCTGAAAGTGTTGGGCATTCGCACCATCTGCTCCTGGTCCTCGGAGTACTCGACGTGGGCGTTGGCGAGGTTGATGACGGCGCGTTCGATGGGGTCGCGCTCGTCGCGGTATATAAACACGTACGGTCGTCGGACCACCTACACATTCACTTCTTCATCAATTACGAGATCGAAATTTGCTTTAGACCATGATCATCAGGTGAATTAGGGGTCAATAAAAAAAAAGTATTTAAAAATTCTTACACCATTAGAGAACTGATATACTGACCAGCCACCGTTTCTTCCATCCGTGCGTGCCGTGCTGCAACACGTTGAGGTGACCGCGTCGCGCCACTGCGGCCGACACGCGCACTTCCTCGCACTCGGGCACGTACAACGCGCCGCCGCCCAATCCCACTCCCATTCCCACTCCCATCCCCACGCCTAAGCCCACGGCCGAGCCGCCCCAACCGGCGCTCGCTTTCTCCGCTACCAAACGCTCCGGGGAGCAAAGTCTGAAAAACGCATCAAATCTAACTTATAGCTAATTTCAGAGAGTTATGTACATTGATTTTTTTGACCATGAATCCGAGCGTATACTGAACTGCCGAAAGAAATGTGATTACGAATTCCCTTATGTGATTCTTATTAGCAGTAAATAAAACCCTATTAACACGCCATTTAAACTTACAATCGCAAGCAGTTGAGCACGTGCACTACGTATATAGTTACAGAGGCAACAGACGCACTCGAAAAAGCAACGAATAGCAACATTGGTCGAAAAACCCGGTACATCGCTGGAACCTCTGGAGTGTGTCGTACTTTCAAATAAGAATTCGGTGTAAGATTGAACTGACTTACTCTTGACTGCTGGCGCTGTGAATAGAAGAAAGAAGACTGGGCGTGGATAAATCCGCGGACACTCCCTCGTCGACGGGTGTGGCAGGGGACACTGCGCCCTCCGCCTCCTTACCGCTGCAACCTATTCTGCCTGTAATTCACCATTTTTATAGCAAAATAACATCTTCATACTACAATTAAATACAATTTTAAGATTTGTTTACAACTTTATCCCAAACGGTCAAAAGTCGGTCGGTCTCAGGAAATATTGGCGGATATAACATTTAAGTTGATTCACAGTTAAACCAGGATTTATTCTGACAACCATATTACTTTTTTATATCGGAATAATCCCGTGCTAGCGACGCATGGCGGATTAACAAAGTCAAGGTAATGCCAAAGAAAAGCCGCGGCTCGCGACGTCTTTGATTCCCATCGATTCTTCTGAAAGCTTCTGGCTACATAAGTATCCATAGTAATGATACCTACACTACATAGCTTATGTGAACACCAGTGTATGCATCACAAATTCTTCGTGTCGAGGCATCTACCGTGTCGATCGATCATTTCTAGTCTAACAATTTTAAAGCAGAAGGCCAGCAGTTAATTATTAACGACATCTAACCTTTTGAAGCTAACCAAGATTTAAGTTTTAAGATTTAAGAAGTTACTATTAATCTACATAATTAAAATCTCAATGTGAAATCGCTGACCTTGTATGAGCTTGATGTACTTGGTGGCGAGTTCGCGCTCCCGGGGCGACATCTCCCAGGGCTCGTAGAGGGCGTCGTCGCGCGAGTGCGCGCAATCGGAGGCCGCCTTGGCTGCCATATTGCACACCTCCTTCTCCGTCTTGGAGAAGTCGTTGGCGGCCACCGAATTCTCGTGCGAGTGACGCAGCCGGTCGCGCAGCGCCAGGAAGTGACGCGTGCGGCTCACTTGCTCCAGACGAGTCATCTTCTCCAGCTCCCACTGTATCACATTACATCATTTCTCATTACATAGGCATGTAAGAAAGGTTAACGGTTAACTTGTCAGCAGGCTAGTAAAGCCCTTCGCACATTGCGATACTTATTTTGCGTACTCGTTCCCGACTCGAGTTTCGTACATTACGCGACAGAAAATGAACCAAATTTTATCATTTCTAATTTCACAATACAACATTTGACTCTTTCTTTTTTTAATTACGTCAAGTGACTAGTGATGGAGAGGTACTTGCTATATTTCTGTATTAAAGTAAAAACTCGACGCATCCTTATATTAACAGAAATATAAATTTCCGTAAGAATTGCATCAAAATAATAATGAGTAAAAATTTTTATAAACATGCAAAGTTGCCTGCTTCAATTTATTATTAAATTTTCTCGCCGTCATTTTATTGGCAATTTAAAGGTGAATGTTCACCTGGTGGTCGAATATGAGCGAGTCGCCCCTGGGGCGCCAGCCGTGCAGGTTCTCCTCGCCGCGCACGTACGTGCCGCTGGTGTCGAGCACGCGGCGCTGGCGACGCTGCACGCCCGGTTCGAGCGCGCGGTGCAAACTCAGCTCGTAGACGCCCGTGAGGCGATCCGCGCGGGCCACTCGCGAGCCGAACAGCGCGCGCCGCAGCGAGCGGCCCGTGCGCGCCTCGCGGCCCACAACCACCAGCGACAGGTCCTTCGTCACTATTGCGGGACGCGCGCAGTTCTCCACCTGCGACCGTTCATTCATATAATCCGACCGTATAAAACAAAGTCGCTCTTCGCCAGCTGTTTGTACTGTACGTTTTGATCTTTTTTTAGTACGAAATGGATTTTAATGCGGTTTTCTTCAATAGATAAAGTGATTCAAGAGGAACAGATGAGGAACAGAATAATAGAACAGAAGAAACAAAAAAGGCCAAGAGAATAAGAAAAAAAATTGTGAATCATCACAAATACAAAATTGTAATACAACCATTACACGCATGCATATACAAATCTATTCAATAATGGTTAAAGGTTCAAAAAGTGTATAAATAATTATGTAAAAGCTTTAAGCAACAGCCTTATGTTCAAGTTCTAATTTTTTAGAGTATGAATATTGAGTAATTAGTGAAGTGAGGTATAATCCTATGATGGGTGTGTAAAAAAGTACAGACCTCCAGATAGGCGCTGAGCGTGATGTAAACGACCTCCCCGTTGCTGCTGACCCTGTTGAGGAGTGGCGATCCGTGAAGGCTGCTGTCCCACGCAGCCTCGAACCTAAACCAACAAACCAGTTACTCCATATTGTTGTGTATATATAGCCAAAATTGTACTTTGAACTTTGGCATGAACAGAGGAGATTACCTAAAGACTGCTCTGTCGTCCAGAGAGGGTCGTTCTCCTGGGAACAGTCCGAGGGAGAGTGCTCCGTCTTCATCGCTGTCCGTCGTGTCTTCATTCGCTTCGGGCGTATTTCGTATGCGACCTACGACAATTACAAATCCACTTAACATTTCGTCAAAAAAAACCCTTTCAATAAAGTCTTTTAAATTCTATTGAGAGGTTAAATGACTTTTTCTTTATCTGCTGAAGTTGCTAAATTATGCTTAGCGCCTCTTTCACCAACTGTCAAGTAGGCTGTCATTTAAAGTCACCGGTAACCGGATATAATGAAGCTGATATAACTTTGTTTGTACGGTAAAAGTCCGAAACATTGAAAAGAAAATAATAGTAAAAATTCGACTATCGAATGATGCAGTAAACCGAAAGCATAATTCAATAAAACAGAAAATTATTTCTAAAAGTAGCTAATCAACACTTCACTTGTAGTTGGTGAAAGAGGCGCTTAGTCAAACAATAAATTACATCAATACTAATAATAAATCTGTAAGTGTAGGTATTGTATGTATGTATGTTCCTCCATAACTCTTAAACGAATTGATTGATTTTTATGAAACTTGGTAGGTAAACATTTAAACGTATGGGACACAGGATAGACAGTCTTTTTTCACGTGGGCGAAGTCGCGGGCGCCAGCTAGTAATAAATATATTAGTCTCTTAACACTACATTTTTCCCAAGCATTTTTCCAGCACTTCATCATTATATATTACAAAGGGTGGTCGACAGGCTGACGGTTCACTCGATGGTAGGCGGTTATACCGTCGCCTAAGGACACAAGCAACGCCAGGTGTTTTGCTGGTACGCTGAAATTGATTTTTTTTTTTTGGTCGTGAACTTACCGACGACGAGCTCGCGCACGTCGGACCAGTGAAGGTCTGCGGAGGGTTCGTTGAGGATGGTGATGCGGATGCGCCGCTGGATGCCCTGGTGCAGCAGGAACAGTCCTCGGCACGGCAGCTCGTCACTGTGCTCCACCACCTAAAATACAATCACGTAATTTGTATTACCTTGGGGGGCTAAGTGAGTGCGTTGTCAAACTTGATAGACTCAATGTATTATCACAAGTAAAGGGTTCGAACTTTGACGGAGCTTTTGTCTAGTGTGAGCAGTATAAGAAGAGATATAATAATATACTCATGTGATTCCGAATAACCATTGCTATGAGCGCACAGTTTTTGCTTCTGACACATAGCAGATGCGAGTTCACACGCCTTAACATTTATTAATCTCCAAAGCGAATTTAAAAAACGCTACTTCGCGAAATAAAAATACGACATATTGGTCGCGGAAAAGAATCGTGGACAGCCCACGATTCATCTATTTCCATGAATTTCCAAAACCCTTTTGACTTAAGTGCAATTTAATAGGAATTTTCGAACATTTATAATCTCCTAAGCGAATTTCAAAAAACGCTATTTTGCGAATATTGGTCAGTGTATAAAGACAATTGGTCAATTACCGCGGGCACATATTCTCCGTTGGGCGCCAATTCGCATATCTCAAACCAAACTAGCAAGTCGTGTTTGGAGTGCAGATGCGACGAGCAACAAGGGGGCGCCACACTGGCCGCCCCCCACTTGGGGCTGCGCACTGGGGCCGAGATGGGAATCGAAGGCGGTAGCATGCGGCGCGGAGGCGTGCGTCCAATGCCCACGACGCCGCCGTCCTGTTTGGCGTCCTTGTGCAGCGGGTGCTGCTGGTAGTGGCCGAACACTTCGAACACTATAGGCTGCGTCTTTATGTACTCCACGAACGATTTCGTTATGGGAACGGTGATCTGGAAATTGAAAGGAAAAATCCTTAAAATTACGAAAAGCAAATAAGGTTTAGATTTCAAAGTATACATTATATGCTTGTAGACGTACGTTTTGCACGTGATAGAAACCGAGCGGAGTATTTTTGCCTGTGTTCTTGACGGGTTCTGTCGAGAAAGCATCTTCGTTACGGTGGAGGAAGCTGGAACAAATTATTTCATACTTTTAGAATAATTGTTGATGGCTTTTTTTTTGAGATTCGCTGAGTTATATGCTGAATCTTACTGCTGTAGGTTGCCGTAAGTAATCTATTACTTTTTCTTTAATCAACCACTGTGAGCGCTGTATAAACTACACAAGGTAGTAACAAGGTCTTGAACAGATTTATGTTCATTGTATAATATAATTCTACTTGTATAGGTAATAAAGGTTGAACTCACTTGAACTGACAGAATACGTCGGCATAGTCTGTGGAGACGCTATGCGCTTGCAGAACGGTGACCCTGAAGGTGAATTCGCGGCCCAAAGTCAAATGTTCAGGCAGTTCCTCGTCCTTTAGTTCAGAGGCAAGAGAGCTGTCGCCGCGTCCGCTATCAGCGTCGCATTCCGTGCCGGCCAATTCTGTTTCCAAACACGTACTATTAACCGTTGACCAACAAGTTGGGCGAGTACGTTTACTTAACCCTTTAACCGCTTGTTTTTGTAGGAGTTGTCGTGCCCCTAGCACTTGACTCGTATTTTTTTTTGTAAGAGAAAGCAACCCAATGATTTAAAAATAAACATTATACAAGTAGAGGAATTTTTGTCGTATATGTACGGCTCTGGCGAAATGGATACGAAAATAATTGTCGCGAAAAAATAATTATCTCTTATCTCGAATTTAACACACGATGGGATAAATATCACATTTTATTATAGAAATAACAAAAAAAGCGTATTAGAAGCCAGATGACCAACTTTAATGTTACGCTTAAAAGTTGCAATTTTTCAAAGGGTTATATGGACATAATTTACACCCAACGTTGCCTAGAGGTAGTATGACTTGCAAAAACGTATTAGAAAACTTACCAGAATTATTTAGGCTTTAAAGAGAATTTAAGTGCCATTATTTTTTTAAACTGATTTTCCTTTTAAAAAAAAATTAATATTTCCACATAAAAAACTATATACATTTTTTTTATATGGTAGTATTTGTCACTTACCCTCAATCTTGATGTTGGAGTCCTGTATATCCGCGATCCTGTCTTCCAGATTGATGGCGTTATTTTTCTCGGTGTTGGTGAGGGGCTTGAGCCGACGCGCTGGTGTCACGTCATCGTCGAACGATATCTTCGCCGACTGTTTCACTCCAGCTGCAAACTCGGCATTATCTATAAAACATCGAATAAAAATTATTAAAAAAAAACCTCATTCTGTAAAATTATTGTTAATCTCGAAGATGTGTGGTAAATTTCCCCAATTGGCTAATAGTAAATGTCGCCGACAACTTTGTTCGCTGGTATTTATTTCACAAAGCGACATCTATTATAGTTACAACTCAATTTTAAAAACACTTTTGTACAAAGTGTCATATCTGCATAATGTGAATGTGTTTATTCAACTAAGCACCTGGAAAAGTGATTTTATATTTAATTTTATTCGTGCTGTTTTGTGATGTGACATAATTAACTTATATATTATTTCTTTACATCAATGTAAAATGTACTCACTTTTTTCGGCGTCGAGAACCGCCTGCACAGCTACACGAAGGTAGCCTTTGACGTCTCCTTTCTCATTCACGATCGCGACTTTGTGAATCAGAGGAACCGGGTACAGGAGGTTCGATAAGTAGACAAAGCTCCTGATCAAACAAAATATTTTCGATAAGTTAATTAAAAATAACTTCAATCAATAATACCTACAAAAAAATGTTTCGAGTAATTTTATGGCAATTGCTTGAAGGTTCACAATTTCATAATACATAAACAATTATTTTAATAAAACGTTTATATACGCAGTGCAAAAAATGTTTTTGTAATTTACACCTCAGTACAATTATCGCCTTTGCTTGGAGATATTTAAAAACATAATGATAGGACAGAGACGTCTGCCCGTAGGTACTATTTGAAAAAAGTCATAATTAAATATATAATTATGTAATAAGCAAATTTATGAAATTTTTCCAACTGACAGCAAAACATGAATCAAATGGATGAATAAATACGTCCTACTGCTAAATATAGACATCTCCTTCTGTCCAGAACTATGACTTATAGACTTAATATATTCCCGCAGGACATCATGAAGTAATGTGTCCTGTCAACATTTAAGTACCTAAATGTTCAGGACCTGCATCATAACCGCCAAAAATTTATTTTTGTTATAATGTCTCACCGTCCAACCATGCGGAACCAGGGGAATCTGTCGTAGAAGGGATCACCACCGGTGACGGACTCGATGTTGTGGTCGGGCGATGTCGGCGACAACTCAGCTTCGTTGTGGTACATCTCGCGCATCAACTCTAAACGTTGCCTGTTGGAAAACCGGTCGTACGGCGTTCAACATACTGTTCAATCTCGCTTAAACTTTACGACACATTTGGATAAAGCGAATACTGAGAAAACACACAGCTATAATATAAAATTTTACAACATTTATATAACGATATAGGCTCTAAGCACATTGCAAGCAACATTAGATATTAAACTAAAAAAGACAATCATGCAAAAAAACATTCAAATCAAAAATAAAGCTTATTTCTATCGCTGCTTTAAAAATAGAAGGTACGTTTCCTCACAAAATACTTGACTGAATATACATAAAAGTTATGTTTTATACAGTGAACGAAATTTAATGGGTTAAACATAAATATTTTTTTAATACTCGGCCAATTCACTATAATGAATTTATATAACAGAAATGCATATTTTGGTATTTTTGGTTCTCTTTCATAAATCACAACACAGATGGAATTACATATGAGGAGGGGGTGCAAAGTTAGAGTTATGTTACAAAGAAATATCAGACCAAAGAATGAACTTCGAATAACTTCGTATTTTGTAGGTATACCATCCACCATACCATCAAAGCAAGCAGTTTATTGCAATCTATAAATGTCACAAACATCACCCACCACACGTATTCATAATTACAGATCTTGATTGATTCAGAAATTAATTGAAATAATTGGAACAAAATATTCTCTAAGTACTCCTTTTGGTATCATATTATCACTTGGTTTAGATTTATTAGTTAGTCCTTTTCTACAGCCTAATATTTCTTTGTCACAGTTTTACAACGGTATGTAAATTTAGAAAAGGACAGGTCATTACACAAATTAGCTACCGAACATTATACAGCGTCAAAAAAAATCCAAAGTAAATACAGACGCAACATACATTTATGAAAATTTTATAGTACATTTTAAGCTGCTGAGAATCAAGCTGAATTAGTGTTAGTACATACATATAATTTGCTCAATTTTTTATGTGGAAAACTTTTATACAAAACATATTCCGAATTTGTTCTAAATCTGTATCTGTTTAAGTGGGACACCTACTTCAAATTAAAAAAAAACTACTTCAGCTGGGATTAGATAACTTCAACATATATGTAGATGAATGATTGGTCTTCTACTAACAATTTAATATTATTAATATTTACAAATGACCTTACGTTACTCTTTTATTGTCTGCAGTCTCACCTACATTATAAGCTTGAATCGAAACCCACTAATCTATGACACTTTTCTATGTGCCGAATGTTGTCACATTGCAAGTTTAGTTAAATGACTAAATAATTATAGGATCATGTCCACGGTTTTTGCGAATAGCCAGTATAGTAGCCACAAAATATTTCTAATCCCCTCTCATTTAAATTAAATATCATTCATGAAGACCAACCGTTCATCTGTGGGCAAAAACCATTTTTTTTTTAAATATGAGCTCCCCAACATTTTGCGTGTGCGTTTCAGCCCTGCGAGACAAGAGTGCGTACGGATCGGTTCTCTCGTTAAAGCGCGCGGTGGCATCGGTGTACGTCCACAAACCTGGAGGGCAGCAGGTTCGCTAGAGAGAGCCTCGTTTGTTGCGCACACGCCGATATGCATTGCAGAATGTCTGGCGCGGGGTGTGCGGGGTCCGCGGGGAGCGGGGGAGGGTCGAGCACGAGAACCGGCAGTTCTTCGTCCTCGCTGCACGAGCTCTCGTTCATATTGTATATCTGCCGCATCAGCTCTAGGCGGTGGCTATGGACAACACCATCGCCGTTCAGCCAGATGATATGCCATATTATAACCACCGCTAGGCTATTCTCAAGCCCTTTATCCTATACACCCTCTCAGTTGCAGTGGTATATAATATGCGCACCAAAATTTGAATTAAAAAAAAAACTATTTATGTTAATTTAACTCGACGGAGACTGTCGGTCCAATTAATAACAGTTGGCTACCGCCGCCTATAGCACAAGCAACGCCACAGGTGCTGTAAGTTCGTTGCCGACCATAGTAGGATTAAGGATAGGGATTGGGATTGGTTAGGGATAATAGCACACATGCTATTATTTCACGGTGATCTCCTGTAAGGGGGTGGTTACTTACTACCACCAGACGGGCTGTCCGAATCCCGATTTTTTTCGGTTTATGGAAAAAATACTACACTGCGTTGTTGTAATTTCAATTAGGGAATCCAAATTGTTGTAGTATTCCCGTGTTCTTGCACATCTCATAAAATCTATAGTTTTAAAAAAATCTATTATTTAATATTTGTATTAAAGTATGCAGATAGTAACTACTCTAAACGAAACTTTAGGTCATGAAATTATTTATTACATTACATATTTACCAAATCATAAAGTTATATCCTCAGGAAACATGTGGGAGCTCAGGAATATAGGAGCTACGTTTAACATCTACAGCCCCATACATTTTTATAGCCAAATTTTATAAAACAAGGAATTTAAGGAATTGTACTGCAGGTAATTTACAATATTTGACCTATAAAATCTGAGTGAATTGAATTTTTGAATTTGCTATAAACACACTCCAGGTTTATTAAAAGAAAAAACAAATAAAAAAAGCAGCAACCAAAAACAAGCACTATTTTTTTATACATTGCCATCTAAACATATAACCGCACGTTTACTTACTATTATAATAAATTACATTACTATTATATTAAATACATTACATCTTATCATTAAGGCATCCGGCCTTAATGACAGCACTAGCAAAATAGTAGAACAGGTTTAGTACAACTGAATAAAAACGAGAACACTTGAGAAGACAAACAACAAAATGCAATTAATAGAAAAAGAAAAACAAAACCAAAAAAAAACATGAAATTAATCGCAAACCTACGAAATTGTTATAAAAATAACATTAAAAATATGTAACAAAATTATCTAACGATCAAAAACAAGCTCATACATCCAAAAAAATTCTTGATAGTCGTATATTCACTTTGATGTTCATGAAATAAAGTTTAAATTTCCTTTAAAACCTACCCGATGATGTTTTACACCATTAGTTAAAAAATAACTATCTATGTGTGTATTATTTTTGTATAAATTTTAATAATCCAACCTGCTAAGATATAATTCAAGAGCCAGTTAACTCTTACCTAACAAAAGAGCAATTTTAAAGTTTTGGAGCAAGAAAACTCTGTTCAATCGAACTGAACTGTACTGCTGTTGATGTAAACTCTGTTTAAATACGTAATGAATCACTTAATTAATTTTAAAGTTCTTCAGATTGTACAATAAGTAGCAACTTTAAATCTTATATATTGTAGCCAATGTTCGAAAGTGTTGTTCCCTTTATATATTATTTGATTACACATTATTAAAATTTGGTAAAAAAAAAGCATGCGAATTTTATCTCAAATAGCCCACTATATGTAAATAGAAGAAAATTTCAGAGAAAAAATGTGCTCATTGTGAATTGGCTCTAAAGGTATTTTAAACTAAAGGCTCTAACTCTCTTCTAAACTAAACAATGTATAATATACTAAACAATGGAAGTGACCTATCCTAAGGTCAAATGTATTTTGAGATATTTTTTTTAAATATATTATATTTTGAAAATATTTTGTTAACTGGATCCTAAAACTAATGTGAGGTTATAACTAATATATATTTTTTTAAGTACTCACCGCAACTTCTCCAAGGTCCAGTAGTGAGTGGCGCCGTTCTTGGTGTCGGTCACTTCGACGGCGACGACGGTGGGTGCGCTCGGACGGAACTCGTCGTCGGCGTCGTCGCGCGGAGCCAGTTCCGGCGGCAGAGGCGAGTACGCCGTGTCGGTCAACAGAGTGAACTGGAACTGCACCTTCTTGCGGAGCTCCACAGATATGGCGTTCGCCTCCTGCGTCGAACGATTGTCCAATTTTATATCAGTAACTAAACCCGATTCACTGAAACGAGCTAATATAGCGCTTTCTCTTTCACTCAATTCCATACAAAAGACAAAGACAGCAAATCTTGAGTGGGCGTAATAGGTGAACGCGCATTCTACGCTACTTTTAGCTTTGTAAACCATAATAAAATATTATACCCGTAGTAATTACTTATGTACTTATCCACAACTCTAAATTTTTTATTTTATATAAACTATTCTAGCTATTACGAGTTGTGAATTATTTATTAATTAAGATAATAGACATTTTGGTTCCTGATACAAATATATAATGAAAAACATACGTTAGTTAATATTTATTAAACGTTAGTTAAACGAAATTCAAACCTTAAGATAACAATAATACGAATTAAAATTAAAAAACGCAGTATAATAACAGTTAGGGCGTCTGAACAGTGAGAGTTCTATGAACAGACTAAAAAGTACATGTACTGTGTGTACACTCACATTGTCTGTTATCTCCACCAATCACAGCCGAACGCTAAATTTCCCTACAAGTTCGTTTCAGTGAATAAGTTTAGCTGTTGCACGCGACTATGCCTGTGTAACTTTATAAAGTAAAACCTATGTTTACTCACTGATAATGTAGCTTTCTATGGGTGAATGAATTTTCGAAACCAAATTTTTTCATTACAAACATGCAAAAATACAAATCTGCTCTCTATTTCTATATAGATGTATTTTCTAAATGAAAGTGATTTTTACCTTGAGGAATATAGCGTTGCCCCAGAGGTCGTCCCTTAGCGAGGTGAACTGATGATACTTCCACTTGCGGAAGGCCCACGCGGCCAGCCCCACCTCGCGCGCCGACCAGCACTCTGTCTCAAACAGGGGATTCACTGCGCCCCGCCCCACCACACACAATCAGTCACTCGCTCTCCGCTAGAGGGCTCTGTTTACACTTCACCGTCCACGCTACCGAAACATGTGGACGACAATCGTCGAAGTACTGTAATCGGCGGAGTCTTGCCTACGCGCGTCATTGGTAAAAGGCAGTAAGTAACGACCAAGTTCTACTATTGATTTTAAACTCAAATGTGTTCACGTAAAGTCTCATTTTCATTAAATGACAGACGTTTGGTTGGTTTTAAATGAAAGATGACAGAGTTTGTGATAAAAATTATGATAAAGTTCGTAGTGTTGTGTATGGCGTACTAAATCCATAATACATTGAAGTTCAAATCGGCCCACAAT
Source organism: Synanthedon formicaeformis (assembly GCA_945859745.1). Classification (NCBI taxonomy): domain Eukaryota; kingdom Metazoa; phylum Arthropoda; class Insecta; order Lepidoptera; family Sesiidae; genus Synanthedon; species Synanthedon formicaeformis. The sequence goes on along the minus strand of OX243969.1, from coordinate 8,171,638 downwards.
TTAGTTTGAAAGCGATCAAAATTTGTCGATTAACAAGACGACTCTATATTTTTTGGGCATCCTTACTTTCAACGGCAGCAGAGGTCGAACAAAACTTAAAAAGTATGATTTCCATGTTTCGATGAACGGTAAAGCGTAAACAGTCCGACACGACGAGATTCATCGAACAAACACCGTCACGACATTTATCGCTCTCGAGGGTTTGTTTTTATATAATAATGTGTGACGGACGATTTTTTAGCTTGTTCGGAAATAATGACTATTTTCAAGAGAATAAACTTCGTAACGGCCCTTATTCGTGCGCCCTTAACTCGACACCCAAATCTCTATTATATAAAATATATATTATCGAGATTTTCCTTACAAGAGTATATACTAACTTTCAAATTATCCTTAAATATTATAATGTTTGACTCTTTTATTTTGGAAAATTCATAATAGGTGACTTCTCAGATGTATGCCAGCAATTTGTGCACAGCGTAGATAACTCACCGAATATGTCCTCATCGTTGTGGAAGTCTTCCGGAGTGTAGGAGCTGTACATGGACATGGTGACGCTTTGCTCCTCCACTTGACGCTGCAGAGCGTCAATGCGAGCTTCGTAATTCTGTAAGCATAATATAATATGATATGATACAGTCACTGTCAATTTTTTGGCAAATTTGGGGATGGCGTTTAAATAAACCCATTGAGGAATCAATCAACAATTTCCATTCATTATAATAATATGACGTTGTGAAAAGAATATTTTGGGTAAGACTCAAATATTCCCATGGGAATTCCCATGAATATTCCCATGGGAATATTTGACAGTCAAAGGGTGATTATGGTAATGTTGTCATACCTTCCTCTGTTCTTCAAACTGCTGATCTGCATGCTCCTTCTCACGCCGGAACTGCTCCTCGAGGACAAGAAGTCGCTTCTGCATCTCTTGCTTTAGATCGATACCTTGTTTTTCCAGCAGTTCGCACTGGGCGAAGTCCCAGTCTACGTTCTCAGTGTTCTCCGTGCCTATGAATAATAATGAGTATATTTATCACATATATAATATCACATTAACAAGGGTTGCAATTCAAAAGTTTAACAGAAAAGGTAACATATGGTTTAATAAAGATGTTACAGGAAAGTGTCAACGCAATTGATTTGGAAAAAAAAAAATTATACTAAAACATGTGAAGAACAAATTGTATTGTTTAGAATTTCTATCGAAGTAATAGAAACCCCACAATAAAAGTTAGAACATAAGAAGAATTTGACTTATATTTAAAATTGTTTCGAAAACGGCGCGCAAATGATTCCTGCACCGATTAATAAGTCAGTCAGTTTTAAAAAATGTATTTTTTAAAATATTGTTTTAATGGTAAATACAAAAAAAACCACAATAATTGTCAGGCCTGTTGAATTGTCTACGCCGCCTTGGGAGCTCTAAATATATGGAGCTTCAGTTTCTCAGTGACTGCGTTGAGGTGTGGACTACGTTTGTGTTTTTCGTGCGGAATTAGTTTGAAATATATAGACATTTCAAAGGTCAAATCGTCAATGTCATTGGCCTATGTGAATCCCTTAAATAAAGGCGATATGGTAACAGACTAAAGCCAAATAAGGGATATTCTATGCGGCAATCTAATGACTCAATGAGGTATCGACTCACCAGGAGTATCGGTTAACTCTTGTTTATTGTTGAGGCGTTCCTCGCGCGGTTGACCGGGATGCGTGAAGCGGAATACGTGGTTCTTGCCCAAGATCACGCGCGAACCACTCTTCAGAATTACTGGCTCTGCCACCTAAAATATATTTTGTTTTATTTATTTATTACGGAGTTTTCTTACGAAGAAGAGAGACCGAAAACAGACCTTATGATCTACTTGATGACAGGTGGCTATCGTCGCCTATTAACACAAGAAACTCTAAAGATATGGGAATGGGTTCAGATATCAGTTTCACGTCACTTATTGAAAAGTCAATGTGCTGAGGCACTATTTAGCTGATAATAGACAACGACAATAGACATTATTTAGCTGATCTGATAAATAATTCACAAGATTAACAAGAGCTTACCTCGCGTCCATTGACATAAACGAGAGCCCCACAGTGAGGTATCAAGCAGATGACTCCGTCGGTGTTCTCGAAGATGCAATGTTCACTCAAAATGTGAGAGCCACAGAGTTGAATGTCCTGAGGCACGTTCGCTTCGTGTGTACCGAGACGGGTCACCCCTACAATAGAAACGACAGCCATCTTAGTCAGAGCTAATTTCTCAGGTGTATTGTTTTTAAGGGAAATTTTGAAATATGATCATTTTCTCCAATGGTGAAGACCTGTGTCTGTTATACTGTGGGGTATGCTTTTTAGGGATTTTTTAAATTCCCCCCGGACCAACTACATAGCTGGTCGAAGGCCTTTTCTTAGCAGTGTGACGCAATATTTAAATAATAAAGGCTGTCAATAGAATGTTACTTAGACATAACTCACCATCTTTTATGTAATAGATGAGACATTCGGATAGATTTGGATCCTCGTTGAGGTTGACGAGATGAGGTGTTTTCTTTGGTGAATACACTCCCACTGTGATACCTTCCTTCACGGCCACACCCATTTCAGCGAAAACTGCTTCGCGTTGCACGCGAATTTGCTCCGTACGTTTCAGCTTTTCTTCCCATGTTTCGTTCAACTCTGTATAAAAGGAGTGATTCGTGTGATTTAATTGAATCAAAGCGAAGATTTTTATGTCTTTGCAAGCTTTTAATAAACAGTCGTCGAGATTCATATTAATAAAGACAGTAAAATCCTAATAAGATTATAAATGAGAAAGTTTGGGAGGATGGATGGATGTTTGTTACTGGATTTGGATGAAATTTAGCACACAGTTCATTACCTTGATTAACATACCTATAAGTTCCTGATGGATTGTATAAAAAATTATTATTATACAAAAATTGGTGTCATCGTCATCAATAGGTTTATAATCCGTGTTGAAATATGTTTCATATTTCAACACGGATGTAGTCGCGGGCACTACGTAGTTTTATTATATGGGACGCCCTGCGGCCAGCCGGACAGACAACCTGAAGGGCTTCGACGAAAAACAGAAGACCGTACGTGGTGACGAGCCTTGGGAAGTGGCACACATCCAGCAGTGGAGATAAACAGGCTCAGGATGATAGATATCGATTTAAGTACCATGAAAATAGAAAATACCTGCGATAAGTTTCTCAGAGGCTTGAAGCTGATCAACCGCCTCTTCGGCGATAGTGGTTGCCGCTCGGGAGAGCTTCGGGGATAACGCTTCCGCTTCGCTCTTCTTGCGTTGGGGCGACGTTGTCTCCTCCCCTGTACCAACATGTGCAATCAGTCAAACGCAAGACTTAACGGACGTTATTCCATTTACCAGTGTGTATCGTTACCATTACTAGTATTTAACACTGTGTAGTGTTGTTCTAAACTTTACAATGGTAACCTGTTTTTTAATCATTATGTTTCATACACGTTTCCGTTTACAACTTGCTGACTATTACCTTTCTTCGCACAGATAATTATGGAGTCTCACCAAATCTCGAGATATTTAAACTTTGACCAATATTGACATAAGAAATACCGAGCCTGTGAATTGCTGTTCTGTTTCTGATGCTTAGACATGTCAATCATCCACGGCAGTCTATACAAGTCGAAGAATATAACTTATATCGGAGACGCGTTATAATAAAGAACGCATCAAAAAAAAGCATTATCAATGACATTTGGTACACTAAATTGATTTGCAGGTTTTAGGCAAGACCTTTCTTGTATCACGAGAATACATTTCGATCCTACTTGATGGTAACCTCCTTTTCCTTCTTTTTGATATAATTTTTCTCTTGAAAAATCGAATTTTACATTGTAAAACTATTTCCGGTTGTCACAAAAGTGTATTCGAATGATCAAACCCCTTTTGCAGTTTCTTGTGTGTTCTCGTGCAGTTAGACCCCCATCACCAAAAAACACTTCAAAAATAGTTTTGTGTAGAGATTTTGATTGATTTGTAAAATGCAATACAGTAAAATTCTACAGTAATTACTTAAAAACATTTACTAGGAAACATGCAAGGCTATCCAAGCTTTGAAGCTTTAATAGCAACATATATAATATATATTTATAGATATTAATATATATCAAAATCGCTAATTTTAATTTCCGTTCGCGACATACGAAACAAATTAAAATTTTGTTAAAACATTATACAATAAAAATTTTGTTGGTTATCACCAATTTTAAGTGAAAAATAAAGCCGCGAACGGTACCTATATGTTTTTTTTTTGTAATATGCATAGGACTGAGCATTTCAAACCTTCGTTTGAATCTCAGCTAAATATTTCATTTTTAGCTTCTTTCGATTAAGATTTATTTTAAATAAGCGTTTTTTTTCTCTCTCTTTTTTAGACTAATGAAATGCTCAGTGTTAGTCAAAGTACACATTGAGAACAAACCACATACACCAATGCATAACGCACACAATAATAAGTGCTAATATAATAATCCCGCATAATATAATATTCAATATATATTTATATAATAATTATATAAACCAACACCAATAAAGCGCAAATATAAAATCAATAAAATTAATTTTTCTGCATATTTTTTTTTTGAGATATCAAGTGAAGTTTAAAAAGACATTACTATAGATGCCTACCAAGACGCCACAAGCTTTGGATAAGGGTGCGAAGATTGCTTAATCAACTGGGTTACCAGACTAAAAAAAATGTATATTTTCTTTTGCCCTCCAAATTTTTTTAAAGAGGCGCTCAGCTCGGTGAGCGTGATTTTAAGAAATACAACCAATTCGACGTGGAAATTTAATATTTTCCTCTGGCAACCCTTAAAGATGGCGGCCAAGCGTACAGGTGGGGTGTACATTGCAAGTATTGGCAAGCCACTTTCATCACTTTTACTTACTGGTAGGCTGTTCTTTCTTTTCATAAACGACTCTACCGTCTGGTCCTAGTCGTGTTGATTTTGGAAACAAAAGTTAAATAAAATACTTTTAGTATCTCTCTTTTGAATATTATGTGGCGTTGTTTACATAGCGATTATTTACACACTATTATGGCTAAGACATAACAACGATCTATCCGCTCACGTCACTCTAACGACTAACAGCTTATATGGTTGGATCTGTCATTACATTACACGGTCTGTAATTATACGAAGTAAAATTTTAATCACCGACCATTATTAAATTAATTAAAGTATGATAGACAGCTGTTAATTTCGGACCAATTTTAAGTAAAATATTTATAACGTCGTTGGGACAATCCCCATTGGTGGGGATGAATGAAAAAACATCTGTTTACGAGGTGGAATGGAAAACATTTTAGTAGATTTGTAGTCGCATTTATTTTGAATATTGATTTATAGTATGTAATATATTGACTATAGTGTCAAAATCAACATAATCAGACCAAAATACAATTTTAATTTCCTTAGAAAAGATAAAAATTCTGGAACGTGTGGGAAATATTATTATTATTAAAAAAAAATTCAATCCAAAATTTATTTTGTAAACAAAAATTTTTATATAAACTATAAACTCCGTTGTGAATGTAGCGAAAACCTTCGTGTAATTACAGACACTGAATGAAAACCAATATGGGTGGGACACAGAGTTCGAGTCAATGTAGGCCTTCGACACTCACCTTCCTCCACTTCGATTCCTTCCGCTTTGAGTAACTCGCGAAGTTTGAGAATCTCCTCTTTGAGTTCGCGGATGAGTTTCGCGTTCGCGTCCTCGTTGACGACAGCCTTGCACACGATCTGTTTCGCTCGATCTGCGTATCTGAGTGGCGAAAAAAGTTCTCATACAGTTCACGCGTTAAGGCTCAGTTAGGGTCAGCGCCGACCGACGGAGTGGCGGCGAAGAGACTAAAGCGCTATCAATTAAAAATCGACTTTAGTTTCTTCAGCTGAAGATTCACCGCGCGCCGCTCGCCCGCGCTTGCCGACGCGAGAGTATTTTTTTTTATTATACCACTTTCAATCACATACTGAAGTAACTAAAGTAGATTTTCAAATGATAGCTCATTAGTCTCTTCGGCTCCACTTTGTCGGTCGGCGCTGACCCTTAACAAGAAGAGTTTCTTGTTTCGAACGCGAGTGGAAAAAAATCGTATCAGGCAATGAGCGAGAAGAGTTTAAAGGGGCGATAATTTCTTTCGAGAGCCGAAACTCGAAGAATTTTGTTTACACTAGCCGATAGTTATATCACAACAAATTGAATTCTCGCATTCGAGAAACTCTCCTTGTGTAACTGAGCCTATGCGATGGCAAAAAAGTGGCTTTATTTTCTCTCTTTCCTTGGGAGAAAATATTCTTTTAAAACACTGGTTAAATTTCCTGTGAACACGTTTAATTAGAAAATGTTATAGTCCAGGAAAACTGTGAATCACACTTTCGATAACGGATGCAGATCAATTCAATCTTTAATAACATTTTGTAGTTCTCTAAAAGCTTTTTTACATAAAACATAATAAATAAGAATTACAATAAATAAGATAATTTTAATAACTAATTGAAAGAAAAAAAATTCATATGATAATCTCTAATGTAAGCTTTTTTAAAAAAAAAACTCTTGATCTCTAATGTAAATAGTACTTTAGTAATGGTAGTTCTTTTTTTAAACGGAATTTGGTAATCGATAGGCAAATTCCATTTATAAAAATAATGAAATTTTTAAAGCTCACTAGCTCACAACAGCTCATAACAGAAGAAAAAAGTTTTTAACCATGATTTTTCGTATAATACGTCTTTGACTGCAGAAAACTTGTGAACTACTGATCTGTCTGTGTCATTTGAAAAGAAACTCGACACTTGTGTAAGAAGATACACTGGGTTAATGTAATCAATATAATCGTATGAAATAAAATAGGCATTACATTAACGGTTATGAGTTGAACAAATTACATCATATTCGCTGCTTAAAAACTAAAGGGCCATAAAACAAAAAAATCCAAAAATGTTTTTATTGCAAAAGTACAATCACAATCCTTCATATTGTATGTTACAAAAAGACTTTTATTCCATATTATTATTTAGTATATTTTGATCATTTTTTATATATGTGTATATTCAAAAGTAACTTATATGCTTATTAAATATCTCATCTAGTATTCAGTTTATTTTAAAATTACTTAAAACGTTTAATGCTACTTAAAAATACGCTTCTAACTATGTATAATATGCATATATTTGATATGTATGTATCTAATAAGAAAAAAATAGACAAAAATAAAATTCAATTTTTTTGTTTAAAAGTTCTGTAAAAAGTGTAATTTTGATTTGTGACCCTTTAGTTTTTAAGCAGCGATATCATGCTCGACTTTTGGCAAGTGTTTTTTTGTAAATAAGTTTCAGTTTATGGTCGTATCAAGATATATTAAATACTAGCTGGTGCCCGCGACTTCGTCCGCGTTGAAAAATAAAAAAGTAGCCTATCCTGTGTCCTGTACATCTAAATGTTTATCTACCAAGCTTCATGAAAATCAATTAATTCATTTAAGAGTTATGAGTTAAGAGTTTAAGAGTTATTCAATTTAAGAGTATCATTTAAGGAATATATATATACATACAGAAAAAAATTCTAAAAGTCGTCAATTTAGTTTAAGTATTATTTATAGAGCCCTATAAACACGATATCTCTGAAAACAAAGTAACTTACTCCATGACCAACCCTTATTTATTATTATACTAGCTGGCGCCCGCGACTTCTTCCGCGTTGAAAAAGAAAAAAGTAGCCTATCCTGTGTCCCGTACGTCTAAATGTTTATCTACCAAGTTTCATGAAAATCAGTTGATTCGTTTAAGTTATAGAGGAACATACATACATACATACATACATACATACATACATACATACATACATACATACATACATACATACATACATACATACATACATACATACATACATATAGAAAAAAATTCTAAAAATGGTCAATTTAGTTTCAGTATCATGTATAGAGCCTATAAACACGATATCTCTGAAAACAAAGTAACTTACAGATTTATTATTAGTATTGATTTACCTGAGTGTGCTGAGTGTTTCGTCGTAATTGATGTCGGCTGGAGAAATGGCCGCTATCATTGCGGTTTTTGAGTTTCCACCGAGGTTTTCGCGAAGAAGCCACGTCAGCACAGAATCCCGATACGGTATAAAGTCCGCCTTCTTTGACTTTTTACTCTTCGACGCCTGTTCATAAAGTAATGCTGAATTGAAAACTATATAAGACTTAACAAAAAAAAAAAAAAAAAACTCAAGATTTATTATTTGTACGATACTTTCTTAATTGAAATATATCGCACCTTCGGCACGACAAGGGGATAAACTGCACTTTTTTGTAATTATACAGGAGAGCCATTTAAAGTTAATTTTTTTGTCCATAGTCCATAGTCTTGTATATATTTTTTAATTTAATAATGTTTTCCGCATATATTTTAAGTTTAACACATTTAAAAAAAAAAGTAAGTTATGCCCTTGTCTTACCGAAGGTGCGATATCATCACATAATTTATTATTAAGGAACACTCCGCACACAGCACTTACCGACTGTCAATGAGTCCATGAGAAAGAAAGAATGCAGTTAAAACAAAATTATTCTACGTTAATTAAAATTTTAATTAATATTATGTATTAATGGGATATATATTTTTAGTGATTACTAGTGTTTGCCCGCGACTTCGTCCGCGTCCGATCGCTACCAAACTTCACAGCAACACCCGCTGGACTAATTTGAAGATTGTCTGAAAGTTTCATCAAAATCGGTTCAGCGGTTTTGGAGTTTATAGGAGACATACATACATACATACATACATACATACATACATACATACATACATACATACATACATACATACATACATACATACATACATACATACATACATACATACATACATACATACATACATACATACATACATACATACATACATACATACATACATACATACATACATACATACATACATACATACATACATACATACATACATACATACATACATACATACATACATACATACATACATACATACATACATACATACATACATACATACATACATACATACATACATACATACATACATACATACATACATACATACATACATACATACATACATACATACATACATACATACATACATACATACATACATACATACATACATACATACATACATACATACATACATACATACATACATACATACATACATACATACATACATACATACATACATACATACATACATACATACATACATACATACATACATACATACATACATACATACATACATACATACATACATACATACATACATACATACATACATACATACATACATACATACATACATACATACATACATACATACATACATACATACATACATACATACATACATACATACATACATACATACATACATACATACATACATACATACATACATACATACATACATACATACATACATACATACATACATACATACATACATACATACATACATACATACATACATACATACATACATACATACATACATACATACATACATACATACATACATACATACATACATACATACATACATACATACATACATACATACATACATACATACATACATACATACATACATACATACATACATACATACATACATACATACATACATACATACATACATACATACATACATACATACATACATACATACATACATACATACATACATACATACATACATACATACATACATACATACATACATACATACATACATACATACATACATACATACATACATAAACACATCGCCTTTTATAAATATAGATTTTTAAAAGCTGGGATTCAATATTTTTCTACTTCATGTGTTGATGATCACTCGCTATTCTATCTTCGAAAACAGTCATATGAAGTTCTGCCAATCCCCAATTATTAAATACTATAGTTAATACCTCCTCACTAAACAGTTAACCAGTGGTGGAGCATATTATACCAATTGGAAAGTTGACTCACGATTTCAGCGAGCGCTGAGATGACTTTGCCGAGCGTCGTTAGCGACTTGTTAATATTGGCGCCCTCCTTAAGGCGCGTTCCCTTGGCGCCTGTGGAGTCAGCGCGTTCGGAACCAGCCAGATCCACCAGAGATATTTTCGACACCTGAAATATTATCCAAAATCCGTTATTATTATGTATAATAATAATAATAAAACCTTTATTACTGTTAACATTTTTTTTTACACACATATATCTACTTATATCTATCTAATTTCTTAACAAATTTATAAATTTATTTCGCAGTAACGTCTTCCTCTTTTTTTTTTTTGTTAACAATTTGTCTTTCGACAAAGGCCTCCTCCAAGATTCTCCACTCCTTTCTGTTTGTTGCCACTTTTGTCCATAGCTTTCCTGCCGTATGTTTTAATTCATCGTCCCATCTCATACTTTGTCTTGAAGTTGAAAGATATCAAAGATAAAACAAAATTTAAAGATGTAGAAAAAACCATAAGAACTCTTAAATGGCGATGGGCGGGCCACATAATCAGAGAACAAATACCTAAATGGACAAAAATAATTACAGAATGGTATCCCAGAGACCAAAAAAGGAACAAGGGAAGACAAAGTATTATTATGTACTTACACATTAATTTAATTAATTTTATCTTAATTCTAATGTTTTTCCAATATAAATATTAAAAAATAAAAAAAAAATAAAAACTAAACAAGGCCCCAAAAGCTACGACGATACGTATTAACATCGCAAAACTTAATGGGCTCTGATTTTGAGCGGGTATCTTTAGTTTGCGCATGTAGAATTGCGAACAATACGTCGGACCTGCTTTCTCTCGTACAAACGTTATTGCGTCTCGCTCATTCCGTGGCTCCCCAATCCCCGCGTTGCAATCAATACCTCACACCGTCCCAAAATCGGTTACTGCGCATATTGACGCGTGATATCGCCAAAGCCCATTAGGTTTCGCGCTGATTATACCGCCTTCTGTATCTCTCCCTTCACCCAGCCATAATATGGCTATATTATAGCGAGAGCCTCTTCAGATGTTGGTCGATGCTCTTCGTTTATTATTTTTATATTATTAAAAAAAAAATATTAAAAAAAAATTACTACGGAAGTTTGTTGCCAGTTTCTTCAGCGCACAAAAAGAAAGAATCACTTTTAACTATCTATAAAATACTTGTGCAAGTTTATATAGATTTTTTTTTTAATCTAATGATTATAATGGATAATGGAAATATGATGGTTACCTTCTCGGACATTAAGTCCGTGGTCTGGTCGTGTCGCTGCTGAGTAAAGAATATGGTGAAGACGGCGTGCGAACGCGAAGATGTCTCGTTCATGTTCGTTGCAGCTACAGTTCTGCAATTTTACACATTACACGCATGAGACATTTATAAACAAAGTACATATTTGTAATTTAGTGGTCGATGCTTCAATTCCTTTAAAGGGCTCCTCATCAAGTCTTTAGAAGTCACCTTTTGACTGGAGCTCTGATTTAATGCCTTGACTTATTGGTCATTCATTATTCAGCATGTTGTCAGTCAAGTAAACGAAATGTCGCAAATGATAGTTAATATGATTTCTTGTACTTAAGAACTTATTTAATTTGTTATTTGACTACACTAAAGTTACTAAGATATATTAAGACCTAAATTAAAAAAATAAATCCTTCTATTAGTGAAGCTTTGTTAATAGTAGAAACGGGAGAAAGACAGTCTGGTTGTAGAATGAGAGTAGTTTGGTATGAGAGTAGTTTCGTCCTTCCAAGGTTAACATGGTCGCCAATGTTCGTTGATGTTTAACTGCACTTTAAAAATTTAATCTTTTTACTAATTATCTCTTAAGTCTTGTATCAAACTCACCGAGCCTTATTCCCCTCGTCGATCAGGTCGTAAATGTCCTGATAAGAGGTGACTGCCAACTTGCTCAGGTCCTCGACGTAAGGGCCTAGCGCCGGATGTTCGCGGACACGGAGATTGCCCTTGTTCTTCGGATTGAGGAGATCACGCACTCGCTCACAATAGATCTCCATGTATGACACTTCCACCTGGCACATAATTATATTACCATTGAAAAAAGATAATGTATTTTGATGTGAAACATCTTTTGCTACAAGTGAGATTGGCTATTGACGTGGCGATGCCAACATTTGGTACATTTTGGCCTACATTTTGGAGGAATTTGTAAAGGAACTCTACGACTCTCTACTCGGCTCGACGATCCTTCCTCCACCGCACTGAGCTCGTATATATACAGCGTATGTAATATGGAAACTATAACCGTTGATTTTATCTGAAGGTTTCGTTATAAATTTTGATTGTTAAATTAAATTGCTTTTAAAAAAACCAAGACTGTCGGTTTAATTTGATATAAATATATCATAGGTTGATATCTTTGTCTATTAATACAAATCTTTTGTCTTTTTCCAATCAAGGTGGATAACGGGTCCATTGATAACAGGTGGGTATCTTTTTCTAGTAATGCAAGTCTTTGTCTATTTTCAATTAATATTGACAGCACACTAACACCCTCCTTTTGACACTTGTGATTATATGGGTGACAATAGCCAAAATTCATTCACCATTTTGATAATTTAGACAGTTTGCCGACAATGCTTCAACAAAAACATACAGCAAAATTCTACTAACACCTTTTGAAATCAATATTTAACTATTGATCATTATCCTATCCCTCCTTATTTATCTTCCTTATCCTTTATCCTTAATCTCGCACTAGCAGCATCTATATGGCGTTGCTTGTGGCGTGCGTTGCCATGTACCATCAAGTGGACCGTCAGCCTGTTTGACGACCTAAACATATATAAAAAAAAGTGTAACGAGCCTAATATTTCGTTTCGCAATCTTACCGAATATTTCAGGTCATCCGAGGTGGTCTGCCTGATGCGTCGGAAGAGGTCCTTGCAAATCTGAGGTATGATGCCTTCCTGGCTATCTTCACCGCGTCCCATCATTGTGTACGACTTACCCGCACCGGTTTGGCCGTACGCGAATATGCAGATGTTGTATCCTATGTGAAAAAACAAATAGATATTGCTAACTTTGTGACGTGTCTGTGACGTTGCTTGTGTAATGGACCAAATATACGATCAAGCGTTTGGCGTGACGACAAAATGACGTGAGGCAACGGCGCGAATTTTACATACAGTTTTTGACATCAAGCCATCAGTTTTTACCATTCACGATCCACGCCAGTTAATTTGACGCGATGGACTGACCGTCAGCCTGTGTTCAAGGGTGTTTTTTGTGTGTGTTCAAGGGGATTCGAGAATGGTTTGTATTAAAAAAAAAATTGGTCGCGGACGAAGTCGCGGGCACCCACTAGTAATATTATAAATGTGAAAGTTGATAAACGGCTGAACGGATTTGGAGGAAATTTTGCATACAGATAGTTTATTATTTGGATTAATATATAGGGTACGAACCGTGTACGAAGGAGCGGGTATGTTAAAACTTGTAGTATATTTTTAAAGGAAATCTTACCGTCAAAAGCATGTTGCAGCATCTCCTCTCCAATGTCTTTGTAGACCATGATTTGAGACGAGAACTCCGGATCAGTCGGCTGTAGAAAATTTAAATTATTAAAACAACAATTACACACATAGGTTTTTGATTAATATTGATATTGCAATATGAACAGAAATCCCAGAGATATCATATTATACTATATTAACATTTACAAACTATATTATACTGTCTTCTGATATAGTTGTATAATTCTATTAGCATGTGCTGACCGTAACTAAAATTCTGGTGAAATAATTTAAACGAAAAGATAAAGGTAAAAAAGATAATAAACAAAGATAAGATAAAGGATTGATTGTATTATGATCGTGTACTTCCCCTTTAGGATTACGGGGGAAAACACACAATTTTATATATACATATTCAACAATCAAAGTTTTAGAAATCAGCTGCAAAGAGTATGTTATTTAATAAAACATATATGTAAATATGCATGTACATATTTTCATAAATATGTACATTTCTTGATTTTGTTAAATAAAATGTGGTTATCGGTATAAAATTCCGACACACGATTTAGCGTTTAAAACTATCGAAACTTTTAAAACATCCCAGCCACAGAACATGTCGCTTAGGAGTACTATATTTGTAAAGAACACCACTACTTCATAGTGTTGTCTTTAGTTTGAATTTGCCGCCTTTTTTTAAATATAAATTTACCGCGTTACCTGCCTAACAATATTTTCACGACTGACCACTATGAAATAAAATAATGTTTGGGTATTATTAAAAACGAAACGAATGTTTGAGCTAAAAATAACAAACGTTTAAAATATGTTATAATTATTATAAAGAGACATACTAAAGGCTTTGAATGTTGTTTCTCTCGTTTTTACAGGTTAGTAAATTATATAAACTTATCATAATAATATTGTTATTGATCAAATTGTCAACATATTTTGTAAATAAACTCTCGTTTTTACAGAAACGCAGTCTCGCCTTTATTGTTTTTTATTTGAATTTTCCAACTACGAGTATAAAGAAACATTATTTAAAAAAATAATATCTCAAAATCTTTTACTGTTTTTTTTTTAATATGACTAATAATAAAACCTTGAAGGGCAGATAAGTATCCTTGAAATGAAAACCCTCTTAACCTTTAAGTTAAGTCACCTGCGTCGCCGCCAGCGGCTCCGTGACGCCGGTCGTCTAACGCATAAATTTGAATAACATCAAGCCATCTGGTACAAATTCATTAATTAAAATTGCAAATTGAGTAAATGCTTCCTAAAGTCAATTATGTTACAAACAAGTATACTGTTATTCCTAATATTATAATATTTTTATGAATAAAACAGTAATGGATATTTTTCAAAGATCAAAAACAATGAGGATTTTTCAGTTATTGAAGAAAAAAATAATCTCATACGAGCTGGTCAACACTTGAAAGTTGTAATTTAATTGGTGTAAAAAAAATGTAAAAGAAAAAAAGAACACGTCCTTTATTTATACAGTATAACAAGAAGAGGGTAATTTCCGAGGACATTAAAACTCAATCAACGACAATATCGAAGCGAAACCATAGAGTATATAATCCGATAATCTTGGTCATCGTTTCTGGTTAAATCCAATATGGCCGCCGTTCGTCGACGGACCGAAATGTGCGGGAAAGCTAGGTGATTGGCGGGAAATATTATTACGGGCCATCATCGTTCACACACAATCGATCGATTTCAACATCGATTAGGCAATCCACGAAAATTGTTTCCGCCCTTTAATTTTCCTATCAGCAATGCAAATAAACTTTTCTTCAAAATGCGATCTATATTTTGACTCTCATTATGACAAATAATTCATTTTTGATGACCTTTCATACAAACCTTTTCTGATTACTAATTTATGATTTAAACAACAATTTCATATATTTAAATTCCAAGGTATGTTTTAAAAAGCAGTTAGATAAGTAAACAAATCGCATTTTCTTCTATGTTTGTAAGTTTATATACCTACTTAAATGTGTAAAAATAAATTTAATCATATTTATTACTCACATTACCTATTTAGTTCTAAAACATAGTCTTAAAAATTAGTGATATTTCTGATTTTAATACTCACATTATGCGACCAGTATGAGAAATCAAAGTTGAAACTTTTAGCGCTATCCTTCGAGCCCGGTGGAGCTTTTGGATTTACAATCACTGAAACAAAAGTAAAATAATGTTAAACATTTGTATTGACAACACATAAATTCTTAAAAACATTTTATATACATATAAAGGTATTAAAAACACCTTATAAGTTGGCTATGAGTGTGTTTTTTATTGTTGTCTCAATTTTATTATTACTCAGATTTTGTAGGTAAATATTAAATGTTATCCACTGAAAATGACCATTAATGAAAATGGCTCATCAAAACAAACTTTTTCTTATATATTAAGGGTGGCAGGCGTTGATTGACGGTCGGTGTTGACGATCCATTTGATGGTAGGTGGCAATCCAAGGTCAATTTAAGGAAAATACCTCTATATAAGTGAAATAAATAATATAAAATACTGATAATTATTTGGGTTGAAATTAACGATGTTGAGGACTTCGCCAATCACAGCTAATAAATAATTATCCCGAGACGCTACAGTAGATTCGGGTAACTTTAGCTCTAGGGGGGTAACTTTGGCTCAAAACAAAAACAGTTTGAACCAAGTAAATACTCGTGCAACCAACAAAAAACAAGCGCCACTAAGACCATTTAACATCTTAAAACATTTAAAACGTTTTGTTTTGAGCCAAAGTTACCCCCTAGAGCTAAAGTTACCCGAATCTACTGTACAACTTTTATTGTAAACGTCGCGACAGTCGGGCTGACGATGGCGGTCCACTTGAGGACCGATTTTAGTATGATCCCTTACTTACTCATCAAAACACTACAGCAAGCGCACAGTTATTTCATAATGAGCTTCTGTAAGGTAGCGGCTATAGTCGCCACAGAGCTGCCCAATTTATGACTGCGGAACGCAATGGTGGCACCACAACCCATTTATTTTACTGTTGATTGATGATAAATTGCTTTAAACAAAATATTGGGTTATAATAATTATTATACTCGTAGACGTTCGACAAGTACCTGACTTATTAATACCAACATTTGTACATGTTATTTTATTTTAGTTAATACCAACATTTATGTGAATTGTCCTTTTTCATTAATTGTAGATCTTTAAAGAATTGTTTGGTGTAAGATAAACGATTGAAAAGCTAGAAAACTGGGGTCAATTTATTCCCTCCGAAATAAAAACTAAACGGTTTCTTACAACTAAACAAATCGCTGCTTAAAAACTAAAGGGCCACAAATCAAAATTACACTTTTTACAGGAGAGCCAATCGAAAAAAAATAAATTATTTTTGTCAATTTTATTTCTTATTAGATATATATCAAATATATGCATATTATGGATCGTTAGAAGCGTATTTTGAAGTAGCATTAAATGTTTCAAGTATTTTTATAATAAACTGAATATTAGAGATATATAAGCATATAAGTTACTTTTGAATATATAAAAAAATGATCAAAATATACTAAATATGGAATAAAACAACCATAAATCTTTTTGCAACATACAATATGAAGGCTTGTGATTGTATTTTTGCAATAAAAACATTTTTGGATTTTTTTGTTTTATGGCCCTTTAGTTTTTAAGCAGCGAAATGTAGTGTTCACAGGTTTTTCGAACCTAATCTCTAAATAGTAGTATACCTACGACCTACGGTATATAGAAGGCTAAACTCCCCGCCGCCCGTCGTCGCGTCGTCTATCCGTCCCGACACATCGATCGATCGACCAAGAATGGCGACGCGCCGAGCGAGTTAGGTACATTGAAAAACAAATGCTGAATTTCTCTTTTACTTACTTGCTAAAGTACAATTAAATAAAACCAAATTACTTTACATTAAAAATTATATAGACAATTTTATATTTGTGTAATTTGTAAAACAGATTGGGATTGATGACTATGAAATTTATTGAAATTCACTGAAACGTTATATGGTTTTTTGGATTTACTAAACTATAGTTTTTTTTTTGAATTGTTAACATTCTGGGTTGACAGATAGACAATACGCAAAGGTAAAAACTGTACTAAAATAGGGCATAAAATTAAAAATTCTTTTTTTAAGTCATGTACGTGAAACCATTGTGTGCACTTGGTAGAGGCTTGATGTACCTACTTTGTATGAGTCACCAAGTCCTTGCAACTATAAATGCAGACTCCCCCGCCCTCCGCTGAGCACTCAAACTGAAGGGAGTTTTAATTTTAAACACACCAGACATTTGCTTTGAGGTTTCACTTGAATTGCTTCAGAAATTAAATTCGTATATGGATGTTTCTGATCCTTTCATATTCTGGTGGTGCAACTTTAGACGAACACTGTTTTACAAATTTTTCCCTATTCCATTGGTTCAAATATGAGACATTAATAATAGCAATATATTTTTTTTAAAGATCATTAGAATTGTATTAGAATGAGGTGTTTTAGAATTCAATACGTAATGGGCTTGAATATAACTTAACCTTAAGTAAGACCTTATTATAGTAGCAAAAGCATTGACGCATTTTAGTAAGCCTTGTTCGGTGTAAAACAAATTGTTATAATTTTTTTGTGGATAACTTATTATAATGTTATGACAATCAATCAGCTGACTTAGCGAGATTTATTTTTTTAATTCATTCGTATTTTTTATAACAATGTGCTCACTTAGCGAATTAAGTGATTAGAAAATTGTAAATAATTAATTAGAAAAATAATTAGATTAGAAAATAATTCCCTTTGTATTAACATTCAAGTCAAAAGGAAATAAAACATGAAACATGTTTAATATAAAATATGTAACATGTATACCATATGGCGGCCATCTTTCCCGGAACTTACATAGTAAAAAGCTACTAAATATAAGCTGCGCGACACTAGGGTTGGTACTGATTAGTTTTTTGCCAACTCTCATATATCATTGTACTTTGTAGTGAAATATCTCATTACAAAGTATAATTTGTTTTTCAATGGAGGAAAAATAGGAAGCATCTTAAGCAGAAAAAAAATAGGAGAAACGTGACCTCTAAATGTTGCCCTTAATAAAGTCTAGTACACTACGAGCCAAACCATCTGAGTAAAGTAAAGATTTGTTTTTTATAGTCTCTTCATTGTAAAAGTTAAATTCATTTACATACGGCACACCAGATATCTTTTAAAGGTCTGCACTATATTTTCTTTTTTCTTGAAATAAAAAAGTGTCTAAAATGCTCAAATTTGGTTATTAATTTTTATATTTTATAAAAAGATAAAAATATAACATGCAACTTTCCTACCTAATGCGGCAACCCTAACGGCTGTGTCCATACAAAGAGATAAGTTCAGAACGTCCAACAACGGTTAGCTTTGATGCATTTTACATACGTGAACTTCATCTCTCATGTGGGACGGACTTTTGTTCCACTATCAGAACAAAAGTAGAGTACTGTGTTGTTTGGGAAAAACATTTGTTATTTCTTCTTTGTTTTATAACATATACATAGTTTTATATGTACAAGGTTATAACACAATATTGTTTCGTGTGAAGTCAGAAGCTTTTAATCCATTACTGTTTCATTCGTAAGTACTCGAGCTCTCTAATTCAGACATCGTTATTTATAAACGTCAACTACGAGTAGAAAGTCAACAATATAATTATCTGGTTAAGAAAATGGAATATTAAAGACAATGAATCCAAGAACGCTCATCTAACGTTCACTACAACTTGAAACCTACCCCTCTGTTCAAATTAAACAATACTGCACTTGATATTTAATTACATCAATACTGCAACTTGATATTTAATAAAGATTCCGTTATTTGAAATAACATAAAAGGCAGATAATTTTTCACTTAATTCACCACTTTAAAAAGGCAGTCAAAGTAACGAGAGAGCAACGATCCCAAACAAAACGAGGTCAAAAGTAGAGTGATTTAACAAAGAGTTAAACAAAAGGAGGTTGATGTGAGCGATTTAAAAAAGGGCGCAGTGATCGTGCGGCGATGGGGTAGAAAATTGTGAGTGGGGGGGGGGGGCTCCCATTTCTGAATATTTATTATGGGAGCACGAGGCGACGATTCATTCTCTGCTTTTGTTTACGTGGTTAAACCTTCTTGATTCACGCTCCTTTGTTATTCAATTTGATTTTAGAACTTCATACTCGCTGTTGCCCTGCCTCTACTAAACAAGACCTTACTTACTTATATATTACTTGACCAACAAATAAGATATAGAATTTAATATTTCTTAATAATTATTGATACATCAGTTATAATGGGCTATTAAATTTAATACCCAACATTAATAAGAGTTCAAAATACGCATAAACACAAAGTATATCCACTGACCACACAAAGGTCACTCACTGTCTCTGTCTCGTGTCTAAGCGTTCGTGGCTTGAATGAGTGTCTATATTTACAGTAGGTACACTCTTTAGAATGCTTCACTTCTTGCAGAGGCTTCAACGTAGACACTCGAGTGTATCATTCATCTTGTACGTACGCAATTGAACCTCTCGCCATGAGACACGGTGAAAGCACCGAGTGGTTACGGGGGACGGTAAAGAGATGCGTTGCATACTAAGTACGCGGCAGGCACGAGAGATTCTAATGAGCATCGGAACGACAAAGCAATAATGTTCATATAAATCTTTTTACTTAGATTCAATATTCAATGTTTTCGTAATAAGCTATTATGAGTATTTTATTACAGCTAAGTATTATTAGTTGATAAGATAATTTCTTAACAAAAATAAGCAACTTTTTTCTAGAGTGACACGTAAACAAATTAACTACAATCTTTGTCTACTTTTCTTATATAACCTATGTATGTATCATTCATATGTATAAACTATTATATTACTGTTAAATTTAATTTAAAATTCGTTGAATAGATTTTGTGTGAAAGAGTAAAAAGCTTCCTCGGAAACACTTGCGTTTTATTACTAGGGTCGAAATCAAGATGTTTGCCAGCGAACGGTAATTAAAGTACTCATACCTTTAATATTAAATTGTAATAAAAATATTTTTAAATTTAATAAAAAAAATCATTTTGGATAAAGATTTATAAATAATAAGGTGGATCAATTAGATTTAACTTAATGAAATACAAGTACGAGGGTAACCGACGGAGGCACGGTTTATGGGCGTGTTATGTGGTTTATGGTTCGTTCAGAACGCTTCGCAAGGGGTTTAGATTTAGAGCATGAGTTGTGGCCTCGGTTAAATTACCACTTTTATTATGTACATACATACGCTTGTTTAAATTTTATGGCCAATTTATGCTTTGATTTCTATTTGTTTTTTTTTTTAAGTTACATTTTTGTTGTGTTATAAATAAAGATTTATATCAAATTAAATAATACATATTATGTGATATCACTAGCATTTAAAAAAACATTAGAATCAAGTATTATCATATATTTCGGAATGTTTATTCAGAATTCTTATATGATTAAGAACATACCAAGAATCCCGCCCAGATTTATTAGTCAGATAATCATTAGACGCACATGATATACTCGTAGATAGACATAAGATTTATATGATTATATAGATATACATGATTATAGACATAAGTTAGATAGATTGAAAAATGACATAAGACTTTGGGTGTAATTTAAGAGTATACAGATTGTGAACTGTTATTCAAATTATTCAGTTCACAATACTATTTAGTGTAATATGACAACAGTTGTTACCATTTTATTTAAGACCCGTTATGAAACAATCGACTCGAGTTGAGTACTTTCATTTTTAACAGTTAACGAGCGAGAAGAGTCTTTTAGTATAACAAATTCTTTTTTTTTTCATCTGACCGTCTTTATCTTGTTTGTGTTATAACATAAATATAAACAAGTTTACGCTAACGAATATAGTAGGATAAAAGCGTCTACCACACTTTCCTAAAATCGGTAACAATATCGGGGCAGTAGTGGCCAGCCCCTTGATCGTCTCATGTGTAGGCAAATCGTAAACATAATTAGAGGCGATCTAGTGAGCGATCTAGGGGGTTCCTCACCACTGCCCCAATATTGCCACCAATTTTAGGGCCGTGTAAAGGCGCTTTAAGGGTAATGGCAGTAGGGCACACTGCGTTTAGCAGAAGAATAACAGCATGTGTGCTGTCGTATGTCGGTGAGTAAGCGGTGACTTCCTAATCCCATAATTTTATACTTTTATATCCTATGACTTTTCTTGTGTTATAAGCGACGGTAGCTACCATCAAGTAGACCGTCAGCCTGTCTGAGGAGAGGACATTAACATAAAAATTAATGATAATAATTCATTTTAGTAGCAATGAGTGTAAATTATAATCAATTTTAAAATTCATCTGGGCCACACTCTCGTAATATCTTCAGGTAGGTGAATTTGTATGTGTATAATAAATTTCACCCAGGGCCGGCGTGAAGCAATAAATTTAAAAGTTGGCCCTGAAGCACAGGGACGAACTTGCATGATTACATTCTCTTGTTTCAATGCACTCCTAAAAGCCTTCTTATAGGAGAGTATAAATTATGGGTTGCATATTAAATATTTTGTAAACATTCTTAGCTCGTGTACTTATTCTTAGTTAAGGCGGAGTTTGTGAACTACATTTTAAAGCGAGACACAATTTATGAACGGAATATCATTGCATACTTCATTGCATCTAGGCATACATTTTATGGAAAATCAATATGTATGTATTTTATTTTATGTAATATATATAAGTCATTTTATATTATTTCATATTATGTGTTTTGTGTAAGTATTTTCATGTGTTTTTTTTTTATGCATTTAATGTGGCTATTATATTCGCAACTTTTGACACTTATATTTACTATTTATAAATATAATAACAATACATTTACTATTTCTTTAAATTACAACTGTAAATTGTATTAAAATTCTAAGTGTTTCTTGAGGATTTGTATGCAAGCAAAACCGCGAAGCACTACTAGTGGAGTTAGTCACTTTTCCAGTGCCTATGTTAGTTGTAATTATAAGGACGTTGAGCCGTGTTCCCTTAAACGCACATAAATATCGATTAGCTCTGTTTCCTCAAATGTTTCTGTTTACTGTTCATTTTCAATAAGGTCGAGGGTTGTTTTACTGCCGTGCAAACGTCACTCTTCATTATCAAGGGTCAAATGGCAGAGGGCGGGCGCTAATTTGAAACGATCTCAAATAAGTTTCTTAAGAAATGTTTTACTGTTGAAATCAATGATCTTATAATAAATACAGGTTGAAAGGTTGAAATATAAAAAAAAAAACCCGCTAAATGTAAAAAGACCAATAATAAAATTGTAAGAACAAAAGTTAATAAGGTCATTTCTTATGTTAATTATATTAATTAAGGAGCGATCTTCGTCTTTGCTTACAAAAGATATATTCATTAATTTTAATTAACTCTTCAAAGATTATAAAAATAACTAGTTATTTACTACATGAAAATAAATAAAATAAGATTCGTCTTTACGTTTTGTTAGAAATAAGTTCATAAGGTGAAGTATTCAGTTATTAAATCATTAATTTATTACAATTATGTCCCTAGAATTCATATTTTGGTCATACCATAATGTATATTGGTTTATCTTAGATTAGAATATTATAACGAGATTGCGCATTACGTGAGTCTAAATGAGTATGTGGAGGACCATTTAAATTTGAGAAAATCTCTTACCATTCGAAGTTCTGTGTACTAGAATAAACATAGGACTTGGGCCATTTTTTAATAATTTTTTATAAATATTATTATTAATTTCAAGGGGAGTCCCCTTTGGAACATAAACGTAACGTAACGTTTAGTATAAATCCAGTAAGTACTAACCTGTAGTGTTTCCAGACATTTCGATAATACATTTGCACTCCCTGGAAATCTCCCTCGAGTTGAAGGGGCGGACCCTCACCGCCACCTTCACGGACGACATGGTGGCTGTTGCTCACAGACTCGGAGAAAACCCACTAACACATCGGAACGCAACCGGGTCTATACCTGAAAGAAAAAGAAACGATCTTTCAGTGTCGTATACCAATATGTTCCTTTGCAAAATGTATATTGGGACATTTTTAAAAACAATTTTGTAGTAAACGAAATAAAACAAAAGTATGAGAATTCTTCGAGCAACTCGTCACCAAGAATGAAAAGTTCCTACATTATTATTAAACGTCAGTTATAAAGAATGATTTCACATGGTCTAACTCTTGTCTAACTAAACAAAATATGTATTTTTATACATTGGACTATGTATTGCATTATGTAAGTATTCAACAACAAAAAATTTCTGAAACATCAAAATAAAATAATTTATTTTGGCCATTTTTGACATAATGTTTAGGAACGGTTGGTTTCCTTATATATATAAAAATTACGCGATAAAACTTCGCAACTATGTGTGATTTGGTCCAAATCAAAACATAGAATAGTTTTTATTTTGAACCCAGGCGAAGCCGGGAGCGTGTAGCTAGTATAATACAATTTATAACCGTTGCTAAAATACTAGCAGAAAATCATTTATAAGCAAGGAGCGTGTGAATCAGAGCAGTACATTTTAAGGAAATAAAAGTAAACATAGTAAGGCTTAATGAGAATTCGTTATAGCTACGAGTGGGACAAGTACGAGCCGCATTCATAAATGTAGTTAGCATTTGAGAAGAACTCCTTGGCGGAAAATATCAAGGTGCAAATGTGAAAGGGTATATGTTTCTTTGCGAAAGCCAAGCGAAGGTAGCTAACGAGCGAGTCGCGTCGGCGAAATGGAAGATTGCGATTCAACATCAAAATGCGAGACATTTTGTGACAATATACGTTGGCAATAACAATTTGGTGTGCCACAGGGAAGTGGTTTGGGTCCTTTATATAAATAGTCGCAGTTCTTGAAAATGTTAAAAATGCTAAGCTATTATTCAAGATATATTATATACAACTTGCTCTTTGTGCCTTTTCAAGATATTAATTTTAGGAACTAGCTAAATATTAAGGTTTGTCCAATATTTAATAATATAACATACAAATTATCTGTGACAATTCTTCCAAAAAATTTCGAAAATCTACAGGCAATTTATTAGCGAACTTGGATCGCTGCAATTTACGATATTAATGATAATAATCGTATAATATTTAAACATTATAAATATCTAGAAAATAACATATTTTTTTATAAGTAGCAGGCAAAACACAAAATCTATGGAATTTTTGGAAATCAATTTTGCAATTGAAATATTTTGGAAATTCAATATTTTATTGAAATATTTTATTGAAAAACTTTTTTAGAACATAAGAATGCAACAAAAAACATAAGAATGCAACAAAACAGCATACTTTAAAACTAAATATACACTTTTAATCTACAAAATTACCTCAAATACTAAACATATCATTCTATTTTTAATTATCTTACAATGTAACGGTACCATGAAGATTACGGTCCGTTGAACAACCGACTGACAACGACCCGATGCTACAGCATCGCACGCCTCGGGAGTTAACAATACCATTATTTACTTTAAAAATAAGTATTTCAGACAATTAAAAAAAAAAAGTAAAATAAAACATTTCATTGAACCTTTTTATTTTGTGTTATCAATAAAAAAATTTAATCAGGTGGCCGAACTTAAAATGCTTTTTATCTTTAAAATGCCGAACTAGCATTTTAAAGATAAAAATACAAAAAAAAAATTATTGTCTACAAATACAGGAACAAAATGTTAACTTTTTCATTATTTAAAAACCATTTTAAAGCCAATAAATCTCGTCTGCAGCCCAATTTAAACATTTATTCAATCTCATTACATTCACATTTTTGTCAACAATCACAATCACAGTTATTTTATTACTCGAAACAAAAACGTGACTACAAAATATATTTCTAGATTAGACGACGATTGCATAAACAGTGGCCAATCAATGTTCAATTTCGCGTGTAAAATCGTTAATGTTTTTCCTGAAACCAATACTCCGCGTGCAATAATTGGGTACGCTCTAATGCGCACTATACCGATCGAAATTGCAGACACTACAAACAGCCACTGCGCCGTATACTCCCAATACACTTACATAAGATTCACTGTATCTTGGCGAAACATCTTCCAAAAAATCTAAAAATCCGTTTTGCTTCCAATTATTTCACGAGATCGAAGAGAGGCGGCCATGAAAATGCGTGTCGCCGCAGAGATGACTCACCATATTAGGTACGGTGGCGCCCTCTGCCCACCCTGATATATTCCGATCGGTATCCGGGAGAAGTACTCAGGAAACTTTTAACCTTGGTCTTGCCACTGACGTGACTAGCATCCAGTTCCGACTTACCAGGTGGATTTCTGTGCGATCCGTGCCGGTACGTTGGTGGCGATAGCACTTTCACAACGTATGTTACGTCTTCTGTTGGACGCACGTTTGAGCTGGCCGCTCTATAGTCAAGTGGCTGCGTCCGACATGGCGCTTCGCGGATGGGCGCTCGGTGCGACTGTCGAGCTACACAAGAGGTGGCCGTTTCGACGTTGAAAACGCAGGCGCGATGCCGCCCCCACGTCACCCCGACCTCACCGCAACCGCGCCTTCGATCTAACAGGCCGATGCGCGACGACACTGCGCGCATCCCACCAACACCGCAAATAACATTAACAAATCCACACATAACACAATCTTTTAACATTTCCCCTCGACAAGTTCCTATGACCATACACACAGATGTACATGGACCCAAAGTAACACCCTTTAAAAGTATTTCACTTTTTAATGACGTCAATTGATGGAAGGAAAGGGTTGCCAATACAGCGTTAGCGGTGAATATATTACTTCGTAACCGCATATTATAGTCTCTCTCTTACCTCCCACGTAAGAAATGTTCTGTTTTACTTAACGCTTGTTCTAGATAAAATATCGATACGAACATTGGGGCTACCAATAAGAGCGACCTTCATTTGAATTTTACTGGAAACGTTATGGTTATCCAAATACAAGTAACAATTAATTACTTAGTCTTTAATGACGTCAATTCATGGAAATAGTTGCCAATACAGCGTTTGTAACCGCAAATAGTCTGTTCCTTACCTCCCACGCAAGAAATGTTTCTCCTGTTCTAGAAAAAAAAACAACATTACGAGCATTAAAGCTACCGCTACAAAGAAAGCGACATTCCTTCAAAATTTACTAGAAATGGCTTAGTTATCTTTCTTTCTTTTCACCGAAGTGATAATCTAAATAAGTAAGTCTTCGTTGAAAATGAGATACCACAAGAAGTTTAACATAAGAAGATATGAAAACTAGAAAGAGAAACTATTTATAATGAACTTATTAGTTGTGGAAAGATATTTACTGAAACTATTGATCTATAGGAAACTGATGGTTTCTAGAAGAAAATGTCGCCAATTGTGGAGTTAATAACCAAGGCGGCACTCATAAAGACGCAATCAGGGGAACTAGACCACGTGATAACTTTAATAGCACAATCAAACAAAAAAAATACACGTTAAGGAAGAGACAGGCTGATAATTGTAAAACAAAAACTATTTTGTTCCGACAGACATACATTTTACAATATAATATATACCATATATGCTGTAGTTTTTCAATATAAGAATAACATTGAGTAAGAACAATCAAATGTTTGAATTCTACAAAAAGAAAGTTTCTTTTCTTGAACACTATATTGGGGTCAAGAACCTGAAACTACGCACTTATACGGACAAGTGTGACGCAATGGCTTATGTATCGATTAAACATGTAATTCATGATAAAATCGTACTTTAGTTCATACATTATTATGTACAATTACACATCCATAAAATAGTATCGTTACAATGAACCAGTCCAAACTAAACAAAATTAATGAAGCAATTCGACTTCAAGCATACATAATAATATACCAAGACAAACACTGTTTTCAATCAAACATCGAGTTCTTATTAAGTATTGAAACTTTAAGGAAAGACACTGACAGGCACATCATGAAGTTCATGAAGTTCTCTGATCTGAACATATCAAAAACAAAATCGAAAAGGCCTAATTAGTGTTTACTTTGCACAATTGCAGTAAATTGAGCAAAAGTAGAGCCTAGTATTTTAGGTTTTAAAACTTAAAATAGGTACTTATTTACATGTTCTAAGCCACACATCATAATTTTTTTGCTTCATGACCACAAATTTATTCCACAAATTATCGCTATTCTAACCTACTCGTAGACACTAATTACATTGATCCTTTAGTTAGATTATCCTTTAGATGAAAGTAATCGTGATTTCCGAAAATTATACGAGAATCGTTCCAGTAAAAGATAATATTAATAAAAGCTATATCGAAATTGGTATTGTACACGGGCAAGAGACTCGTGTTACTGCCACCGTATTAGGCAAATTGCCATTTGGGTACGCATTACAACAAACGCACCAATAAAAGAGGTTTATGAAAAACCCCGAACCCAAGATGTTACAGCTGGCTCCTTACAAACATCGACCTATATTTCCTTATATTTACCAAACGAAACAAGGATTAAATTTTCATTAACAAAATATCGTTTTAGCTACGAAAAAGTACGAAAAAAATATATATTGCACAATATATTCCACAACCTTTCTATTAAATTCATCGTACCTAATTAGTTATTTAACAAAATGTTATGTAATAAACTTGTTGTTAATGTAATATTTATCTAATATCGACAACTTATATTGACATACGACTGTCAGACAGACTGACGGTCCACTTGATGGCTACGGGTAGCCAGCCACCTAGGCTACCGTCACCTGTAAATACGATCAAGTCCACAGATGCTTGCAAGTGCAATACCGACACACAATAGGGGGAAGGAATTCTGGCATCTCTTTATTCACTCAGCGAAACATATGCTCTTATTTGACGATGATCTTCTGTAAATTGGTGATTACTAATACCGTTAGTACCAATTTATGACTGTGAAACTCAGTGTTAACTTTGCTACTACAAATTGACTTGCAGAGTAACTTGAACTTGCATGTCATCGACATTTCAAACACTTCTAAACAAAGCCTAAACCAAAATATAGTAGAAAATAAGACAAAGCAAGCCAAAATATGCACAAAATATTTTTTATATATAAAATCGACTAAAAATAAATCTTTAGCCACATGGAATATAATTAATAACAAGAAAACAAAATACCCTAATGAAGATATTTTAAGAACACTCAGACCAAGATAAAAAGACACACATAGTCTTGAGCTGAAATCGACCTCTGGCAGAGAAGGAAGAGTTACTACTGCTGTGCAAATCAAGTCCTCATCAAAGTATACGACAAATATGTTAGATATAGAAATTAAACAATCAATCAAATCTATCCTAAAAAGGATCAACTATTTGTAAAATGGGCGTCACAACTCGGAATTACAAGTTCACGGGTCGTTTATGACGTCAATGAACCAATAACTAGTTGAGTGCGTAATATGTGACCAAAATGCACGCTTGACCTTTCCCATTATTTTCGCATGGATAGGTTCGACGGGGATAACTCCCCATACTAAACACACTTCAATGTTGGAATGGTTAAAGTACAAAAAAAGTATGTGGTGAAAGCGAAATCGTACCAAATATAATTTATTTTGACACTACAGACGATATATTGTAACAAAAATTTTCCGATAAAAAAATTTCTTATTGTAAACGAATAAGAGGAAAAATTATGAAATTATTTATATCCCATAAGAATTTTATGAAAAATATTATATATAATGAAAATTCTTAGATACATACAGAATTAATTGCTTTCAATCAAACATCAGACTAGGAGCAAATCTTATTTTAATACAAATATTATTAAGATTTAACATTCGCTTGGTTATTGTTTAAGTTTTGAATAACGAGTTGATTGTGCTCGAATGAAACGTGATCAATAATACAGAGGTCACCCTTGAACTGATTGTTGAACAAAGTGGATCAAATAAAGCCTTATTGAACATTAAATGCATTATACGTACATTTCTTGAATACATTTCTAATTTATATAAGATTATAGAGGGCGTTACACCTATTCATTATGTGCTAAATATATTTTCAAAGAAAATAATGCTTCTAATATATATTTTAATATTTAATCTTTACTTTTTATTAATATCAACATATTTTTGAAATAAATTCGATACCGGCGTTACTAATACAAGGACGGATGATTTAATACATATTAAACTAGCGCACGTTATCTTTCCTAGTTTATAGTTCTTTACATTATTGTGTGGAATTATTAAAATTCATTAAGTGGCTTAGAAGAGGTTAGCGTAGAAAAATTTCACAAATTCCTACGAATAGGGATTCTTTTCCACATATCCCCACTGTTCGAAAATTCAAAAATTTCTTCATATTCTTATTTGTTTTATGTGTTTGTATTTAAGTTATTTTTATTTCAAAACGAGATTAGCTAGTTCTTCAACTCTTGTGTTAGTTAGATTACGAATAATCTCAATAAGGTCTATTATTATGTTGTATACCAACGAAATATAGCAAATTAGAAGCAAAATTAGAAAAAGTTGGTATAAAAAAAAAACAGGTGACCTTTGAAACAGCTAATGCAATGTTTGCGGTCATATTACGACCGCGAAATTATCCAAAGGAGTTTTACTATTTAAATACTCGTAGCTAAATATTCGTAAACGCGATATAAACACGCACGGCCGCATCATACCCCTTTCAAAAGGTTAAATTTTAAAATTCATGCACTCTGTGTTTTTTTTTAATAGTTAATTATTGTAAAGACCATGCTTAAATTCATAGTATTTTTTTTTACATATATGTTAAGGACGTTAGACAGGGGTGTCCAAGTCCATCCATTGAACTTTTATATAAATAGGACATTGTAGTGTAGACCGTTTCGCTCTATAGATAAATTTGTACGATAATGGTGACAATGTATCGCTCGGGAAAACCAACATTATACCCTTTACTTACATCGTAACAAAAACAGTTTCTGCCGTAACGATAGGTCCCGTCTGCTGCCGTGAAAATCTGTTCAACAGAGCCCGAAGCGTTTTACTATCTTTTGTGAAGATAAAAATGTTATGGCACCTAAACATCCAGCACAATGGATGCTTGCTTTCAATCCCATATTGTGAGCAATAGTCCCGAGCTCATTGTGAAAGGAGTATCCTTTCACAATCCTAATACTATAAATAGAGTATAGGTTGAATGAAAACATACTAGTAAAAGGCTAAAAAGGTCTCATCAAGATTTCGAAAACATTTTTAAACAATTTCGATTTTTTTTTTTTTATTAAATGATATTAATATATGTCAAATTGTAAAAATTCAAATTATAAAATTAATAAATTAAGTCGCTGTATGTTTCTTCGTTAACTTCTTCTAGATATCAAAATGGGTTTTGATACGGTTTACACTAATAAAACGGAGAAGATTTATGCATACAAATAACAAGTTTCAAATTCTTGCTTGGCCAAGTTTTTGTGTTGATTATGAATACGCTAATACACGTGAATACGTGTAATACAGTGCCCTATTGGAGAGATGTTTATAATTATCTAACGATGAATTATGAAGAATATTTGAAAACGTCGATTCTGAGTAACAATTTCACGGATATCGCCTGGCAAATATTGCAATATAATACTACTGTGGACTGAACCTACGCAATTCCTCGGAACGCGATCCCTCTGGGAACAAAGGCGGTTTCTGAAAAGGTATTTTCTGATTAATAACAAAGTAAGATTGTGGGATTGCATTTTATGATTAGTTTTTGTTACAACAATTAAGAAGAAAGTTATAACGTCGTACGAATCCTAGGAAAAGCTCTCTTGGCGAATCAGTCTGAATCGAAAGTTCAAGGTATGAGTCATGGCCATGGCAAGATAAATTTTAAAGTGGATAAAATTTTTAAGTATACCTATTAGGTTTCTTCCTATCGAGAAACTATTGTTGTAGGTACTTACTTATAGTACTTAGCTATTTAGTACTCACACTATTAATGTTGTTATCTAAACTATATACAGTTACTTTCGACCCGTCCCCGGCTTAGCACGGAGGCATTTTTGCCTGCATATTTTTGCTTCCTCGTTTATCGCTCTGTTCATTAATTTAAACCGTATAAAAATCCGTTAAGTGGTTTAGCTGAAGATAGCGGATAAAAAGACAGAGGTGGACAATTTTATTTTATATTATAATATATATAAATTAGATGACGCTGCAAACGTTAAAATTGAGCTGAGTTGTCGCGGGACGCCTGACAGATGTGAAACATAGAAAATATTATGATAAATAAATTCTTTATTTAAAAAATACATACATTCCGCCAGAATAATGGGCAATGTGTGGCCAGATGTGCAAAAGATGGTTCACATAAAAAAATATACGAATACCATATGTGCATATTATGTTTAACAAAACAATTTGTTATATAAACTCCAGTCGCAGATCGCAGTCAACAACAAGCATCGACGTAATGTTGAAAAATACAGTATAAGATATACGTGGAATCCACTTGAACCTATAAGTCAAGACATATGTGCCCCCGGGGCACACGAGACGAGACAATTTCATAATAAATGCACAAACATAAGAACCGCCCGACCGCGGACACAGTGACACAATATACCTTTCTAGAAAATACGCACAGGAAAACTTTTAGACGGAAAAATAAGAAAAAAAAAGGGACAAATTTGTGAAACAAACGGACACATTTCGCAATTGTCTTCGTACGAAATGGTCCGAGAGAATGTTTAATTTGTAAACAGAAGTCTTAATTAGAAAACGAGGGTGTATTGTGACGCGATAGCGGAGTAATTGAGCGTATACTAAGTACTTGACACAACTGCACAATAAGAGCAACTCTGGGCATACTAAATAGATTTTTAAGTTGCGAGTTTAGATTTTCAGCTAGATGGATTTAGATGTTATATCCGTTCCTATTAAAATATTTCCTACAACATTACAGTACAATAACTATAGAAATCTTTTAGCTAATATTTTATAGAATAAAAAATATATATACAAAGAGATAAAAAGACAAAAATTATCTACTAAAAAGTTTAGGTTAGGTTTTTAAAAAATAATACAATTTACTTTGGGTCCTTGGTTTTGGTCCTTTTTCATACAATGAACATTTACAAGTATATTATAGTCATTAACTTATGCATTTCTTATAACCCAAAAAAGATTTTATTCTATTTGGTATTTTATTTGGAAAACACAAAGTAAACTTATCAAGAATCCATATTAACAACGAAAAAAGTCTCACATAAAGATTTGTTTACAATTATAATTTTTTAAGAAACTTAAGGAAATTATCTACTGGAGCGAGAGCGAGCGAGTTCATTTGATGGTAGGTGGCTACCGTCACCCTTAAGTGCCTTAGTAAGCTACAACACAAGTGTCGTCATGGAAATAGGCTCTGGCATCTTTTACTTAATTTCTTAATTTCAATTAATTCATATATTTTCATAAGTTTTAGGTTACACGTATCAATTAAATGTTAAAATGTCAAAATCATTATTATTATTGAAAGAAACGTCAAAAAATATCTGCCACTAATGATCACAACTCGTGGCATAGATATTAATGAACTGCCGATCATTACTCAATACTCCGATGCTTTACTGGTAGTTTTGAAAGAAATAAAATTCAAAATAATTCTCAGACCACCGAGGGTTCATTTGCAAACATTTGCAGAGCAATTCGAATTAAGCTGGGGTTGCAAACTACACTAAACTAACTACGAGCGTTTTCAACATTTTGTGGCGTAATTTGTAGACAATTATTTCAAATTATTGTCGTACGAAAGACCGCCTCGAACTTTTCAAACGGTATGAAATTCCATTCAAAGTTCATTTATGGTTATTCAGCTCATATTATCGAATAAGCTCACTATATTAATAGGATTATTTGTTTTTTATAATTCAGTTTATAAAAAGTAGAAAAACTTATATCGTATACATATTATTTTATAATAATTATGTATGTATAGATATGTCCTGTCTAGTCCGCTTCTGTCTGTTTATCCCAATGGTTTATCCGTTAATTTCTTTTTGACTACTTAATTGATTTTCATATGGTTTTCACCAATGGAAAGAGCGATAAGCGAGTAACGTTTGTGTATATAATTTGCAGAAAAAAAAAACAAGTATAACTACATACTACATCTCTACTATACTACATCTCTTGACAGATGAAATCAAACATATTATTATATTAAGTTTACACCTTACAAGAAATTCCCTTAAAATAGAGGATAGAGTAAAGACCGTTCGAAAGTCGTTTTAAAAGACAGGACTTTGTCAGCAACGTAGTAGCTGCTGTCGTAGCGGGGCTCTACGTAAACCGTCCGTAGAGCAACTACTGTAGCAGCCCAAGTTTAAATGCATAATATAAATAAAAGTAGCGTTGCTACTTGCTACGCGTGCATTACTATAAATCTCGGCGACTTTATTACAGATCTGTTTTACGTAAAGACCCTAAATTTTTACAAGGTATAAAATTACCTATAAATTTCCTTTAGTCCACGTTCGTAAATGGATTTTCCACTCGGTGAATTTTGACTATGACTTTCTTATAAACGAGTCATTGTCATATACACACGAAAATGTAGATTCAATAAATAAAGATTTTTCTATCTACTCCATGCATAGCTCATGTAGCAATTTTGATTGGGGATTTTTTGGCACCTTTATTTTAAAAATCGTATAATACACTTTAATTTGATTAATTATATGGATTTCGAAAGATATCGAAATTTGTTCATTTAATTTTTCTATTAAATTTGTCCTCCATTTGGCTCTAGAGCGGTAAAGAGAGTATTGATTGCAGCTTCACCCGCCTCACGCACGACCTTTGACCTTTGTTTTACCGATTAATTGCGTCACATCTATTGTGCTTCAAATAACGAAAAGTCGTAGGCTTCGATTCATGAATCTGTACAGCTGGTTTGAAATATTCCTATAAAATATGTAAGTATCCATTTATATAAATTCTTTAAGAAAGAACATAAAACTTAGACATCACATTGCCTATTCAACGAAAGCAAATATAGAAATGAAATCAAAAATGGGTGTGGGCGAATCACAAGCCAGTTTCCTTCCATTCCACTGACGTCAACGTCGTAACCGCTCCGAACGACGGATGTGGATAGATTGCTACTACGCCGCGTCAAAAACTATGTTAAAATTATTTTACATTTTACCTATTTATATAGTTAGCATCTATATGTATATTATTTTCTATACGTATAATATCGTTTGTCCTTACTGAGCATTATATTATTTCGATGGTCCTGACTATTATTTCGACAACGCACAATCAAAACTTCTAAGTCTAAAAAGTTGAATCCATACTAACTAATATTATAATTGTGAAATTAACTCTGTCTTTTACATTTTCACGCCTTAACAAGTTTTGCTTTTGCATTAATTTTGCATAAACTTTGTCAGGGATACCGGAAAGGACATAGGGTATCTATTCCTTAGGGACCTTTCATCCAGAAAATAAGTACCTACCAGTCCCAAGAAATCATCTAAAGCTAAGAAAACTAACGTCCGACAAAAGTGTAATAGCAATAAAGATGGCAGGCGTTATATTGCTTATGTATGTTTTTTTTTTCAACGCGTACAAAGTCGCGGGCACCAGATAGTTAATAAATAATGATGATTTCTATGTGATCACACGATACGTCCAAACGTAGGACAATAGCCATTACAAAAATGCTTAGTAATTTACATATTAAAATTTAAAAACGACATCGACAACAAGAAATTTACATGAAGTACAAGGGATATATGTACTAATCGGATTATAGGATAATCTCCCTCAAACAACCTGGGGAGGGAACGTGAGCACACATACATACTTAATTATTTATATATGTCAAGTTTTGACAGACAGGCTGACGGTCTACGTGATGGTAGGTGGCTACCGTCGCCTATAACACAAGCAACGCCACAGGTGTTACAATTGCGCTGCCAACCATTCATAGTAGGACTAACCCCTCGTGTGCCGAACGCCAGCGAGCCGAATTACCGTTGTATGCCAGAGCGTAAAGTCATAATCTCAAGTGTCACTTGTGATACTCGTACATGCTCGTACAGTAGGCGCAACGCGGATCCGCGTTCCGGCACATGAGTGGTGCAAAATTATTAACACGGATCCACGTTACCGGCATATGAAGCACACATGTGATGATTATTTTATTTATCGAGTTTCTTTCATATGAGTTTCCTTAAGGGACCATAGCGTCGCCAGGGTCACCAACCTTGCTTTAGAGATGGGATTTGTTTAATATGCATAGGTATCCGTAAAGTTTAATCAGCGAGTAACTCATTTAAAACTCTTTTGTATCGTTTAGGGCCTCTTTCACAAACTTCAAGTAAAGTGTTGATTAGTTACTTTTAGAAATCATTTTCTGTTATATTGAATAATGCTGTAACCGAGTGGGTTTACTGCATCATTCGATAGCCGATTTTTTTAAATTATTTTCTATTTAATGTTTGGGACGTTTACCGTACAAACAAAGGTATATCAGCTCCATTATCCCCGGTTACCGGTGACTTTAAATGACAGTTTGTCCTACTTGACGTTTGTGAAACAGGCGCTATATGAAATGATTTTTTTGTTTTCTTATTTAAATTGTTATTTGACACAATAAAACAACATTAACATAGTAAAATTATATCTTTAGTTAGTCTTATGTTACCATTTCATTTAACTGTCTAAGCTTTAAATTATAAAGACTTTTGCTTTTCTATCATATATTCTAATAAATAAAGATTATGTTATATATTTCTTTTTAACAAAAAAACACCGACTTCAAGCCGTTTTCTCATGGATGCCATTGTCAGAACTGGACCAAATTAAAGTGGGACCACACGGGAAGCACCAGCTTTCAAGTAAAAAAAGAATCATTCTCCCAGTCGAAAGTTATGAGGTAACAAAAAAAATACAGTCGAATTGAGAACCTCCTCCTTTTTTGGAAGTCGTTTGAATATATATACGTAAAAAGAGTATAAAGATAAGATTAGTTTACGAAGCCGAGATTACGATGCGACCATCCATCACGCTTGTCAAGCGGGCTGACACGTACCATAAGTTGCTTTTACCCAACCCATCAGGTTTAAATCTTCATTACAGCTAATGTTGCTGGCAACCATTAAGAATACAATTTAGATAAGTGAGTATTGAAGTAATTTCAAATAGTTACGAAAGCGATTATGACCCTTCATGCCCGCAGAGTTTGAGAAACTTTCTACGGTAAATAACAACGAATATAACTCTCTATGTGACCTTACAGCCATCAAGAGAAAAAAAAGGTAAAATCTGATGTGCTGAGACAGAATTCAAAATTAAATCAACTTATACTATTACTATTTATTTACAAAAATACTGAATATTGTGAAGGTAAATCGTATTACTACATAGAACAAATTTGAGATATTATTCTTACACGGCGAAAGAAACCGCCATCCTGGCGGGAGGTAACCGAAAATCTTGCGTTTTGTATTTGAGATTGATTGTCCCGTCAATTTTCGGGAAAAAAAAAGCGCGTATAAAAATACATTCCTAGCCTTAAAACCTCGCACATTTTAGGGGTCGGGGTTAGGTAGCAGGTCACTAAACTTTTCATTGCCTAATAATTTTAAAATACCTAAAAGCTTGAATTGATATTTTATAATGAACTCCTAGTCCGAAATAATGGGACCGAACTTACGAGGCAAAGGATAACTCTCCGAAGCAAAATAAAAATACTTTTCGATTTTATACAAATTTTCTGGTTTCGGATGCATTCAATTCAATTACATTATTTTCGTCATATTTAATATTAAAGTTAGTAATAGGACGTTCATTAGCATAACTTCATGTTATACATAGGCAAACCTATTAAATTTCAATTTAATTATATTCATTTTTCAAAATTTAATAGTAGTGGCAGGGCACACTGAGTTGTACAGTATGTGTGCTGTTGTGTTTCATTGAGTGAGCAACACGTAAATCCCCAGTCCCTATATATTAGATTTATCCTTTGTCCTACTAAAGTCGTCAGTGCACTTAATTAGATGACAGTAGCCCTCTATCACCAAGCAAAAGTAAAATAATATAAACCTGGTATGGCATAAGGAAAAGTCTTTAGCTATGGCTTACAAACAATATTTTAAACAAGCAAGGGCTTCATAAAATATAATTAAGCATGGAATGGTATCTTATCGGAATGGTAGAGGATTAGGTATCTTAATCCTAATCCTCTCGGATTAAGTGTCTTAGAGGTAGAATTATTTTTTATTTAAATATGGAACAACTTTATCCAACGAATCCGGTTTTTAAATGAGACTTCCATATCGATAGTTAATCCTTACATCCTTAACTATTATAAAACAAAGTCCTCAGCCGCGTCTGTGATCGAGAGTGGTTTTAGTATATAATTTACAAAGTTACGCGCGGGCGAAGTCGCGGGCAGCAGCTATATAGTTACTTATAAAACGAGAATCAAATTGAAAACCTCTACGAATACTTTTTAAAAACTTAAGCAAGTTTTTAGTAAACTCTTGTTATTTTTTATTAGGACTTAAAATATAAGAGAACAAGTATTATGAAGAATGTTGGCCTATTTCAAAATGCAGTCGCCTCAGTTTGGTCGACAAAAATAGTAAGTACTAATTAATAAAAAGCTAATAAAATTTCGGTTGTTAGAGATTGATCTTCTATTGGCAGGTCATTGTTTACCGGAGCTGAGTGGCTGAGGAAAGTAGGTATCAAGTGTTAGCCCTACCTGGTGATTGCAGGTCGTATCGAGGGCAGCAACGTCAAGTCGAAACACAATGGATAAGCAAACATCGAACGCTTTGTTCCAATATTTTCTCATCTATTAATAGCTTTTTATAAACTATTTCATATCTAACCTCGTCGTATAAATGACAACGGAAATAGGAGATTACAATAAACATAAACGTAACAAGTTGTTACTAATATTATTTGTTACGAACTACGTCGAATACTAACAATATTTGTGTGTTATCATTTCAGGCCTTAACTACTTAATTTAACCCTATCTACCCCTACCCAATTCCCTATCCTACTATGGTAGGCCGCGTAGGTTGCTGCACCTGCGACTATACCATCAAGTGGACTATTAGCCTTTCTGTCGACCTTAAACACCTTAAACGTAATATATTATTAAACCTTTACTTTATTAAGAGTTTCATTATGAACACGTAAAAATTCATAGAATTCTACAGACACATTCCTTGACCATGAAAATGTGCTCAGAAAAAAGAAGAAAAAAAAACAACAACATCCGATGACAATTGGGAGACAAAACACAGGAATCGTTCACATCGATTGGAGTGCGACGCCACGGCGCCATTGGTCAGTGCGTGTGACGTCACGCGCAATATCGACCGGACGCCCACGGACGCGCATGCGTCACGTCCGGCGCTCGCATGCGATTGGTCCTTCGACGAATTGACGGGCGTAATGGCTACCTACTAAGCATTCCCACTGAATTTGAAAAACCAAACGGCACTGTAGAAATTCCCATTTCAAAAATATAAAATATATATAATTATACTATTATATTAAAGCTGAATATGTTTGTTTGGTTGTACGCGCTAATCTCAGGAACTACTGGTTCGAATTGAAAAATTCTTTTTGTGTTGGATAGTCCATTTATCGAGGAAGGCTTTAGGCTATATAACATTTTGAACGTAGACGAAGTCGCGGGCAACAGCTAGTATATTATAAAAAGGTAAAGTTTGTATGTTTGTAGAAGGTAATCTTCGAAACTATTCATCCCATTTTAAAAAAAAATCTTTTACCAATAGGTAGAATAGAATTTCAGGATGTATTATTCTAAATATTCCACGTGGACGAAGCGGCGAGCACCAGCTATCTAAAAATTAGAGCCTGGCAAAAGTCAGGCGTTTTATTGCTTTACATATTTTTTCAGGCGTTTTATCTTTTATTTTTCAACGCGGACTGAGGCGCGGGCACAAGCTAGTTCTCAATAAGAAAATAATTAGATCAAACAAAATATGTCATTATTACACCTTACTGGCAAACAGTTCACCACCTTACTGAGTTTTCTATAAGGTCATTATTTTATTTGTTCAACTTTTTTTTATTTTTTACTTACAAAGACAGTCATTACAAAAATGAGAAATATTTTAAAGACACATAAACGTTTTAACATCAAGACTATCAATGAAGTACGAGGTACCTGTCAAAACTGTTTCGTTATCTGTCAAAGTCACGTCCAAGGACAGGCAGGTAGGGGTCATTGTTATTTCCGGTTATGACGTCAGATGAATTTACGTAAACGAGTTGAAATTGAACAAAAGTAGACATCATTATCACAATCATTGCAAGTTCATAATGAAAAATAAATTAATAATAAAACAAAATTTCTAAAATAATTTTATTTAAATTATAACTTCACAGAAAAAACAAATATAGACGTATTTGGTTAACTTTGTGTGGGCAGATAAATCGATAGATATTATGTTACATTTGTTACAATTTAATCGAAACGAAATTACTCGTAACCCCCCACACCTCATAAAAACCCTACGTCGTAGTATTTTTATCCGGCAGAAAACTACTTGACAGATAAAACAATACGACCGTCAAATGATAAGGAAACCTAATTATCAAGGTGAAACACAAGGGCAAAGATTTTAAACACCCGTATCGATTGAAATCTTGAAGGACGGATTCCCTGTGGAATTTTAATTATGGAATCCGATGAACATTCCTCAACACTCCGAACCGAATCGTACGATTATTTTTCAATTTGATTTATTTGAAATTTAAGAGATTTTCAATTGAATTAATAATATTTTAAAAGATATTTAATTAATATATCGTATTGTTTTGTTAGTTGGCATTTTGAAAACATTTTTTTATGAATAAATAGACTTCAAAAGACGCACTTCTAGTTTCTAAAATTAGGAATTTCGTTAATATTTTATTAATTTCTAAGAACATTTTTTTTCGCTTGGAAAACAAATACCTACATCCTGTTTGGTATTTTAGCGTATGTTTCTTTATAAAACATGAGTATTACATTGAAGGAGGTCGGCGGGGAGTTTATTACGAGCTTTCTCGAACATAACTCAATTTTTGTAACGTAGCCATAAATAGAGAACGAATTATGAACAGCGCTAACACCGTCGAGACTTCGCTCTAATAAAAAATAATAACATCGCATATATATATAAATATTTCAATTATAATTTTTCGTTCTGTAACATACATCACAATCGAGATATGTACTTTGTTTTTCAGATCTATTTTATAGTATCGTATCTATATTAAATTAAAATTATTATAAAGTAGGCAATTGCTAATATATAACCGAAGTAAAACTATTGTAATAGGCTCAAGTATAGGATAACTTTCATGTAGAAAACTTTAAAAAAAGTTTCAACTCCTTAAAAAAGATGCGAAGACGATCGACCAAAAGATATTATAGATGCAAGTCAAAATTTGATTGTTAAGAACGCTTTAAGTTAGTTATGTTTTTTTTTAAACTTAGAACATCTTCACTAATATTAATAATTAATGCAAAAGTAGGTTTGTTTGTCACTCTTTCATACCTTAACTGCTAAACCGATCATCGTAAAATTTTGTATACACATTGTCAGGGGTACAGAAAAGGTAGGAGTATCTTTCATCCAGAAGAAAAGTACTGTTGTGGAGGGAAGCGACAAAGTCGCGGGCAAACTCTTTGCAGCAAGTTATAAAAGGGGCCGCTCGGAGCATTGTATTTAAACGTGAACTCTATATGAGCTCTATACTCTTTTCAAATAAATAAATAAATAAAATACCTATTTATGTATGGAATGAAGTTGAATTTGTTTCACATGTCCCATCACTCATTCTAGTTTTAAATATTGCCAAACCAAGCGCAGACATCCCGCAGCTCATATTCACGGGTGTCTGTCTAAACAAAATCCGCAGAGAGTAGGTCTGCTAGAGTTTGATGTTGAACATGGCTGTGACGCCATATAATGATACATACGGCGCCGTACAGTCGCGACCGTGACGCAGCGTGAAAACGCAGCGTCTAAAGCCCAAGTACAAAGTTTACAAGGTCGCTTAAAGGTTGATATTATTGGGACAGGCCAAGTACGTCTGTATGTCTACGATACGTTAATATAGGAACATGTCATTAATCGAGCAATGCAAGGAATAATCGCTGCACATAATTGCACATTGAAGTCGCTACCTTTGTTCGTTAGTAACATAGAGGTTATTATTCATGAAGTAACCACATTGTAGCTTATAAATGCAAACAAAGTCACAATAAATATTAGCCCCACATGGACAAATCTGATTATCTCCTAGAATGATTCAGAAATACACAGCCATTTGGACATAATTCGATGATTTTAATAGTCACAAAGACAAGATTTTCGCTGTCATATTGCCAGACAAATATTTTCTGATTTGTTTTTAGTTAGTAATAATAATTGTGTCTGACATTGTGTATAAAAACTATCTTTTAATTCAAATTATTTAATTATTCATATTTTTTAAAGCTTTTTGATTAAGCCATAAACGAGGTGTAGGCTTAGAGTTCCTATAGCAAGCATGCCTTAAAAGCGGTATCGTAGCGTGTCTAATTTCGTAGCATGTCTACGATATACACCGTAGCGCGTTCGTAGCACATAAAATGCGTACATTATGTTATGTTTCTGTGTCTTTATAAGTTTATTAGATAGAACCGAAAAACCAATAAAATACGTAGTAGATTAATTGCGTGTTCTCCTATGGCGATCGTAACTCAGCTACACTAACGCCAGCACAAG
This sequence comes from Synanthedon formicaeformis, assembly GCA_945859745.1. NCBI lineage: Eukaryota > Metazoa > Arthropoda > Insecta > Lepidoptera > Sesiidae > Synanthedon > Synanthedon formicaeformis. The sequence continues at coordinate 8,129,289 of OX243969.1, read as the reverse complement.
GTAACTCTTAAGCCCGATAAGCTTCCACAAGGGAACTATGGCTACTTTGCGTACAAAACCGGCTTTAAAACTTTTATATTCAAACTAGCAACTCACCTGCCAGCTTTGCACAGTTGCAATTGACAAACTGTTATATTAATTAAAATCTAGAAATAGAAAAAGTCAGGTATTTAATTGTAGGTAAGTATGAATTATTTTATACATTACTATAGCCACTCGACCCCGGCTTCGCGCGGAGTTTAAATTTTTTTTAAAACTCAATAACAATATAGGGCTCACTCACAGTGGGGCCCGACTGCATTAAAATTTCTTTGATAAAATTAAAATTATTTTCAAAGTTGCACATATACAAAGTCTCTTACAGTACCAGGTGGTTGTAAGCGCCATCTTGTAATAGAAACCCAATTACTTGGCACACCTGACACGTGGGTAGGCTTTTTAACGGTAAAAGGATAATTAATCTGTCACGACAATAATTTATGCCGACGAGGTTTTGGGTCAAGCTTTACTTCCGTACAATAAACTAATTAATTTACATTGGAATTAAGATTCAGATTACATTGCTTGAAACGACTACTATTTATAATTTACTAGCTTTCTGCCGACACTTTGTCCGCGCTTTATTTTCTTATATTTTAAATTTATTCAATCCTTATTGCTCATATATTTTTGTCAGGCGTTGGATTATTTTGTTTTCATTTCCGGATTATCTCTCAGAAGCAGTACTTTTTTTCTGGATGAAAGATACCCTATGTCCTTTTGTTTGTCCCTGACTACGTGTATGCAAAATTTCTTGATGATCGCTTAAGTAGTCAACACGGTAAAGGTTACAGACAGACAGGCAGGGTTACCTTCGCATCTGTAATATCAGTATGGACTTACGTTCCATTCAGCGTGGCAGATCATTTTTCGTTCTTTTCATTGCCTACAAAAATATTTGAATACATATCTCACGTGCTAGAAATTATTCTCTCCCTCTATTCCATTCGCTGTCAAATAAAACAGGCGAAACTAAAGCTCCTTTAAATTAATCCGTCCATAACGTTCGTTTTATGGCTAACATCCATAAAACCCAGAGTGGAGGCTCAACGTACATAAAGGTGCTGCATTCGTCTACATATCATGAATTGGTGCCGCTACTGGGAGACGTTAAAAATGCACTCTGATCGACTTTTACAATCGCTACCTATACCTAGTAAGAATATTAAAGACAAGGATAATGGCATGTCAAAATAGTTCCACTGAACATATAATAGGTATTATTATGTTTCATTAAAACAGTTAATGAAGTATAGGTATTGTTTGTTTAATATAACTTTTATACAAAATAAATATGATTTCAATGCTTTCAAGAACGACTATTATTGGAGCGAAATCAAAAACTCCTGTGATATGACGCTTTTATTATATTGAAAAATAATACACACTTTCGGGATAATTTTAAATCATTTTGGTTTTAAGTTGTTTTTACTTTGATTTTAGCTATACGAGTTCTCGATGTAGCCCGCGCTTAAATTAATACCTAGTTTTTACCATAATATAACATCATTACGTAGCATGTCTACGACAACATCCGTTGCTACGAGCCGCGTAGCACAATAATTATCCGCTACGTAGTCGTTAACGCCACAGCAATTCATGAGAAGTGAATTTTAAAGAAACAAATTTTTAAATGTTATATATATAATATGTCGCAGTATAATCGAAAAGAACGGAATTTCGCAAAAAATCCTAGTAAGATTGCAAAGAACCGGATAATAGGAAACTAACAACGAATTTTGCAATCTTCCGAGGTACTTTCAGGATCTTTGCGAAAATCCTAACTTGTTTAGGACGATTATAAAATGAAACGCTGATTGGTCAATGATTTAAAGCTACTCTATTCTGGTTGGTTAGAAATCTCTCTTTATAAATGATCATAGGCATAGAAATGTGAAAGAAGTGACAAAACAATATTGTTTAAAGTTTTTTATTAAATTATTTTTTAAAAAATACTTTAGTAAAATCACAAATTCAAAATAAATAGGCGACAGAATGCAGCTGTTAGCCAATCAGCGCATAAGTAACGTTTATTCGGCCAATCAGCGCTCAAGACTTATGACAGTTGAGTGTTTATTCGCGATTTACCTAAATTTGGTCGGTTTTTCGCAAAAATTCTGAAAGTACCTCGGAAGATGGCAAAATTCGTTGTTAGTTTCCTATTATCCGGTTTTTTTGCGAAATTCCGTTCTTTTCGATTATACTGCGACATATACAACGATTTTGCGTTGTGAATTTTTAATAGCTTTTTAATAAAAGCTTACTAATCTAACAGACGTTAGAAAAATGTACAACTATACATTTTTCTACTTTACAACTTTGAAATAATTAAAACTAAATTTAGGCATCTAGACAGAGTCTAGGTCTGAATTTCACCGCAGCCTACTCAATGACCGAATTAGAGAGGCGCTGCCTCGCTCGAGCGCCTCATATATTCCAATAAAGAAGGACAAGACTCCAATAACGCGACCCAAGTAAGCCCCACAAAACGACACCTCTGCCTCTCGACAAGCAATCGACAAGCGAAAAACGTCCTTAGCGTACATTTTACAAGCCGCAATTTGGGTTGTAAGAAAAATAGTCTTCTCGTAATAAATACGAAAACAGAACCGCACGTACTGCGAAGTTTTTAAGAAAGGTGGACGTAGGTCGAATATTAGGTGAGGTTCAACTTCAAGTAATGGAAATTTGATAACACGTGTCCGGCCAAATTACACAAACCTTCCCCCGACGAGACGTGATCCTTGTTGGTTATAAATAAATAAGTTACAACTCCTTTGGAAAAAAACATACACAACGCCATATATATTGTTTTGCGCGGTCAAACACCAAAGGTCGTATTATAACTGGACTATACATGGCTATACTCAGATCTGAAAATAGATCTAATCAAATTCTAACCTGAGAATTATCCTAAAGGTTTTTATGGAGTGAAAAATTGGAAAGATTGCCTGGAATTAAATATTTAAGCAAAAATTACTTTTTGTTTAATTACACATTTACACAGACGTATGTCGAGTCAGCTAGTTAATATAATTATTAATATGATTTCAAATGGGGAGAATATATATTTTACACCATTCGTTATAATAAAAAACCTCAATCTTCAACTACACCCGTTTTTTCGGATATCAATTACAAGAAATATGCCAGAAACTCTGTTTTCTGGCATATTTCTTAATGTAGTCTTAATCTTAATTTCTTAAGTAGTGAAAGGACACAATGCTTTTTGCAGTTATGACTGCAGCAATTACTACCACCTCACTGAAAATTGAGTAAGGGATGCTATTCGTACGTTACTCATAATGTTACAAAAAAAAAAAAAAATTGTGTTCCAAGTCTTGTAATAAATTTCATTTATTGCTCATATTTTTTGTTAATAAAGACGATAGATATAAACCGATCGAAATTATTTTGATGGCATATTACTTTATACTACACTAACTTTTGCTCGCGACTTTGTAAGCGCCCCCTTTTTCTAAAGCGTTGAGGCTTTATTTTATTCTCATTGATTTATTTATCTAAGCGCCTCTTTCACCAACGTCAAGTAGGCTAAACCGTCACTTAAAGTCACCTCTCCACCGGGAATAATTTAGCTGATATACATTTGTTTGTACGGTAAACGTCCCAAATATTAAATAAAAAATAATAATAAAAATTCGCCTATCGAATTATGCAGTAAACCGAGTGCATAATTCAATCAAACAGAAAATCATTACTAAAAGTAACTAATCAACACTTTACTTGTAGTTGGTGAAAGAGGCACTAAGACATTTTTTTTTAGATGACCCCTTGGAAACAGTACTTTTTACATCACGAAATGTCCTTTTCTAAACCTCTGACAACGTGTATGCACAATTTTACAGTGATCATGTAGTCAAGGCTTAAAAAAGCCTTATGGGTATGTTAAATGACCAAACTTAGAAACAATCACTGGTTTTTTATTTTATTTCTATACTAATAAATCGCTGTAGCGAAATGGACAAATCATTGTCAAATTTCTTGTAACTTTTAAGTTAGCTCATTTTGTACGAAATATAAAAAAAGTTTACCATTATATAAGATTAACGGTGATCCATGTAATAGGAAAAGTTTCTCATGATCTCGATTCGGATAAAATATAAGACGTTTATACGCTACAGAAAATAAACAACATTGGCAATACACAGGAGAACCGTAATGTAGTTTCGTCTTAAATGAAATTTGAGTTAGATAAGCACTATAAATTCTCAATTGCTGAACATTATCTTCTTTTATACATGTAAATACTAGCTGTGCAGCTTCGCTCAGCTTAGAATTTGACAGTATAGAGATAGACTGACTGTTTATAGACTGGAGCAGACCCACTTTTCATACAAATTTGTCTAACGTTGAATTGAGGTTGTCATAGTAACGTAAATGTTATAATACGAGTAGGTATTTGAAGTAGGAACAAAGATAAATACAAAATATGCACACGAAATTGTTCCTTACGGTGGGACTGCTCCCTTGACCGCGATAGTACCTACTAATTAAGCAGATTTTTTTTTTCAAATATTCGTTGAAGTCCGACGAAAGTTCTGATGAAGAGAATAAATTATAAGATAAAAAAAGCTAAATATGTCACTAGCATAACTCAATGTGGGGTACTATATGGATCTTTTTCGTGCTTTCATTTTATTCGTCGCGAATAATTTTACTATAAAATTCTCAGCCAATCTGAAAATCGTTGAGTCAATAAATTCTCGATATTCTTATGTGATGTGATACGCCAAATAACTAGCTAGTTATATTAGTGGGTAGTTAGTAAATAAAGGATAGAGGTCCTTGTACAAGTTTCACCACAATCGAGGTTCTCGTTCGAGCAGTGGCCTGCCGACAGCGACACTATTTCTATTCTGTTTTACGACGTTGCACCAGCATGTGTACCGTTAGAAACGTAAACATTTTATTACACACATCTATATTTTTATTAGAACCAAGAAAAGCAAAGGCAAACAAATGAAAAACTCTACAGTTATAACAAATGTTATTATTTTATAAACTATCTTTCAATCCTTCTCTGCTTATCTCATTTTGAAAATATTCCTTTCATAATTTTTTTCAAGACACGTCTTTTTAATTCCAGGCAAAAATTTATAATTAATTAGTAAGTATATCTAAACAAAAATAGGCAAGGACAAAACAGTCAAGCTCCTCTTTTTTATTATGTCAGGCATTTCTGCTATATTTTTCTATTAACTATTAAATAACTTTTGTGAATCTGATATTGATATTTTTATCGTGTATTTCTGTACAGTGATTAGTTTTTGGTCCCTGAGGTACTGTCGTATTATTTTACAAAAATATTGTTTACTTTCAAATATCATTATCATCAATCTCAGCCGCAGGACGTCCACTGCTGGACATTATTACAATTACAAATATAGTTGAGAACAAAAATTTATAGGGATCAAAACATGTGCCTTGACCTATTAGATTTTTCTGGAACAAAACTGAGGCAACGTAGAATCAAACGTTGGCTCCATGCCCCAAAGGTCAGCGAAACACTATCGGAGATCAAACTATTAACCCCGATTTGTCACGAAGATTAAACTAGAACCAAATAAATAGCTAATTCAATTACAACTTTTCTTATAGGTCGACAGGCAGACGGTCCACTTAACGATAAGATTGATATGCCATTGCCTAAAATCACTAGTTGATAGGACAAAGGATAGAGCACAATGAGATAGGAGAATGGGCCCTGGCGTTCCTCACGGAAACACGACAGACGCATGGATGATATTATTTTACGGTGGCCTTATGTTAGGGAGCAGACACAGCCGTTATCTACCACTTTCTTCTTTTAACTTTCCTTATTGCAAACTAGTTTTTACCCGGCGACTGCGTACGCGCCGCATTTTCTTATGTTTTAAACGTCGCTTTTAAAACATTCATTCAATCTTTGTTGCACATACAGTTTTATCAGGCGCTGAATTTTTTTTTACGTACAATGTACTATCGCGGTCAAGGGAGCAGTCCCACCGTAGGGAACAATTTCGTGTGCACATTTTGTATTTATCTTTGTTCCTACTTCAAATACCTACTCGTATTTCGTATACATTTACGTTACTATGACAACCTCAATTCAACGTTAGACAAATTTGTATGAAAAGTGGGTCTGCTCCATTAACCGCGATAGTACATATCGCTGCTTGAAAAAACTAAAGGGTCACAAATCAAAATTACACTTTTTTAGGAGAGCTAATCGAAAAAAATTAAATTATTTTTGTCTATTTTTTTCTTATATCAAATATATGCATATTATACATAGTTAGAAACGTATTTTTAAGTAACATTAAATGTTTTAACTACTTTTATAATAAACTGAATATTGTGGCCCTTTAGTTTTTAAGCAGCGATATATATGCAAAATTACATAATAATCAGTTGAGTAGTTAAGGCGTGAAAGCGTAACAAACATACTCACAATTCGTATTGATAATATTAGTTAGGATTTTTATAAATGAAATAAACTTTTTTATCAACGCTACCGTAGACAAATGCTTACGCCTGAAAGCTGACTGTAATACGTTTTTACTTACATATATACGGCTGTCTCGGAGAGAAACTCGACTTTCTTGCAAGTACTTCACACAGAAACAATAGACTTTGTTTAAAACACCATACCTAAGTAGAATGAATGGAGAATGACAGATATGTACCGACTTATTACAAGTCGCAATCAAAGTTGTTTTAAGTTTTGGACAACATATTCATTTGCTCTTTGAAAACTTTCATTCGAGTATGTTTTCATGTAAGTAATCGTAACAAATATTATAATTACTTTGTTTCTTACAAAAACCAAAATCCAAATTTTTATTTATCATTATCAATTAGGTTTCTAAGAGAAACTCTTATGATCGTCATTATAAGTTTAAATTTACCAGGTTTATGTTTTAATGATCTAGAAGAGCTCGCTCCATGATAGGTCTCACTTCGCTACACGGTTGGAAGCTGGCTAAGAGCAAATTTTGAAATTTTACATACACTTTGTCGGGATACAGAAATCAAGAAAAATCAACAAATCAGAATATCAAGAAAAAAAAGCAGTGTTTCTGAAGGTTTATCTAAAAATAAAAATTGAACGCCTCGTGAGCAGAGTAACTCAGATCCCAGTTGTAGTGGGTGAACGTTGCAAATATCTCGAAACAAAGCTTTCATTCACGGTTGTGGGATAGAAAATGTCCTCGTATATTGAAAATGTGATATTCGATCAATAAATATAATCAACAAGAGGTCATGACACGTAGTAATAACTCGTTTTAACAAAAAAAAAAAAACGAATTCAAACCGTTTTCTCATGGATGCCATTGTCAGAACTGGACCAAATTGAAATGGGACCACACGGGAAGCACCAGCTTTCAAATAAAAAAAGAATCATTAAAATCGGTTCACCCAGTCGAAAGTTATGAGGTAATAAACATAAAAAAATACATTCGAATTGCGAACTTCCTCCTTTTTTGGAAGTCCGTTGAAAAAGAGATAGAAAACTTCAATCCGTATATTAATTACACAATATAACAGACAAGTGACGATTTGATATAGTCTAACATGAAACGTGGGAGAGGAAATCTCAAACTGTTTGAAAAAGCGTAACTTGTATGAAAATCTTAACATTTCTGGAGTAGGTACTCAAAACAAAACAATCACCCGAGAATATATTTACTATTACTTTTTTTAGTAGCAGTTAGTATAAACGCAAGCGAAGTGTTTTAATGGCTCTTGAAGAGCTCTCACCTCGCTTATTTTCTTGTAGCTTTTGGAATTATAAAAAGTGAATAATCATATTATTATTTTATAGAAAAATTGTTTAATAGTTACTTGGTTAATGAACTTCTTTTCAAACTCACTGACTTATAAAACGACCCTTTTATATAAATTTATTATATAGTAAGATATTTGATTTTCATTAGGCGAACTGTAAGAATATACTTTTTTTGTTTGTGTTTTATTAAAAGGAGAAAGATCCATCAACACGCCCAATATTACTCTCAGTAATCCTATCAAAATGTGGCAAGATGAATTAGTTCCGGCACAGTACAGTTCATTCACAGCACCTACACCGTCAAGGTTGTTGCCCCCTTCTGCCAGGACAAGACCTTTCAATCGATTCAATTATCATAGGACTCAATTTGAGTTCCCTTCTAACCAAGGGGGGATGTTGCACGCCTTAAAAAATATTATTTAACTATACATAACACAATTTAATGGTAAAGACAGAGAAATTAGTACATATTTTGAATTGTATAACTATTAAAATTAAATCCTGTACCTGTGGTAAGAAATAAGAAAATACCAGTTTAGAAATTCGTATAATACCTCTATGTAACGGACTGTACATTATGCTAGCGGGCGAGTTGTCTATAAAAATAATAGGTAAAAACATGACAATTCGCCCGACCCGGGCGAGATAAATTCGGGCGATTTGTCCATACTCGAATTTTTGAGTCCCTTTTGTTAGTAATTCCTTTTTCCATCTTTAATGTCAAAATCCTAAACATAAACATTTTGCGAAAATGAAAGGACAATCATTCAGAGCCTCAGATCGGAATTAATTAAAATGTTTAGAAATTGTTTAACTGATGAACCTGTCTCATAAAAGTGATCATAGTTCGTCTTCAAAGTTCCTAGATTCGAAAGTCTAGTCTATGTAAAGTTAATGTATGAATGACTGCTTTGTGTAGATGTCAGACGGTTTTGTAGCCTGAACCTCAATAAGTTATGGATGGAGCTTCCCCTAAGTGTTGAGTGCATTCACCGTACGCTACGAAAGGTAGCTTCGCGTGTGGCGCCGCGCCGCACTCGATAAAACCATAGAGCTTTAGTAGAAACACCATGAAAAATTGTGTTTAATGGACAATTTTGCAAAAAAAACAAAAAACAGAAAGAAAGCAATGCGAAAATAAAAAAAATTAAAGGTATAAAAATATTTTTAAAGTAAATTATCTGAAATAGAAGCATCTTAGACCTTATATATATATTTAATATAAGTATATTTACTATTAGTTCGTTTGGAGAAATCGCGGACCGCGGACGAAGTCGGAGGCGTCATCTGGTGTAGAAACAAAATTAACAGCAAGAAAAAATATTGAAGTATTTTCAAATTTCCTCATTTATCAAACAAATAAAATTAACATCTAAAAAACAAATGGTCACCCTACTCTTAAATGTGACCTACCTCTATAGTCGACATATATTTTGTACCACTTACCACACAATTAAACTTCGCAACAACATCCAAATAAAAAAGCTATTACAAATTGCTTTCCATTCAGTTATACAACAGCACCCTTATTTTGCAGAATTTTCAAGTTACATGTAGTGAACGATTGAATTTATGGGGTCAAACAGGGATAAAACTCTTTTAATACTAATAAGTTTATATCTCTACTTTACTATCTGACGCACGCGACTTCGTCCGTGTAACTTTATAAAATACTAGCTGGTGCCCGCGACTTCGTCCGCATAACATTATTAAATATTATAACACCTGAGAAAATATATTTGATAATAACACTTGACGCATTGTTGCTTTAATAATTTAGCTAGGTGTTAGTAATATATTTATTTTAGATTATCCCCTCGGGAACAGTACTTTTTTCTGGATGAAAGGTACCCTATGTCCTTTCTGGTGTCCCAGACAATGCGTGTATGCAAAATTTCATGATGATCGGTTCAGTAGTTTTTGCGTGAAAGCGTAACAAATAAACAAAAAAACTCACATTCACATTTATAATATTAGTAAGGATATCCTATCTTTTAAGTTGGACCAAAATATCAAATTGACCTGGAAACAACATATAAAATCAAAAAAACAAGAACTAAGTATAAAGTACAAACACCTCAATTGGATGTTAGAAAGGAACTCAAAACTAAACACCGACAACAAGCTTCTTATCTATAAACAAATCCTCCAACAAATATGGAAATATGGACTACAGCTCTGGGGAAGCGCTAGTGATTCCAATATTGCAATCCTTCAACGTCAGCAAAATAAACTAAAAATATCAAAGAGGAGATTCGCAATTTGGCGACTAAGTACAAGGACCGGCTGATTCACCATCCGAACGAGCTAGCTCGCCAACTGACTACACAAAAGAATATCAAAAGATTGAAGCGTCACAGCATACTGGAACTGGGGAACCGCCTCTAGTTTCTTACTAATGGAATGGGTCGATGCTTTCAGTGGAAAGCTGCTCTACTAAAACAAACCTCACTCAACAAACTTGCTCATAGTCTTCATGACTGATTGCAAATAAGAAAAAAAAAACCATATAACATAATTAAAATTAATATTCTAGTTTTTTTTTTCTTTTTTTTTTTTTTGACCTGACTGCTTTGGACTTGACGGATCTGTTTTGGAAAACTAAGAAAAATTATAGACTTGACTTGACTGACTAGTCTCGGGATCTGCTACTTTTGATTTTTTAAAAAAGCTATTACAAATTGCTATTTTTACGAATGACACTGGTAAAATCATCTGAGAAGATCTGATGGAGCCAAGACATTCAAAGAGAAGAAGAATTAATATTCTAAGAGAAATTAGAATTTTCTATATTCACAAAATAACAGTCTACATACTAGTTATTTATACTTATTAAGAGAAAATATTTCTTTTTTGTATGTTTGTAATGGATAAACGCAAAAATTACTTAGCTGATTATAAAAGCTTTCAATAAGTAACAGATTACTTATTGACAGCTACATTATCAATGAGTAAAAAAAGACTATATTTTAATATTTTATATCCAAAAAACTTAGATCCATATAAGAAAATTAGAACAATGTTACTACGATGTATAAAAAATTTGATGAAAACTATTGATAAATAGATAAAATAATGTACTAACTACATGTTTATAGTAGAACTCATTACTCACAAAAAAAAATCAGGAGGCTATAAATCTAATTATTATAGTTAAGAGCTCACTTGCCAATGGGAGCTTCTTATCAATTCCTTGCATAGGTAGTTATTGGATGTTGCAATACATGAAAAATAAAAACCATAATATTTCTGAGATATAATTTGAAAGTTTGGATGCAAACCAATAATTGAAATTAATTGGGTTTGTATAAAGTAAATTCTTGTAATCAATACTATGTAATAATAAATCTGTAAGGGTTGGTCATGGAGTAACTTACTTTGTTTTCAGAGATATCATGTTTATAGGCTGTATACATGATACTGAAACTAAATTGACGATTTTTAGATGTTTTTTTGTATGTACTTATGTATGTATGTATGTTCCTCCATAACTTAAACGAATAAACCGATTTTCATGAAACTTGGTAGATAAACATTTAGATGTACAGGACACAGGATAGGCTACTTTTTTCTTTTTCAACGCAGACGAAGTCGCGGGCGCCAGCTAGTTACCAATAAAGTTTTCTATGATATTTAATAATAAAATATTTAATATTTAATGTATGTTTACTATTTTATTATATATGGATTTAATTACTAGCTGGTGCCCGCGACTTCATCCGCGTTCTCTATAGCCTATATCCTTCCTCGATAAATGGACTATCCAACACAAAAAGAATTTTTCAATTCGAACCAGTAGTTCCTGAGATTCGCGCGTACAACCAAACAAACTCTTCAGCTTTATATAATAGTATAGATTATACCTAACCATTTTTTAAAAGTGGCTCAAAGCGGTTTAAAATATCTTATTAGGTTTACATATTTTTAATAGTGAAATTCAATTAATATAATAATCTATAGTGACCTATTACAACATTAATTCACTATAGACACTATAGTAAAAATAGGTATTAGTGGTTCTTTGTGTTTCAAACAAAATATATATCACATTACTAGAGGTACAACTAAAACCTAGATACGCACGAAGCATAACTACAATAATAATGGTCGATTTCGAAACACTGAAATGACGACCTTCAGTTGTGAATTCTGCAATTAAATGCAATTTAGATACACTTTCGCAAAATAATGGTATTTTGATTCACAACCTCTTCTATATTGTTATGCCGATTTTTTAAAATTACAGCCAGTCTAAATATGTATGTTATAAACAGTTTTATTTCCTGAAACTTCAGACTATTCGCTGAAAAATCAATAGCGAAACGCGATACACGCAAGAGCCCTAAAACTTAATTATCTATAGTACACTTACCCCAATTTAAATTTGTAAAGACTGCAGAGCAGCTCCAACAAAACTAAAAGTCTTTAAGGCGAAATTCTAAATAAATCTTGAATTAAAACTGTAAACCACAAAAATTCGAATATAAGTTCTCAATTCGCAAACGCAACAAAGCACTGATGACAGAACAACGAATGAGAGTGACTGCTAACGAAACTGTCTTGACACTTGACAGTCGGTGATTCATTTGACTGTCAATGTCAAATGCGTTTTGTTAATGCTTGTGAAATTTTATGATAAAATTAAGTTGATTATAGTATTTGCCAAGTTGGGCAATTTATTGCCTCTATTTGATACTAGCTGCTGCCCGCGACTTCGCCAGCGTAACTTTGTAAATTATATACTTTCAAGTAACGCTAATTGGCGAGTAAATTACCGCCAATTGAATTACCCTTGAGTAATGCTACTCGAAGATGGTGCGACACCGTTACGCTTTCTTACCGGCGACTTTAGATGATGGTTAGCCTACTTGACACTTTACTCAGACAGAGATAGTGAAAGAGGCAATAAAAAACTGATATGAACTTAAAGTTTTATTTATCTTATTTTAGATCACATCCTAATGACAAAAGATCACTATATTTTTTTTTTGCATATATAAGCAAATTGATTGCATCAAATTATTTTTAAAGTTACATTTACGGGTATCACTCTTTTTACTTAAGAGCGTTTTCGTATCTCGTGGAAATATCATTCCAATTAGCTACATCGAAAATTGCTTTGACATAGTCGGCGCGAACATTTTTGTATTGCAGGTAGTAAGCGTGCTCCCAAACATCGATGCCGAACAGCGGAACTATACCTGAAATGAAATTACAGAAATAAACATTATTAATCCCTCGTGTGCCGAATGCTAGCGAGCCGAATTACCGTTGTATGCCGTAGCGTAAAGTCTTATAATCTCAAGTGTCACTTGTGATACATACAGTAGATGCAACGCGGATCCGCGTTCCGGCACACGAGTGGTGCAAAATTATTAACGCGGATCCACGTTCCGGTATATGAAGGGTTAATACAGCTCGGGTGGGCAGTATTCAATCTACAAGACATTTCTCCTCCAAAATTATAGTGACTCAAAACATAAATTTTCAACCAATGACCACACATTAGTTTTGGCACTATGAAATAAATATAATATAGGTACTATACTAGTGCAATTTATATAATCCTATCTTTTAAGTTGGACCAAATTACACATAGTTACGAATTTTACGAATTTTTATTCACATATTATAAAACAAAGTCCTCCACCGCGTCTGTCTGTTCGCGATAAACTCAAAAACTATTGCACCGATTTTCATGCTGTTTTCACCAATGGATAGAGTGGTTCTCGAGGAAAGTTTTGGTATATAATTTGCCGGGAACAGGCCGCTAGTAATATATAAAAAAAAATCACCAGTAGTCGCCTGTAACGGATCTTGGTTCTGACAGGTGGCAATTTGCAGTTTTTTCATTTGCTTGTTGTATCCAAGCCAACCCCAACCGGATCCTTGGACGCCGACGGACGCTGCCGCCAATTGGTTTTGCATGTTCTCCAGTGAGCCAAAATCTCTGTCAAAATTAGAAAAAGAAAGAGTGTATAAAAGCGTAAGGAATGTTACAAAAAATATCAAGCATAAATCTGCGTCGGAACATACCAGAAAGCGCGTGCAAACCTGCACTTCCAGTACACAAAAACAAATTCGGATAGCAATCCTACTAATATTATTAAATGTGAAAGTTTGAACTAATAAATAAAAATGGACCATATGTATATGACATTAAATTATATAATCCTCTTTTTTGTAAGCCAAGGACAGAAATCTTCCAATGATATTATGGCCAACCCTGATGAAGGAGAATAGGATATTGAGGTGAACAAGCAGACAATAGCAAATAAAAGAAAATTACATTGTTATCTTATCAACATTATTTTGCATATAAAAGGTGACATTATATTATCAAATTAATGCAAACTTTAGAGGGCAAATCTTGAAGTGAAACTAAAAATAACTGATAAACATTAAAATGTTAAGTATATAGAACACAACACAAACAATTGGATATGACAAGACTGAAATGAAAAATAGCAAGCACATAGCATGCTGAAACTTTGAAGGTTTGTTACTTTGAAATGGCTTGGAGGAAATCGGCTGAAGGTTTTCCACCGTTAGGAGAGAGGTTCTGCCAGAAAATGGAGTGGTTGATGTGACCACCTCCATTGAATTTGAGTCCTGGTGCTAGAGAAATGACAGTCTGTATATCACCTGCAAAACATACATACATATTGCATTAATATTTTTAAACAACTACCAAATAGTCTGAAATGCATTGGGATGTTAGTTCAAAAATACTCCTCATAAGAAACGAAGTACATCTGTGGTAACTTTAAATGAGTAATTGTTTTACCTACATATATTAAGGACATCTCTGAAACAGATCTGATGATTTGGATTAAATTTTGCACATAGATAAGATTTGCTCTTTAAATCTACCTAAATGGTAGTATATCTTGTGAAAATGCATTTTTTTTAATGTTAAGTTCGACAGAGAGGCTGACGGTCTACTTGATGGCAGGTGGCTACCGTCGCCTGTAACACAAGCAACGCCATAAGTTCTACAAGTGCGCTGCCGACCATAGAAGGATTAAGGATTTTATAATTCTTTATTAAAGCGCCATCGTAAACTAGTACTTGAATTGATTCTTCAAAATTTTGTGAGATGGCGCTTAATTATTGTGTTAACCCACGTTAACAACATTAAAAAAAAATATTACACTCGTAATTAAACAGATTACTTCTACACAACTATTCTACATAAAATTTTATTTTCTAACAACTCTCTCACTAATAAAAGTATATATACCTAATTCATGCCATGAAAGGAAAAACAAAATCACATTCTTATACTCATGTAAAATATCATTATTTCTCCTATTTTTCTTCTAACTGCTCGTAAATGACTGATTATCTACAGTTTTTGTATTTACTTTTAGATGTGAAGACAATAAAAATATGACTATTTTTCAGTGTTTTACTTTCAAAATAATGAATTATGTGATACATGACAGTTACCTAATACAATTCTATTTTTAACAAAAAAATTTCTATGATTTTTTTATTTAAAACATTCTGTTATTGGAGAAAGTAATAAATTACTGTTCAATGGCTTGAATGAAGCAACAGGACGGCTGAGTATGGCACGGGCACAGATTCGTCCAGAAAATGGAATGGTTTATATGACCACCTCCATTGAACTTTATAGCACTGAGTAAGCTCACAACGGTGTTTGTGTCAGCTGCTGTCAATTGAATAGAACTATAATGTTTATATACCGTGTTTTTTTTTATTACTAATTATTGTATATATTTATATACAGGTTTATGTCTTATAATACTAAACGAGGAATTCTTGTATGCCACGACGATCTCGCAAACCACTCTTAACGATTTTGACGAAAATCTAGGGTTAGGAGTTTTTTAGGTCTAAAATAAATCTGTCAGGGTCTTATCTTCGACAAAATTCGTTTTAGGTAGTTTTTTTAATGGAATGGTTACAAAAGTAATACCGCTTGCTCGTTTTATACTATTTTTAAATATTAATTACTAATTCAAGTATATATTCTTCAATTTTTTTCTATAATGTTTATAAGACTTTCTTTCTTACATGTAAAAAACTTTAAACCTATCAGCTTGGTCATCCAGTCTAGTTTATATAAATAAAAATACCCACACACAGAGAGAGATTTCTCTTTAATATCGTAATGTATGCAATCGCTATGCGTATTTTTTTAAAATTCTAGGGTTTTAATGCCATTTTGAGGGTGTACGCTTACTTACATAATTAACATACACTTTAAAAAACTCAATTAAATTATAAAAATATACTAGTTACTTTATTACTTTCATGTTCTTAAAACATATTTAAAATAAAATGGTTTATCTAAGCTACTAAAAAGTATAGCATTTTTTGCACACACACCAATATAATGTTTTTCAAGAGACCTAAAATAACTTTTGCATGACAAGGACATAATTTGGCTATAAATAGTCAATGATGTTATTGTTTTTACAATCTGCATCACATCTTCTTTATTATACTATTTGAGAAGGTCATTGTAGACTAGGATTTAATTTAAATTTAAATATTGTTTAAAAGAAAATTTTAAGCAAGGCTTTGAGCCTGATTAATCAAATTTATGACTTGTTACATAACATTGACTTCACTGTACCATTTAAAAAAGTAATTAGAATATCCATACTAATCCTTACTAATATTATAAATGTGAATGTGAGCTTGTTTGTTTGTTACGCAAAAACTACTGAACCGATCACCATGAAATTTTGCATACATGTTGTCTGGGACATAGGGTACCTTTCATCTAGAACGCGGACGAAATCGTGGGCACCAGCTAGTACTAAATATATTATACCATTTTTCGGTCAATTTCAACATTTTCCCAAGCGTTTTCAACATTTTTCTAAGCAAATTCCTAAGGACAATGTTGAAAATGTTTGGGAAAAATGTTTAAATTGACTTGGAATTTGGAATTTGGGAATTTTCAACATTTTCCTTAGGAAATCCTTAAAAATTGTATATATTTTGTAAAAAGAAAACAATATGAATCTATAATATATTGATATTAAAATAGTACAACCTTTAGACTGTGCTTGTGCCAGCTTCTCTTCAGCAGCATTCAGGTTGTTTACATACGTAGCGTGATGCTTAGTGTGATGGAGATTCATAATATCACGACTGATCACCGGCTCTAAGGCATTGTATTCGTATGGAAGTTCTGGCAATGAGTGCTTTTGACGAGAGGCACCAGCTGCGCGTCTGTAAAAGTTACTTTTATTTTATTACTTACCTATTTATTTACGGCATACGGCTAAGACAAATATTTTGATAAATATTTTTAATATTAAATAAACTGCAGAAAAATAAGTATGTAGGTACAAAAATGTATTTACGCACATAAGTGATCCGATTTTACGTGAAGCGAACATCGCGATTTGTAGAAAAAATAAAAAATGTAAAAGCAGAGAAATACGTAGAACCCGGCGAAATCGTCTGCAGCAATAAACAAAAACTGCAAAATTATGCAACAATCAATTATATAGATAGCCTGCCTGCCCGAAAATCAAATCAATTCAAAATCAAGACAAGTAGGTTGACAATTTGACATTGACTTGCCAATGACATGACAGTTAAAATGTTGCTAGAATATTTCAATTAGAATTCTCGCATCAACATTATAAATATAATTATTATTATAAAAACTAGGTAATTTCTAGATTTATAAAAGAATTTTTGCAAATTCAGTCATCGTAAGATTGTTGAACAAATATACAATATTTTGAGAGTTTAGCAAAGAAATATAAACATGTTATTTTCTTCTGTGACAAATACAAAAAATGTGACGTGAGATAGGTCACGTAAACATTGGTTTGATACAGTGGTTCTCAAACATAGTAAATAAGATGAACCTGATTATCAAACTAAACTTGGCTCTGACATTTTTCTCATCAACACTTACTTTACTTGGCACAACCGCTAATGTTGATTTTATGAATTTGCTTGGTAGTTGAACTACTGGATACAGAATAATAATGTGGTGAAATTAAAAAACCAAGCCATAATTTCTGATTGTAGATATCGGAACTTCGGAACGTGATTTCGTAGCAGAATTGGTTCTTAATATTTAAGAAAAGAAACGAATAGCAAGGTGTCACGTTAAGATAGTAAACAGGTAAATACGAATATAAAGTAATATAAAAAATACAAAGCTGAACATGGACCCTTGCTTATGCAAAGGGTAACAGAAAATTTCCCCCTAAATACTGTAATTATAGTAAGAATAGATAATGAAGAGAGTGAAGAGAAAATAAACAACCAATGTGGTGTGTGGAGTAACCTCCGGGGAAAACTACATATATATAAAAAGTGTGTGTGTCTGGACACACAGGACTGGAATTTACACCTTAAGAACGACAAATAAATACCTATGTAATTTAATAAATACGAACGAACGAATAAATGAACCTTCAGAAATATTCTAAAATATTTGAAAATAGAACGTAACGCACACCATGTGACAATTTTGATTTTACTCCTACAAATTTTCATACCCCGGGCTTATATACGAAAATTGATTCTTTGGAAGTACACAAAAAAGAAACAGTTTGAGTGCCACAGCGAGGTATTATTGCCATTATCAAAAAATATTAATAATTTCTATTGGTGACGACGAGAACTATAGTGAAATTCTTAATTAAGTTTACTTAATTTTTATTGTATGTATTTTCGAGAATAAAATCATTTTATCTCGACTACGTATTCTTAATTTACTGTAGCTCTGCGGTAGCTCTGTTTCTTGCTACAGCACAGAACACTATATACTCACAAATGATGTGACATTAACGAAGTCGGTGTGTTCTGTGTTGTGATGTTATACAATCCATGTGCGCCTGTGTCATGCCTGTGTGTATTGTAAAAAAATATAAAAATATATAATATAGTTAACTTACCGTGTTGAGCGAATGAATACGGTGTGCGTGATATTTGCAAAGATTTTTGCAGATTTTAATCGCAATTGCGTTGTTGAATTGAAAAATTTAGTTTCAACTACTGCTACTTCCCTCAATTTGACATAAACTTTACGTTTATAAACGTTCTATTTTGCATACTTATTGAGTTGCAGCGAATTCGCGTGTGGACATTTATTACTGTATATATGTGAAGGTGCATTTGTTTATTTATAGATGGACACAATCTGCAGTCATGTAATTATTGTGGTGGCGCTAAAATGTCTCAAAGGGATACGGCAATACATTTAGTGGCTGGAGGGTAAGTGATACCGATAAGAAAACTTTGAGACGTACCGACGTAATAATAATACAAGTATGGGGATATTTGAACAAATCGTATTAAAATTCTATTTACGCATATTTAATATTTTTTTAGAATTAAAACATTAGCTATTTTTATACATCTATAAAAGTGTTTATTGCACTTGGCAAAAAGTTTATAACTTTCACATTGCTCTGCAATATTATTTGGTGCATAATGCACCAAAAGTTTTGATATCTGAATCATTATTTCTTTATTTTTCTTAATTATTATTAATTTATGTAACTATTTCACTTATCCATATAAAAATAGAAAAGTAGCAAATGATGAAATTATTAGGCAATTCTATTATTTGGAATACAAGAAATTGTTCAATGCATATTTTATTATACTTTAATATTAGCTGGTGCCCGCGACTTCGTCCGCGTTCTCTATAGCCTATGGCCTTCCTCGATAAATGGACTATCCAACACAAAATAATTTTTTAATTCGAACCAGTAGTTTCCGAGATTAAGGCGTACAACCAAATAAACAAACAAACTCTTCAGCTTTATATATTGGTATAGATTACTTAGAATACAACTTTGAAAATTTTATGAATTATTATGAAGAACTAGCTGGTGTCCGCGACTTGTTATATAGCCTAAAGCCTTTCTCGATAAATTGACTATCCAAAACAAAAAGAATTTTTAAATTCGAACCAGTAGTTCCGCTTTATAATATTAGTTTAGATAAAAATGGGATTACTACATAGATTATCTGTATCATCCCATACTATAGGTGGCATTAGTTAGTTACCATTTAGAGAAATGACTGAATTTTCAAATATTAACACATAATTTTTTACGAAATTTACTATTATTTTAATTGTGATTTTTTTTACTGATAGCATACTTTTTATGTAAGTAATAAATGTAGTACCTACATATTATAAAATGTTTTAGCACAAGTAACACAAATTTTACTTTCAAATATTTTTTTAAAGACCAAATTGGAATGATAAACAATAATTTATGTAGGAATTAATTAGACCAAAAATTTAAGAGCTATAAATATAATTATATAATAAAGTGACAAATTATATATTAACATATCAAATAGCAATAACTAATACTAGAAAATTATAAATAAGTTACCAACTTGTGTTAGTACAATTAACATAGTCAGAAAAATAACTTTAAAAAATATATTTTAATAGTTAAGTTAATAACATTGAATACATTGAATAATTAATTTAAATTTGTATAAACTTAACCTTTTGTATAAATTGAATTTTTATTTTTGTAATTTAATTTTCTAAAGTGAAAGTAATTTAATTTTCTTGCAAAAGTAATTTTCTAGTGATTCAATCAATATATTAATAATAAATCTGTAAGTGTAGGTATTGTATGTATATATGTATGTTCCTCCATAACTCTTAAACGAATTAACTGATTTTCATGAAACTTGGTAGATAAACATTTAGATGTACAAGACACAGGATAAGCTACTTTTTCTTTTTCAATGTAGACAAAGACGCGGGCGCCAGCTAGTTAGTATATTATGAATTATGAAACCTTTGTATATTGTGGGTATGCTTAAATGTTATCTAGTATCACTATAATTATTAAATGTCATGGCAACAATAAATAAAATATTGTTCTATTCTAATATTTAGTAATTATTTTCAGAGTGGCAGGGACCGCAGGGGCTGTAGTGACATGTCCACTCGAAGTTGTAAAAACGAGGCTTCAGTCTTCCAAAGGAGTTGGTGTACCACCTTCTGAACCTCCACCGTCGGGCAACAATGCTGCCAACGCGAAGAAAGTTTGCTCCAAAATTCCCAAACATCAGGTATTTTAAAACTCTTCATTAAATGTTTTAGTGAATAGTTATAGGAATAATCTTTTTGACAAAAAAAAAGAGTGAAGTCTTGTTTCGTCAAAGAATATTATTCTATATTAAGAATATTCTTATATTATAACTTGACAATCTGTGATTTCAAAAGCTTGTATTAATTTTAATACTTAGAATTTACTTGTAAAAGATTTTTACTGGGGAATAAGTAATTTTATTTAAAACTTAATTCGGTGCTAAAAGAATAAAACATGCCCCACCTTCTAGCTTCTTAGGTGACACAATATTGACACAATAAAAGAGTCAGACAAAACATGAATGTTTATGAAGCTAATGTGTTGTGATGGACTCAGTCGCACATTGAAATTAGGGAACTAAGTCCACCAGAGCATCTACAATTACTCAGTAACTAATAGAAGTGTAGTGTTTGTATATAGATACATATAACTAAATCATAGTCATATACACTGTCTCGCGTTCACCGTATGGTGCCAACACTGATGAGATTCGGTAGGTGGCGAGCCGGAGCAGGATGTGTGAATTGTGTGACTTGCCACATATAGTGAATTTCAAGAAGTAACTAAATTACCGATACCAGTGGCCAATGTATTGACTTATTTAATTTTAGATAAGAATCATCAGTCTATAAGTGTAAATTGTTTGAGATGAGATTAAAAACCGAACCAGTCCAGTTCCAACTGGATTATTTATATTGATTATGATAGGTAGTAAACATTTAGTTACGTTGTTCCTATGTTAATAATTCCATATCACATTTTGTTATCTGTGATGCAGCTTTGCTTTGTTTTCAACAAAATCGAGTTCATATTTAATAAGTAAATTAATATTAAAATTGGTTATTATATTACATGTACTAAGTAACAAGTAAAAACAACCACCATCCACTTACTTGTTACTTATTTCCATTAGTTAATTTAATTGAGAATTCAGGATTCAGCGTGTCTGAAATTAATTGAAATTGGACTGAATATTCTAAGCTTCTCGCTAACTTTCAGTAATTAAATTACAGGTGCACGAGAATAAAAAGAATATACTTTTTGAATTAGTTAAAATATAATACATATATCAGAATAAGAGCTTGTTAAATCGGTTAATTCACAACTACCAGTATCCCACTATTTAAATTTATCATCTATGATTCTATGATCTAAATAAGCCATAAATGCATACACTATCTACCATGATTGTGTTTGGTAATAGGGTTCTACTCAATAATTGAGTTAAATGTAAACAACTATGTCGATTTTGTACAAATAAATGATAGCTTCTATCGAAGCTATTTCAAAAAGTTTATGAAAAGGTATATTTATGAAAATGCACAGCCCATAATAGCACAATAATGTTTTACCTTGTTCTTGTGTACAATATGATGGCAATGTTAAGTTGCCATTTAAATAATAATCTGCTATTATTTTAATAGCGTTTAATGTAAGATTTTAATTATAATGTGTTTCTCCCGCAGTTACAACATACTTTCTGAAAGACACCATTAAAAATTCTTTGTATTTAAATTATTTTTATTATTTACTACCTGGTGCCCGCGACTTCGTCCGCGTTCTTTATAGTCTTCCTCGATAAATAGACTATCCAACACAAAAAAAATTTCAATTCGAACCAGTAGTTCCTGAGATTAGTGTGTACAACCAAACAAACAAACTCTTCAGCTTTATATGTATAATCTTAGATAATAAAGTAAAATATTAAATGTCAAATTGTCAATTATATAGATGTGTTAGGAAAGAAAAAGAAAATGGAGCTAGTGACCCGATACTGGCTGGCATCCAAAACCAAATGCTCGCCAAGTTTATTGATTTGTTTTTGCACTCTTATTTATAATAAAATCATAAATCATAACCATAGTTAGGTAGGTACATATCAATTAATATATTGTACATACATAATATTATTGTATAAAAATTACGTGTCACATGTTTTTTCGCAATGATCTCCTAAACTAATGAAGCCGGGAGCGGCTCACTAGTTATTTTATAAAAGTAATTATATACCGTACTAAAAATTGTAATTTTAATTTTTAACTTTAATTAAAAAAATGCCTAATATTTAGGCTATATAACATTTTAAAAATATATACAAGCCTAGTATAAAATTTTTAAATATTATGTAACTAGCTAACAACTATTGGGCGATGTCAAATAACGTGTAACGTGTTATTTTAATAAACAAAATGTAAAGTTAAACTTCAAATTGCTAATATAGCTTCTTACAAATACGAAGGTTACGTAATTCTTTTAAAGACTAGGTATTCTTGTGAGACTTGCAACATTTTAATAGTTAACTAGTTAAACGAGTGTGTTTGTTCTAAATATAGCGAATGTTTACGAAAGTACAATTCTATGACCGCTTTAGATTGTATGTATGGTATGTATGTATGGTTTCAATGTATCAATATATCAGCGTTGCCAGACGTCCCGATTTTGGCGGGACGTCCCGATTTTTAAATCAAAATTAAATGTCCCGCGCGGGACAGGCTCAGTCCCGCTTTTCGGGGATAACTTGACCGTGCGTGCAACGTGCTAAGGAAGCGCGGGCAGGTGGCACAGACAAGTGTTTAACTATAGGGTAAATCTAATTTAAAATATCATATTTTTATTAAAATACATTTTTTATGGCTATTTTTGCTATCTACTGTCGCGTAAACGTAATTTGAACTCAAATAAAAAGATAAATATTTAGAAACTTCTGATTATATACGTTTTTTTTTTACTAACTATGTCCCGCTTTTTTCACTCAAAGAGTTTCAAAATCCCGACTTGGCAAAAAAAAAATCTGGCAACGCTGCAATATATATGAACATTGGCGTACACTACACTATAACCTTATAACAAACAATACGCAGACCTTGATTGTGATGAATGAAAATTGATCACGTAAGTATATAGAGGGCTAAACAGTATTTTCATTTATTAACGATACGGTCACAGTTTATTATCGGCACGCAAAGGTTATTTGTACTAATAGAGAATAATATGTAGGTATAATGAACGCAAAATTGTAATATTTGCGTAGAAGTATAATAATTGTGAGTTCAGGCAACACCAATTAGCACATGTATATTTTGTTCGTATATATTTCGTCGTACATAATCAAGAAAACTCGCAAACCATTCGTATTTGTAAATTTGTAAACTGTTACCGCGGCTTTTTCGGTCCAAATTTACAAAGATTTGTAAATATTTTAAATATTGATGAAAGTATATATTCAAAACTAGCTTTTTTTAACGTGTTAAAATATTTCTTAAATTTTTTGCTCAGCACTAGCTTTGTGGCAACTTCGCTGTAGTTAGTTCGTTTCTTGAAAACCCCACAATAATTTAACATTTTTCGAGGATAAAAAGTGTCCTATACTTTTATCCAGTTTTATCATGAAAACCGCATTCAAATAGGTTAAGTCGTTTCTGAGATTATCGTGCACAAGCCACAAACGCACAGACAAACAAGTAAAAGTTCTCGGTAACAAAAGTATACAACGTGTAGTTAATACAAATGGTTTTTTGAAACTTATTTTTTATATAAACGAGCCTAAAGTCCTTTTCCAATGGTCAACTTTATTAAACTAACTATTATCTAAATTAATTAAGCGGTTTATGAGTGACAATTTAACAAACAAAAAGATAAACATTGTTACTTCGTCACATTTTTAATAATAAATATGATTTTATTACAAACAATATCTTGGACCAGTTATGTAACGTTTATGCAAATACCTAAATGTTTCGCAACTGATAGCAATTATAAATAAAAACGTATGTTTGGTTTCATTTGACATTTCACATATTGCATAAAATCTATCACAATCACTACATAATATAAAACAAAGTCGCTTCCCGCTGTCTGTCTGTCCCCATGTATGCTTAGATCCTTAAAACTACGCAACGGATTTTTTTTAATAGATAGAGTGATTCAAGAGGAAGGTTTTAGTATATAATTTCAACGCGGGCCAAGTCGCGGGCTATCTACTAAAAATAAAGATACAACTATTGAAAATTTTACAACAGCAAAGATGTCAGGCGTTATATTGCTTTACACATTTAGTCAGGCGCTACACATCCCTTACTTTTAACGCGGGCGAAGTCGCAGGCACTAGCTAGTATGTATATTATATAAAATTCTCGTGTCGCAGTATTTGTAACAAAACTCCTTTGAATCGGCTAGACCGCTTGACCAATTTTTATGGAGTTTTTTGTATATATTCAGTAGGTCTTATTTTTTTTTTTCAAAGGCTTTTATTGCTAAGTCTATTATTAATATTTATTCAGAATCAAGACATGATTATGATCGCTTTGTTTGTACCCATCCCACAAAGTGGTACCTTGATATCTGATTCGCGTGGAATTAAACAGTTTCTGTTTGAGTTTCATTCATACGCTTCTCACACAGACGTTGTGGTGAAACTTCATGGCAGGATGCGTGCGCACATTATTCGATCGATTTATCAATCGTTGTCGTGGTATAAAGACTGTACAATTAAGACAGACATTTTGAAAGACCCTTCAACTGCATTTCTCGCTAAACAAAATCTATATAATATGGAGGTTTAAGAATATATAATATGGAGGTTTAAGAATTTATTTTTTATAAGCAAAAAGTCATCAAAAATAATAAAATAAATTATATGCAGTAGAAATCAGGTGAAAATACATAGATTCCATCGCAATTTTAAGACATTTACGCAAAAACAGATTGAAGCTATGTTATATAATTTTATACAGTATTAAATATGTAGATTCAAGGGTATTTCGGTCATTTTTAAAGAAGTCTAAATTTTACTTATACCAACTGTCCCAGCAAAGCAGAGGTTGTCTGGCCGAACTGGATTTTTTAGGCCGATTACAGCGCCACCTATATGGTCTATTCAGAGGCTCACTCAAACACACATAACTCAAACACAACACACAAAAAAGCCGTTTAGGACGGTAATATAATGCTAATTAAAGAGTTTGTTTATTTACTATTTGTTTAGTTGAACGCTACTGAAAAGATCTTTTTTCATTTCATACCTCGATTTTTGAGGAAGGTTATATAGGCTATCGAAAATGACCGAGAAGAGCCGGCATGTGTTGAATTATCGAGAAGAACTGATATGTGCAGAGTAGAGCCGAACTGTAAATCCCTGATGCATACCTATAGCAATTTTTTTTACATTATTCTGTGTGTTGATTGAAATGTTTCATGTTTGCTAAGTCTAACACAGGTCAATGTACTAAGAAAACACATGTGTCATATGGCTACTTACTTTTTTTTTGTTGCCATCCACTCACGCATTGTATTGCACAAGCCTGCATTCAATTTTGAAAGCAAAACATAACTGAAAACTTATTTAATATCAATTATTACTGTTTTATTACATATAAGTATGTGTCAAGCATAAAATGTTTAATTATGTAATCTCTGAAAAAGAAACTGAAACTTCCGTGTTTATTAATCTTGTGTACAAAGTAAACAGTTATGATGATAAAAGTTAGTTTGTGGGTAAGTTAGTATATAATATGGAGACTGGAGAGGAGAGTAATCTCCGGACCCACTGCACTGCACCTATTTGATTTTTTTTTATCTGTTTGAAAAGTAGATTAAGTATTAGAGATGAACATAGGCTATGCCTAAATATTTTCTGTATTCCATGACCAAGCAATTGGGGGAATAAGTTAATATATTTTTTAAAAATAATTAATATTCAAAGCTTTGAATTTATTTGAAAATTTAATTTTTGTATATTGATTTACACATTTAACACATGGTTCCTTTCTTTCTCCAGCAAGCAATTTCCTTGAAAATGTAAGAACACCAACTTATGTATAAAAAATTGCAGACACAATCTCTTAGTAGTGGTGTTAAAACAATTACATGTTAGTAATAGTCTCAAGTTGAGTCTTACTGCTTCTATATTATTTTTTCTCTTTCAAAAAACTAAAACTAGATGTGTGTAAATATTGAAAATCGTTCATTGTAAAAGTGGTGTAACTCCCTATTTTTAAAACCATATTTTCTTGCCTAATGGTATCACATTTAGTCATAACTTTCAATATAAAAGTGAAGTAACTCCAATAGTTGCATTAAAATCCCATAGATAAAAACAATGAATGAATGCTAATATTTTTTTCCTACACTATAATTCGCAAAAAGCTCGTTATTTTAAAATTTAGTTACAAGGAGATAGTTCACTTTTACAATTAACGACACATGTGTGGCACGCGGTGGCACGTGACAATAAGAAAAGAAGTAATCTTGATATAAAACCCACGGGAGCAAGCAGTGTTGCTTATGGCTTATAGTCCAAAAAATTTGTAATGTAGTAACAACTAATTATAGTCCAGAAAATCCAGAAACCTACAATAAAAAATACATTTAAAGGATCCCAACATCAATTTCAATCAATATTTCTAAACTTACTCAGTTTTAATTGTTATCAGTTTGATTTATTGATATATATATCTAGAATTCTAGAGTACACAACATGTTATATAATTTGTTCAAGGTCTGAATGTGTGATAGCTTAAACTTATCACTCTTAAAGTGCCTTTATACATACCAGTATGCCTACTGTACTGTGTTTGACGACCTTCCCCAATGCCAAAACATATCTGAAACTAATGTAGATTCAAGGCCATTCTATAAGTGTCACGAATGGCATGGCAAGTTGAATCGGCCTCATACTAGAGCTATAACACTCATTTTCTTCTATATCTATACAACTAAGTGCGCACAGAAAAACTGTGAACTAAAAAAAATAAAACAATGATAAAATTTCTTGTAAAAAATTTCATCACACTTATTATCTTAGCGAGTCAACCAGTGATTTATTGCAATGCAGAGAAAATGTAGCTTATGCAATATTGAAAATTGATGTCCATTAAGAAGGGTATTATGTATGAAAAAAAAACATGTCAGTCAGTGGATGGACTGCACGTCAGAAGTGAAAACTAAGCTTCACAAAAAAATATTTTTTATTACATGACATGACATTACATTAGTGTCGCGAGTTCAATGGCTTTTTCCCATCTCAAAAATGCCCAACGCGCCTAAAGAAGTTTTCACTACAAAAGCGATGAAAAAAATATTAGTTCACATCAGTTTCCGCGACATGGAATACTCTATTTGAAATATCAACTTTAAAGACTCATATCTATCATCTAAATATAGGAATTTCTGGGCATCAACTTAAAATACGCTAACCAATCATCAAAATACAGGAAGAGTGTCATCTGGTTAAATAATAGGGAACTAAACTAAACTTTATGTCACGAGTCATTCAAATCCTTGGAAATATTTAGGATTGAATAATATTAATATGTAATAAGTAATAATAACTGCAACATAATATTAGTAATAATAAAAATTTACAAATATAATTTTATTTTAGTAAGATTGTAATTGTTTACAATTATATTTTTAACACAAATAGACTATTTCCTCGTAGTAGATAAGAAAGGAGCACAAATGTTTAAATCGAGCTCCCATATTATTAAAATAAATTAATGGGAACAAACAGTTTTAAGATAAAGAACCACTTTTTGTTTACTGAGTCTCAATCACAATAATATCTTGATTAAAGAATATAGACTACCATCCATTCACATGAATCGTTTAGGGTTGCCATAACTAAATATTATTATATGTTGTTTTTAAATGTGAATAAGCTTTTTAGTAATTAAATTATAAATTATTTAATTTAATCCAAATTATTTTCATTGAGGTAAATTTGAAATACTAAAAACTAATAAATTTTCAATAATACAAAAACTTTTACACAGAAAAGGGGGGTGATAAATAAAAAATCATTGAGAAAAATCAATAAAAAAATAGGCATTATAAATGCAAGGAATAACTATTATGTAAAACAAAGTTTATACTAATGTAATATTATAAAGGTTAAAATGAGGTTGTCTGTTACTCTTTCATACAAAAACTACTGAACAGATTCTAATTAAACTTTACAGTAATTTAGTTTATAAGTAAATAATAACACATAGGTTTCAATTTATAGAGGTACGCGTACAAAGTCGTGACAAAAAGCTAGTAATTCCATTTTTATTTTATACTAGCTGGCGCCCGCGACCTTGTCCGCGTTGAAAAAGAAAAAGGGAACATACATACCATACATACAGAAAAAAATTCTAAAAATCGTCTATTTAGTTTTAGTATCATGTATAAGAGCCTAAAACACGATATCCATGAAAACAAAGTAACTTACTCCACGACCAACCCTTACAGATTTATTATTAGTATTGATAAAAATTAATTATATTGATCATCATAAAATAAATGAATAAAAAAAAATAAACAAAAAAATGTAATAAAAATTATAAATTACATAAAACACGCGTATTTTTTTCTGCTAATATATATTTGGTTAATCTTTTTTTAAAATGGTGTTGGTTATTGAAGAATAACTAGAACAGCCCTAGTTTAATTTTCACGTAATTTGACGAAATGGCTTCTCTCTCCATTTATACCCTGCGTACTTTTCCATTGTTTTTCCGTTGATAATAAAATATGTACACTTCACGAGCAGATAACACTTTATAAAATGTTATATTATTGCATCTCAATATAATCTAAATATAATGTGGGCTTATGAAAAAGATATGGATCTCAATCCTCAATAGATAGAAATATTTGATCAAAGCAATATATTTTTTAATATTTTTTATGTTTTAAAAGCTATTGAACTGGATTTAAGCAGCCTCACCTTCTTGTCAGAGAAAGCATATGATAGGCATACACCATACAATAATTTCTAATATATATACATATATACTAATATTATGTAATTAAAATTAAAATATACAAATTATTTTCTTTTATAAAGAACTAGCTGGTGCCCGCGACTACGCCCGCGTTGAAAATTGTATACTAAAACCTTCCTCTTGAATCACTCTTATCTAATAAAAAAAACCGTTGCGTAGTTTTAAAGATCTAAGCATACATAGGGACAGACAGACAGCAGGAAGCCACTTTGTTTTATACTATGTAGTGATTTAATTTGATTTAAAAATGTTATAATCTTATATAATCCTTTTTTATTTAAAGAAAGAAAAAGAAAAATGAATGGTCACATTTTTTCGAAGATATTGTTCCGCAACTGTTTGACAGCTACGGTCTGTTTTTTAATCTCAGAAACAAAAATGACACATGTAAATGTCAACTTTGCATATAATGATACCATAAAATGACAGGAAATGTATGTAATGCATGTCAAATGTAATGTCATTTATGTCTCTGAGATTAAAAAACAAACTATACAAGGATATTGGTAAAATCCTTACATATATAAAACAAAGTCCGCCGCCGCGTCTGTCTGTCTGTTCGCGATAAACTCAAAAACTACTGCATCGAATTTCTTGCTGTTTTCACCAATGGATAGAGTGGTTCTCGAGGTAGTTTTTAGTATATAATTTACAAAGTTACGCGGGCGAAGTCGCGGGCAGCAGCTAGTAGTATATATATATATATTAAAAAAAAATTGTCAACATGTATTTTAACTATAGATATTAAGCGGCTTTTTTGAATACGAATTCTTAAATAACTCGAAGAAATGCTATTTTTCCACTTTCAAGTTAAAAATTAATAGTGATTTTAAACTGAGGAGAAAGATAAATATTTTATGTATTGCAATGTGTAAAACAAGAAATGTTAATGTGAGTATTTTAACAATCTGCTGATCGCGTAAACAAAACATACCCACAAATTGTACGACATATTTCAAGTAATTTTTTTTGGACGATTCTTACTTATTAAAAAGCAAGTAAAACAAAGATATTGTGACATATGGGTATATTTAATTGCCAACTTTATTGCACGATTTACTCGCATGTGGTCCACATCTCACATTTGACACACATATAATAGTAATTCTTTCTTTGATATCAATTTGTAATTGAATCTTTTTGATATATAAAAGAAAAGGCGATGTGTGTAGATCTCCTATAGACTTCAAAATAGACTCCTATAGACTTTCAGACAATCTTCAGATTTGCACAACACTTTGGTGGGGCAGAGTAGGTATGGGCCCACTTTGACACTCGTCTTGTCCTTTTATACCTTTGTGAAAAAATGTAATTGATTTGCTATCAATTTCATACATTTTTCATTTGAGAAAGCGTTGCTTAAAAACTAAAGGGCCATAAAACAAAAAAATCCAAAAATGTTTTTATTGCAAAAATACAATCACAATCCTTCATATTGTATGTTGCAAAAAAACTTATGGTTGTTTTATTCAATATTTAGTATATTTTGATAAATTTTTTTTTATATTCAAAAGTAACTTATATGCTTATTAAATATCTCCTCTAGTATTCAGTTTATTTTAAAAGTACTTAAACATTTAATGCTACTTAAAAATACGCTTCTAACGATGTACAATATGCATATATATTTGGTATATATATGTATATATAAGAAAAAATAGACAAAAAATAATTTAATTTTTTTCGATTAGCTCTCATGTAAAAAGGGGAATTTTGATTTAAATTTCAAATTTCAAATCATTTATTAGATGTAAGTTTTTACAAAACATTTATCTTCGTCAAAATTACAAACTACCACCGGTTCGGAAAGCTGTTTCTAGAGGGAAGAACTCGGCAAGAAACCCCCTAGTTGCTCTTGTGTCCCTTTAGTTTTGTGGCCCTTTAGTTTTTAAGCAGCGATAGGTACGTTAACATGAAGCGCTGTTGTTTGCTTTTAATTTTGTGCCCATTGGTAAAACGAAGAATGAGAATGATAATAGTGGGCATATAAACGCAGGAGGCCAAATGGGGCTACAGACGAACGATGGGCGCTATGTTCGCATACAGCCAGCAGGCTGATCGCATGCTGATGTCGTACAATTGTCAGGTGCAGCAGTGTGCGAGGGCCGGTCACGCGAGGACGATCACTAGGATGAGCCTCATACAGTGCATTAGGTGAGAACATTTTTTTTTTGTTTACCTAAAGAGCATTTAGAATATAAAAACTTGTTTTTTTTTTTTTAATGTTGAGGTTGTCAGACAGGCAGACGGTCCACTTGATGATAGGTGGTTACAACACAAGTAACGTTACAGATGCTGCAAGTGCTCTGCAGACCATAGTAGGATAAGGATATCTACGGGATAACTAGGGAATTTTAGTTGTATTTAATAGTTTTATATTTGAATATATTTATTTTTTGTGTTATATTTCTAAAAAGATTCCACTTTGTCTCTATAGTTTCGAAGATTTGTCAAATCTAAGTCTTAAAAAATACTAGAATAAGTATAGGTACCGGTCGAGTCAAAAAACAGGATGTTGCGCTGCACTTACGACACCAGGACCTATTCCAGGCTTCCTGGGATGTATCAGAATCGATTTTCTTCATAATGTGTAAATTTATCTATCCTCCACAGAGGATAGAGTTATCGGCGACATTCGGTGTAACAAAATAATATTGCATGAATACTAGACGTTAATTACGTAAACAAGTCTTCAAGTCTATATTTAGACGCGATTAACATATCCATTCATTGTATATACCGGTATCATATATCTTGTAAAATGTGCGTGCCTTATAAAGTTATGTAAAGGCTTTGAATGAAGTAGCGTAAGATTAAGTAAATCTGGTTTCTTTTGTATATGTTTTGTGGTGAAACCAACGTCATCCAGTCAAAAGTTTTGAACTCTTATAGCCTCCTCTTGTAGCTTTCTATGTTCAAAAATGTTTATTCATTTTTGAGTTTATTCATTACACATACATGAATACAAATCTTCTCTCTTTATAATATTAGTATAGACTGATACAACTAGGATATTGCTCGCTTGGTTGCTACCCAGTTTATGACTGGAAAAAGTAGCGTTTCCCTGTCACTATATTAAAAAATATTTTTATTCCACCCTTACACTATCAAGTTTATCGTCCAAATGGCATATAAATAATATACCATTGGCATGATCAAGCCAGTTTGATTATGTATTGATGTCATTTTGTATGACAGCCGTACTTGTCATTCAAAAGGACACCTATACACACTGTCAAGTTGACTTGATCGATCCAAACACATCATACCAATTGGACGATAGGCTTGATCGTGTACGGCTGCCATAAGTAAGTGTAGGTAATGAAGAATACTATTGGTCAAGACAAGACAGTAAACAGACATGGCGTTAAGTTGGGGTGAACAAAAATGTTGGCTCGTCGCCATCGCGTTCTTGATAAGCGCATGCTATAGCGATATAATATATGCGCTAGAACTGAAGAGTTATGACGACATTGATGTATCATATGAGTTATTTAAATATGTCTGATACGTGGAAAACTACCCGAATATTTTTTATCGATATTAAAAACATATACTTAATATAAATATCGCTCTCACAGTTACCACCAGCGAATAAAAGGAGCTCGAACTGCTTACAGCTGACATTGTTGGTTATCAGTAGTACGCTAAATAGATAAGATGTCTATGGGCAGGCGGTCGTCACGAGAGGCGTGCGTGAGGCGGATTTGCGCTCGGGCCAAATATTTTCAGATTACAAGCTTTTACTAATATTTACCGTTTCCTTATCTGATATTTTTTTTTGTTAGCGCTGGGAGTAAACTAACTGAACTGTCTTCAACACACGAACAACGATCATTCGCCCATGTCATGCGCCAGAAATTCAAACAAATCCTCGCTCGGTAGAGTCCGGCCCTAAAAAAAAAACCACTTATTTTTGTACTGATATTTATAGTTTACATTGACACTAACGTAGTTTATCTGTACAGAAGCAAATAAATTATCTATGTGCGTCAATAAAACTGTTACAGGTCAATTTCAGTACGAAAATGCGGTTTTAAAGTAAACAAACAGGTGATAAATGTACTCCGTTTTTTTGTTGTTGTTGTTGTAGATAATTAATTAAGATAACTCCATGGAAACTCACGCTGTGTACAGAAACTAAAAATGGCTTTTTCAGTTTTTTTTTTTTTTTGGGTAGTATGAAAAATTAGTTTGCATTTCACTGTTGAATGGTGAGCTCTCGCAAACAATTCTAATGTCAAAGTTTTGCCCTACTCGATGTGGAATTGGGGATACTTACTAGGGATAGGTGTAACGATAGGCTAATTAGAATACTGAACTACGAGGAAATCACAAAATAAAATAAATCGCCAAAATTTATTCTGTAGCCGAGAGATAAAGTATCGTAAGTCACCTTTTGAAAGTTTTGTTTATTAAATAAAAATTTTAAAAAATAAGGATAGTAATAATAATGCATAAGGATAATAAGGATTTAATAACAAGGCGATAAAGTTAATTTTTTTTATTTTAATGGTATTTTAATCTTGATTTGTACACATTGACCGAAAGAAATAATTAGCTCTACTGTAAACTTTGGTGATTGGTCAGTAAGGTCCTTTATCTTTCAGCTACAGAATTACCCTAATAAATTGTTTGGCCCTAATAGTGATTTTGGCCAAACATAGGCCAACATAGCCTAATATAGGTTTGTGTTATGGATACAACGGACTGGGTTCAACAATCCTTATCTATATAAGTAAATAAAAAATAATGTGTTGCTAAGCGCAAAACTCAAATACGTTTAGCTGAATTCAGCCTTTTTTTGCCTTCATTCAAATCAACCTGCAGAATTCTGCATTTTTTTAAAATATTTTATCCATGTTTCAAATTTCATCAAAATTAGTTGTGCCGTTTTTGAGTGAAAGAGTAACAAACATTCATACACATCCATCCTGATAAACTTTCGAATTTAGCTATAATATTTTTGACACTTATTTAAACATGACTTTGTTCTCTTTTCAGGCACATAGTACAGACAGAAGGGACAAAAGCACTTTTCAAAGGCTTAGGTCCAAACATAGTCGGTGTGGCTCCCTCGAGGGCAATATATTTCTGCACATACTCTCAGGCGAAGGCTATTTTGAACCAGAACATAGCACCGGACACACCTATTGTGCATCTTTCAGCTGCAAGTGCTGCAGGTAATTTTTTTTTTCTATTTTTCTCATATAACATGATGTATTTATCGACTATTCAGTTTAAACTATAGAAATTAAGTTGTTTCTAACTGTATTTTTGGAAATAACAAGACACTAAAGAATGTCTACCTCTTCAGACCTACTTGAAATATTATTATTAAATTAAACTTGTGATTTTTATATGTGATTATATCAATAGCACTCGAGCGAAGCCAGGACAGAGCGCAAATAGTATATAGTCTATGAAAACTAGTTCTAAATGGTTGCAGAAAAACTTGTTTGAAGGCAATTGCAAAGTAATCATATAAGACAACCTACTACTTCTAATGTATGGTTTCTCTGTTACTTAGCTTTACTATAGAAACGTTTCACACACAATCATGTCGCGTTATATCTGTAATAATTGTTGAATAAATATAACTCGTGAAGTCATTGTAAATAATGCATATTAGATGATAATTTACAAATCACGAATTGTACACAGCTGTGGAGCCTAGATTGCCTTTAAAGGTTTTGTTATTGTAAAGATATTTGACGACACGTTTGGTCTAGTCCTAGTGGTTAGTAACTCTAGCTGTTAACCAAACGGTCGCGGGTTCAAGTCCCGCTAGGGGCAAATAAACATTATATGTTAACATTTTACCTTTGTACCTGAGTCATGGATGTTTTGTTTTGACGCCAAATTTGCGTCAAATACGCAAATGTTTGATACCTTGGGTTAGATAATTTTAATTTTCGTAGTGATCTCTAATATTTTTGTCGCAAATAAATTCTTAATTTTTTTGAGAATAAAATACAGCCTATGTCTTGTTTAATTATAATGACATAAACTGTAATATTAAATTAAAAGCTTACAAAAAATAATAGTAACCACAAATTCACTCTATATTGAATGTGTTTATTACTATTTGCAGGCTTCGTGTCGTGCACAGTAACAAATCCAATCTGGTTCGTTAAGACGAGGCTGCAGTTGGACGGACAGAATGTCACAGCGCTCCAATGTATAAAGAGGATATACGATAAAATGGTAAATTATTCCCTTTTTCTATAGAATTATAATATTTAGGTATACGCCACTTCACTGTGACTTTCTTTTCTTTGACGTTCAACGGTCAGCGGCTGCCATAACAACGGCTAACATCCATTTTAATCTATTGACGAGTAAAAAATGTA
Organism: Synanthedon formicaeformis; assembly: GCA_945859745.1. Taxonomy (NCBI): domain Eukaryota; kingdom Metazoa; phylum Arthropoda; class Insecta; order Lepidoptera; family Sesiidae; genus Synanthedon; species Synanthedon formicaeformis. The sequence continues at coordinate 8,093,261 of OX243969.1, read as the reverse complement.
TATAAATTTCTGTTTTGGGTATCCAAAATGTAAATATAACAAAATGTAAAATCAAAATGTAGAACCCTCCCTAGTTTTCCGGGAACGGGAAAGCATTCCGGCGCATATATAAGTTGTCTGTGTCTATGTTTGTATAGTTATCAAGCCATAAAATTCCAAAAAAAAATACATAGTACAGAGAGGGCCGCTGGGACCGGAAGGTTTTCGAGTGGAGGCCACGGATCAGCAGGCGCAGCGTGGGACGTCCACCCACAATGTTGACCAATCCTTTTGGTAAAATGTTATCCGTAGGGTTATGTCCTACGGCCGAGATGAATGATGACGACTCATTTGAATGTTTAGGGCATCCGCGGGTTCTACAAGGGCATAACGGCGTCGTACATGGGCATAAGCGAGACGGTGGTGCACTTCGTGCTGTACGAGGGGGTGAAGGCGAGACTGGTGGCGGCGCGGTTCGCGGAAGGGACGCAGCCCGAGACGCGTTCGCCGCGCGACTTCCTCGAGTTCATGGCCGCCGGCGCCTTCTCCAAGACAGTCGCCTCCTGCATCGCCTACCCGCACGGTCAGTACAGATCTGTTACACTCTTACACTGTACTAGCGCGTTAGCAGTACGCAACGCGACGAGGACGTCGCGTTGTATTTTTTACCCACTTTTGATAAAGGATACACTAGATTCTCGGTTGCTTCACTAAAAGTGGCATAGTACCTAGAATATCACCGCACTCACACAGCTTTGGGGTGATATTTCAAATTAGTTGCACAAAGTTATACTTAAGGTGAACACGTGTTACGACTTGAACCATTATTGAATCATTGAACCACGTGTTAAGGTTCAAATGAGTCATTCAAAATTTATATTATTCATCTTTTTATCAGAAATTAACGAGAGAAAGTGATAGCATGTATAAAAAAATCCAGTGAAAAAATCCATCGCATTGATTTTGTTTGAGACCTTGAATCTAGTGTATCCTTTATCAAAGTTAACCCATAATAAAACAACCAACGCCACAGGACTGGGAAGGCTCTGTCATCCCCTCCTCATTATTATTAGTGGTATTTATTTTAATTTCAATAAAAAATTATCGAGTTATTGGTTAAATATATTGTAATTTGATGAGACTAATAAAAGGTTTACTCACTGTTGGTCTGTAGAAGTGGCGCGGACACGGCTTCGCGAGGAGGGCGACAAGTATCGCAAGTTCTGGCAGACGTTGCACACAGTTTGGATGGAGGAGGGATACAGGGGCGTGTACAGGTATCGTACCTCTTTTTCTACATATCACGACACACTGATCTCTAATAAAGCGCTGGATTGGTTATCCCATACAAATTACAGATACTTTCGTGTACCATTTTGAAGCGCCGCCGTACGAAAGTACGGGAACTAATTTTGACGTTTGCGTATTTTTAATCCATAGATCAGTATCATAGTGTCTGTTTTATTCACGTTTTATTCTATTTGTTGATGTCTTAGGGACTGTTTAAGTTTATTTGTGTCCACTTGAGTTTTGAAACATGAAGAAATATTGTGTGTTCTTTAAATGTCCCTATCATGCAGACATCACTAGTTTTAGTTCCATGTACTTACACTCCATAGCCTACAGCGCCAAAATGGCGATTTTGGCAAATAGACATAAAAATAATTTGACAGCAGCCTATCCAGTGCTTTATTACAGATCAGTGTCACGATACGTTTGGTCTAGTGATTAGTAACGAATCCCGCTAGGGGCAAATGTTTGTGTGTTTAACATTTTACCTTTGTACCGTGGATGTTTGTATCTATAATATGTATACAAAAAATCAATAACTGTATGGCATCCATAATACAAGCCTAAGCGCCTGTTTCACGAACGTCAAGTAGGCCCAACTGTCATTTAAAGTCACCGGTAACCGGGGATAATGGACCTAATATGCCTTTGTTTGTGCGGTAAACGTCTCAAACATTAAATAGAAAATAAAAAAAATAAAATAAAAAAAAACAGAAAATTATTTCTAAAAGTAACTAATCAACACTTTACTTGTAGTTTGTGAAAGAGGTGTGGTGTGTGGAATGTGTGAAGAGATTTATTTATTTATCATATTTATTAATGACTGACTGCAACACATTGTTTCCATTTGTGACGAAAAAAAAACACATTATTTCTCTAAAAATAAAAAGTGTTCTTATTTGAACTAATGTATATTATTATGTATTTAATTGGACAGGGGCCTCGGTACGCAACTGGTCCGCCAAATACCGAACACGGCGATCATGATGTCCACATACGAAGCCGTTGTTTACTTGCTGACGACGCACTTCAACAATTCCTACTACGAGAACACCTAGTGGCGAGTGACGTGTATGTCCTAGGACGCCTAGCGTCGTTTTAACCCTAGCGTAGGCCTCGAAGGCTCCCAGTAGGCGCGTGACGTCACCTCAGTGTGAGTCTCATAACCCACTAAAGTTATCAATGACACATTGAATTATAAAGATTGTATGTACAGTCAAAAAAAAAATAACAATTTCCTCTAAATGGAGTTCAAAAAGCTCAAAGTAAATTCGCAAAATGTATTGACATAGAGTAATATTCGTACGAAACGAGCCTTAAAAGCCTCATGCCTTAAGTTCACAGACCTTAGCAGATGTTGCAAAGAATACAAAGAGTTAATGCATCCGATTCTGTTGTATTATTTTTAAATTTCAACTTTCATCAGCTGTTGTTTTTTTCGTCGACAGTTCCAAATTAACCAATACCATTGCAAGAATAAGAGCTAAAAAAAAAGTCGAAAAGTCCAAAAAGGCTTTTCCAGACAAATAGATTGAAATTGTGAGCCTCAAGCGCGTCACTTTTTTACGTCCTAAGATAATTTTATATGTAAGATTATTGTGTTTAATATCTGTTTTTTAACAAGAAAAAAACAATGACATATAAACACATATTATATTATGTGCCAACGTAAAAATACGAAAAGAAAAATGGTATGTTTGGAATTATTCAAACATTAAAAGGGAAATTTTGCATAATTTGTTCTCTGGTGCTTACTTAGTCTATGCTTAGATTATCTCGATGCGTTTTTGCTAATAATGCTTGTTTGTACTTTTTTGTGACAATAATTCAATTTTAACGTTTGAAAAAGTAATTATATTCAGTACTAGCTTCTGCCCGCGACTTCGTCCGCGTTGAAAAAGAAAAAAGTAGCCTATCCTGTGTCCAGTACGTCTAAATGTTTATCTACCAAGTTTCATGAAAATCAGTTAATTCGTTTAAGAGTTGTGGAGGAACATGACATACATACATACAATACCTACACTTACAAATTTATTATTAGCATTGATTGATTGATATTGATTGGTTCTCTGTCCAAATGTAACAACATTATTAGTTTAAGGTGCATCGAGAAAAAAGTACTTTAATATTTTCGAAAATATACAGGCTTAGGAAAAACTTCAAGAGGGGCTTAGGACCTCGTTTCGTACTATCGAGTTTTTCGGGAATTTGTTATTTGGTTCTGTGTTACAATATTATTAGTCCTAATTTCAAGGCCATTATCGCTTATATAGTGAAATATTATTTACGAGACGACCACAGTTCATTCCATAATCTTAGCGACCAAATTGACCATTGTTTGGCTCCCTTTATGCTCTTTTTAAAAGAGTTTAAAAGAGCTCTTTTTTTGTCTTGTAATTACTTTGGAAGATTATCGTCTAACTTATGCATCTTGTTAAATTTTGATTTTTTCATTCAAACACACTATTCTAAAGTATGTGAGTATAATTCAAATTAAATTCTAAATGGGACATTTTTTTTTTATAAATTTGTGTCTTTTTTTTTAAATATATTATAAAATCAAGTGATATACTCTTTGAAATATATTAGTAGTATATTGGTGAATATTATTGTAAATTTTGACTCTAAAAATCGAAATTTTCTTAAATATTTGTATTATTTTTTTTTAAATTAAGGCACAAAACAATCACTATTCGAAAGAAAAAAAAAACAGTATGAGGGACTCCATAAAAAAAGTTAGTAATATTATTTACAAGGTAATCTATCAAAATGGCAGCTATGGTTATGGAATGAACTATAAACTACAACGCACTATGACTAAAATGTCAAGGCACATAAAAGCTTTGATAATTATAGGAGCACTAGATTCAGCTTCAGGGTCTCAAACAAAATCACTGCGAAAAGTGTCCACTGGATTTTTTTTATACATGCTAACACTTTCTCTCGTATTAATTCCTTAATTTCTGGTAAAAAGATGAATAATATAAATGTTGAATGACTCGTTTGAATCTTAACACGTGGTTCAATGGTTCAAGTCGTAACACGTGTTCACCTTAAGAATGGGTATAAAGCAAACAATATTTGTAATTTCACCCGCGTGGCCCCTTGGACATGATAGTGACACAAAATACGTACAACTACGCACAACATGCGACGGAAGATAGCGCAACTCGCTCAATAAAAATGTTATAAGTGCCAAAAGTATTAAATATTAATTATTCGTAAACTACAATGTCAAATGAAAAATTGTTACATTACAGCCTTAGATAATATGTGAAGTGAAATTACTGATACATTTTTAGCTTTGTAATGTGTGTCATTTTGAAAATAAAACTAAAATCGATGGAAATGAGAGCTCACTTGGTGATTTTATTCTATCGAGAAAATTTCATTATATTACGTTTTCTGTTACAGACGTCACTTTCATTTATAATGATAATATAATAATAAATAAATACATAATAGATAAATACATTTATTTATCTATTTAAAAAAATTAATTAAATTAGACTTTGTTTACTTAGATAAAATTCAAATCTAGGATTGGCTATTTCTCTTTATGCCCGCTCTTAAGGATAACTTTGTGCAACTAATTTGAAATATCACCCCAAGCTGTGAGTGCGGTGAAAATCTACTATGCCACTTTTAGCAACCCAGAATCTAGTGTATCCTTTATCAAAGCTTAAAAGCAAAGAATCAAAATGGTTCAAATGGCTTTTACAGTAAGCAGCATAAAGTTTAATTAAATATTTGAATTAAAAAAATAAAAATAATTTTGATTAAGATCATAACGAAATTATAAATTTATACCATACAACATTATTATGATTGACGCTTTATTTAATGAACATTTTAAATGTGTATTTTAATTTGAAATAAAATAAATTAAACCCTATTAGATATCATCGTTACATTATATTGAAATGTATTTATGAATATTGTAAATAATTAAAAAAAAAAAGAATACGAACAACCTTACAGCAAATATGACATAATAGATGTCAAATTGTTATAGAATCGGTCGTTATTATTAAAGAATTATTATTTTTTACGACTGAATTAATGAGATGTATACTAAAAAGTTTCCTTTAAAAAAAATGTTTTTTCCACATTCTTTAAAAATTATGCAATCACTAAGAAAGTCATTGAATGCAAACAAGAAAAGTATCTGCAATAATAATGAAAAACATTTTTTTAATATAGTCTTTAACTGCAAATAAAAATTCCCCTTACTTTTAAAATTGCCATATTGCTTAAACACCATTGTGTGGAAGTTAAAAATTGTAGTATCATTATTTAGCAATCAAAAAATTTTGAAAAAATTATTATTCTGTTAAATGTACGCAAAGTTTCGAAAATACATATTATATGTAAAAAAAACGCATTAGTAGGTACATTGAATACTTTGCTTTCTTATTTTTATAGTGCCTATAGTATTGTGATTGGGTTACATTTTGGGAAAGGTTTTGAATTAAGTGTGGTAGATTTTTAAGGTGTTTTTAGGCTAAATTAGTTAGGAATTGTCATAGTTTTATAAAAATATAGTTTTTATATCTAGGAAATAAATTTATAATTTTATAATTATTTTAAAATATAAAAATAAAACATTACGACATACTAACCACAGAGTAACACATTTTGTAATAAGCGCACAATTGTTCTGCTACAACCAGTATTCCAGTACCCAATCTAACCTATTTTCTGCATTGCAAAGTCTTGTAACACATTTTGTAAACGGGTGAGCTCGCTCCGCTGCGCTCCGCTCGCATTTATTTTCATAACATTCCTGAACCTAACCTACCCTATTTGTTTTCTGTACAAATAAGTCTTGTAACACATTTTGTAATAAACGCAGAGAATACTAATATAAAGTAAACAAATACTAATTTTATAAAATTAACTTCTAAACAGTAAAAATTTAAAGTATTGTAATGAAAACGTGTGTTGTAGTGATGTTTTTAAGTGACACTGATGCTGATAGTTCAAACAAACATGGTGTATAAATACTTATTTGTATTGAAAAGAAATATTAGGTTATGTTTTAAAATAATTATAAAATTAATTGTAAATTGATTTCCTAGACATAAAAACTATATTTTTATAAAACTATGACAATTCCTAACTAATTTAGCCTAAAAACACCTTAAAAAACTACCACACTTAATTCAAAACCCAACCCTACATTTTTTCCCAAAAAAAATATTTATCATTCACGTGAAACAATGCTTTTAAAAAACATTTTTGGGCTAATTATTGTGAATTTTAAAATTAGAAGTTTTCTAACTTCTAATTTTTAAGTAAAACTTAAATTCATTATTTTCATTTAGTTGCTGCAGTTTTTTTTTTCTTTTTTTAAACTGGCAATAAAAGTTGTCAGTTTTAATATTATGTATATTCAGCAAATTTACAATAAATATTGTAAATTTCAATGAAGTTTTTTTTTTAATAAACAATTAATAATTAATTTTAGTATTGTTGCACTCGATCATCAATACTATACTTTAAAATGTGGCCATTGTCTTATAACTATTATAGTTTTCGTCAAATTATGTTGGATTTTACGTCACTAATGTTAAGTGGATTCCATTAGTGCACAAATACACTTTGAACTTTTATTAGTTCAATGTTGTTAGCTGTGATATAGAGCTTGTAAATATTAGCTATCAAGGTTATATGTATGTTTAGATTTAAAGAGATTTTTTATAGTTTCTCAACTTTCTATTGCTATTTACTGACTAAAACAGGGCTGTAAAAATGATTCAAAATTTAGGTTGCCTTTTATATTATTTAATTGTGTTAAAAAATGGTTAAGGCGAGGACTTAGCAGAAACGCGTTATTTTCTTCGCCTAGTTTGACTTCTTAGAGTAAAATCACAAGTTAGATAAAAATACAGTGCATAATAGACTGTATGGAAAAAAAGTTTGAATCGCGAGGCAGATTTATAAAAAAAAAAATCCATTTTCTGAAAAAAAATAATTAGTAAAATACCTACTGCTAAAAAAAATTACTGTTCACAGTAAAAAAAAAAAATCCGTGACAACTACTTTTGTTTTTAGTTGTTTTGTCTAAAGTTTGATTTGGCTACTTTTATATCTTTTTTCATATTTTACACAATATTTAAGAAAAACCTTCAAATTTTAAATCTGTTTGGCTATCTCCGAAGAGCTACAAAAATTTGTTGCGCAATATTGCACCTTAATTCATAGGATATTAGGTTGCAGTCATTTTGGTAAAATTTGTCTGAGGTTAGTCCTTGCCTTAAAAGTAAATAAATGGAGTTTCTTACCTTTCAGCCATCTTTTAGTCAGTAGATATTGGGAGTAAGCATACAACTTTGATTATGTGATTTTGTTAAGTTTTCCTTAATTTCACTTATCCAGTCTATGTCGTCTGTACTTTTGAACTATTTTGTATTGATTTTATTATCCTTTGGTATGGATTACAATTAAGTCTTAGGAAACGTTTTGTAAGCATAATAAAGTGTAAATGAAACTTTGTTAAAAATATTTTTAGACAGCAGATTTGTCAGACTGAGTATAGATAGTAGTATTGTTTTAATTGAATAAATAATTTAAAAAAATAAACATTTGTTTCTTTTTGTATATCCCTTTTATTTGTAATATTATGTCAATAATTTACATATTTATACTTAACACAAAATGTAAGGCCGGTTTTAGTTAGTGCTCTCCTGACGGTCAGTCCTGACGATACACACGACCGACCGTGCGACCGACGCGCTTGTCATTTGTATGAAAATTCACAAGTCATTATAGAGCTCGCCTGACCGTACGCACCCGTATTGCTAGTGTAGAGCGACTGGGCAGAGGCAATTAGACACAAAAAAAATCCCGATGCCTGAATGAGTAGGTTTCTGTTAGACAAATATTGTAGTCATTAGTTTTATTTTAAAACTAGCTGGCGCCCGCGACTTCGTCCGCGTTAAAAAAAAGGTAGCCTATCCTGTGTCCAGTACGTCTAAATGTTTATCTACCAAGTTTCATGAAACTCGGTTAATTCGTTTAAGAGTTATGGAGGAACATACATACATACAGAAAAAAAATTCTAAAAATCGTCAAATTAGTTTCAGTATCATGTATAGAGCCTATAAACACGTTATCTCTGAAATCAAAGTAATTTACTCCATGACAAACCCTTACAGATTTATTATTAGTATTGATTGATTTATTGTAATTAATTATGTAACTTTAATAAAATTTTAATTTCAATAAAAGTGAATCCTATGAGCATAGGAGCCAAAAGCCAAAAAAAAAATTCCTAGGACCCCATGGAATAGGAACCAAGTGGAGGGAGGGCAGACCACTAGGTCACTGTGCTAACTGGCGGAGCAGCTTATAGGTCCTTTTACTTAATTTGGATTTATACACATTGACCTAATTAGCTTTTTTGTAAACTTTGTGGTCATTAAGGCTATAGAAATATAAAGATAATCACCATGACACACTCGGTTGAAACTCTAATGACCAAAACATTTAACTATTTGGTTGCATTCTTTTCATTGACTTTACCCAATGATTTTAGAATAATATACGAGTATAGTTCAATGACTTTACCTTAGTCTGGCTTTTTGAAACTCACATGTTTTGACACACACATAGTCTGACATTTTAAAAGTAATGTTATGGGACCAAACCAATGTAAATGTCTAATTAAGAAGTCAGAGGTTTTAATAGACACCTGACTGAGAAGTTAGTAATTATAACCCAAATGTGAAGGGAGATGGCATTGGGCACATCACTCGGGTATTGAAGAGCCTTAGTAAGTGGAAAGAGGTCTCCTTTGAGGGCTACAACGGGCTCCCTTCTAAACCAGATCACTGATATCACAATTAGCAGCGTAATGACGGCCTGTAGGACAATTCTTACGGACCCCTTGATGGCTAAACTTTTACTCATTCTTGTCTGAGAATCTTCTTTTAATTGTGTTTCAAGTCTGTAGATTTTTCTCTGTAACTTCGAGTACGCTGCGAACTCGTCCTTCATTGATATCTTACTCTGTTCAGACTTCAGACGTAATAGTTCCCTCCAAACATTACGTTCTTCATTTGAAGGTCTAAGAAAACAAGTGACAATCTGAAATAGATAATTTGTCAAGTTCAAACAAGTTGATGCAAGGCAAAATAAAACGGAAAAATATAGAAATAAGTAATGTTAATTCTCACCGGTTTAATAATATGAGGCACGATAGCGTTAATAGTGCATAAACAGATGAAATAAACTATAAGAAATCCGTTTATAACCTCTAACATTTTATATATGTTCCGCAGCGCAGAAATTAACATAGATTTTATAAAATAAATAAAATCCAACAGTGGTGATTACATTAGTAAGAAGCAATTAGATTTAAAGAACGCAGTGCTTATATTCTCTTTGGATTTAAAGAAAATAAAAAAAAACACATGTTTGTTTTCCAGTAAAAAAAATTGGCATTTCATCAATTTCAATTCAAATCAATCAAATGCAAACTTGCCACAGACTATACAGACAGACAGACAGTGATGCTAGCGCATAAACTTACAAAGCTAATGATGTCAAAGTCAATTTAAATAAAACACAGAATACTAATAAATATACTCGCTAAATAAGGAGGGTAGAGATAAGGAGCGCAATCTTACATGGGTGTTAAACTGAAATAGTGGCAACTAGTGGCGCTAGTGTGTACAGAGAGAGTTTGAGAGTATGGAATGAATGTAGCAGTAGTTGACGGCTTGAAGTTCGCCCAGTTGAATTTTGGTTGAATTGTTTACTGTCACTAGCCTCACTAGCGCCATCAATTTATCGTCTTTCGACGGAAACTTAATACTCAGAGATTGCCCTCCTTATCTCTATATCCTTGTCACTAAAGAAAAACAAAATTATACAGATTAACCAAATGTATTGATAGTAGTAATGTGCCGGATATACGTCAGATAGACCGTCAGAAGTTTTTATCGCGACAATATGTGGCCACGTATTTCGGCGTAAAAACGAACAAGTAAAAGCGATAACGCGACACGAATCTTCGACCGATAATCTGGCCGTAGCATTTATCTACTATTTAGTTTGTGGCTGCATTAATTCCTGTACACACTAGCGCCATCTCAATTTATCGCTTTTAGTTGCCACTTTTTCAGTTTAACTAACACCCATGTAAGCATAGAGAAAGTATACTTCTTCTATACTACTTCTATACTTTCTTTATGCATGTAAGATTGCGCTCCTTATCTCTGCCCTCCATAATTCAGCATTCAGTTAATTTCAATTTTCATTTCCGGTTCCGTTCCAGTTCCATTCCATTTCCAAAGAGTCCATTTCTTTGACGTTACGTTCACGTGTTTTGTTTGTTTTCGTGGTGATTTTTAATTTTAATTTTGATTTTTGGCTTATTTATTTGGACTCCGATGTTTCTGTGTTTTTTGTGACAAATTTGGCTGTGTTATTTTTAGACCCTTTGAGAATTCTTATTTTGGCTAGCTTATTGGACTTTTCGTAAATTGTTGAAATGGCATCAGAATGTGAAACTAAACCATCTACAAGTCGTGAAGGTGAAGATGAATTATTTGAACCAGTGGAGCCATATGTCAAGAGACGTTTATATACTTGTGAGGTTCTTGCCATGTGGAACTTGGCCAAGATTGTGCGAGAATTAGGCACAAGGGAGCAATGTGTAGCTTTTGCTGAAGCTCAGGGCCTTATACTTGCACAAAAGTTATGTAACGTTCATAGAAAACCTATGTATATCGACTATTCTTCAAATAAAACTGTTGGTAGGTTTAAATGCAACAAAGGAAGTTGTCGCGAAAAAATACGCCATATATCCAGAACAAAGGGGACATGGTTTGATAATATTAAAATTGAACTACCCCATGTCTTCTATTTAATGTATTGTTTTGCGTACCGTTGGTCCATTGAGACAGTCGTAAGGGAGGACCCTTTCAGAACAGATACCTGCCTCTCTATAGTGACCGTTTGTGACTGGTATAAATACTGTCGCGAAACGGTGGCCATATACCATCTTGATAAACAGGAGTATGTGGGTAAGATTGGTGGCCCAGGAAAAATAGTGCAAATTGATCAAAGCAAATTTGGGAAGAGAAAATACAATAGAGTTGACAATAGAGGTAGGTGATATGTTGCATTTTTGGGTTTTTTCGTTTTTTTACATTGATGAAGGTAATACGTATGTCCATTACAGACCTTAAAATCGTAGGTTTAAGACATTTTTGGAAAATAGAAATTTGAAAAAAATTGTTATGTACTTACAGTTAATTAAAGCTAAAAGTGCAGAAAAGTTTACTTTTTTTTATGGATGAAGGAGTTATGTTCACTTTTTATTTTTAAAAATAATACAAGTGTTTAATTGTAAATTAAAAGTTAAACTTTAACCTCTATTTATCCAAAATTGGAATTATGTGACATATCACCTTCATCCACTCACGTCTTCAATTAACATTAAATTAAGCTTTTCTTTTAACTTTATGGTGTTATTTTTTTAATTTACTTGTTTAAGGGAGGCGAGTGGAGGGGCACTGGATCCTTGGTATGATTGAAGATGGTACTGAGGACCTACGTTTGGAAGTGTGTCCCGATAACAATAATTCAGCAGACATAATTAATTTAATTAAAAAACACATTGAAGAGGGCACTACTATCCGTACCGATTTTTGGTGTGCATATGATTGTTTAGGTGAACATGGGTTTATTCACCAGAAAGTAAACTATTGTGACCCAAATAATCAATTTGTCGCAGCAGATGGAACCCATGCTCAACGCATTGAGTTCCAATGGTGTATTGTAAAAAAATTTTTTTATAAAAAAAATCACAACCACCCAGAGAATTTTGGAGATATAATAGTTGAGTACTTATGGCGGCGCAATGTTTTGCGACAAAAAAGGGATGCTTTCATGGAGTTAATTAAGGCAGTAAGATATGTTTACTCCACAAAATAAATATGGAATACTGGTTGTAGCAAAACAACTGTGCACTTATTACAAAATGTGTTACAAGACTTATTAGTACTGGAAACAAATGCACCCGCAATACTGGTTGTAGCAAAACGACTGTGCACTTATTACAAAATGTGTTACAAGACTTATTTGTACTGGAAACAAATGCACCCGCAATAATGGTTGTAGCAAAACGACTGTGCACTTATTACAAAATGTGTTACAAGACTTATTAGTACTGGAAACAAATGCACCCGCAATACTGGTTGTAGCAAAACGACTGTGCACTTATTACAAAATGTGTTACAAGACTTATTAGTACTGGAAACAAATGCACCCGCAATACTGGTTGTAGCAAAACGACTGTGCACTTATTACAAAATGTGTTACAAGACTTATTAGTACTGGAAACAAATGCACCCGCAATACTGGTTGTAGCAAAACGACTGTGCACTTATTACAAAATGTATTACAAGAGTTATTTGTACTGAAAGTGCCCTCCTTTAAAACTTCAAATATTGGTTCAATGGCTCTGTGGTTGAAGGTTTAACTGTAAACACACGTACGTAAAGAAGTTCAACAAAATAAAAAACGAAAACAGTTCTGAACTGAACAGTGAAAATTTACTTGTTGTACTGAAAACGTGTGTTGGTAGTGATGCCGATGCTGATAGTTCAAACAAACCTGGTATGTAAATAATGATCTACAATATAAACAATTTTAGGTTATGTTTCAAAATCTTTATAAAATTAATTTTATTAGGTATACCGATTTTCTCACCATAAAAACTATATCTTTATAAAACTAACATCCATTACTAACTAATTTAGCCTTCAAGTACCCTAAAAGCTTTCCACATGATTCTAAAGATTTCCTCAAGATATATAAGATAAGATAAATACTAACTGGTACCCGCGACTTCGTCCGCATTCTCTATAGCCTTCCTCGATAAATTGACTGTATTCAACACAAAAAGAATTTTACAATTCGAACCAGTAGTTCCTGAGATTAGCGCGTACAACCAACCAAACAAACTCTTCAGCTTTATATATTAGTATATATATAGTATATTATCTTAATAGACATAGATAATTATATTATGTTGTCAATCAAAAACCTATTAGGGCTTCCTTTTCTTGTGTCGATGACACGACTCCCCGCTCCAATAGCAAGGGTCATTGTTGTTATCATAAAGAAAATAATAAATTCTTGTAAAAGATATCATCCCTCTCATTATCACTACATATAAAACAAAGCCCTCGGCCGCGTCTGCTTCATTTTCATGCTGTTTTTACCAATGGATAGAGTGGTTCTCGAGGAAGGTTTTAGCTAGTGTCCGATCGAAGGTCTATTTCTGGCCGAAGGCGAAGCCGATTAATCGGCTATCGCCACAACCTTCGACCGAAGCCGAAGCCGAAAGTTTAAAAGCTCTAAGAATTTTTTTTCAACATTTAGCTACAAGCTACAATTAATAAGATAAATGATTTTAAAACTTTAATATTGAACGTAGTATTGAACGTTTATATCGACTGTATAACATAGAAAGGTAATTAATGATGTCTAGAAGTTGATCTAGAGATGATAAAAAAAATAGCTTGCAATTTATTTGTCAAAAATATTAACATTTCGAAATAATTATTAATTAATTAAAGTAATTTATCAATCACTATCAGATCAATCAATCAGTCTTTGTTTTTCTCAACTAGTGCGAAACTAGACAAACGAATAAACAAACACTCACTTTTTTAATTAATATTGGTCAATTAAAGGCACAGTTTTGAAAATCTTAATAAATTAAAAATAAAAGTAAACATTATTATAATTACATATAAATATGTATTATCTACAACCGGTTATAATTATAATATTTTATGATTAGATCACATTAAGTGAAGTTCGCTAAACTTAGGTATTTGAGGTATTTGTAAAATAGCCTTTCCTCTTAAGAACTTCATAATTCAAACCTTCGGCGACACCTTCGTCTTGGGCCAAAGGTATCGCCGAAGGTGTTTTTTTTGGCCGATGGTGAGGGAAGCCGAAGCCGAAGCTTCGGTCGGACACTAGTTTTAGCATATAATTTACAAAGTTATGCGGGCGAAGTCGCGTGTTATCCGAAACAGTTTAACGTGATATGCAATTCAAAATCAACACTGTAATCTATACTAATATTATGTGCTATTATTATAAAGAGGAAAGATTTGTGTGTTTGTTTGTTTTCATTGAATAGGTTCCGAAACTACTGGACCGATCAGCGATATATACTATTTATACGATATAGCGAGATATACGATAGTATATTTACTGATATTATTATCAGCGTGTAACATAGGCTATATTATATACCTAATCCTTACTAATATTATAAATGTGAATGTGAGTTTGTTTGTTTGTTGTTACGCTTTCACGTAAAAACTACTTAAACGAATCACCATGAAATTTTGCATACACGTTGTCTGGGACACCAGAAAGGACATAGGGTACCTTTCATCGTTAACGCGGACGAAGTCGCGGGCACCAGCTGTAGTTATATTTTTTTTTGTCGCAGGGTACCGATAATGAGCGCACAAGCTCTCAATGCTCTCATGTCAGTAGTGCACTGTATTGAAGTGATGCCGGAAATACTCGCCCCCTCACCCCCTCTGGTGCCGCCCGCGTGCTCTCCCCACTCGTACAAGACACTGCGCAGGCGCCGCCGCCCGTGCAACTGCCCATCACTAAGGATCCACTTGTGAGTGCAATTGTAGTAAGAAAAACTTAGTTATATGTAATATGATTACTGACCTGTAATATATACCACTGGACAGGCTGCTGTCAAATTATTTTTGTACCCTATTTGAAAAACGCCATTTTGGCACTGCAGGCTATAGAACGAGTGTCCATGGAACTAAAATTAGTGATTATACAATACATATAATTTCTCGGAAAAATCGAGGGTGGCGTTTCAAAATGGCACCAAAAATTAACCTTCATTTGTATGGGACAGCCTGTCTGATCCTTTACATATTATAAAACAAAGTCCTCCAATTATATGTTAGAAGTCCAAATAGTTAAATAATAGTAAATAATATAACAAGATCTAACATAACATCTTCATACATTCCACACAGCACAGTCTAGTTCCACAGTAAGCAACTAATACGCTTGTATTATGGATACCAGACAGTTGATATGCTACATAGATTACTTTTTTTTTGTAAATAAAAACATTCATAACTCAGGTACAAAGGTAAATGTTAACACATAAACATTTGCCCCTTGCGGGATTCGAACCCGCGACCGTTTGGTTAACAGCTAGTTACATGTTTACACTCGGACGTTTATCTGAGTTAGATAACAGTTTTTTTTTAAATTTTGTATGATTTTTGTCGTTTTTTTATAGCGCGCCAACGAGACGGGATACTGTAACGTAAATGGTACATGGGAACTTATATATCCTCCATACAAAATAAGGGAGTAAAGGGAGAAAGGAACTAAGATGTTACTGCTCCGTGGTGCTCCCTGCTAGACAACAGACGAGGCGAGTGAATGGCGGAATAACCATTAAACTGGCCGGGCAACCGATTTGAAGAGGCTAAAACGGACTTGGGGCTTAAATTACCCCTAAAAAGGCTTAAATGCAGAAGGCAAGGGGAAACAACTGCTTATCTATTTTCCCATGAAAGTCATCATGAAGGTTCAATTAAGTAAACAGAGAAGGCCATGCGGTCCGCTTAACACCAGAAATGATGACCACAACCACTCTGTCAAGATGAAGAAGAAGAAGTATACAAAACAAAAGCTGAACGGAAATGACACAGCGATCGCCACTTTGTCTATGGTCGATAAAAGTCTTGTCGCCCACTACAACATCCCTGATGGTAAGTAAATTAAGATTAATACAGTCGTTTAATGCGACTCGCATACAGGTGCAACATTTCCATACTCGCATCAAACAGCTTCCAAAGGAGAATGAGTTCTTCTATATTAGGAAAGAGCATCTGTTGATGTAGTAAAAACTACATCAACAGATGTAGTTTTTATTTTCATTTTAAAGCTACATCAACAGATGTAGTTTTTATTATAATTTAGAAAGCTTACACGTAAATTTATTTTAACTCTTAGGGCCTCTTTCACAAACTACATGTAAAGTGTAGATTAGTTACTTTTAGAAACCATTTTCTGTTATATTGAATTATGCACTCCGTTTACTGCATCATTCGATAGCAGATTTTTTATTATTAACGTTTACCGTACAAACAAAGGTATATCTGCTCCATTATCCCAGGTTACCGGTGACTTTAAATGACAATTTAGCCTACTTGTCTATGAAAGAGGCGCTTAATGATGTCATTGTTTAGTTCAAAGTCATTATTGATTTAAGTATTAGAAATATTCGAGGATTCGTCGGCCATAATATAACATATTTTTAAGTTTCCAAATCTCACTTTTGTTACAGGTTCACGATATCAAACAAAAACCTCGAGATTTGAGCAAACCAGATCAAGAGAATTCACCACATCGTTCTCCAGCAAAAACAACAACAACACAATAACAACAATAACAACGCGACAGTTCACAATAACAACAACAATGATGAAGAGATGCTTGATGAGCATGAAAACGCTTCTGATGACAACTTAGTCCAAGAACGCCATTATCGGCCCAATTCTCGGTATTATATATATGAGTGGTTTTCCAAGCATCGGTATAGTACCCGGAGAGGGTGCTAGCGGCTTAAATCGGAGAAAGAAAAAAAAAGGCATGCTTACACCTTTACTGCAAACAACCAAGTGCACATTTGAATATATAAAAACCAATAAATCTGTACATAAGTTTCCACCACAAATTAAGAAGAATGCGAACATTTCTCTTGTATAGGACAAAATTTTTTGTATTTTGAAATTTTGAAATGATTTTTTTTTTTATTTTGAATACAAAATAGTTGAATAATGACGGAATATTTCAAAGAGTTAGAAGAGGAAAGTATTCAGAACAATTTTGTCGTTATATTATACGAGTTACTCGATGAATTGATTGACTTTGAATTGAGTTCACGTATTAAGTGCTCAATGAGATGGCCATAAGGAATCATCTGGACAGTGTTCCCGGCATTGTGAACGATATGTGGGGCATGATGGGTAACACTAGTCAATCAATAATAAATTTTGCAATACGACAACTTTGTCCGGAACCTGCATATTACGAGTGGAGTTTACGGAATTATACGCAGTTGTTCGTGTTCACAATGTGATACACAATGACTCTAACGATATTACTATATCAGAAACTAGTGACTCTCAATCATTGTCTGTAATGACGTATCAATCCAATTCAGGGCACAGAAGAACTATTCAGCCGGGGGAATAGGAATAGGAGGAATAACAGGAGCTGAAATAGAGTTGTTGAGAAAGGTAGCAGAAAATGCGATTTCACCAGAAACTCAGAAAATACTCATTGAGTCTCATAAGAAAGATCTTAACTTCGTTCCTCTTAACTTGATTTCAAGGACGGGAGTAGCAGACTATGTTGTTATCGGAGCTTGGTCTGCAAAACGGCAAAGGAAGATAAGAAATATGGGAAAGTGAACTTAGATACTTAGAATAGGATAGTGAACCTACTTCAGATAAATATACCATGTCCATCCATATTGGATTGGACCGTCAACGCCAACGCAGACTCCATACTAAACACCCCTCCTATGTTTGCGATTTACATTATGGGGAGAGTATTGCAATGGATTGAGAAAAAGAGGTTTAGACAAAATGGCCGAACTGGCCACAAAAAAGTTTTCGCTAACCTATGATATCATTGAAAACTCAAATGGGTTTTATTATGCTCCAGTGGCGAAAAAATGTGAGGGGCAACATAAATATTCCCTTCAGAATAGGCTTACCTGGCGATGAAAGCCTGGAGAAAGAGTTTCTGAAGGGAGCTGAAGCTTAAGGGACAGGGACGTCGGCGGAATTTGCGCGTCTACATACAATACAGTACCTTAGAATCACTTTAGGTACAGTCGTAAACAAGCCGGAGTGGAAAGTGCAATGCGGAGAGATATATCCAAGTTAGGATAAACATTGGACAGAGATTGATTTCTCAAAAACGTTGAGAGACTGAGTAGTGAGTTTTATCCAGGCTTCACTGCACACTCGGCAGTTTTATCAGAGGAAATGTAACTGAAAATGCACACATTCTTGAGTCAAATCATCCTCAAAATCATTGGTATAATATTTCACGAGAAACTCGGCTTTTTCTATAACTCTGTGTTGAAAGTTCAGTCATGTTTGTTAAAAATGAAAATTTTGCTTTAAAATTTAAGTAAGCATTATGCCTTCTCTGTATTTCAGCTCTCAGTCTATCAAGGATGACCAAAAAGGTGTTCACTATGAAATAATCTCTGGAGCCATTTCAGGTTCTTCATTCGCTTTTTCATCCGTCATTTTTTTCTTTTAGGTTGTCTTTTTATTTCACCTTGATATTGCTTAAGTGTGCTCATCTCAATTGCTTTTTCTTCGAAATAGTCAAAGTTTTCTCGTTCTGCTATTGTAAACTTTACTAGAGATCCATAGAGATCAGATACCGTCAATACATCTACAGATGAGCTCTGAATCTGAACACTCACTTTATTTAACCTTTCCAAAATAGCATTCCAAAATACGACCATGAACGCAGTTTCAAGTTTTTCTAATTTGATGCGAATTCCCTTTGTCTCATTTCGCGGGATCGGTTTCTCTGTACTGTCATTTTCAATCATTTTTAAAACTGTAATTACTTCATCCCAGGAATCTCTTAGACTTTTACAGGCATCTGCTCTAGCCGACCAACGAGTGAGGTTCACTCTCTTGAGTGTTTTTCCTCTTCCTATCTCATTTGTTAATTTTTTCCATTGTTCAGTTGACTTCACGAAGAAAGTATATACCTCTTCTAGTAACATAAAGTGGCAGGCTTCTATACAAGACTCAGTAGCCGAGGTTCCCACCAAATTCAATATATAGTTGTAATACATACATACATTTATATCCTTTTTAATATTATAAATGTGAAAGTAACTCTGTCTGTCTGTCTGTTACCATTTCACGTCTCAACTACCAATCGATCATACACTTTGTCAGGGATACCCAAAAGGACATAAGAGTAGCCTTCTAAACGCGAACGAAGTCGCAGGAACCAACTAGTGTTTATTGGGCCAATAACAAAAGACCCTCGATGGCCAACGCCTCGGCGTCGGTGATCGGACCTGAGGAACACTCGTCGCGTTAATTCAATGAACTTTTATAACACACTTTCATACAATAAGCGCCTCTTTCACAAACGTCAAGTAGGCCAAACTGTCATTTAAAGTCACCGGTGACCGGGGATAATGGAGCCAATATACCTTTTCAGTCTGAATTTTCAGCCATTAAATAAATGAATTCGCCACAGACAGTTTTCGAAAGGTAGCTAGTTGTTCCTGATCCTTGGTTTGCATATCTTTCAATGTGTTTGCTTAGTAACGGGTCAAACTCTGCTATTAATTCTAAAAGTGTAATGTAATTTCCACTGTGCTGGTCACCAAATTTTTCATTACTTCCTCTAAAAGCGAGACCTCTAGAAGCTAATCCTTTTATTACAGCAATAACAAACTGTCATTTAAAGTCACCGGTGACCGGGGATAATGGAGCCAATATACCTTTTCAGTCTGAATTTTCAGCCATTAAATAAATGAATTCGCCACAGACAGTTTTCGAAAGGTAGCTAGTTGTTCCTGATCCTTGGTTTGCATATCTTTCAATGTGTTTGCTTAGTAACGGGTCAAACTCTGCTATTAATTCTAAAAGTGTAATGTAATTTCCACTGTGCTGGTCACCAAATTTTTCATTACTTCCTCTAAAAGCGAGACCTCTAGAAGCTAATCCTTTTATTACAGCAATAACCCTCTTCAAAATGTTCTTCCAGTAAGAAATTTCTTCGTTAAGTTGGAAGGAACATTGGATATTGCCGTGAATCATACCCCTGGCTCTTAAAGCAAGAATGCAGGATTTATGATTTAGAGAATTTTCGTGATGAGCTACTCGAACTTCTGCATTCTTCCAAACATTGAATCCTTCCTCGTCAAACTGTGTCCTGTTCTCAATAGATCCAAAGTCCAAACAGGGTCCACAGAATACGGAGCCTTTGCTTTCCGAATAGACGAGCCAGTTCCTTTCTTTAACTTCATTATTCTTCATTTTCCTGTAAAATATATTTTTTGGTAAATAACGGTGATGATCGGAATACATTCTCGCACTTTTTGTGAAATCACAGGATTTATTTTGTTCGAAACCATTTCTTGCAATAATATCTCTCGTTGAATCGTTTATTTCCCATAAGGCTGGAGCTGTGTTTAGTTTTATAGTTGATTCAGTTTCAATAAATGTCGCAAATATAGCCATTTCTTCGCTGTCTGACTTTATATTACTGCCACTTGTCGAAGGTCTTTCGGTGTCAGAATCTGGAGGATGAGCAGGTTTTACTGAACACGACTGATCTGACACTCTCTGATCTGAGCTCTTGACCTCAGTCGGAATAGAACCTTGTTCATATTTATTTTCTTTATTACTACTAGTCCCGGAGTTATCTTGTGTAATGCATAAACTCTCGCTGCTGTTTTCACTTTTAAAAAAAGCTTCTATTTTCCTGGTCTTCTGAAGTGCCATGTTCCTGTTCATCTTTTTTTATTTTGGCCTTTTTCCTGTACTCAGCGCCACTAAGTCTCTTCCTTCCATCACTCATTTTGAGAACGTTATATATTATAGTTATCATCTGTAAAAATAACACAATAGTATATATAAATGTCATCACGATCGTTACGGCTGTTTAGTCGTGATAGTTTAACAAGCAAACAAATTCAGAATTACATTTACAATAAGTTGGTTGGAGTTTAATTAACAATTTTTATAGCATAAATATTTTATTGAGTTGTTTCTACGCGGTGTCTGTGATTGAAGTTAATTAAAAGGTTTTTCCGGTGTGAAAATTAACACCTATAAAAAAGGAAATGGATTCAGTACACGATTCTGAGTAAACTAGTTTCAGGTCTTGCGTTTAATCTGTTACACGTTGTATATTTCTTTGATTTGGCTGGCCAAAAATTGCGGTTTACATAAAGTGTAATACATACGGAAGTAAATAATTATTATTAGAACAAATGGCCTGTGAATTAATATTCTAATATTCAATTTATACAGAGAAACAAAATCAATTATAGGCGTACACAAATAATACTTATCCTATAAATATATAGGTACAATCTTAATAATAACTATTTTACATTTGCAGTTATTTACGGAAGTGACAATTTTTAATTAAAATGAATTTTACAATTACTTAGAACAATTTTAAAAGTGATACGCTTTTGTGTAAACAAATTTGTCAAAAAAATTAGAAAATAAAATTAGATCACAATAATAGTAATTTTATTAAAATATTAACTAAGTAATTTTTGAGTATTAATAAATGAATACTGAAATACTTTGTACAATGGGAATAAATCAAAATATAGTAGACCTACACATATTATATAGTTGTAATACATACATACATTTATATCCTTTTTAATATTATAAATGTGAAAGTAACTCTGTCTGTCTGTCTGTTACCATTTCACGTCTCAACTACCAATCGATCATACACTTTGTCAGGGATACCCAAAAGGACATAAGAGTAGCCTTCTAAACGCGAACGAAGTCGCAGGAACCAACTAGTGTTTATTGGGCCAATAACAAAAGACCCTCGATGGCCAACGCCTCGGCGTCGGTGATCGGATCTGAGGAACACTTGTCGCGTTAATTCAATGAACTTTTAATACACGCTTTCATACAATAAGCGCCTCTTTCACAAAGGTCAAGTAGGCCAAACTGTCATTTAAAGTCACCGGTGACCGGGGATAATGGAGCCGATATACCTTTTCAGTCTGAATTTTCAGCCATTAAATAAATGAATTCGCCACAGACAGTTTTCGAAAGGTAGCTAGTTGTTCCTGATCCTTGGTTTGCATATCTTTCAATGTGTTTGCTTAGTAACGGGTCAAACTCTGCTATTAATTCTAAAAGTGTAATGTAATTTCCACTGTGCTGGTCACCAAATTTTTCATTACTTCCTCTAAAAGCGAGACCTCTAGAAGCTAATCCTTTTATTACAGCAACAACCCTCTTCAAAATGTTCTTCCAGTAAGAAATTTCTTCGTTAAGTTGGAAGGAACATTGGATATTGCCGTGAATCATACCCCTGGCTCTTAAAGCAAGAATGCAGGATTTATGTTTTAGAGAGTTTTCGTGATGAGCTACTCGAACTTCTGCATTCTTCCAATCATTGAATCCTTCCTCGTCAAACTGTATCCTGTTCTCAATAGATTCAAAGTCCAAACAGGGTCCACAGAATATGGGCCTTTCCGAATAGACAAGCCAGTTCCTTTCTTTAACTTCATTATTCTTCATTTTCCTGTAAAATATAATTTTTGGTAAATAACGGTGATGATCGGAATACATTCTCGCACTTTTTGTGAAATCACAGGATTTATTTTGTTCGAAACCATTTCTTGCAATAATATCTCTCGTTAAATCGTTTATTTCCCATAAGGCTGGAGCTGTGTTTAGTTTTATAGTTGATTCAGTTTCAATAAATGTCGCAAATATAGCCATTTCTTCGCTGTCTGACTTTATATTACTGCCACTTGTCGAAGGTCTTTCGGTGTCAGAATCTGGAGGATGAGCAGGTTTTACTGAATACGACTGATCTGACACTCTCTGATCTGAGCTCTTGACCTCAGTCGGAATAGAACCTTGTTCATATTTATTTTCTTTATTACTAGTAGTCCCCGAGTTCTCTTGTGTAATGCATAAACACTCGCTGCTGTTTTCACTTTTAAAAAAAGCTTCTATTTTCCTGGTCTTCTGAAGTGCCATGTTCCTGTTCATCTTTTTTTATTTTGGCCTTTTTCCTGTACTCAGCGCCACTAAGTCTTTTCCTTCCATCACTCATTTTGAGAACGTTATATATTATAGTTATCATCTGTAAAAATAACACAATAGTCTATATAAATGTCATCACGATCGTTACGGCTGTTTAGTCGTGATAGTTTAACAAGCAAACAAATTCAGATTTACATTTACAATAAGTTGGTTGGAGTTTAATTAACAATTTTTATAGCATAAATATTTTATTGAGTTGTTTCTACGCGGTGTCTGTGATTCAAGTTAATTAAAAGGTTTTTCCGGTGTGAAAATTAACACCTATAAAAAAAGGAAATGGATTCAGTACACGATTCTGAGTAAACTAGTTTCAGGTCTTGCGTTTAATCTGTTACACGTTGTATATTTCTTTGGTTTGGCTGGCCAAAAATTGCGGTTTACATAAAGTATAATACATACGGAAATAAATAATTATTATTTCTACATTTTTTTTTATTTTACTTTTTCGCGGAGTTAACCGCGACAACGGAAATTGTAAAGCATAAAAGCAACACGACGGACTCAAAATAATGTTAAAATGTAGAAATACATAAATAAACCACCAATTTAAAAGTATCTTTCATGTTAAAAAAAGACAATTTTAATTTTTATGTAATGAGTGTTAATGATTAAATATATTAGAGTATTGCACACTATTGTGTACCACTTACCTATGTCAATAAATTGGATTTGGGTTACTCAAATAGCTCGGAAACTCAGACGCCAGAAGGGAGTGCCGTTTTTAAAACGGTTGGTCCGAAAAAGAGGATGTTTGACAAGATGAGGATGGTAACCTGCTTTACGTCTGAATGTCCTATATATTTACAGGATTGTTTCTTTTTTGCTATGTGTATATTATACTATGTGGAAATGCTACTCTATAGGTTTTGACTTAAAATGAAATCGCATTTTAAAATGTCAATTTTATTAAAGCAAACTGTGAATTATGTGCATGTGAATTTATTTCAGTCGAGTTTTTTTCTATTTTTAACGTCATACTTGTCCAAGTATTTTGTGCCAAGATTATTCTATTATTCAGAGAGTAAGACTGAATTAGCATTTCACAACTTAATTTTTCCTTTTTTTAATTTTATATTTTATCCAAATAATGTATTAGAAATAGGTAAATAAAAAAAATAAAAGCTTTTGTTAACATATTTATCTAGTGTCATTTTCTAAAATAAGGTTACAAAATTCTTCATTATACAATTAAATTAACTTAATTATCGAAGTCAGTCTCATTTAATTATCACAGCTGAGTGATTTATATTGCATTATTACAGCATTCCGTTTTGAGGTATTTCATTAACCCAATAGAGGTAAGACAAGGGCATAATTTACAGTTTTTTTTTAAATGAGTTAAAATATAGGTATCCAGAAATGACTTAAAAACATATTAAATTAAAAAAATATTTACAAGAATTGTTTAAAAGCAATATAAGCAGAAGAACACGATATTGAATGCAAAAAAATTAACTTCAAATGGCTCTCCTGTAAAATTACAAAAAGTGTTATGCCCTTGTCTTGCCGAAGGTGCGATATATCACAATATTAAGTCTTAAGTATCACGGGTCCTTATCACTGGTGATATTCATATCAGTCTTTTAATTATCACAGGTGAAAGTTAAAGATTACGTTAGAACGAGTGGCCTGTGAATTAATATTCAATTTAAATCAACAAAATCAATTATAGGCGTATACACATAATACTTATCCTACAAATATTGTATAGGTACAATCTTAATAATATTAACTATTTTACATTTGCAGTATACTTTTTATATTTATTTACAGAAGTGACAATTTTTAATTAAAATGAATTTTACAATTACTTAGAACAATTTTAAAAATTTGTCAAAAAAATTGGAACACAATATAGTAATTTTATTACAATATTAACTAAGTATTTTTTCAGTATTAATAACTTTGTACAATGGGAATAAATCAAAATATAGTAGACCTACACATATTATATAGTACACGTATTATATAGAACAACTTATACATACATACATACATACATACATTTACATCATTTAATATTACAAATGTGAAAGTAACTCTGTCTGTCTGTCTGTTACCATTTCACGTCTCAACTACCAATCGATCATACACTTTGTCAGGGATACCCAAAAGGACATAAGAGTAGCTTTATAAACGCGGACGAAGTCGCAGGAACCGACTAGTGTTTATCGGGCCAATAACAAGAGACCCTCGATGGCCAACGCCTCGGCGTCGGTGATCGGACCTGAGGAACACTCGTCGCGTTAATTCAATGAACTTTTAATACACACTTTCATACAATAAGCGCCTCTTTCACAAACGTCAAGTAGGCCAAACTGTCATTTAAAGTCACCGGTGACCGGGGATAATGGAGCTGATATACCTTTGATTGTACGGTAAAACGTCCCAAACATTAAATAGAAAATAATAAAAAAAAATCGGCTATCGAATGATGCAGTAAACCGAGTGTATAATAATTCAATATAACAGAAAATGATTTCTAAAAGTAACTAATCAACACTTTACTTGTAGTTTGTGAAAGAGGCCCTAAAACAATTTATCTTTAAGATGACTCGTTTGGTTTAGTGGCTGTTATAACCAAACAGTCGCGGGTTCGAATCCCGCTAGGGGCAAATGTTTATGTGTTAACATTTACCTTTGTACCTGAGTATAAGTATGACAAGTAATAATAAAGTGAATAAAAATACAAGTAATGACTTACGTCTGTTGTTATTGCCCTCTTGGTGGGGTTGGGGTTGGGGTGGAGTGTCGTAGGTCTGGGGTTCTAGAGGATCGCTGCAACAGACACACAATATTACGAAGTGTCCTTAAAATATTTAAAATTGATAGTTTTGTCGCATTCACAATTTGTTGCGTGTTGTAAAAACTATGATATGTGCATCAGGCGAAATTTCGTATAGATATAGTTTGTACTAGTTGGCGCCGACTTCGTCCGCATTGAAAAAGAAAAAAATAGCCTATCCCGTGTCCTGTACGCCTAAATGTTTATCTACCAAGTTTCATGAAAATCAGTTAATACGTTTAAGAGTTATGGAGGAACATACATACATACAGAAAAAAATTGTAAAAATTGTCAATTTAGTTTCAGTATCATGTATAGAGCCTTTAAACACGATATCTCTGAAAACAAAGTAACTTACTCCATGATCAACGCTTACAGATTTATTATTAGTATTGATGATATATTGATTGATTGTTAAGGCAAAGTAGATCTTCTTCTCCATTTAAATGATATAGGAAACTATTTTTACTAATAAATAGAGGGACATACGGGGTAGGCTTGTTTATGTAATTTAGAGGATAAAAGTGCATCGGCGAGAAGACGGGTTTGGTTGCTAGATGTCGCTAGCGTTCTACAGTTTTACTTTTTAAAACTTTTCTTCAAGGATTGCTATAAATTTTTCCTAAAAATCTACTAAAATAAGAAATAAATGTCTATAAATATTGGACAACCCTTTTCTATAAAGATTGAAATTATTTATGATTTTTTTTACTGTGAAATTAATAAAATAGAAGTTCCAATATTATCAACCCAGTGCGAGCTCATTATTTTCTAATTTTTAAGTAGAAAAATCATTGAAATAAAATTAAAATCTCTCTCTCTCTCGTGAAACATCTCCTTACACATTATAAAACAAAGTTCACCGCCGCGTCTGTCTGTTCGCTATAAACTCAAAAACTACTGCATCGATTTTCATGCTGTTTTCACCAAAGGATAGATTGGTTCTCGGGGAAGGTTTTAGTATATAATCATCAAACTACTACAACATGGAACACGCGTGCCATACAAAACACAACGAATTTTATGGAACATTTAAAAGTGACATATGCGTAGAGCATGAACTGTCATTTATAACAAAACAAACATAATAATAAGTACGTAATTTAAAGAAAATGTGACTTTACGTCAATCCATTAGAGTTTAAAATGAAATAGTAGAAGTTGATCGTTACTGCCTTTTACCATTGACGCGCGAAGACAAGAGTCCGCCATGATTCTGTCTAAGGCGTTCTTTTTATGTTCCCCTTTGACACTTGTGACGCAAATTCCATTGTAGTATTTCGATGTATATAATTTAAAAAGTTACGTGAGCGAAGTCGCGGGCAGCAGCTGGTTAAATATAATAAAGTAATACTTACACCTTGAACCTTTTCTTGAGAGGCAACAACTCCGGCGGTTGTCGCCTCTTGGTGCCTCCTCTTCGGCCAACACTGCAACAAACACTTCCCATTATAGTACACGCGTCTTGTACTTGAACACGTGAGTGGATGAAGGTGATAAGTCGCATATTTCACATTTTGATTAAATCTAGGTTAAAGTTTTACTTTTAATTTTTTGAGATAATAAGTCGCCACGGAACTGATTTTTGTACTAAATTATTATGCAAAGTTGTGTAAACAACCTAAAATATTAATTATATATTAGCTATTAGGTAAACACTTGTATTATTTTTTTAAAATAAAAAGTGAACATAAAAACTTCTTCCATTAACAAAAGTAAACTTTTAACTGCACAATAATGACCTTTTTTAACTTTCTATTTTCCAAAATATTATGTCTAAAATCGACGATCTTAAGGTCTGTAATCATTTATATGGACATGTTATCTTCATCAACTCAAAAAAAAAAAACCAAAAATCACCTTCATCCATTCACGTCTTCACTTGTTAAATCACTTTCCAAGAGGGGAAGGAAGAAAAAAACAACGTCCGGTGTCACTTGTATAATATGTCGATAGATATAAATGGGAAAATGCATATAGATAAAATATAAATACCTGTCCGATAATGGCCCTGGACCCGAGGACCCTATTCCGCCCACAACGCTCTCGGGCCGACTGCACACCTGTGACAAACAGACAGACTCTTATCAAGACATCAGGGAGTCGATGAATTGAGTGATTTCCCGAATATCCTGTCCAAAACACACAATTGCCGGAATACCATTTATTGTTTATTGTTATTTATCTTTTAGGTTTATTTGCGGATATTTGGTTTATTATTTAGGTTTATTGTAAAAACTTACATCTAATAAATGATTTGAATTTGATAAGGGATATTTTTCTTTTTTTTTCTTCTCTTTTATGTCGTTCTTCTCTTTTCAAAAGAGTTGTTAAAAAACTACCTCCTACGACATCATTGGGAAAGGTTTTACGAGCGTCCTTAATATCATCGCTAATAATATAGTCATTCTATGTAAGCAATAAACAAAAACAAATTAATAAAGTTTTGAAACTTGTGAAAATTTGTCCCCGTTAACGGTTTTTTTAAGTATTTTGCGAAACTTTAATAGACACAAAAGTGTCAAAGGCCAAAATTATCCTCATTAAGGCGAGGACTTAGCAGAAAAGCGTTATTTTCGTCGCCTAGTTTGACTTTTTAGAGTACTTTTATTGTGTATGAGAATATAGTTACCTCCATCATCCGAACGGAGGCCTCGACGTTGGCACAGCGTAAGTGCCCAACAAGATGCGCTAGAGTTACGAACTCATGACACAGTGCTTGTGTCGGTGTGATACGTTGAGTCTAAAAAATTAAGAAAAATTATACATACATACAATTACATATATGCTCATATTGTGTCAATAGCAAATCACTACATCTTATAAAACATCTAGCTGGTGCCCGCGACTTCGTCCGCGTTAAAATTACATATAATAATATACTAAAAACCTTCCTCTTGAATCGCTCTATCTATTAAAAAAAAAACCGCATCAAAATCCGTTGTGTAGTTTTAAAGATCTAAGCATACATATGCAGACGGGAAGCGACTTTGTTTCATACTACGAGTATGTAGTTAAGTCCTCCGCCGCGTGTCTGTCTGTCTGTTTGTTCACGATAAACTCAAACACTACTGCACCGGTTTTTATGCTGTTTTCACCAATGGATAGAGAAGGTTTTAGTCATCAAACTACTACAACATGGAACACGCGTGCCATACAAAACACAACGAATTTTATGGAACATTTAAAAGTGACATATGCGTAGAGCATGAACTGTCATTTAAAACAAAACAAACATAATAATAAGTACGTAATTTAAAGGAAATGTGACTTTACGTCAACCCATTAGAGTTTAAAATGAAATAGTAGAAGTTGATCGTTACTACCTTTTACCATTGACGCGTGAAGGCAAGAGTCCGCCATGATTCTGTCAAAGGCGTTCTTTTTATGTGCCGCTTTGGCATTTGTGACGCAAATTCCATTGTAGTATTTCGATGGTTTTAGTATATAATTTACAAAGTTACGCGGGCGAAGTCGCGGGCACCGGCTAGTGTGTTCATATAATTACAATATGTACTTACATGGTCCACTGCCAGCATATTTTTTAATAAGCCGACGAATTCCCTTCTGTCTGCTTTCTCGGCCACCAACTGTTCTCCGGTCAGATCGGTTGGCTCATTCAACTGTATAACAATATACAATTAAAAAAAACATCCGAAATTGACCTTGGTATATGGTATAAAATATATTATGGAATCATTCTAATTTAAAAAATAATAATCTTGTTCTGAATTTTTATTATCAATACTAATAATAAATTTGTAAGGGTCGGTCATGGAGTAAGTTACCTTGTTTTCAGAGATATCGTGTTTATAGACTCTATACATGATACTGAAACTAAATTGACCATTTTTAGATTTTTTTTCTGTATGTATGTATGTATAACTCTTAAACGAATCAACTGATTTTCATGAAACTTGTTAGATAAACATTTAGACGTACGGGACACAGGATAGGCTACTTTTTTCTTTTTCAACGCGGACGAAGTCGCGGGCGCCAGCTATATACTTAGTCATTGATATGAGTGTAGCAATATGTCTTAATACTTATTATGGTACGAGTAATAACCGAAAGATTAAAGGTGTCCGGATCCGATACTTACCAAGTGAAAGTCCTCCAGAGAGACACAATGGGGCTCCCGACTCTTGTCACCGGTGACTTCCTCGTATTCGCGAGGCGTTTTCAGTCTCCACTTTGCGAGGGCGCCACCGGCGCGGGAGAAAAATCTACCCGTTTTCGAAGCGCTGCACAAAATAAATATATACATTTTAGTTTTCAATTGACACTAAGTTCATTTCGCCGCTTAAAAACTAAAGGGTCACAAATCAAAATTACACTTTTTACAGGAGAGCTAATCGAAAAAAATTTTTTTTTCTTATTATACAGTAGAAACCGGATATAACGACTTCGGTTATAACGACATATCGGTTACAGCGACCGATTAATATTTAAATAGATATAAAGATTTAATATTGCTTATAATGACTATCCGTTTATTACGACCGATTTTAGTGTTCCCTTGAAGGTCGCTATAACCGATTTTCCCTGTATATCAAATATATGCATATTATACATCGTTAGAAACGTATTTTTAAGTAGCATTAAATTTTTTAAGTACTTTTAAAATAAACTGAATACTAGAGGAGATATTTAATAAGCATATAAGTTACTTTTGAATATATAAAAAAATGATCAAAATAAAATAAATATGGAATAAAACAACCATAAGTCTTTTTGCAACATACAATATTATAAAGGATTGTGATTGCAAATTTGCAATAAAAACATTTTTGGATTTTTTTTTTTTATTATGGCCCTTTAGTTTTTAAGCGGCGATTTATATACACATCCAAACATGAAGAGGAACTTACCAATTGAGCATGGCCTCTGGGGGAAAACCCTGAGTCCGACATATGTACATCATCTGTTCGAATTCGGTGTTGCCAGGGTATAGTGGCCGGCCGAGGAACAGCTCGGCCACCACACAACCCAGAGACCACATATCAATGGCCTCGCAATAGGGCATACCGAGGATCACCTCGGGTGACCTGCATACAAACAAACACATTATATATTTATAGCCTAACAGACTAATAAGACAGACGCTAAAACGTGTCTGCGATCTCCTATTGACAAAACGTGGCTTGGCGTTTTTCACTTTTGTACTGAAACACATTTCACATATCGTCGGCCTGACTCGTTAACCTGCTAAGTCACATTTTGCATAGTGTTTAGGAGGAAGAAAAAAATGACATGACAAAATGTTGTGTGTCGTATCAGGCATGCGACATTATCAGCACAAAACTTAGGATTTAGCAGGTTTTCTTTGTGAATATTTGCTATTAGTTAGAAAGCAATTTTTCATTTATGAAATTTCTCATCAAATTTTAGTTTGATAATCGTCTTTATTCCTTCACCAAAGTCCTTCACTTGTCGAAAAGTATAAAAAGTGAAATTGCCCAAAAATGGACTTAGCAGGTTAACGAATTAGGCCGACGATATCACAGTGGTATTAAACTCGTTGCCACTTTATGTAACTTAAAATAAATTTATGATATTACATGATAGAGGAATACATGCCTGTAATATCTACTCTGCACATAAAAGTGGTTGGGAATGTTTGCGACTTCAGTGGCGCAGCCGAAGTCGATCAGTTTGACTCGGTACGGCTGCGTCACAGAATCCACCAACATTATGTTGTCCGGTTTGATATCCGTATGGATCAATCCAAGTTGCTGTAAAAAAAAAACAAGTTTTCGGTATTGAAAATACATTGCAAACATCATAATTGAAGACGTGAGCGGATGTCGCATTTTTGAGTTTTTTCGTTTTTTTTTTTTGCGTTGATGAAGTTAATATGTCCATATGAAAGATTATAGACCCTTAAGATTGTCGATTTAAGACATTTTTGGAAAATAAAAAGTTAAAAAAGGTGTTATGTACAGTTAATTTTAAAAAGCACAGAGTGCAGAAAAGTTTACTTTTGTTAATGGAAGAGGGAGCTAAGTTCACTTTTTTATAGAAGTGTTTAATTGCTATCATACCATTAATATTTTAGGTTGTTTACACAACTTTGCATCATAATTTAATCCAAAAATCAGTTTCGTGGGAACTTATGTCAAAAATTAAAAGTAAAACTTTAACCTCGATTTATTCAAAATTGGAATTATGCGACATACCACCTTCATCCACTCACGTCTTCAATTAAGAACAGCTAGAAATGTCTATTTCAGTTACTTTCAAAGTATGAAGTGAAACTCTCAATACTAGATTAAAAAATAATATTGTTGCACATCTTACAGATTAGAGATTGTTATATTATGATTCAACGTATAACGATATTGTAAGAAACTTCCTAGGATCCTAACTAACCGCTTTTATAATGAAAAAGTTAAGTCAAAAGCAGACCCGCATTTAAACTATTCAGAGCTTAAACTGTGTTTAGTATTAATTATATACTAGGATTGTGTGAGGGATGTTTTAAAAGATGACTAAAAGAATGGGATCCTGAGTTTCCCCCCCCCCCCCCCCAAGCTGTTGTAAAAATAGTCTTGCATTACTTTGAAACTAAGTAAAAGTCAATATTCCTTCACTAACGAACCTGTGACACAAAATGCAGTGAGAAAAAGAGGAAAACTAACCTTGAGTTTGAGCAGAGCTGTGAGCAGCTGGTGCAGAATCGGTCTTATGCACTTGAGGGGAAGAGGCGAAAATTGATTCTCCTTGAGGTAGTCGTAGAGGCTTTGATGCAGCATTTCGAACACAAAGCACATGTGCGAACGGTGCTTGAAGGTCTCGTACCAGACCACCAAGTTCCACTCTTCGCAAGACTCCCGCGACAGCTGCGCCAGGATTGCGGCCTGAGGCAACATTCATTTCATTAATTTACCTTCATTGGATAAACAAGTCACCCGTTAAGAGTGCGTATAAAGAAAAAAAAATTTGTAATTTCACCCGCGTGGCCCCTTGGACATGACAGTGACACAAAATACGTACAACTACGCACAACATGCGACGGAAGATAGCGCATCTCGCTCAATAAAGATGTTATAAGTGCCAAAAGTATTAAATATTAATTATTCCTAAACTACAAAGTCAAATGAAAAATTGTTACATACAGCCTTAGATAATATGTGAAGTGAAATTACTGATACACTTTTAGCTTTGTAATGTGTGTGTCATTTTGAAAATAAAACTAAAATCGATGGAAATGAGAGCTCACTTGGTGATTTTTTTCTATCGAGAAAATTTCTTTATATTATGTTTTCTGTTACAGACGTCACTTTCATTTATAATGTATTTATCTATTTTGAAAAAGTTTTTAAATTGGACTTTGTTTACTTAGATAAAATTCAAATCTAGGATTGGCTATTTCTCTTTATACGCGCCCTTAAGACGAGGACTTAGCAGAAAAAAAAGTTTGAATCGAGCAGATTTATATAAAAAATCCATCTTCTGAGAAAAAAAAATTAGTAAAATAATGCTAAAAAAAACTTACTGTTCACAGAAATAAAAAAATTCCGTAACAACTACTTTTGTTTTTAGGCTTTTTAATTAACTTACGTTCTACACTAAAGTTTGAATCGGCTACTTTTATTTCTTTTTTTCCTATTTTACACAATATTTAAATAAAAAAAAACCTTCCAATTTTAAATCTGTTCGGTTATCTCTGAAGAGCTACAAAAATTTGTTGCGCAATATTGCACCTTAATTCATAGGATATTAGGTTGCGGGTCATTTTGGTAAGTAATGTATACCTCAATCATTCCTTGGCGCGCGAAGCGAGGCAGGTTCTTGAGGAACTTGATGGCGACGATTTCATTCGTTGTCTTGTTGCGACATTTTGCCACTTGACCGAAAGCGCCTCGTCCGAGGATATCCAATACCTCGTACCTGACAAAAGTCGATTGTGATGATTTGGTGTCGAGAAAAACAAATATAAAACTGTAAATAAATACATAACAGTGAGTGAAAAGTGAAACTTGAAACTAACTTGTTGTTCGATGAAGAGAGGATCTCGTTTTGGATGATCTGGTAGTCGCCATTAATCCCGCGGCGAGGGCCTAAAAGACAAATCATTAAGCATTATTATAGCACAAAAAGAGTAGTTACCTGCGGAAATTGTTAATAAGACTATAAAAGAAAAATTGTTTTAATTCCAATGAAACTTTAGATTTTACAAGAACTACCTTTTTTTTATTTTTCAACGCGGATAAAATTGCGGGCATTAGCTAATAAATAAAAATTATTATTTTATCCATTTAATAAAGGGATAAAATAACAACATTTGCACAGTAGGTAATAATATTTAAAAATGCAGTAGACGCGCAGTCAAAGTGTTCCAACTACTTAATATTGATGTAAAAATGGAATCGCTGTGTATATGATGTATATGTGTATGAGTTATAAAGAGGTAGCAATAGTATTGGATACATTACGTGTGTTACCCAGTAGCTGGTTGGGAACCGCGTTGGGCTGAGCGCCGGCTGCCGGTGTATGGTTGCCGCTTCCACCTCCGAACACGCTGAACACAAACATTTCATTTACGACATCTTATATAAATATATCTTATTATAATACTAAACGAGGAATTCTTGTATGCGACGAGAGTGTTGCCATTGATACGGCAATTGCCATAATATACGGAAATTAGGGCACATAATTTCAAATAATACGGCATACGGCAGGTTTTTGATTACCGTATAATAATAATATACTGTATAATTAAAATTGTAGTTTAGACACATCCCTAATGCACATAAAGTCATATACAATGAGAGTGGCATATATCATGAAACCGACCGCGTCATAAGTAGGTATACTGTCACAACTTGTAATAGTGTCATATTATACACTTTTAAACCATAATTAAATAATAAAATGCTCGTTTCACTGAGTACATTAATATGACCCCTGAAATTCGAATAGCAATTTAATTATCTCATATTTGCCTATGTTTTCAGTTATATTTCGTTTGCGGCGGGGCTGGGTTTTTTTTTTGAGCATTGTCCTTTGTATTGTATAATAAAAAATTAAATAAATAACTGCATAATATTTAATGAAATCCTTTTATTCAGACACATAATTTTACAATGAAAAGTTCCCGTTTGACACTGACTTTGACAACTTGGACAACTTTGGCAAAGGCCTGCTTCGTTCTATTGAAAGCTCTTCTGGTCCATGTTGTTCCTGCTACTGCCCTTATTTCGTCTTCCCAATCTTCCTTTTATTCCTTGGGTACGATTTCTTTCTCCTCTTACTACTTCCTCGCGATACTTCCCAATGTATTGTCATCGTTACGTTTCATGACTTTTCTGTCAGATTTCCTTATATTCAACATACTCCTCTCCATTGTAGTCTGACAGGTTTCTAGTTTCTTGTTTTGCACTTTAGTTAATGCCAACACATGCCAGCCAAAAAATGCAGGTTTTGTACAATTAAGATTTGGATACCTTAGTTTATGCATTCTTCATTACTTCCTTCAGTAAGCTTGTCATGCATTCCCGATCCTAGTATCTATTTCCCTTAACATTATATTGATATATATTAGCGTCGCAAAAAATAGGTATCCACCAATTAGCGGAACGCGCGTTTGTCTGTACTTGAGCGAACTCGCTGGAACCAACTTCAGAGGTCGATGGTTGCTTAGAGCTCTTTGCATTTTAATTGCATTAGAGTGAAATGCAAAATTGAAGTACAATGATAACATATGAGACCATAATTACCATCGCTATTCCGTCGGAACTATTTCCGTGATGTGGCATTTCGTTTTGCTGTTTTGATTCGTTTTTTAACGACTTTTCAAACAAAAAAAAAAGTTCAAACACACTGTGTTTCGCAGTCATTTGGGCAGCCCGTCTAGCTACAGTAACCACCCCCTTACAGAAGTTCACCATGAAATAATAGCCAGAGGATGCCAGTCTATTTTCCCTATACCTTCCCAATCCCTTATCCTTAATCCTACTGTAGTCGGCAGAGCGTTTGCAGCTCAGCTCCTGTGACTTTGCTTGTGTCATGGCCACCTACCATACACAATTTTGCCTGTCTACCGGACATCAACAAAAAAAACACCGTGGAACTGTCTAAACTTAAATTTATTAAAAAAAAACTGAAATTGAATCAACTTACTCATCGCTGCCAACACTTATCATTTCGAATTCACTGACTCCCATTTTGCACACAGAGTTTGTTTTCACAAACGCGACGTAAGCAATGTTAAGAGCAAGGAACGTTCAAAGGAAAATGTACGAGAACACGTCTTTACTCCTGCGCAGTTGAACCGACACTAACTGAACAGGGGAGGGATGCATCCCTCCCCTTGCATCACGTTAACAATTGGTTAGAGTGAGACGGACATACAACCTGGGACGCTTCGCATTCTAGGAATTTATTGCACGAGATTAATTATCAAGCTTAATGACAAAAAATAAAAATGGACTTAATAAATATTTCGCACACAATCGTGCGTCATAGGTCTGCTCCAAATTAAGTCCGCCTTACCATTAACTAATTATCCATATTTGTCTCCCCATATTTTTCTCTGTATAGGCCAAGCCAAAGCATTCCAAAGAATTCGTCATTCAAATTTCAAAGTTGTTATTTCAAAGATTTTAAAAATGAATATTATTTTAAAAAATTACATTCCAAATTGAATTAAAAAAGATTTTAAAATTAAAGAAAATGATTTGACTAAAAAGATTACTTGTTCTAAAGATAAAGTATAAAATCATGAGGGGACCTAAATGTGTTTTCCAGCTAACGCTTTACTCCTAGGAAGTTTTTTAAATTATATTCACGGCTTTTCACAAAGAAAAGAAATTTCTAAAGTTCAACGCGATACACATCTTTGATAAGTTGAAAAAAACAGCAAACAACTTTATATTTTAATGCGGCAAAAAAAAACGTCTTGAGTGCATTCATGAAAAAAGTCATTTCTTAACGACTTATTTTTATGTATTGTGTTTATTCAATTCACTGAAACTAATTTTTTGTTATGAATGATAAAACTTATTATTATTAGTAGTACTGTAAAAATTATAACTTGTTAATAATATTATATTTGTCCGGTCTTACATTGCCTTATTACGTGCCCTTATTTGGCAAAATGTGTACATTTATTTAATTGAGAACTTACATTTTAAACAAATACATCCATTTTCAAAAAAAAAAAACGGCCGGTTGATTTTTTCTGACACGAAAAAAAATACCCGATGAAAATTATTTTTATAATATAAACAAAAATCCGACCAAGACTATACCTATATGTACAAATTCAAACTGGACAGTCGAAAATAATATTTTAATTAAGTACTTCAAATCAATTACAATGATAACAAAACAAAATAAAATTACCTAACGAGAATATTGTACTTGCTTTGATGAACATGATTTCAAAGTTTCAAAGCCAAAATACTTTAGCAAGACAAGAATAATTTGAAGCTCTCTGAGACCACCTGCATCGTTATACCGTCGGAACTATTCCCGTGATGTGGCTTTGTCGCAATATTTATAGAGAAGAAAAGACATGTACAACATTTTATATTTTTATTAAAAACAAATAGCATATTACAGTTTATTTTGTACAAATTACATTTAAAGACAAACACAGCATGCATATACATTGATTTATAAATATGTATTCAATTCAATCAAAAATACTCTCTCAGTTTCCAAAAAATTAAAGATGTCAAAATTACACACAAAGCAGGAAAAAAACACAAACATTAATCCCGAATAAAAACACTATGAAAAACAAATATAAATCGATTAAAGTTGGGACGACGGCTTCCAATAATTATTTTTCAATAAAATTTCACCACAGACACTCACAACTCTAAGATATACAAAAATTTTAACCCAAAATTGAAAGAATGTATCAGTTTTTTTGGCTTAAAGTTATGTCCAGGAATCGAGGAATTAATCTTGCCAACGGAAGTCCTTAGAATCACTTTCGTTGTTTATGCACGAATTGCACAAAATTGGATAGGAAGCACAAGTCCAACATATTTCTGCGATCAGAAAGCTTTATATATCTTCTGAGCTGTTCAAACTGAAGTTGTGGTCTTTTAGTGCGTTTACTCGGAAGCTTACGTTCCGCAGAAACTTTTCTTGCACTCTCTCCATGTGATCCGAGTGAACTCTATAGTGAAGATTCCACGCTGGGACTCCATATTCAAGAATACTTCTAGTGAGTGAGTAGTATATGGTCAACAGACTTATATGATTCTTAAAGCCTTTAGTAGTACGCAGTATGAGACTGTTTGTCTTGTATGCATTCTTAACAATGTTATTGAAATGTTCAAAAAACGCATGTCAAATGTTACACCCAAGTCTCCAATTTGAGCTCTTTTTAGTCAAGATACTATCGCCGATGTGATAGCTATAGTCAATGCTGTTAGTTTGACTTTTTCTATTAAATGAGACAACAAAGCACTTGTTGGTATTTGTTGGTATTGTTGGTCTTATTCAAGTGACATCAATGCACCAACCTATCAAGATCCCCTTGTAACCTAAGGGCGTCTTCGTTTTTATCAATAAAACATATTATATTTACACATTAACTACCTATTGAACAACACAACACAACACATTACGGTACAACACTTATTAGTAGCAGTTCGCTTTAGCACTTAGTTTCGCAGATATCCTTAATCTTAATCCTTATTCCTACTTTAGTCGGCAGAGCTTTTGCAGCTTCTGTGACTTCGCTTGTGTTATGGCCACCTACCATACCATTTTGCCTGTCTACTGGATATCAACACAAAAAAAAAAACTTTTGAATTGTCTAAACTTATATTTATACCGGACCGAACCGTATACCGTACCGTATCCGTACCGACCGTATCCGTACCGGATGTATACCGGATATCAACACAAAAAAAAACACTTTTGAATTGTCTAAACTTAAATTTATAGAAAAAATATTTAAAAGTAACATTTATAATGTATATTATTTAAACTATTAATTAATTTAAAAAAATAAATAAATAATTAAACTTACTCATCGCTGCCAACACTTATCATTTCGAAATCACTGACTCCCATTTTGCACACAGTTTGTTTTCACAAACGCGACGTACGGAACGTTTTAAAGAGCAAGGAACGTTTTAAAGGAAAATGTATGTACGAGAACACGTCTTTACTCCTGCGCAGTTGAACCGACACTAACTGAACAGGGGAGGGATGCAAACTTCCCTTGCATCTCTCCCCTTGCATCACTTTAACAATTGGTTAGAGTGAGACGGACATACAAGTTGGGAGGCTTCGCATTCTAGGAATTTATTGCACGGCAATACAAATGGACTTTTAATAAATATTTGCTTTGTATACCATGCGTGCGTCATAGGTCTGCTCCAAATTAAGTCCGCCTTACCATTAATTAATTATCCATAATTATTTCTCTCTCCCCATGTTTTTTATATAGACTACAGCCAAAGCAGTGGCCATTCCCAAGAAGATTTTAAAATTGAATATTATTTTGTGTTATATTCTAAAAATATTTTCTTTTTAAACATACATTTTAAATTATAATAAAATTGAACAATTTTCAATTGATTAAAAAGATCACTTGTTCTAAAGATGAAGTATAAAATCGTGAGGAGACCTACATATGTGTTTTCCAGCTAACGCTTTTCTCCTAGCTAGTTTTTTTTATTACACAAATTTTCACAAGCGATACACAGCGTTAGAATATATTGGAGTTTCTTTATTTATAAATGTTTAATTTTAATTGACATGTTTAGATTTTCGCGGTCCAAACATGACTTCTAGACCATGAACAGCAGATGACAATTCGAACCAAAATGGAAAAACCGGTTTTTAAATTACAAATTATATTGCATTTGTTTTCTG
Source organism: Synanthedon formicaeformis (assembly GCA_945859745.1). Lineage (NCBI taxonomy): Eukaryota > Metazoa > Arthropoda > Insecta > Lepidoptera > Sesiidae > Synanthedon > Synanthedon formicaeformis. The sequence goes on along the minus strand of OX243969.1, from coordinate 8,053,449 downwards.
ACATACATAACAGTACATTATATTATGCAGTTGCAGCCAATGTTTCGTGGCTCAGAAGTTAAATGTGAGTCGTTCGACAGTCCAAAGGATCTGTCGATACAACTAAGCGTTAGGCGCTACTTTTTGAAAAGTAACATCTATAGCCTTTTCAATACTATGTAATAATAAATCTGTAAGTGTAGATATTGTATATATGTATGTTCCTCCATAACTCTTAAGCGAATTAACTGATTTTCATGAAACTTGGTAGATAAACATTTAGACGTACAGGACACAGGATAGGCTACTTAAGCTACTTTTTTGCTTTTTCAAAGCGGACGAAGTCGCGGGCGCCAGCTAGTCAATACTAATTATAAATCCGTAAGGGTCGGTCATGGAGTAAGTTACCTTGTTTTCAGAGATATCGTGTTTATAGGTTCTATACATGATACTGAAACTAAATTGACCATTTCTACATTTTTTTTTCTGTATGTATGTTCCTCCATAACTCTTAAACGAATTAACTGATTTTCATGAAACTTGGTAGATAAACATTTAGACGTACAGAACACAGGATAGGCTACTTTTTTCTTTTTCAACGCGGACGAAGTCGCGGGCGCCAGCTAGTTAATAATAAATTTTTGAACTAATCCTCTTTTTCAAGAAAAATAAAAGTATCGCTGACCCGATTTTAAAAGCATAAAAGAGTAGGTGACTCATGCATACGTGCATTTGCATTTCATACATTATCGATCAATTATTTGCTAAATTCATGTCCCAAAATGTGTATAAAATCTTCTTTATAAATAAAAATGAATCCCAAAATGTGTTACTAAGCGCAAAACTCGAGAACGGCTGGACCGATTTTAATTCTGTCTTCACTCACGGATAGAGGGATAATCAGGGAAGGTTTTTACGTAAAAAAAAATTCACCCCAGGCGAAGCCGGGAGCGGGTCGCTAGTCTTTAAATAAATTTAAAACATCAAATAAGTGTAATTTAAATTTCGTCCCATGACGTATCTTCGCCAAGTTGAAAAAAAAATCATAGAAGAGGAAGTGTAAGTTTTCATTCACACAGCAAACAGCCTTTTGTTTACGGCAAAGGCTTTGAGTGCATTCCTGGTAAAGTAATTTCTTAACGACTTATTTTTATTGTATTGTGTAACTAAGTTTTTGTTATTAACAATAAAATGTATATATTATAATAGTGCTGTAAAAATTATAATTTGTTTCTTATCTTATTTCTAAAGGACAGTTTTATTAATGTACAATTGCACAACCGAAACTAATTTCTTGTTAAAATATTATAATATTTGTCCGTCCTTACATTGCCTTATTATTATTACATGCCATTATTGATACTTATTTCATTAAAAATTCACATTTTACGCAAATATATATTTCTTTCTGTATTGCCTTTCTTTGCATTTTTCCTTTTCGGGGACTAGTAAGAGTGAGATTAGATAAATAAATTACTTTTAGTGTGAGTTAAGACTTTTAGGTAAAGACTTTTAGTACTGCTGAAATGGGGCTATATTCTTTAAGGTGCGATAGGAGAATACTAATTTTATTTATACTGAACAACTTATTTAAACTTGTCAAAATATATTTTGTAAAATTGACATCACTCTTAATTAGGTCTCTTTATGATTCTTCCATTACCTACAAATGTTCATACAAGTAATGAATGACTAACGCATTTTGGCACGTAAAGAAAGAAGCCATTTTATTTCTTCTATACTAATAAATATAAAGAGATTTTTGTTTGTAATGAATAGACTCAAAAATTACTAAATTATCAGACCGACTTTAAAAATTCTTTCACCTATAAAAAGTACATTATAACGAGTAACATAGGCTATACTGATATATTATAAAAAGAGATTTGTATTTTTTATGTTTGTAATTTTTTATGTTGAAACTTTTAAAAATTCTTTCACCTATAGAAAGCTATATTATCAGCGAGTAACATAGGTTATATTTTATAAAGTTACGCGAACAATGTCGCGTGCAACAGCTAGTAAGTAAATGGAGTGACAACTGACGGTCCACTTGATGGAAAATAGCGACCTTCGTGTATAAACAAGACACGTCATGGGGTTATCATGAGGATAGGAGAATGCCAGTGTGGGGATGTCCATGAAATAGTCCAAAGTGTATACTAACTTCGCGTGACGGCAGCGAACAGCGAGGACCGCGACTCGGCACTGCGCATGCGGACACTTACTCTGAAAATTGTACATTTTCTTATGAAAATTATGTTATACATACTTGAGAAATTTATAGCCAATTAATTGATGTACTAAGTAACATAAAGATTTTAAACTAGACTTTTTCGCTGCTATTTGTTTCAGTAAATTGATATTATACTGTCAAAAATTACATTTTAGGGCAAGTAATAGGACGTCATTATTAATTACTAGCTGGTGGCCGCGACTTCGTCCGCGTTCTGGATGAAAGGTACCCTATGTCCTTTCTGGTGTCCCAGACAACGTGTATGCAAAATTTCATGGTGATCGGTTCAATAGTTTTTGCGTGAAAGCTTAACAAACAAACAAACTTACATTCACATTTATAATATTACTCGTAGTAAGGATTAAGTGATGTTCTAACATAAAACTTTGAAACTAAGCTTTGTTTTTAATTCATTTGATATGTTGTGTCTAAAAAAACATGTTAGGAGGGCTAAAATCTATTGAAGATTTAGTCGAAGCTCGAGTTTTGTAAACAATCAGTAACAACAATTTATGGAATTGGTAACTGGTAGTGGTACATTTTATCTTGCATCAAATGAGGTAGTACTGACTTTTTTATATGTTGATCCAAGCTTACCACCTCGAAAGCCTTTCGGAATATTGAATCCATTAAATTTTAGGACTTTTTCAGTCAAAGAGAATCAACTCTTATCTTCTATCTAATCTCCCTAACCTCTGTTAATTAAATCAAGTAATTTTAAATACTTAAAATATCATAGATAAGTGTAATTTAAATTTCGTCCCCTGACACATCTTTGGCAAGTTGAAAAATAATAATAACATGAATAAATAACATTATTATTTTTGTAGCTTGCTAAACTCAATAGGGCGCTGGTTTATTGATGACCACAAACAATGAACGTATGCGTATTGTTTTGCGATTTTGTGCGCGCCTAACGAAGAGGTGAGTCATCGATACAACTAAGCTTTAGGCGCTACTTTGTGAAAAGCAACATCTATTGCCTTTTTAATAAAATCAATCTGAACTAATTCACCCAATTTTAAAAGAGTAAAAGGGTACGTGACTTGTGCATACGTGGTACTAGCATTTGCATTTCATATACTATCGAAAACTTATTTGCTAAATTCGTTTTCCACAATATGTAAAAAATCAATAGTAATAATAAATTTATGTAAGGGTTGGTCATGGAGTAAGTTACTCTGTTTTCAGAGATATCGTGTTTATAGGCTCTATACAAATGATACTGAAACTAAATTGACGATTTTTAGATTTTTTTCTGTATGTATGTTCCTCCATAACTCTTAAACGAATTAACTGATTAATGATAAAAATTTAGACGTACAGGACACAGGATAGGCTACTTTTTTCTTTTTCAACGCGGACGAAGTCGCGCGCGCCGGCTAGTATTTAAATAAATTTAAAATATCAAACAAGTGAAATTTAAATTTCGTCCCATGACGCATCTTCGCCAAGTTGAAAAAAATCATAAAATAGAGGAAGAGTGTAAGTTTTCATTCACACAGCAAACAGCCTTTTGGTTACGGCAAAGGCTTTGAGTGCATTTCTGGTAAAGTAATTTCTTAACGACTTATTTTTATTGTATTGTATAACTAGGTTTTTGTTATTAACAATAAAATGTATTATAATAGTGCTGTAAAAATTATAACTTGTTTCTTATCTTATTTCTAAACGACAGTTTTATTAAAGTACAATTGCACAACCGAAACTAATTTCTTGTTAAAAATTAAGACTTAAAATAGTTTTCATTCTGTAAAAAAATATTATAATATTCGTCCGCCCTTACATTGCCTTATTATTATTACATGTCTTTGTTTGGTACAACATTTATTTAATTAAAAACTCACATTTTAGGCTTTTTTTTCTGACTCGATTTCTATATGCACTTCTTTGTATATTTTATAAGTTTTATTTTAGCTCATAAAGTTAGATAGGTATGTGATTATTTTTCCTTTTCGGGGACTAGTAAGTGTGAGATTAGATAAATAAATAAATTTTAGTGCGTTATACTCTTTTAAGATGGTTGTATATCTTAAAAGATTTAAGATCTCTTTTAAGATGGTGTAAAAGAGCAAAACAATGATTCAATATCTCATACATAAGTATCATACTCATAATATAGTGGTTCATTTATAATATTTTGGCGAAATTTACCGCCTTTCCTATTTGGACTTTATAAAGAGACTTTTAAGATTGCTGGACATAGGTTATCATCATCATCATCATCATCTCTATTATTGTATCGGCCATCCAATGTAAATGTTTATTGTAAATAAATATAGTACCTACGCAAAATGGTAAAAAAAACCTTTTATTTTAACCATAAAAAATAATGCCTAGTTAATTTTAATACCTAATTTGCCATTGTCAGTCATTGGCATTACTATACTAGTCCTAGTCCTAGAAAAAGCAAGGAAAGATTGGAAATTATTTTATTGCCGTTCCGCGATCATTCCAGCACTCTTCCATCATGACATGTGACATTCAATTTCATTTTATACTCAACTCAAGTAAAAATCACCGATGATTTTGTCACTGTTTGTCATGCGTCATTGATATCTAATATCTATATCTAAAAATCATCACACTCAGCTCAGCAGCCCATCTCTACCAGACACAGAAATTGTGACTTCTTTAATTTCTATGTCTATGTCTATATCTAAATTCCCCTCCGTCGCTGAATATCATATTCTCATAAGACCACATTCGTAAAACACAACATTCGCAAAACACGATATTCGCAAAACATCATATTCTCATAACATCATATTCTCAAAAAAGGTGAAAAAGTACACTGGGCTCTAATTTTTTTTTTTTTGGATATAACCAAATATAACACCTAGATATACATACGAAACTTCTTAGACTCATACTGGCCGGCGAATTATTTCCTCTTATGATTAATAATGACAATGTCATCCGTTTTGGTTAGGGAGCCCACGATGCTAAATGGGACCTATTGGACTTTGAAGATTGGATGGTAAGAAGAAAAAAAGGTTATATGAAGTTTTTCATTTCAGCGGTGAGCGTCTACAGGCGTTCAAAATTTTGTAGGCGCTGTATTTTAAAAAATCCTCCATATAATCGTCAGATCAAGTTTTAGCACGATCAGGAATATAGGTTGAACCGTCTGTATGAAAATCTGACGTGCTGGAGTATTACAAAATGAGAATCGTCAAAAATCTTTTTGCATTTTCAAAAAGCTTCAAAAAGTAATTTACAAAAATTAAAAGTATAATTAATGATTGTGTAAAAAAAAACAATATGCATCCAAGTGTGTTTGAAACGCTTATGTGCAATTAGTACATAATATCACAATAATAAGAACTAAGAAAAAAAAATATCTAGGTAGAGTATTTTTTGTTTTGTTTAAGAATAATTTCATATTTTGTTTAGTTTAGTTGTTATTCCGTTTTTAAACTTATTAATAAAAATAAAAAAAATAACTACCCTGACTGTACTTTCAATGTCGTATCTCAAGAATATGATGTTTTGCGAATGTGATGTTATGTTTTACGAATGTGGTCTTTTGAGAATATGATATTCAGTTTCAGCGACGACGGAGGCCTAAATTCTAATTATCTTTATTATCTATTTGTTTATTTTGCTTTTATTTACTTAATTTATATTTATATATTAATTATTAGCCTCGCGTTAGCAAGGCTTCAAAAAAATTAATTTAGACTCATTTGAGTGTTCCCCTCCACGGAAATCTTTAGTAAAAGGCGAAAGATTTATTCGTTTTGAAGGGAAACCAGAGTTATCGAAGCGATTTCATTTCAAGCTATAAGTACAATAGACGACGCGCGTCTCGATAGCGTGATATAACCTGCCGACACAGCGCCATCTGTCGTATATAAAATAAGGTAGCTGAAAAATTACACACTGTAGTGACATCTAGTGTAACTTAAATGAAACATTTATATTATTATAACTATCTCTCTGCAACTTTACTTTGCAAACTTTACTCAAATCTTTCATATTTCTCTTTCCTTGAGTATATTATATTTAATTTACGTTCTTCTTGAGTAGTGTTTTTGTATGCAGCGCCTGTTTTTATGACACCAGGAATGCAATGTATTATAATAACTTGTTTGTGGACAAAAGAAATAAACAATAGTGTCAAGACAAAGAATAACATATATTTTTTAAATAACTAGAATTACTATTGTTCAAATTTAAATACTTTTTAATAAAAATAGGGGAAAGTAATTCTAGGAATCTCACTGATTTGGCTAGACGAAAAAACATGGGGAGTGGTAAAGAGACGGATGACAAATGGAATTGGAAGCAAGCTCTCATTTTCTTCATTTCATTTTTCAATGGAAGCAACTTTTCATTTTCATTGGGGCAAATGAAAATGAAAAGTGGATGAAAATGTGGAAAAATTGGTATTGAGAGATAGAAGAATTACAATTAAATATTTAGCAGGGACGTTGGGCATTTTTTACTACAATCAATTTTGAAAGATTTTTTAGGGTTCAAAAAGTGTTGGCAAATGGGTGCCTCGAATGTTAACAGACGCAAATAAAGACCTGCGTTTGAAAGTTTCAAAGCGGATTCTAATCCATATAAATTTTATCTGTGTTTTGTAAAAATGGACGAAATGTGGGCCTATCGTTTTCATTTGGAAACCGTCAGTAAAATTCGAGTTTGTCCCGACATCCGGTAAGCTTAGGCCTTCTGTTTTTTGGAATGTGGAAGGAATAATAATAATAATAATATTAGCCTTTTTTAACGGTCATTATAAATTACATTTCATCTTATTTCTACTGGGCATTACGAATGAATGTTAATTTTTTAGATGATAAATGTAAATAATAAACTTCATATTATTAGAAAAAAATTAGAAATCGAAATTCTATTAGAAATATAAAAATACCTAAAAGTTAAACTATTACCTACGTGTGTCTATTGCATCCAATTGAGCCTAAAAGTGCGTCAAGCAATTAAAGAAAATCGCGGAGGAAAATTGTTGGGTGTGCTCTTGCACCATGACAACGCTCCTGCTCATTAGATTTTCAGATTTTTAATGTGAAAATCTATGAAGTGAAAAAAAATAGTGAAAGATAAAAACCCTTCACTATTTTCTATCATTTAAAAAACACTTAAATGGATGATGTAATGTCAGTTGGCCAAGAAAAGTGGAGTTGTGGCCAAGAACGTACAGTCGGCCGCATAAGTCGCATATCTGTAGTTATAATTATGTTTTATAATCTAAAAGTATATCTGTAGTTATAATTATGTTTTTCTATAAAACTATTGTAGTATAAGTTTTTGTTACCGTTTTTGTGGCAAATGCTGTATACGCCTGTAATTGGTACTCGTGTCAGCCGAAATACTATGTAAACTTTTATATCATGAATAATGTTGTCAGTTTTCAGTCAGCCAGTTTGTCAGTCAAATCATGAATGTGTTCAGTTGTTTTGCACTTTTGAATGTGTTAATCGACTTATGCGGCCGACTGTACCTATAATGTATTTAGCATTTGTAATGTGGGTAAACGTCGAAATATTAAGGAAATCATCGGACGAGTGGTTAAAGTTCCCAGGTTCGATTCCAGGCAAGGCCAACTTTTTAAATAAACTTTCCAAAGTTAACCCTTGCCTGTGGGGTTTAATCCATAGTCCGTTGTACTGTATAGTTATTCGTTGATTTAAGGAAGTTGATTTTACTGTCAAGCTTCAGTAAAAATGACTAGCTGTTTCCCGCGACTTCGTCCGAGTTCAAAATGTTAACATAATCATGTTATAAGCCTTTCTCGATAAATGGACTATCCAAACACAAAAATAATTTTACAATTCAAACCAGTAGTTCCTGAGATTATCGCGTTCAACCAAACAAACAAACAAATTCTTCAGATGTCAAATTAAGTTAAGAAACAAATTTCTTTAAAGTACCTATTAAGGTACACGACGAAAACCAAGATCAAATTACAAAGTCCAATTTTAGTGCATTCTAAAGATAAAACTGATTTATAATATTAATTATAAATCTAATAATAATTAATTATATTCTTATTATATTAGAGGCATTTCAATGCCTTTTGTAAAAACTTACATCTAATAAATGATTTGAATTTGAATTTCCAATTCATTCAAGCTATATTTTCTTACCTAAAAACATTTTTTCGTTACGCTGCTCCGGCCTCTTTTAACTGACGACACCAACATTTTATAGCTGACGACGAGTTTGGCACTGAAAATAGTACAAGAGAAATGACCAATATTTTTGAACGTACGACCTTTACTAATGTGGTATTTTTTAAATAACATGCGCGATGCGAAAACTTCAGATCCCATTTTCCAATTAGTATGTGAAGTAATTTTTTTCTTTCAAATCGAATGTAACCAGTGATTCATGATGCGTTACTATTAGTGGCACAGCAGATCATCGCCCAGCGAGAAGCACGCGTGCTGTTGAGTTTCGGCGAGTGAGTAAGAGATGCCAAAGCCCATTTCGCTATCCAAAATATGTAAGTACGTGACCAATGTCGTGATTTCCTGCACTTAAAACCCCATCACTTGGGTTAATAAGCGACCTTTCACAACCTTCACTTATATAAGTTCCCTTTACGTAAAAGAAAGTATTGGCCACAGCCCACCATATAAAGTTCTGTATCAGCCTGTAGCTAGTCTTAAACTTAGTGCAAGCACATTTAATGAAAAAAAAAAGGAAAAATACAAACAGATTTGATTTCATTGGAAGCGACAATTGAAAAAACCACCCATCCTTCCAACAACTCTATTAGAGATGAACACCAATCGACTTCCATACATAAAGATAAAAACTCATACAAAAGAAAATTCAATTCGCTTCAAGGATTGACAATAATATCTATATTTTGCGTAATAATATAATTTCGATCGCGAGAAAAATTAACTCGCCATCGAGAATGAAATTAAAATATAAATATGTAATAGATAATAATATTGTAGATCAGAACTCTTCTCTCGCTGCACGCCTTGATTTATTTTTTAATCTTTTGTGCCATATTCTTGAACAAATAAATAATGAAATACTGACTTTTGATAGTAGGTGGAGATTTACAACGATGGTGGAAGATATCCGGGATACAGAACTCAGCCGCTACAAGTCCTGCAAAAACACGTTCATTTCCATCAGTAGTGCACCCGTAAGACTGACAATAATTACAAAATATAAAGATTAACATATTTGCAGACGAAATTATTACAATAAACGTTTTGTGATATTTGTATGAATTCACATTTAGAAATGAAACATTTAGCCTGCGTCCAGAGTGATGGCTCGTGGGCGTGCGGATTGCGGAGCGTAAGTATAAACTGACCAGACGGCAGTCCTTAGTGCTGGACTGCCTCTGGAAATTAGGCCTAGGCCACACGTATGATTAAGTATGATTACAAATTCCACACAGCACCATCTAGTTCCACATTAAGCAACTATAGGCTTGTATTATGGATACAAAACAGTTGATATACTACATAGATTACTTTTTTTATGACTCAGGTATCCATGACTCAGGTACAAAGGTAAATGTTAACACATAAACATTTGCCCCTACCGGGATTCGAACCCGCGACCGTTTGGATAACAGCTAGGGTTACTATCCACTAGACCAAACGTGTCGTCATATCAAACGTGTGTAATAGTTGTTACATTAAAAATGACGCTATCAAAAATTAAACGTTTACAATATCTAGCCAGAAATAGTTTCTATGCTGAAGACATAATTTTAAGGTCAAAATTAAGAAAGCATGAATTCTATCGATGGCAAGAAGAAATAGTGAATACTTTACACTATATGAATAAATTTGCAGAAGTTAGTACTAAAACTTAGACTTTATTTCCTGTTAGTCTGTGGTAAGTTCAAGGACCAATCAACATTCTGGAAAAATACAAAGAAAACACTACTAGCCACAAGTTCACTTCGTCTCTCTCAAACTTTCTGCCCATATTTACTTTAACTTAACTTGGTATAGAAAAGGGTACTGGCCTTATTCTATACAACTGCCAATTTACTTTCAGCACATTTGATTATGGTCTACCGGCTGATGGCAAATCTAAATCATTAACCAAAAAAAAAAATTACTTTACAAGTTGGTAGGGGAACTTTACAAGTTCTCTATGTCAATTTTTTTATCAGCACCACGTGCAATCAGCTTCCAGAGCTATAATTTGATGTAGTATTTTGTTTTGTTTAGAATATGGTTGATGTTCCTGCAAGCATCACCCCAAGAGTAACTTCAACGGTCCAAATCCAGGATTTGCAATACCTTCAGTCAAATGACTTCTCCATTTCTATCTAAGGCAGCTTGAACATAATACAGTTTAGCTTGCACAAATTACATTTAAAGGCAGCATGCATAATATACATATTTATTCAGTGTTCAGATGTTCATCACCTGCAAACCAGTCTTCCAGTTTTCCAGCAAACCAGGAAGTGCTAGATATGGATCTCAAGGCAATGTTCTGGAATATTCGTAGTATTTTTGCATTGGAGTGATTGGCTTAATTATCACTTTATATACCAGTGTCTTATTATGGAGTTATAATGCTATCTTCATTCTATAAGCCAATATAGGTTTTTGAATCTCCAGCTGGATTCACTCTATGTCAATATACCGGAAAGAAGTCTTTGATGGTTTGTTCGTCGAACCCATGGTGGTCTCGCAACAGGGTCCGCTCCCACCGCAAACAGCTCTGTACACATGGCCGCAACCACAGCCCATCGCGACACGCTCCACATACCTTAAAATATTACAAATAGTGTGATTGCAATTACCTCAAACATGAGTGTTGGTTTAATACATAATTTAATAATTACCGCATAACATAAGCTTTTACTTTTACTAAAATTTAAAATTTGTGAGGTTATGAACATAACTGATTTTGTGACAAAGGAGACTGTCTCGAAAATTAAAAGCATCTGAGATTAAAATACCTGTTTCAATGACCCAGCAGAACCTCTTTGAACTGAGTAATGTGGGGTTTACACTAAAGCCGCACGATTCTTACCGCGCGGCGTAAATCGACGGTCTAAATGACGGTCGACCGCAAGTGACTAAAGCCGCAAGCCCCAAAGTTGGGTAGCATCCGACTTTGGCCACGCGGCGACCGGCCGCATGCGACTGGTGACTAAAATCGAACATGTAAACGATCAACGGAGGGCGATCAGCAGGCGCATGAAGGAGTGTTTCGCGCATGTTGTATCCATATCGTTTCGTTAAACTATTTCAATTGCGGCACAAACAGCTATTCTGCTCAACATTTTCGACGGAAATGACCGAACCGCATGCGAATTTAGTAACCTGTGTAAAAGGGCTAGCGATGCGGCTTGGTGAGGCAATTTGTGAAGCGACTAGCCGCATGGCGAAAACCGACCCGTGTAAACCCCGCTTTAGATGCAATTAGTTGTCTTGAAGTTCAACAATTTCTTAACTCACTTGTCAATTCAATTACTTACTAAAATGTTTGTAAGGATTGTACACCCATGTACACGCAAGTAAATGATTTGATTTGTAAACCGGTCAAACCCACGAGGTTAGATTCGGTATTATCTACCGCTGATATTGCCATGCCTTGCTGATTTAAAAACATTAGCTTCCAAAGTTCTGTATTACTAATTAATAATTCTTTACTATTTTTAGTTCTGTATTAAGTATAAAAGTATCACTTACCTGGAACTAGAATTTGCGATCACTAATTTAAATTTTAAACCATAATTAAACAATAAATTCGTAATTGTGTATAATTAATAATGCTGCAGCATTTGTTAGCAGTGACTTTTGAAAGACGTTATTCCATTAAGTAAGAATTAATAGGTGTGAATAACTTATTTTACATTACTTACTTTTGTTTATAATGTCATATTATTATTATACAAATTTACAAAACAAAAATATACAAACTAAATACAAACAATAACAAATAACAAGATTTGAAGATTGACGTGCTGTACTAGTCGAGCTGAGGTGACATTGATTGAAATTTGACAATTACATTCCCCAATGCTACAGAGTGACATACCTAGTGCTGGGCACCATGTTTTAATTTGTTCATACTTATCGATATTTTTACGAACTGCAAAGATTTGTGCACAATTTTAAAACCACTAGAACATGTGACTGTACAGATTAGTAAAGAAAAGTATATAACAGGCAGCCTTCTCATAAATTACATTATGTTCATTCAAAAACACCTTACGGTGCTCTAGTCGTAAGCAGTAAGGTTTTATAAGGATCACTCACAAGGGGTAGGTAATATAGAGATGAGCGGTATTTCCCGAGTAGCCATGTTTGTCGATCTGAGATTTAAAATGGCAATTTTTATAGAAAAGAGCAGCCGAGACAGCCAAAAAAAGATAGAAATAAATAAAGAAAGTGCTAGGCAGGCGTCATCACTGATCATATCGACAACAGCGCTGACAATGTCATCTCATAAAATGCCAGAAGAAACCAATAAGCCGTATACCTACATATTATTGGTATTGGGGATAGAGTAGCTATAGCTGTAGTTTAAAGATATTTGAATTTCAAAATTTTGCCTAGGAATGCAAGCTCTAATGAGCGGTGGCCGCCACCACTCAGTTTACGGTAAACCCTATGTTTTTATGTTAAAGTTTAACAACAACCTACCTTAAAGTTTATACAAGAAACTAAACACCAATAAAAAATATAAGTTATTCTACAAGGATTAAAGTCGTTTTTTTATTACGTAATTGCGCAAATAGTTTAACTGCAAAATAATTAAAATAATATTAATCATTTTTTTTTATGTTAAGATCGACCGACAGGCTGACGCTCCACTTGGTGGTAAGTAGCTACTAGTGATGTGCCGGATAGTTAAAAATGTAGATCTGCGGACACGGATATTTGGTGTCAGGGGGCCCTAGACAAGTTGCATTCGCTCCGTAGCGATTCGATTCGCTAAAAATAAAATGTATGGGATTGACATATGCCTTCGCTAAATCACGTGATACTTCCCATACATTTATAACTATCGAACTTCGTTATCGTTATGGCACTTTGTCTAGGAGCCAAGATCCGCGGATAGAGATCTTAACTTTTTTACTGAATCGGTGTCGGTGCGCGTGACCTTGCAACGATAAAACCTAATCATGTATGAATTAAAAATTAATAGGTAAAAGATCCGCCAAAAAGTAATGGATACGGATCTTTCTTTTCCGTCGGATATCCGGCACATCCTTAGTAGCTTACCATCGCCTATTACAAAAGCAATGCCACAGGTGCTGCAATGCAAGTGCTTTGCCGACTGCAGTAGAATACTGAAAATAGACAGTAGATGGCGTTAATCAAATTATTCAACGCATCCAACCAATCTTCAAAATTTCCTCTTGGTTTATAAATGAAATAACCCAAATATTTGCCCAATTGTTTATTCTTAGAAACTTCCACTCACAATATTTTATAATTTTTGGACAATTAAGCGATTCACTGGATAATTTACATTAATGAACACTTTCAATATCATATTATTATGAAGACCAATGATTCAGATTAATTAGTTTTTTTTACTTATCTCAGTCACAATTTATTGCATTTTGTTTTTTTATCATGTAAAGGCCAGTCATTGTAGGCAATTATATGCATATAAGTGAATAATACATTACATTAAATGCACAAAATTATAAAAATCTCACATTCCTAACTACCTATGTTTGAGATAGGTACCTATAGTATTCCCATTTGTCACCATCTAGATTTATCACCTTTAGCAAAGAAAAGATGTCTCAAATCAATTAATTAATAATTAGGACAAGTAATGAAAAGAAATATATTAAATAATAGGTACATAAATAAATCACTTTAAATTATGCCAATCGTATGATCATAAACTAAATACTGGGACACTTGGTATTTGTCTTACATTGTGAAAAGAAACCGAATGTGGAATTTAAGTCACAGGTAGTATTATTTACTTTTGATATGTTTTGTATAAAATTAATGTTCATTACATTTTTGAATACAGTTAATACCTATTGTTGGAAGTATATTAGCAAATATTAGTCGAATTTAATAATGGCAAGTATTATGAAAATAAAATAGTTTAAAAAATAGAAAAGGAATTTGGTTGTCTAGGCGTATATCATTTGTGAACTTTATATCACTCATATATAATAAAACCAGTAAATATACATATAAGTAATTAATGCTCTTTGGAATGTGCAATCGTAATATATTAGTAATTGTAGAAAGAGATAATACTTTAAAATCGAAAAACCCTATGGTTGTTGGTACTTGCCGGAATACATGTTGAAACACTAGCTAAACTATAGAATATCATATCATATATGCAGGTGTACAAATTGTTAATAACATAGTGACATAATAAATCATACAACCCATCAACTTAAAATTAATTTATCAAATAAATAAATAAATAGCATCACACATTCCACACAACACCATCTAGTTTCACAGTAAGCAACTAATGCTTGTAGTATGCATACCAGACAGTTGATATACTACATAGATAACTTTTTTTTTGTAAATACATAGGTACATACATATTATAAATAAATACAAACATCCATGACTCAGGTACAAATGTAAATGTTAACAAATAGACATTTGTCCCTAGCGGGATTCGAACCCGCGACCGTTTGGTTAACAGCTAGGGTTACTAGCTACTAGACCATATGTGTCGACAAACAAACAGGCCTTTCTAAAAATTAAGTACCGGTAGATTCGGGTTACTTTAGCTCTAGGGGGTAACTTTGGCTCAAAACAAAAAAGTTTAACCAAGTAAATACTCGTACTATCATATCTGGAAAGAAGCGAGAAATTACTTTTTTGTTTTGAGCCAAAGTTACCCCCTAGAGCTAAAGTAACCTGAATCTACGGTATATTGTAGATAATCAAATCACATTTCATTTTAAGTTTTTTCATACAATCAATATAATATTGTCTTTGTCAAACTACAATCTGCTAACTATGTGCACTTTTATGATATTATCAACATCTTGACCTTAGTTCATTGCCTTATCTATTGTATAAAAAAAACTGCTAAGTGTTTATGAGCACTATTTGTCTTATTTGACTCACTTAATGAAATGTGTAAAATTTATTGCATTAACAAAATAATAACTAAACAATTAAAGTTCAAATTAAGTTTATGTATAACGAAACTAAGTTTCAAATAAAATATTTTTTTTTTTCAAATAAACTCATGTCATAACAACAAGACTATTTATGTCGATATTTCAAAAAGTAGGTACACTCTTCGCACATAGCAGATTTTAGTTTGACAATGACAATATGAAAATTTTCATCAATCTCTTGTAAATGTACAATAATTCTTACATCGTCAGAACCATCAATTTCTATGATATCCATTTCAAAAATAAAACAAATAAATAATAAGCAGTTGCTACCTAGCAAATAAATTATAAGCATTTAATAAAACTGCACCTTAAACTATATTGCTATTCATCCTACACCTATTACAATAAATAAAAATTATCTTTCTACCTAATTCCCATTAGACTATATCGCAGGATTTATGCTAGAGGCGTGTAATAGCTACAAAATATAATATAATGTGTAAAATATAGTATGCTATTTGATTTTATATTCATTAATTTTTCGATTTAATGTGAACTTAATAATAGCTAGCTGTTCTTTCATAGGAAATGCTAGGGTTTTTTTTTGAAATTTTCAATAATCCTTACATAACTTATAAATAAGCCAGTTTCAAATTTCAGCTTTCTAGATTTAGTAGTTTTGACTTAGTGCTTTGATAAAATCAGTCAGGAAGGACAAACAATTTATAAATAAAAGTGTGTAATGTAGGTATTCTATAAAAAATGATTATACATTTTTTTATTTAACATGAAATCACAATAGAATTATTAGATAAAAATCATTGATTAGAAGCAGTAATGAAATGAATTGATGATTGTGATGTCTGTGATATGAAAAATATTAGCAGATAATGAATTATTATCTTTAATAAATAGATAATAACAGCAGTAATCAGAACACAACTAGAACAATTTTATTAATCTAGTTTTGTACTATGTAAACCATAAAAGTCCAATTTTGAAATCTTTGTTGTATCAAAGAACTGATATTAGCAATTATTGTACCAATATGGCGATACTGATACTATTTTGTACTGAATCTTAATAAGATTACTGTGGCTCTAGATTTGCTTAAAAAGTTTCAATGTATATACACCCCTTCATAATGAAACCTGCAATTTATTATCAACAAAAACAGCATTCTCACTGAGCTCTCTTCTTACCAGATCTTACAGTCTCTTGGACCTCATTGGACCACACCAACTCGTTCAGTCTTTCGCCGACAGAGTACATGGTACACACACAACCCAAGTTAAATACATAAAATATTATCCTAACGGGCCAATTGAGTACATTCAATATTGGATATACCCAATGACCGGTTTCGTAATAAATCACGTGTATCCAAACTGTATAGCATAACATGAAAATGGATAAAATAGTTAGGCCCAATTTCCTCTTAGGATACATCCTGAATGTCGTGATTAGTTCAATCATTGAGAAAATAAGAATGTTTGTATGCATCACATGATTTAACCACAATGGAAAATAAGGGTCCAGGCGTCTAGGTAAAATCAATTCTCGATCTACAGCATAAATACCCCAAAATGTAACAGAAACAAATATGCTTATGGGAAATGCAAGAGTACTGAAGAGTATGTCTTTGACTCTTCGAATCCAAGGCTTCTGTGCCGGTGATGGTTCGTTTGTGCCAAAAAGGTCATTGCACAAGGCCACTGTGAAATAAATTGTTTGTAGCATCTGCAAAAAAAAAATTTAAACTATAAATTCACATAAAACATAATATAACCCATTCATTGCCAAGGACTCGCCTGGCGAGTGCACTAAAGTCGCATACTGGGGGCTTAGAACTCGCTACGTGAGGCCAAACTAGTTATTGGTTTTTCTTCATATGAGACTTGAAATTTTTGGTGTGGCAATGAATGTGTTAACATAATAGCTAAGAAATGTTGAGAACTTATATTTATTTTACACTATATTATATACTAATCTAAAAATTATTTTCATTCAACTTTTATTGTGTTTTCAAATTATTTTAAGTTTTTTATTGCATTTAGAAAAAAAAAAATTGCTGGATTTCATTTCCATTTGCTTAACTTTTACCTCAATTCTACTTGCAGCACTTGTGGCATTGCTTGTGTTATAGGTGATAGTAGCCATCCATCATCAAGTGGACTGTCAGCCTGTCTATCAACATTAACATTTAAAAAATATTCATTATAAAGAGGAAAGATTTGAGTGTTTGAATAGGCTCCGAAATTACTGTACCGATTTGAAAAATTCTTTCACTGTTGGGAAGCTATATTATCAGCGAGTAACGTAGGTTACATTTTATGAAGTTACGCGGACGAAGTCGCGTGCAACAGCTAGTGCTAAAATAAATTGTAAAAGTTATATATGGGGAAATAGGTCAGAATACACTATATGTTGCTTCTTGAAGAGTGAAAGACTAGCATTGGCTAATAGCACATTCAACTTTGGCTCCACAGTTTCATTGTAGACATAAAGTTGGGGTACGAAAACCTTTGTCAGTTTTCAAATTCATTCCTTTGTCAAAGTCGTAGTTCCTTTTGTAACTTAAAATCTAAAAAAAAGTAGAAAACTGACAGCTGTTTAAAATGAAATTTTTTCATGAGTGACAATTGCCCTGGTGCAAGCAAATGTCGACTTTAAGGTAACGAACCTTTTACCGGTTTACCCTGACTGTACAAATATATTGACGACAGACGACCCCTTGGTCTACTTACCGCGTTTAAGAAGGTTAAATATTTCAATTTCCCACCATAGGGAGTAATGTTTGTGGAGGTACTCGGCGGTTGAACATAAGTGTGATCATAGTAACATCCATAGCCAAATTGGAGAGCACCAATTAAATGGAATAAAATCTTCCAAACCATTCTGTTTTTTTTCTAATTAGCACTGTAATTGTAGTTTAAATCCGTAACACGATAACCACAGTAATGTTGTGTCGACGGGATTTCACCACAAAAACTCCGTTATAATCAGGGGTTTTTATTACAATTTAATTTGCATAAATTAAATTATTAAATGCCTAAATGGAACTGATATTTTAAATAATTAAGTAGTAAG
Organism: Synanthedon formicaeformis; assembly: GCA_945859745.1. Lineage (NCBI taxonomy): Eukaryota > Metazoa > Arthropoda > Insecta > Lepidoptera > Sesiidae > Synanthedon > Synanthedon formicaeformis. The sequence continues at coordinate 8,035,099 of OX243969.1, read as the reverse complement.
TAAGAGGCCTTTCAAAAGTACTCAATTTCTATCTAAATTGCTAACAATTTCAAAAAATTTCAATGTCAATGTCAGTGTGAACTGTCACTGTCAGTAATTTTGGATTGTATTCAACGATAAATTGAGATGGCGCTAGTGTGTACAGAGAGAGTTTGAGAGTATGGAAGTAGCGCTACCAATTTATCGTCTTTCGACGGACACTTTTAATACTCAGATTGTCCTCCTTGTCTCTACCCTCCTTAGCGCCGTTGAATTGTTTACTATCACTAGCCTCACTAGCGCCATCAATTTATCGTCTATCGACGACACTTTTAATACTCAGATTGCCCTCCTTATCTCTATCCTCCTTGGCCACTTTGCTTAGTTATTTTTGATCCTATTTCGTTATTTTTTAATGAAATAATTTAGATTTTTTTTAACAAATAATGGCTTACACAAGCAAGGTAAGGGAAGTATTATATATGTATCTTTTTAAAAAGTGGTAAGTAAGTATACAAAAGAAAAATCAAATGCTTACAGAGCTTTTAGTTTGCTTTTATTGTGATTTTAGAACATAATATTTAAATGGGTGGTAAATTGAAGGCGGCACGTGCTTGATCGACGGGGTCGGGCGCGAGGTCCGGCTTTGGAGCGGTGAAGGCGCGAGGGGCGGCCAACTGGTAGGACCGCTGAGCGGCCGGCAAGGAAGGCAGCGTGCCGCGTACTAGTCCTCTCAGCGCCGCATTACGCTGCCGAAGCACCTCCACTTCATCGTGTAGACGCTCGCGTTCTGCGATTTTAGGCAAAAGACAAACAGTTCAGTATAATCGGCGCAAATCCTAATGGGCTCTGGCGATATCGCAGCTTAAAAACGAAAGGGCCATAAAACAAAAAAAAAATCCAAAAATTATTGCAAATTTACAACCACAATCGTTGCATTAAAACGTGTGTTAAAATATGGAATTTTAAGGATCATATCTTTTAAATTAATACTTTTTTTAGTTTGTATAGCATGGAGCGTAGTGAACGATAAGATAAATTGGTATCATGCTTAATTTTGTAAATTAAACATAAAACAGCGGAGTAATAATCATTCTACGATTGTATGGAGGAAAGCTGACTTGCGTCATCTTAATGTTAACATTTTAACTTTGTACCTGAGTCATTGATGTTTTTTATTTATTATATTATTTAAAAAAAAAGTAATCTACGTTGTCTATCAACTGTCTGGTATCTATAATACAAGCATTTAGTTGTTTAGTGCTAGTTATTTATTTAATATTTTGGCAAGATTGCACAGTATAAACTTCGTATGAACTACTTACCTTGTAAAAGCGGCAAGTAATTATTTAGGCCAGCAAGTAAACCATCCCAAAATTTGTCTTTCTCTGGTGAAAAAACATTTTTCCATTGCGACCAATACTGTTCAATCTCATCTGGTTTAAGTTTTCGACTGGCTGTGGTGAAATCTGGAGGTTTCAATTCGTCCCTGATCACGAAACGATATGTTCTTTATTATAAAAATCTTAATCAACACTAATAATAGTAAATTCCTTCTGTAATGATTCATGGCACTTCAGGCCCCATAATTATATATTATGTAATTTAAGCTATGTTTGGATAAAGTAATAGATATTTATTATGCTTACAATACATCATAAAGTCTTCTCTTCTCGGGAGGCACAAAAACTGAGATGAAATCTGTCAGGGCTGTCAAAACTTGCACAGGTTCAATTTCTAATGCGTGGCCCACTGAAAATTAAACGGTGAAAAATTTTCACTTCATATATTAACTAGCGACCCGCTCCCGAATTCGCGCGCGTCCGATCGCAAGCGCAACTAAACTTCAGACACTTGTTGAAAATGAAAATGACTATGTATTATATTAATTTGATCTAAAGCTTTTGAATAAAATAATTCTAAAGCTTTTGACAAAATTAATCATTCAATTCTCATACGTAAGATTGCAACACTCGGAATACATGGCGACCTGCTCAGATGGATCGCGTCTTATATAGACAATCGAAGTCAGGCAGTAGCTCTCAAAGGTTTTCGCTCCTCATTCCTGCAAATTCCATCTGGAATCCCCCAAGGATCACATCTTGGCCCGTTTTTGTTTACTTTATACTTGACTGACATTGGACAGTGCTTTAAAAACTCCTTTCATTTATTGTATGCAGATGACACTAAAATATATAAAGTTGTAACATGTCTCAGGGATTGTGAGGATTTGCAGCATGATTTAATCGAATTTGAAAAATATTGTCACGATAATCAGTTGATCTTAAACATAGATAAATGCAATGTCATAACATTTACTCAAAAGCGCTATCCCATCATTTATGGATATGAAATTGCCGACAAAAAGCTATCCAGAGTTTCCCATATTCGTGACCTGGGCATTATATTGGACTCCAAATTGCAATTTAATATACATATTGATCATATTGTAACGAAGGCCTTTAAACAACTTGGCTTAATTTTGCGCGTAGGGAAACCTTTTACTAGAGTCAAAACCTACACGACACTTTATAATGCTTACGTTCGTAGCATCTTAGAATTCGGAAGTGTAGTTTGGAGTCCTTATTATACTGTTCATATAGACAGAATAGAGAGAGTGCAGGGTAAATTCTTAAAATCACTAGACTTTAAGATGGGCAACACTTATTCCAATTATATGGAGAGACTGACTGGATTCAATATGTACTCTTTACACAACAGACGTAAATTTCTGGATTGTATGTTTATGTTTGGGATTCTTCATAATCAAATTAACTCTGCGCCCCTCTTGGAAAAACTACTATCTATTCCATATTCTCCCTCATCACGTTTGAAGGCTACCTTTTATATCCCTCCTTTTCGCACTAACTATGCAGGGAATGCCTTTTTCAGGCGGACATGCACTTGTTATAATAAAACTTTAAAAGACTTAGACATATTTTCTATTTCTGTAGCGAAGTTCAGGAAGAGCTTGGAAGATTTGTTATTACGTTCTTAATTTGTGTACTCGTAAAACTTTTTCTTTGTTGTATTTGAAACGTCCATTTGTACCACCACTTGTAAATATTGTGTTATCCATGTAAAATTTTCTTTGAAGTGTCGATTTGTACCACCCCTTGTAAATATTTGTATTAGTCTATGGTAATATAGGTCTTATTGTTTCTATTTTTTGTATACTAAGTTGTGTGTGACTGTCTTTGCCTTAAATAAATAAATAAAATAAAATATATACCTACTCATTGTATTTCTCGTATTATTTTTTTTGAAAAATAACGCGTGAAGTGTAAGAAAACCAATGTGTCACCGTATCCATGCCATGTGAAAAATACATTACGAAAGCAGCTCTGAAATTAAAGTGTAGTTAAGTGTCTTACACGGACACAGGAACGGATTGCGTTGTTTGAGCGGCGCAACCGCAGCCGGTTCGGGGGCTACGGTGACGCCACGTGCGCCCGCGCGACGCGTCACCGCTGACGTCACGCCGTCCGACGTCGCGCCCGTCGGAGCGCCGGATGCGTGCATACCTACAAGTCGGCTGCATATTTCAATACCGAGTAGTTAACAGGGGACGCTACAAGCGTTTTTCCATACAAATATAATCCCCTGTTTTCTCCCTGGATAATCCTTCCAGAGTAAAATTTTTTTGTTATAAAATATAGGTCTGCTAAGCCCTATCATTTATTTTTTTCCACCAACTAATTACATAAGAAAAGAAAAATCGTAATAAATGGCCCTTTTCAGTCACCCTAATCAGACAGGGGAATACGAAACCTCGATTTAGTCAAAAAATTTGTAGGTATAATCGGTCTGAGCTGCATTTGTCCCTATCGCACAATACGGGGGAAGGCTGGAGGGCAGCGCGATGGCAATAGTCTCTTCAAATTCTGCTGTACCCGCGTCCCCTCTTAAGGCCATTACAGCGTCAGAATCACGTTGGAGTCAAAATTTATGATTCCCGACGGATCATAATGCCATGATGTGTTTAGTTAATGCAGATAAGATATTAACGTCATATTATTTGTAGTTTTATAATCTAGATGGATGAAAAATATTTTAAATTATTGGGATAATTTTCTCATTAGAACAGTTTTTAAGCAGCCCTTTTTTAAAACTAGCGGTCGACGGTCTACGCAGAAGTGATATTAGTAAAATTATATGTGACAAACTTATACAAATATTGATTTTTCAAAAATTCATATCATTAGATGTATAGTCGAATAAAATATACAATTTCTGTAAATTTTTATTCAAGATAAAGTATAATCAAAAATCACTTTTAGTAATTTTTTCTATTTTTTTTATTATTTTTTTTATGTTAAGGTCGACAGTCAGGCCGACGGTCCACTTGATGGTAGGTGGCTACCGTCGCCTATAACACAAGCAACGCCATAAGTGCTACATGTACGCTGCCGGCCATAGAAGGGTTAAGGATAAGGGATAAGGGAGAGATGGGGCTCTGGCATCCCTTACTCACTCACCGAAACACAACAGCACGTAATGCTGTTATTTCACGGTGGTATTCTGTAAGGTGGTGGTTACTGCCGCCAGACGGGCTGCCCAAATGACTGCGAAACGCAGTGTGCCCTACCACTACTTTTTAAATCCAGACTAGTCAATTTTAAAAATTACATTAAAATTTCCAAAGTTGACCCAGCCGGGAATCGAACCCGGGGCCCCTGAGACGTTAGGCAAGCACTCTTGCCACTCGTCCAACGGGCTCGTCAAATTCTAATATTAAATGTTAGTATCAAATTTGAGATATTTCTGTTTTTTCTTCGACCTAGTATGTGAAGTCATTTATGTTCTAAACTCTAAAGCATTGTTTCATTATTTTTTTAATATTTTGTATATTTATCTGCGTAGGCCGTCGACCGCTAGTTTGAAAAGGGGCTGTTTAAAAACTGTTCTAATGTGAATTCATTTTAAAATATTTTTCATTTCATAAAAAAAACTACAAATAATATGACGTTAACATCTTATCTGCAAACTAATAAAAATCATAAATTTTAACTCCAGCGTGATTCTAATTCATGAAAGCTCTTAAAAATCGGGCCTTTGCGTAGACTGAGTCTTCTACACACAACAGTCCGATACGAAATTCGTGGACTTCCATGAGTTCGCAGGTATCTAGCGCTTCTAAGGTTGCCTAAACTCCGCCCATAGAAGACACGAGAAAACACTAGGGTTTTTGACTACCCTCAAAATGATCAACCACCCGCTGCCCTTTCTTTTTTTTGTAACAGTAATTTCATATTAAAAAGAAATACTTTCAAAAAAAAAAGAGAAAAATCACAAAAAAAAATAAAGGTAGTAAAATAATTATATTACCCTGAACATCTCCGCATCTTTGTATAATTTCATCTGCTTCCGTCACCAGAAGTTGGTCTGAGGGCGACAGGTGTTGTTGCCTGTGATTTAATTCGAAAAAATATTAATACATAAATTTTACACATTTTATAAAGAAACTAACATCAAATCTATTAAAATAATCACGACTGTAATATGTTGCGTTTAGATAAATCATAAGTATACAATCTATACCAATATATATGAAGCTGAAGAGTTTGTTTGGTTGTATGCGCTAATCTCCGGAACTACTGATTCGAGGAAGGCTTTAGGCTATTTAATTTGACCTAAAAGGAAAAAAAAAAATTAAAAAAAAAATATTATCCTTATTTAGATTAACGCCATCTATCGTTCAGTGGCAGAACTATTAAGACAAACAGCTTTGACTCAACAAGTCGGCTGCTCACCGCTAGAGGGCTTTAGGCAATATAACATTTTGAACGCGGTCGAAGTCGCGGGTACCAGCTAGTATTAAATAATTATTGATTTATTTTTAGCTATAACATCTAAAGCTAAAACTGAAAAATTCATTTCCAAAGTTGGGCCAGTCGGTAATCGAACTTGGGACACCTGAATCAGGTGATTAAGACATGCACAATATCTATCTTAGAAGCTACTTTCCTTACAGTTAATTCAAACACAAACCTGAGTCCAAATTGTGCAACAGATCTCGACGTGCTTATGGACAAACTGACAGCGACACTCATGCGAGGACGAATAGATATCCTTTCAACTGTAACACACGTGGGTATACACCAGTATATTTTCTATAACCTATATAAATAAAATAAAAAATGTTTTGTTAGTTTGTGTATCTCTCGAAAACTTGTGTAAACACGAAAACTAGCCAACGGATTGACTTGAAATTTTTACACAATATGCAATCCGCTTCAAGGATTGATCTTATCTATTTTTGGTGTAATAATATAGTCTCGATCGCGAGGAAAAAAAAAATCGCTTTTTTACGGCGCCATCTGCCGAAAGCGAAGAGAACTAACTCACCAACGATAACCGCTGTCACATTTAAAGTGGCAGTTAGCCGTTGTTATGGCAACCGCTGGCCGTTGAACAACAAAGAAAACCACAACTTATAGTTTTCTACAATAATATTATAAAGAGAGATTTGTATGTTTGTAATGAATAAACTCAAAAACTACTGCAGAGGTTTTGAAAATTCTTTCTTCTATAGAAAGCTACATTATCAGTGAGTAACATATGTTGTGTTTTATAAAGTTATGTGGAAGAAGTCGCGAGCAACAGCTAGTCTATTATATAAATATTTTATGTATATTGTGAAAGTGGAAAAGTTCTAAACACACATACCTCGAGATGCCCTGCCGTCTGTAGACCCATCCTGAGACGGATCCTGAAATAACGCGAGCGTATAATTTTAATTTTAAAATTAAAAAAAAAAAAATACTATAAACATTAAACGATTCGTTTCTCATAATAAACTTATGACTAATATAAAACTAATTAAGTTCTCTCCATACTTACTAATCCGTACTATGTAATATTATAAATATATTTAAGAAAGTTTGTATGTATGGATGTTTGTTACTCTTTCACACAAAAACCACTCAATAGATTTCAATGAAACTACAATAATATAGCTTATATACATCAGAATAAGACATAGGCTATATAAGACATAAAACGCGGACTAAGTCGCGGGCACCAGCTAGTGTTATAAATGTGAAAGTTTGTATGGATGTTTATGTTACTCTTTCACGCAAAAACTTCTCAACTGATCATTATGAAATTTTGCGTACACGTTGTCTGGGACACCAGAATGGCATAGGGTACCTTTAATCCAGAACGCGGACGAAGTCGCGGGCACCAACTAGTTTGTTATAAAGTAAATTAGTTAAGTGAAAACTATTTTTGCACAAGGATATGGTACTGTAGGTAGGTACTATTGAATAATATATATTATTAAAAAAAGAAAGATTACCGCTAATGTTGATGCCATATCTCCTATGTCCGCGCTGTCTCTTCCTTCTGCGCATATACAAAAAGGACAAAACGCGTACTTTAAAAATGTTTCACACAGCAGTTCTATGTCTTCCTCGGCCTGAATCTCCAAAGCCTGTAATTTTTAATAGATTTATATCTAACTATCTAGCTTTAAATTATAAACCAACCCCCGAATCTTTATCAATATAATATAATATCTTCACATTCCACACAGCACCATCTAGTTCCACAGTAAGCATATAATGCTTGTATTGTGGATACCAGCCAGACAGTTGATATTACATAGATTACTTTTTTGTAAATACATACATACATATCGCTGCTTAAAAACTAAAGGGCCATTAAACAAAAAAAAATCCAAAAATGTTTTTATTGCAGAAATACAATCACAATCCTTCAATAATGTTGCAAAAAGACTTATGGTTGTTTTATTCCATATTTAGTATATTTTGATCATTTTTTATATATTCAAAAGTAACATTATATGCTTATATCTCTTCTAGTATTAAATTTATTATAAAAGTACTTGAAACATTTAATGCTACTTAAAAATACGCTTCTAACGATATATAATATGCATATATTTGATATATATAATAAGAAAAAAATAGACAAATTTTTTTTTTCGATTATCTCCTGTAAAAAGTGTAATTTTGATTTGTGGCCCTTTAGTTTTTAAGCAGCGATATTATAAATACAAATATCCATGACTCAGGTACAAAGGTAAAACATAAACATTTTCCCCTAGCGGGATTCGAACCCGTGACCGTTTAGTCACTAGCCACTAGACCAAATGGGTCTATTGAACCCAAACACGCCATATCTTCTGTAAGTTGGTGAGGAGTTGGGTATCTCGCAGACTACTCGACGCTTCAGCGTCAGGTCAAAGTTACTATGACATGGAAATACTACCGACGTTAACATCAATCGAACATGCGGAAGTTAGTAAAATTCTTTTCCTAGTTGTCCTTCCTAGTCCTATCAACTAGTTTCCTAGTTGACACTAGGAAATTGGCCGATGGTCATCAAACTCCTGAACTCTTTCATAAATTATAGCTAAGAACGATCCCGAACATCCATTTCTTTTTTCCAATGTCTTTAGTTAGACCTGTCTTTCTTCTTAGTCGCGGTTTTACTCTTTACAGAGTGGTCGTGGTCATCATTTTAGGTGTTGGTGGCAAGCTTCACAACACGCCGCCAATTGAACCCTCATGATGACTCATGGGAAAAAAGATATGCATTGGTTTCCCCTTGCCTTCTGCATAGTTAGACCTGTATACCCGCCTAATACCTTAACTTACCTCACAATGCGAGTATATTCAGACCACTTCGCCCCACTACAACTCCAAACATTTGACATTACATTTCTTTGTGCACACAAAGCAACATTATTATTAAAATCAGCGCCATCTATCGCCAGACATACCAGCGATAAACAGCCATTTGTAAAATAAATGTTTTGTGTTCCTTTTTGTGTAGACAAAAAAAGACTTAACAACGATAAAGTACATATAAAATACATAAACAAACCCACCATAAATATAGCGTCGAGGGTGCAGAGATTTCTAGCCGTTAACGGATACTTTTCCATGAGTGTCAACAGGCGATCTTCAACTAGAAATCCTGTATTATCAGCAACTAACTGCAGTATATGTCGGACCTTAAAATATTAAACTTATAAGAAATAATACAAGTATATTATTAAAATGAGGAGAGACTAACATTGAGCGCCAGATTTTTTTTAGGCTAGATTTTTCTTTAGAAATAAACTTGAAATAACTCAGGCAGTTAACTGCAGCTCTTAAAGCATTTTAAGCGCTATTTATTGTAAACAGGGGGCGGATTACAATGGTATAAAAAGTAATAACACTATTCTTCCAAAAAAAAAAACTTTCTTCGCTATCATTTTAGTCATTTGATACTTACCAACTTAGTCTTGGCATCATTTGCCACTGCATCATTTGTATCTAACGCTGTACCATTCGTTATAGCCGAGTTAGATTGTTTTGCCTCTCCCAATTCATGTTCTAAAACATTAATAAATGTTACTTCTCAAATAATGACTTATTTTTTATATGAATAATAACATGATTAGAAAAAGATTATCATAACCTCATATAACGCTATAATGTGCCAAATAAATCTGCACAAAAGTAATTATATTAGTGTGCTGTAATGTTTCGAGCGCGCTTGATGTCGAGTGGAGCCGATTAAAACCGATTCAGCGTCACCGTCTCTAGCGTGACCGTTCACTTACGTTCACTCCCCAGCAAAACGCGCCTTTATTACTACAGTCGGGTTAGACGAAAAACTAGAGTTAATTCTAGGTAGCGAATTCTTTTCACCCACCTTCCATTCTTTTCCAGTGGGAGTGTAAAACAAGAATCTCGACCATTGTTAAGGTGAGCTACGCCAGTTATCGTGATATTAAGGGGTAACACATATTCGCTTATTATATTTATTTTTGACCGTACGACAAAAATGATAAGGACTAATATTGTTCTTTATGCAATTCTCTACAAAATATTTTTGCACATTTTTACGTACAATATTTTTTGAGATAAATGAAAAAAAGGGGTAGTGAAAAGGTGGGTTTTCACCCACCTTGGTGAAAAGAATTCGCTACCTAGAATTAATGTAAGCTTAAATGCTAACCCAACTGGAGTATATATGACTAGATTTTTTTCGTCAGCTAGCCGTACGGCGGCTACGCGGTCACAACGCGGCGATCTGTTATGGAAAAATAAGCTTTCTTGCAACTGCGTAAAGTCGCTTTATCAAGTTGATGGCACGCTAAAGCAGTTACACTTTAATAGAAGAGGTGCAAAAGCCTTACCATACTTCGCTAGGGGACTCTTGGGCGGGGCAGGCGGAGGCGGGGGCGGAGGCTCTGACAGTACGTGCGCATGCAACGCTACCTCCGCGTGCCTCAAATCGCGACACAACTCTGCACACTTGGCCGCAGACATTCGCCACACCTGACTGAACTTGTAATTGTTCACGTGCGAGAAGTGACCCGATTTGATCTCGATGTCGCGCATTGTCTCCATCAACTTGACAATTTCCGCGTCCGCTCTGATCTCCTCTTGAGCGCCTTCCTCGGCGGCCTTACGTATTTTAGAACGCAATCCGTTCGCGACGTCCGACATCTTATTCAACTTCCGTTTCTGTTGAGACCTAACGAACACGTTCTCCTCTTCGCGCTTTTTCAAAACCTGTATATGTTATACTTATTAAGAGAAAACTTTAAAAAATTCGCATATAGTATACTAGCGACCCACCCTAGGCTTCGAACGGATGCAATTTTTTCTGCAAATTATAAACATTCTTGCCTTCGTCTTTCGTTGCCCTTTCCATAAGTGACAAATCATATTCATATTGTGTATTATTTTTTTCAATTACAGATATACATATAGTATGTAATCAAATATCAAAAGAAATTTCAAAAAGTTTTAGATGATATCAAGTAAATTTACTACACCATTTCTTTTTTACACCATGTTTGTATAGTAGGTATTTAATATATTTTTTAATTTTTTTCTATTTAGCGAAAATCATCTATTCGTGTACGCAATTTACTCCAAGTCCAAGGTACATTACTATATCTTTGAAAATATATTACGGATGAACACAACGTATAATATAATTTACGAGACTACTCCAGCAAATATTGTAACGTTAGTTAGCTTTAAAAATTATTCCATAAATTCCTACAAAAACTAAATGCCGAATTACTTTGACGTTTACCTGATAGTTGTAGCCAATTTTCTCAGTGTTTATAATACATGTCGCCTTCAACTTTTCCAACTCTTTTTGTAGTTCTTGAATCAACGTCTCCAATTCTATTCTGGCTTCTCGATATCTTGCGTGATGGTTCCACATTATCTTCTCTATCTCTTTCTTGTGCTCATCTAACTAGAAGGCAATGTTAACAGAGTGAGGGTATGGGTAATAATAATGTTAGTCATAGTTAAAAGTAGAAGCCAAACCTTTTCAGCTTTGTAATCCATGTGCGCCAACTCCTCTTTGTCGCGTTGTCTATAAAGCGCTTCCCATCTTTTATTATTGTGTTCAACCATCGCTTCTCGTTCTATGTTTATCGCACATTCTATTAGAGTTAATTGTGTTTCGTATGCCCGCTGCATCGTTGTCATTTGTTTTTCTATTCTATCTGACAGTTCTTTTATATCGTTGTCCTGAAAAAATTATAGCACAAATCAAAGCTCCAGGAATGTCAATATGCTTCGGATATGCTGCCAAGTTTTAAGAAGCGTAATATTGAATATAGTGGCCACGTGCTCAGATATATGCTTTTTTTTACGAGCGATGAAACCTTCAAAAGGTACCTTATGACAAATGCCGCATGCAATACAAATGGCATAAGGTTTTGTGGGATTCTTACCGCACTACAATTCCAACTCGAGATGGGTATGTATGGTTCAGTCCTTAAGGGACTTTGGAATCGTCACCGGACATCAGATATATGCTATTTCAGTTAATCATGATGGGTAAGAAGGAAGAGAAGAAACGCGTTGGGCGAAGAAGGAAAAACAACTGTCCAGTTGACTCTTAACAGAGACAGGTTCAAGAAGATGAAGAGACCTTTAAGAGGCACTCGGGGAGAGAGAGAATCACCTTGATTACACGATATGGCATGCTACTTGGTGGCATACATAGTCACTAATATCTAAGCATATCACGTCAAGTGGTCCATTATCTGGAAATGCACAAATATCCACATATCTAAAAACTTCATACTCTCTCATAAATGTGTCTGGTTTTAACCAGTCATAGACACCGTATTTTTTTTTAAACTGCAGCAACACTTGTAACATGTTTTGATTGTAGGTAGCTGATCACTGAACTATCTAACGTAGGCAAATAATTAGCATCAAAATTTGAAATGTCAAATTGCCAAAAAATATTTTACCTATAGCTGTATGCAAGAAAAAGCTATAAAATACCTTATTTTGTTTAAGTTCCTACAAGTTTCGGAACTAAATTTCGTAAGTAGCTAACATAATTTTAAACTCTCACCTGTTTATCCAAATCCACATAATATCCTAAATCCATCTGCTTAAGGTCGTTTTTTAATTCATCAATAAGATTATTTTTTTGCTCGAGCAGTTCATCGCACCTCTTTTTTTGTTCCCTCATCGCCTCATCTATATCAAGTGGATCCTTAGTTGCCAACATGATCTCCCAGTTTTCACTTATAGCTTCATATTGTATTTGAGCTAGATTCGCTTCCTCTTCGATTTTTTCCATCGACCCTGAAAGTAAAAAACGCACGACTTGTGGTGACGAGAAAGTTTTTAAACAAAGTTACCTTGATCATAAGGGCCACATAAATGCGAAAACAACCAATTATGATTATACTTAGTTTGAATTTGGCATCATAAGCAATTTTTTTACTATTGCTACACGCAATATACTTACTTGTCATTTTTTCCGAGAAAAGTGAGCGTCGAATGACCTCACGCTCATCCGTCGTAACTTTGACATTAGTGACCTTCGCGGCACCATCGAGGGCCAACCGTTGCAGTTCTTCAGCGGCGTTAGCAGTCGCCTGTTCAATGAGTCCAGGTGCTTCATCTGGAGCGCTCTCTTCAGTGGCCTGTTCCGCCCTAACACAATCCACGAACGAAGATTACAAATTTGACGAGCCAATTGATCGTCTAGTTAGGTACTTCTTTTATCCGACTACTCATGTAACTTTTTTCTTCTACAAATTTACTACAAATATGTCTGCCTGGAGCTATATGATTTTAGAAGTGAAAGTCTAGAACCGGTATAGTTTATTTGGGACCATATCAATTGTTAGAAAAGTAAAACTTTCTGGAATATGAGACTTATCTATTTGTAAAACCATTGTAACCTATATTCAGCAAATAAATGATTATTATTATTATTATGAAATAGAAAAGTAAATCAATAAATAAAATGAAAATTGTCCTAAAATGAACCTTATACACTTGGTTATGATTTACATCTATTCGCTTCGCACAATTTCTGCAGGCCGTATCGGTCTTGCATAAGAATCCTTTCGATACTGGAAAGTACAAGTAGGTTTTGTAGGAGCTGTCGTGACCCTAGCGCCTGACTCGTAATTTTTTAAACAGAAAGTCTACCTACTTGATGCTGCTCCATCAGGTCAAGGTTACCATGTCATAGAAATACCACAAAAGCAACAGTAGGAATAGCAAAATCTGTCAAAAAAGTAACAATTCCAAATTTCACGTCAAACGAACATGACGTGGAAGTTAGCGAAATTCCTTCAACTAGGAAATGGGCTGATGACATCAAACGCCTGAACAGACCCTCAAAAATTATTGCCAAGAACCATATCGATCACGTCAGCTAAGATTCCAGACAGACTCACGCGTCAACGTTATAAAACCCTGTTTTCGCGTCGGGTGTTGAAAAGTTACCGTTTGAGAGCTTCCTGTCTACGTTTAATGCGTAACGCTCGTGCGGCTTTTCGTTCGTCAGGATCTTCGGATGTAACTTGTGGTTCTTTCGGAATCAACACATTTTCCTCTTCATCATCATAGCCCCCGAAGGTGCCAGCCATCGTTCGTGAAGATTTTTAATAGTGACAAAATAAAAGCACTAAATAAACATTTATTATAGGTATCGATTAGCGAACATTTTCGAAACAATAAAATTGCATTGTCGTAGCAACAAGCTGTAGTCATAGCAACCACCAATACACATGTCACCACAGACACTATCATAATAAAGAAGGAAGGACAGCGAAAACTGTGATATATACGAGTATGTATATATAATTGATATTTATATTTTATTACTTTTAACATTGACTTGGCTATAGATTCTTGAGTTCCTTTTCTAATGTTATCTTTTTTCTACGCAAATTCTTTTAAATAAAATAATTATAAGGTTACACCTCCACTTTGACAACCCCGTTCGACGAGTGGTTAGGGCGGGCGCAGGGGTCCCGGGTTCGAAACCAGGCAAGGTTAACTTTAGAAATGAGTTTTTTAAAGTGCCAAATGTAAATTTTTTAAGTGGTGTGGATTCGGAAAGTAGTGGCTCCTGCCACGCAGTCATTTGGGAAACTTTTACGAATGCAGCCACAATAAAATTATTCTGTACTTAATAAAAACATGAAAGGGTATATAAAATAAACAAAATAATTTAGCCACAAATATCATGGCACGTTTATTTTCTTCAACTACATGGCGACTTCTAAAAGAATCGTGACTCGTTTAATTTTCACATTTTTTTTTCTCGAACAGCTCTGCAAACGAGCTAAGAATAATTTTACAACATATATTTTTAATAAAGTTAAATAAACTCTGCATCTGTTTTGATCTCAATATAAAATCACTATTAAATCATTTTAATAAAGAAAAACATTGTTAGTTCGCTAATAGAATTGCAATTGATTGATGGGACTATAATATATAATAAAAAGAGTACATTTAAAAAATCACATTAAAGCATATACATAATGCTGACTACATAAACGGACGCCGGACGATGCGTCCGCTCCGCGCGCTGTCTGCCGATGCAATGACGATGTGTATGGCACGGCCCGGTACAGCAAAGGATTATTTCCCACTCAAATTATTTTTAACCTTATTGCCATGATATTAGCGCTCAAACTCTTTTATTTCAATACCAAGAAGCTGTAGCGTTCGTGATGCTTCAACACATCGTGGCATTCAAAGGAGTGTGAATGTTAAAATCACTGCAATAAGGTTAAAAGTAATATGTTTAGGATAAAAATCTTTGCTGTGCCGTGCAGTGCCATACCGTCAGTGAGCGTTGGCCCTTAAGGTGATGGATGGCATACAGCGCGCGGCGCAAGCGCATCTTTCTCGACGGCCACATATCCACGTGCAGTTAATACACCACAGTTAACAAATCTAACTTATGTAAAATATAAACTAGCCTAAAAATTTTAACAATAAAAAAAAGAAAAAACAGTTTAGTTAAAGTATTGGTCATAAAAAACCCTGAAGAGCTATAACTAAATGACATACCAAAAATCATTACATGCCATGATGTTTGTATAGTGTTTTTTTCCTTAATAAAAAATTTGGAATTAAAAGGGATGTAAAATACTCCAAAACTTGGTAAGTGTGGCTCAGAGCCGTCTAATATAATATTATGTAATTTCATTAGCATAGGTGTGTAGGTTACTTATAAAATAGTAAAAAAATCAGTGACTTAGAAATAGCTCTCAGTATATAAAAAAAGTTAAAATCCTTAGGCTGTACTCTCGTATGATTACAATGTAAGCAACGCAATTATGTTGGCAAAGCGGAAGTTCGCGTAAATCTAACCATACAATACAACTAAATAATTATGTACCTTAGACATTATGATTACACAAGGCTCACTGTTTTTGCGGTCGGTAACGGTCGGTCGCTTTCGGTAACTACGGCGACCGTCGCCGGCCGAACTACCCTCACAATACGTCACATTCACCGGTAAGGATATGTACGATTTCTTTAAACAATTTTTTTTTGAACAGGGCTTACGAAAACTGGTTGGTCCATCGCCACAAACCACTAGTAACAAAAAAAACAACAAATAACTGCCAAATCGAATGATGAGTATTTTAAAACATCAAATGTTGCTAACTTGAACCGTCCCTTTAAAGTAATTCAGTCTTTTCTACTGTAGAAAATAATTAAAAAAAAAAAAAAAAAAACAAAAAAAAAACAAGGGAAAGAAAACCCTATAACCTAAAAAAGACTTGTATGCGTGTGGTTACGTAATTAGAAATTGGATCGATTTTACATCACTAAGTATAAGTATAGTAACTAACATCGGTATGTAAAATAGTTGAACAGGGAAGTGACATAAAGTTACACTTCCACTGTAACGCACGCTATCAGTGTGCCTTAGCTGCTGCCATCTATCGGCGAACCCAATCACTTACCAGATATATCGATATATCGCCTCACACACATCACTACATCTCGTAAACGACGGGTGACCGCATTTTCCCTAACCTCCTCGCCGAGACTCGTTTAGGGTGCACCAACGATAGATATAGATGTTATAAAAAATTAAGTAAAAAAAAAAAAACAATAATATAAAGAGAGAAAATATAACAACAAAAATATATTACTAATTTCTAGAATTAATGAAACAAACACCCTCGCCGAGTCTACGTTTGGGAGGTTAAGATTTTTTTTAATATATATATACATTTATCATTTTTATTAATATATAGTTATGTTAAATATATATCATATATATATTTCCTAATTCATTATGTTGGTGTTTCTATTTCCATTCATAAAATCTATTGGATAATACCAAGTATCGGCGTTATGGAGCACCTACAAAAATAGTGCTGCGCAACGGCGATAATTATTCATTTATCGATAAACTATGGTTAAAAAAAATATGGTTTAGGTAATTTTATTAAAAGGTAGAGACAGTTAAAAATATACTACTCGTTAAAATCAAGATCTATTCTGTCTAAATAATACTGTTCTCAATGGCTTGGTTTGAAACGTATACTAGATTGTTTCAAGATTCGACGAAAAAAAAAATTATATGATAAAGAAAAACATAGAACAAAAGGTTTATAGTTACCACTAATTATTTTTTTATACATTTTCTGGGCGACTAAATGCATCCGTTTATAATTCATTTTTATCTTAAAATATTGTGTACATATTTCATTATTTGCTTTAAATGATAAATGAGATATTGGCTCGTCTTATCTTTTTTTTTGTATCTTTTGAATACAGAACTATCAAAATATAAAAAAATATCGAGTACTATCAAACAACATCCATATGTATATAGTATTTATGTACATCTACGAGGAAATTTTGACTCAGTAGTACCCCAAAGTATAGTTCTGCGCTAAGTACTCTAAATATTAATTCCGTTTTATACTTTCAGTTCGATATTATATGACCGCAGTATAATATATCGTATCTACAAATCATTAGTCCCTATTCCCTATTTATAAAATTTTGATTTCTCTTTCCCGTATCGTTTCTCAGTAAATAAACCCTACCGATATTTACACATCCCTATCTCCCCCACGCATGGACACAAACACACACTGGAAATAAAATAATGTATATATAATATCGAAATAACAGCATCGACAAATTGTATAAAATAAAATAAAAAAATCTAACATAAACTTTGGACAAAAATAGAACATAGTCATATAATAAGTATAATAATAAAAAGGGTATATCGTAATAATAAATCATAGAGTAGGCGTGTATCGCGTTACAGTATTTTATTTCCAAACTACCCTCTACCCTGACCCGCAGACTTAACTAAACTTACAGCCTACCCTCGCTTCATTTACATAGAAATGGCACCAATCTATCTTTGATATCAATAATGGCAAACCATAAGGAACCATCGCGGCGTAACCGAGTCGCACACTCCGCGGTGCAAATCAAACGATGTATCATGTACTGGAAGACTACTGAACTATTCACTATTCATTTATTTATTACTATTATTCGAAACACAGGAAGTGAACTCATCGGACATCCAAGTACACACATATTATATATAATATTATTATATAACGGGTGTTAGGCAAACTATCCCGAAAACGAAGACTGACAATAGTACTAAGGACACCTTTTATTATGGGTCAGAAAAAAAATCGATCCTGATTATAAAAAAATCCTCATAAAAAAACAATATAGAACAAAAAAAAAAGTTATATTGCATATTGTTTTTTTGTAAAGCGATATATTTTTTTATAAAATTATCGTTTCATTTAGCTGTACAAACATGATGGAGCTCCATTGCTAATAAAACGTTGTAAAATAGTAATTTTTTGACCCATCACCAAAGGTTAAAACCTTTGGTGATGGGTAAAAAAAAAAAGTACTATCTTCTGTATATGTTTTCGGGAGCGTTTCCTTAATACCGTGTATAATGGTAAACGACAGAATATCTAAGCACGTATCACTCCGACAACACTAACATGAACATTGAACATCACGTGGGAACAAGACTATGGTGTTATGATTGATATTGCCTAATGTCGCTATCCGCTAGAAGGCACAAAAAGTTTTAGTAAGAAGCTTCACAAATTATATTATACGCTGCCTGCAACTAACTGCGCCCTTCACCAAATACACTCATTTTTTTTATTATTATTACCATTTCATACTTTTCTTTCATGAGGGGAAATTCAATTGATGAATCTCTTTCACTGAATGTGTCAAAATTTCAATTGGCTACGACGAGAAAAACGCGAAAGTTTACCACAATTAAAAAAATGTCATGTCAACCAATCTATTCCATCAACAATACATATAGATCAGTTAACTAAAGCTGGCGCGTTCAAAGTACTCGCACAAATTACAAGTTGGTTAATCCTGTATTTCATACCCTAAAGCCACGTAAACACGGTCAGAGTGCACTCGGACCGAGCGGACTCGTATAAATACTCGGACGCTACTCGTATAATGGCAACCGGGCATTACGAGCTCATTTGGACGTCGTCCGATTCGAGCGCACTAGGACCGCGTCCTATTACTGCATTCGTATGAAATTTACTTGTACGAGTACATCGGTCCGTGTGTACTCTGACTCTGACCGTGTCAACGCGGCTTAACAATGTACAAAGCAACAATGATCTCTGTCACACTTATAGGTGGCTCCGCGCGGGGGAAAGAGACAGATAGTGTTTTCATTTCCACATGCAGTGGTGACGTCATTGTCGTGCGCTTATTCACAGACATACTGTATAAACGTGTTGTTGGTTGTACTCGCCAGCTTTTGTTGACTTACCTATACCAGTATAAATCCTATCAAAAATTTTCTTTGGAAATTATAAATAAAACTTTAGGGACTTAAGGGAATTTTGATTTTTTTGTCAAAATATGATAAAAATAATGAAGGTAAGTAGATTATTTCGATAATAGTTTTGTTTATGGCTTTAACTGGCCCCTAATAACGAATCCCATTATTTTTATAACCGTGTCTTACTTCCCCTCAGCCGTTTCGACTGTCCATTTTCCCAACGCCACAGCTCTGCCGTTTATCCGCAACGCGCACATTTTCAATGTAATAATACAATTAAAAAATATTGCCAATATTATGTTGCAACAGGCACTTGTTCTGGAATACTCCAATAAACGTCATATTAAAGTTATTAATTTTGTGAAGCTTTTTTTAAATATTGCCTCTCGAGGACTCCGCACTTTTGAGGTTATCTTTGTACTTGTTTAAATACTTTTAGTTATTTTAAATATGAAAACCGGAAACGTTTTAAAGCATTCTTACGGATTACAAGTATGAGGAAGTTCACTACTAAGAGTCCTTTAAAATTCACACTGATCAAAATACTCTGTTTTGGTAACGGTTTGTTTATTTGTTTGTCTGTTTGACCGAGTTTAAAGCATCGCAATAAGATATTGTTACATATTCTCACTACCACTAATTTATCGCGTATCGTGTACAGGCGAACGGTCGAAACGCTTAAAAATTTAGAATTTTTCCAAAAATGGTGATCCACACCATTCACGATCCGAAGATTTTTTTTATCACTAAGCAAATTAGAATATGAGATCAAAAATTTTAGGCCTACAATCTATATATGTATTGAGACGCTGAGACTTTTTAAGTAACGATTTATCATTGCCACCACGAAGCTTACACATTAAAATGTGATGGTAAAAATAAATCACAGTTGCGGCTATATAAAAATCACAATGCACATATCATAGGCGGTACCGCTACATGACTACACTACCTCCCTACTGTGATGTCCGCCCCTCTCACTCACCTCACCGGCCAACTTAACAGTGGTTAAATAAATATAATATACAATGTCGAAATGAACAAACACATCCGTTCGATCTGTATATAAGTCTATGGTCACGTGTCCAGCGTTGCTACTATGCGACTGCTCACATCGGCGGCTGCCACATGTCCTCGCGAGCACCTGCAATGGCAACAGAACTGTGTCACATCTTAAGTACACTTAGATGTTAAGAGCCTTTTAGTACAGCATAACTCTGAACGGACTTACGACGAGCCGTTTGATGAGTGGTAACGATGCTTGCCTAAATGTCTCAGGGATACTGGGTTCGATTCCCGGCGGGGTCAACTGTGTTGACCCCGCCGGTTAATATGAACTTTTCAAAGTTGGCTCAGGTCTGGATTTGAAAAGTAGTGGCAGGGCACACTGCGTTTAGCAGTTATTTTGGGCAGTCCAAATGGCGACAGTAACCACCTCGTTACGGAAGACCGGTGTTTCGGCGAGTAAGTAAGGTATGCCAGAGCCAATCCCTTCCTTATTCCATATCGTTAATCCCACTATGACGGCAACGCACCTGTGGCGTTTCTTGTGCCATAGGCGACAGTAGCCACGTACCATCCAGTGGACCGTCAGCCTGTCTGCCGATGGTTAGCATTAAAAAAAACATGCACGTACAGAATAGACGCACGAAAGGTACCAGGCAAACATAGATGAAGAGAAGTACCTGTGAAGGGCTCCGGCGTCGATCAGTCCGCAAGATGCATCTGGGCGGACATCTGCGGCGTCGGCGTGTGCGGGGGTGGCGGCGACGCTGCAAGCGAAACGAGCCATTATTAAACACCACTCAAAGCTCAAATTCGCGTGTATCTTATCCATACTAACATTATAATATACTAAAAAACATTATATTATTATTATTATTCACTTATTTATTTTATTTTCTTAATTTTAAATTTTTTACAATATAAATTATAAACAAAAAAAAAAAAAAAACAATATATATCATAAAAAACTTAAAACTAGACATCCGCTAGTAGCGGGGCTAGGCCCAAGCTACCGGTGGTTAGGGCTGCAGAGTGAGGAACCTCCTGACAATTCGTGCCGTGTCCAGAAGTACCGCCTTCTGTATCTGACCCTTGATCCAACCATCTAGCGAGAGACTCTTAAGATGTTGGTCGAGACTCTTCGCTATAAGACCGTTCGCCGATACGACTATCGGGACGATGATTGTCGAATCGACATCCCACATGGCGGTCACCTCGTGAGCCAAGTCTATGTACTTGGTAAGTTTGTCTTTCTCGGCTTTCACGAGGTTTTCGTCATGTGGGACAGTAATTATTATTATTATTATTATTAAACGACCACAGGTTGAAAGATAATTAGTTTGGATTTGAATGGTTGCGTTTAAAATAATTTAGATATTTTCGTTTTTTTTTTTACTATTGTATAGGAATGTAAAATGATTTACTATGCTATTAAAAATATATTGTTTTATTGCTTTTGTGTTTTTGGAGAATATGGTTTGTTTCAAAACTGAATTCATTTCTAAAATAATTTAGATGGTGAGTACTGAGTAATTACTTTAGCATATGATGAGACAGTACCACAACAAAATAATTTAAACACTTACATATAGACGCGATAGACTGTGGCGACATAGCAGACATCTTGCTCTGCGTGTCCTGCATCATCTTGCTCTGAGTTTCCTGCATCATCTTACTCTGCGTGTCCAGCATCATCTTGCTCTGCGTGTCCAACATCATCTTGCTTTGCGTGTCCAGCATAGACACCTGCGTGCCTTGTGACGTCATGTAGCGATTCACCATCGGTACGAAACTGTAAATAACGCCATTCATTGTTGATTAAAAAAAAAATCAAAATTCTCGTAAAACCTAGTTGACTTTCACTAAAGCGAAAATCCGATTATATATAAGTCATGAGCAGACCTATCTTGGATTCCAATTATATCCATTAATTACGCGACACCTTACTTATTTTGCGTATCTCGGAGACAGCTCTTACAAATTGGATAAAATTTTGTATGTGCTTTTGAGGTCTACCTATATAGTTGAAATTCTTTTTTAAGCACCAGTTTTAAAGCGCCATCTCGTTTATGGCACTTGTTATTGTTGCTTGTGGACGATAATCAGCTGTTATCTCAAAATTTCGTTAGATGGCGCTTTGAAAATGAATGACAAAACTAAAATATTTTATAGTACATACTTAGTTTCATAGGTATTTATACCTTGGGAGAATGGAGCTGGAGTAGTTTTTTGTTTAGAAATGTCTGCAAATAAGACCTTAACGCTTTCAATAGTATGGTATACCTGAGATCGCAGACAGCCGGCGAGTCGTAGGTGGCGTTGTTGGAATTGTTGGCATTATTGGCGCTACTTATGGTGCCGATACTGTCGGCTGACATGTTGCTGTGGTTCTCGCGATGGACGCGATTGTGGTGTCTGTAATGCATCATCACGAGAACATTACATGAAAACTTTTAAAATTGTTCATTAATTTTACTACTTTTTAAGTTGTTTACAATGGAGCTTATATTTTGTTAAATTCTTTAAATCGATTTCGTCAACATGTACAATACATTTTATGAGCTAAAGGCAAGGCCAACGGAAAACCGTAAAGAATGCAAACAAACTTTCAGGGGTTCATAACATTTTTTTTTGTCTACAAATTCATAGAAATGATCATGTTGTCAAGATTGCTTTCCTATAACAAATCTGGAATATAATATCTGGAAACAGAATCCGAAATTTATACTTGAGAGGGAAAATAGACAGAGATACACGATCACTTGAAATTTTTAAAATCCGCATGGGTATGTTTTGTTTACATTCTTCGCTTTGTCTATTGGGCCTTTTTACAGTAAGTGAGTAAAAGTGGATACCTGATGAGATAGCTGTCCCGTACGAAGGTGCGTCCGCACACGCTGCACTCGTAGCAGGACGTAGCCGAGTGCGTGCGGATATGGAGAGCGAACTGAGACTTGCTCGTGAAGGTCATCGAGCAACGGTCGCAGTTCAACGGCTTGTCCGCCACGTGGGACCATCTGCGTACACGTCCCTTTGTTTACACTCATCACCATAAACAATATAATTATTATTGGCTATATAAGTAGATATAGCCCAAACACGCTATATCTGCTGTAAGTTGCTCTAGAATTGGTAATCCCGTAGACTTCTTGATGCTGCAGATTTAAATCAAGGTTACCGTGTCATGGAAAAATAGCACCAAAGACCAAAAAAAAAACGGATCAAAATTGGTAGATCCGTTTAGGAGCTACGAAGCCATAGACAGATAGATACACAGATCAAACTTATAATAATACCATTTTGCGTCGGGCATTGGGGATTGAAAATAAAAATAGAGATATTCTACAGTCATAATATGTACTGCTTAACAATCGTTAGAGATTTTTACCTGTGTGCCGTGACGTAACTTTTCACAGCGAAACGTTTCTGACAAATATCACATGCGTATGGACGTTCACCTGCAATTTTAAACACATTTTTGCTTAGACAATATAGCATAAAACAATCAACATTACCTTTTAAAAGAAATCAACTATAATGAGATTAAAAAAATAACCAAAAAAAGACGCAGCAGCACTGATGGTTGGGAACGAATTAAAAATGAAAAATGTGAAAAATTCAAAGCGAAAAGCAAATGGTGTTAGAAAGACGGCAAGATGCATAATTGTACAGTATGATGCAATCTAAAAATCAATGAACGTAAGGCGAGAAATAAAAAAATTAAAGATTAAAACTGTTGATGATGTAGCGATGAATGAATTAAATCGTATAAATTGTAAAAAGAAAAGTTGTCGGTGCCACATCATAGATCCAAAATTACGAACGTTTTAGCACTTTGCCGTCTTCGTAACTGCGCAATAATATCTCCCAGAAGCTATTTATATTTTATGCACTTGCGCGAAAACTTCCAAAACAGAGTCGATCAGACAGAATAAGCATTTTTGAAGTGAAACTTCTTTGCTCGCGATGAGAATAAAATTTCAAGGCCGAATTTTGTGTGACGCTTCAGTGTAACGATCACGTGACGCTTCTTGTAACGTTTCTGCATAACATCTACCTCTTATACATATATTTGTTCGTTAAAGGAGTTTCACTTCTGACACGCGCATGTTTTTTTTTGTCTAAGCAACTACACTGAGTAAACTCAGCAACGACACAAAGCTTAAAGAAATCCGCTTTCACAGTATTTTATATTTATTTTGGATACATAACAAAAGTTCTAATTGAAAATTTAATCAGTAACTGTTACATGTTTTCTATACAAAATTCAAAGGATACACAAAGATGACGAAATCACAAAGTGACTATCTTAAACTGATTTACTGTATTAGATAGAATATAGTATTAATTAGTGCTGGTGAAACAAAAACCACACAAAAAAGACATCAATTACAAATGAGAAAGCATATGTGTTTAAATAGCTTTTAAAATATTTTTCCAAAAGCACTCAGTATAACATCATTAAAATATATTTTTTAAAGATAGCATTTTAAGACATTTTTTGACCACTTATAGTCACAAGCAATAGTAATCATATTTTATTTGGTGAGTAAAACGTTACTTCGTTTGTACTGTAAGCTTTCGTCGTTGCTTGCGCCTTAGAAATACAACGAAAAATCGAAGTGCGTCTCACTGTGTTTTTAAGTTAGGTCTTTATCGTTATATATCACCATACCAGTATGTATTCGCTTGTGAATGTTGAGCGTCGATTTCTGGGTGAAGCGTTTGTAACAGACATCGCACTCGAAGGGCCGTTCGCCCGTGTGCGTTCGCATGTGTATCTCGAGGTACGGCTTACATGTGAACGCGGCGGGACACTCCATGCATTGGTACGGCCGCCCTTGCACTAACCACCAACCCAACAATTAGTCCCGCGGCAACAACGACTCAACATTATATGAGTGGCACCGACAATTTCACATTCATACTCAACTCGATACGACATAAAACAAGGCTAATAATAAAAGAGTGATAAAATGTATTGATTCCAAAACGAATGAGGGTAACCACATTTATTCAGCTTTCGCGCCAAATAGGTGAAAATGAGGATAATAAGTGTGTCTTTATGATTCGCTGAGATGAGACGAGCGTAGAAGAGATATGTTAGACCTTGTTGGCCACTCTCTAGAAAGAGAGAAAGCGATTGTGCGGCCTATCTCTTTACTCTCTATCGTGTAATTTCGAGGACCAGTCAAAATTCTAGAAAAAAACAACGACGCTTTGTCGCTCTCACACTTACTTTAAAGGTGAATAGGAAACTCTCAGTCCATATCCGTTATTTAATCTTCAACAAGTTACGTTTTGCTTAGATTCTCACTAATTCAGCCCTGTACGCGACTGATAGAAGCGGTTCAGCGGAGATAGCACGGCATTATAAAAGCGGAACTGTATAAGTGTAACACTATAATTATCGTCTAGCGAAACGCAAATGGA
Organism: Synanthedon formicaeformis; assembly: GCA_945859745.1. Classification (NCBI taxonomy): domain Eukaryota; kingdom Metazoa; phylum Arthropoda; class Insecta; order Lepidoptera; family Sesiidae; genus Synanthedon; species Synanthedon formicaeformis. Next base: position 8,009,578 of record OX243969.1, on the reverse strand, counting down.
GGTGAATAAATGTAGTTACTCCTTAAAGAATAACATCGGTAAACGTCCATTCAGAATGTGGCTCGCTTGAACGAACCAATCAGAAACTATAGGAATAAGAAAAAAACGTAAAGGGCCCCATGGGATTAAATAAAACGAATAATGATTGGTATCCAGGAGTTATAAAAGGCTACTTTAAATAATAAACTTTCATAAGAATCACGTTTTCGAAATGTGAAATTAAATCGTGTTAGTTTTAGGCTCCTTTCATTTTTTTTCATTATTCCTTACAGTTTCTTCAAATTTGGTCATAAACATTAAAAGTTCCTGTATATTAAAATCGTGAATTTGAATTCACGAAAAAAAATATTATAACAATAAAATATTAGTTTGAACTGAATAGACAATAGAGTAATAAGCATGCACTAGCCTGCTTGGTACTTAATTACTAGCCGACATGGACGTACCGTACTAGCCCAACACAAAGTTAGTTACAGTTTTCAATTCATTTACAGAGAAATTATTTTAGAAGTAGCAAAAATTTATGATGCCAAAACACTAATAGTAATGCACATTAATTAGTGCATTTTTTTTTAGTTTCCGTCCTATTCAAATATTCCGCGCGAGCGCTTCAACCATGCTCGCCTGGTCATAGTGTATTCAAGACTCCTACAAAACATTTACACTTATTGAGCGAGTCTAATTTAGTAAAAAAAATTAAGACTGTTGGATAAGGGACCGACCTGTGTGCGTCCGCTTATGAATGTTGAGCGTCGACTTCTGGGCGAAGCGCTTGAGGCAGACGTCGCACTGGTAGGGCCGCTCGCCGGTGTGCGTGCGATTGTGAATCTCTAGGTACTGCTTGCACGTGAACGCCGCCGGGCACTGCAGACACTGGAACGGGCGGCCTTGCACTGCGGACGAACACAAGATGAGCCAAGGCCTACGGGCCGCCTCCCCCTCTCAGCCATCCACGTTCATACACACTACACAGAGCGCCGAGCGGCGACGACCGAGCCCCTTCTGACATACCTGAGTGCGTCCGCTTGTGGATGTTGAGACTGGACTTCTGTGTGAACCGCTTGAGGCAGATGTCGCACTGATACGGCCGCTCGCCGGTGTGCGTGCGCGTGTGTATCTCCAGGTATTGCTTGCACGTGAAGGCGGCCGGGCACGACAGGCACTGGAACGGTCTTCCCTGGACTGGTGCCCAAGAGATACATTATAGAGGCGGGCCAGTGGGCGGCCAGTAGGGAGTTCGCGGCGCGGACTGGTCGCCGCCCGCCGCTTGCTCCGCTCTGAATCGCGGGGGATCCAGAGCGGATGCGGATTCGAGTGGAGAGGCCGGTGGCGGAAGGCCAGTCCGGCCGGCGGCTGTCACCCACCTGTGTGCGTCCGCTTATGAATATTGAGGCTGGACTTCTGCGTGAAGCGCTTCAGACACGCGTCGCACTGATAGGGCCGCTCGCCTGTATGCGTGCGCATGTGAATGTCCAGGTAGGGGCGACGGGCGAACGCCGCCGGGCATTGCCCGCACGTGAAGGGACGCCCTTGCACTGCGCCCAGTGCACACACAAAAGCGAGTAACGCATCTCGCCGACGCAATCAGGCGACAGAGCCAATACGCGCTGCCAATTCTACCGCCATTTCGCGAAATCTACCCCCGAGATACGGCAATGCCCAATTTTGGTTCGGCAGATCACCGAGGCGCCAACGAGTGCGTCGTTGCGGCGATTGCATTACCGCTTTTGTGAAACGATTAATATTCATGAAGAAATGAAATACAAAAATGGTACAGTAAACACAGTATGCAGATGATTAGAGAGTGGTCGTTCGGCAGAAGTACGTAAAGCTCGCAATAATAAAATGAGTTAATATCGATTTGGTTAGTCGAAAGCAACGAATCGAAAAGCTGTCAAGGGGAAAGTGAAAAGAAGTGGGCAGGCGGGCAACGGAAAAGGATGAAGCATGATGCTCTAATGTATGCGTGACGAGCCGTCAGTAGGATGTCGCTAGTCGTACGGAGAGGAATACTGCTGATATAAAATTGTGGGCTACTAACCCGTATGTATTTTTTCGTGCAAATTGAGCGCGCACTTCTGCGTGAAGGACTTGAGGCAGACGGTGCACTGGAACGGCCGCTCCCCTGCGCCGCCAACGGACACGGGGGGACAGAGAAACAGAACAAAACCACGATGGACAAATAATTACACACTCACGGAACGACTACCATGAGGGAATTTCACTAGTTTCGCGTTTATTTGTCCATCAGACTCACATTCTCTCTCCTACTTAACACTAAACGAATATCCTCGTAACGTACACATGCTTTACTTCATTGTTTGTGAATAGTTTTCGAGCGCACTCTACCTTGAGACACACGACATCGAGCACACATTGAGATTGAACGAAAAAGAAAACACTTCCGAATCGCCGAGCGGAGACCGAGGTACGTGGGAGCCCCTAAAACTATTCACAAAACGTTGGTGTCAAAGCCACAACAGCGGTAGGACTGAACTGGCTTGGAGACCAGGCGGTAAATAAAAATGAAATATCGAGGGACCCACCGGTGTGTATGCGTTTATGAGTGCCAAGGCTGGACTTCTGAGTGAACCGCTTGTCACAGATGTCGCATTGATAGGGGCGCACTTTGTTGATCAGCGATTGGATGTGCTCCTCTAGAAATACCAACAGAATTCAGCTACAACAGTGTATTCCGCTCGACGCACTGCCACTCAAACACGGTTATACCTAGTGACGGTACGTCCTCGCTTAAATACAAATTCATTGTCTACATTATAGGATGTTAGGGCAAATTGCCTACCGGTGTGTATTTTCCCATGTCGGCCCAGGCTGGACTTCTGGGTGAAGCGCATAAAACAGATGTGGCACTGGTACGGCCGCACTTTCTCTAACAGGGCTCGTCTGTGCTCCTCTATAAGTTACACACGAGTTTCGATATAGCAACTCTGCACTCTCTCAATCGTTAACATATATACATTTGACACTCATTCGCTCTCATACAGGGGGAGGTGGGGCTGAAACGTTCGTTAGTACAAGGGACCCAAAACCCACCGGTGTGTATGTTCCCGTGGCGGCCCAGACTCGACCTCTGGGTGAATCTCATAAAGCACACGTTGCATTGGTACGGCCGTTCCTTGGCCAGCAGCGCGCGCTTGTGTTCCTCTGAACGGAAACCATTCAACAAGTGAGAACAGGGCTTAACGTCGGGATTGGAGTTTTGGAATTACAAGTGTTGTGAGGCGTCGAAAGCGCTAGTTAAAACGTCAAGTGGGCGCAAGGGGAATAACCCACCCGTATGAATTTTCCTGTGCCGGTTGAGACTGGAGCTCTGCGTGAACCGCATCTGACACAGATCGCACTTGTAGGGGCGCTCCTTCACCATCAACGCTCGCATGTGCTCATCTAGAACGCAGGCCACACTGCTACTACCAACACAGGCTCGCCCATAGGCCATAGGCGCCCGGCACCTCCCCCTGTTTACCACTCGACCCGAGCCTTCCTCACGCCCTGATTTCTACTCTACTCGCTACTACTCAAAAACTATTCACAATTTTAGTTAAGCATATGTATTGTCATTTGTCGGATTGTGTGTCGCACCAGTGTCGCGATCGTAGTCTTCGCTTAACGTATATTATATACTATAATTACATATATTATATACTATAATATAGGTAGAATTTAAATAAAGCAAAGTCCAGAGGCAGCGTGCTTGTAAATATTCTTTTGCAATAAATTCTGACGAATCATTCTAAATTATAAAGAAGCCTTTATGTGGAAAACATCGCAAGACGTATTTTGTAACCACTTCCCTTCTTAGAAGATATATAGAAGATTACGTATGATTAATCTCAATTATAGAGAAACAAGGTAAGAAAGAAAGGACACCCGCTATAAAAAGTTAAGAATATGTATTAGCGTCTACGTAAACTATAGTAACGAATTAATAATAAAATAAATTAAAAATTAAAAAATATATATATAAAAACAAGACAATACATATTTAGAAAACAATAAATAAAAAAATAGGTAATATCAGGGCGTCAAAAACGGGCGGAAGCAAAATATGTGAAATAAGTTAATGCAAAATTCAATATAAAAATTAATAGCAAAACATTTCTACATATTTTGTTGTCATGGAAACAGGGGGAGGTTGACTTGATTATAGTAAAATTATTATACACCTATTATGTTGTTTGTTATGACATCCCCTCATGGTATTTGGGACCCTAGTTCACACCTGCACTCACAACTATTTGTTTCAGGATCATTTTGGGTTTCACAAGTGATTGTAAATTCCATATACGTCGTCGTTGATACACGATAACATTTTCATTTTAAAAATTCAAAATTATTCCTATTTATGGAACTAATTGATAACAACGATATATTATATGGAAATTACTAAAAATCAACAACATTTAGTTAAAATAAGTTTACACTTTCATTTGAAAAAATTAAAAAAAACACTATAATATTTTCAATAAATTCATTATTATGTTATTGTATTAAAACATAAACATTCAAATTATTATTATTTTTATTAAAATTGCAATATTGAAAATATTATTGTTTGTTAACACAGGAACTAGTTTTCGTATCGAAATCAGGATTTTCATTGCTATTACTGAGTATAATTGAATATTTTATAACTGTTCTGTGAAAACCAGAGTGGAGAATCACTATGTTTCATATTCAAATACTATGCGTGCGAGTTAACTTTACACCTCGCAGGAATGCATTAGACAAAAGGACAAATGAACTAGTTTAAAGCAAAATTTGCATTTTTAAATATAAAAAGTAGTAATTTTTTTTTGCACACTATACCAAAGCGTCAATAAATGACGTCACTGACACAAGGTGCAGGGTTAACTCGCGCGCGTAGTACTTTTTTTTTTTAACATCGAATCCTTATATTAATAGAACATAGTGTTTCTGAACTTTATAATCAAAACATAATTTTATAACAAAGTCTAAGATACTTAGTTCGGATAATCTGTTGCGTTTGGCCAATGAATCGATTTTAAATTGTATTACATTGTATAAATTGTAAGTTTGTAAGTTATCAATCAATAGAAATTTCTACTTTTCACACCAAAATACGGCGCGAAAATTAATTGTATGTCACCAAGTTGAGCGTCTTTGTATCTTGTACACTAGCGTAGCTCCTAACTTGAGTCTAACCTTTACTAGTTAAATAAGTTAACCAGTAAATATAGAGCGTAAAATACTTAGCTCTTTAAGTCTTATCAAAGAAAACAAAAAAGTTTCACATTTTATTATCATGTTACACATCCAACTCGTTACATGCATACAATCAGACGTTTATCGTACGTACTGATTAATTTGCTAAAAGTGACTTAGGATAGTTTGCTTCCTAAATACGGATATTATATATTTTCAAAAAATATTATATGAGTATGCAACATCAATACTAACTAACCGCAACTTTTCACTTTCCGACATTTGCAGACTGACTAATGACCCGCAGCAACGGATTACCCTAAACTGGCGACAGTTTACGACAAAAAAATATAGCACAGTACTTGTAAGTTGGTATTTGCACTGACCTGTGTGCACTCGTTTGTGCGTGTTGAGGCTGGACTTTTGGGTGAACCGCTTGAGGCACAGATCGCACTGGAAAGGCCTCTCGCCGGTGTGGGTTCGCATATGCACTTCTAGATACGGTTTGCGACAAAATGCCGCATCGCACACCTAAGTTTGTTATAAACGAACGTATTAATAACAAGCACACGAGGAATGACGACACGAGTTTAGTCTAGTGGCTAGTAACCCTAGCTGTTAACCAAACGGTCGCGGGTTCGAATCCCGCTAGGGGCTAACGTTTATGTGTTAACATTTTACCTTTGCACCTGAGTCATGGATGTTTTGTATTTATATTTTATAACATATTTTATAACAAGATACCAAGATATCTATATACGAGTATTTCACTACAGACTTCGTCATATTATTGATGAAAGTGTTATATAACGTTATATAGACAAGTGGTCAAAATTGGGAAGTATCTTAAAAATTTACATTTTTTTAAGGTTTGTGCTCTTTTAAGGCTTGTGCTAGCATCTAGCCGTGTAGCGAAGATGAGACCTATGATGGAGCGAGCTCATCTAGAAGATGCCTATTCACTCCAACTATTAAAAGATTTGGGTTAATTCGTTGAAATCTCTCAAGACAAGATTAACTTTATAATGGAGGTGTGTATATTTTTTCAATATTCAAGTTTCATTTTTTTATCATCTTAGCTAAAGGACGTCCACTGCTTGACATAGGCCTCCCCCATATTTTCCGATAGGAACGGCCCTCATCAGTATTGGGTGGACCATCCTATGAATACCGGTCCATTCATATAATTTGTTCTGCCCACTGCCACTTCAACTAACTGAACCATCGGCCTTATGTCGGTAACTTTCGTACGTTTACGGATCTCATTACTAATTTGAGCATTGCCCTCTCCATAGCTCGTTGAGCTTTCTTATGAAGCTTATAGTTAAAGACCACGTTTCAGTGCCATATGTCAATCACTGGTAACACAATGTAGAGGCAAACTCTTGTTTTGAGGCATTGAGGAATTTTGATAACTCGTCGAGGTTTAAAAAATCCTTATATGTATAATATGATAATAGAAATGATATATTGTCACTTACAGTACACTGGAAGGGTTTGTTTCCGGAATGAAGTTTCATGTGGACGTAATAAGAAGACGCGGATGACAACACTTTACCACACACCTGTAAAGAACATATTTACATGTTTCATTAATTATAATTTACATTTTCATAATAAATAATAATAAAAAAACTTTTGAATTTCACAACAATTATCAGACCGCCTGGAGTAGTATGTGCAAATCAAATAGTAATAAATATTAAATTTGATTTGAAAAATAGAAAAATTTAAAAGTAGAATTACAAAGAAATATAACAATAACAACATTTATTTCATGCTAATCTTACTGATTTTACCGATTTCACTCTATCTACTGATAATTATATGAGCTAGAAAGAAACCATTAAAATTACGCACCAATAAAACTAAAAAAAAGAGAAGTATGCTTTTGGTCGAGAGAAAGTTTTTTAACCTGTATTATTTTATTACAAAAAAAAAAAAAAAAAAAAAACAAAAAAAAAGTGCCCATTATGGTTAAAACCGTTTTAATGAAAAATACAAATGCAGATGAAATGAAATAATGTTTTCATAAATGAGCGGGTTACTTTAATTATAAAATTAGATGAACAGATTTATGGCTTACCTTACAAGCTTGTGGTTTTGAACGTGGAGCGCCTTGACCACCGTTCAACACCTCCATTTTAGTTTGCACTGATCCCATATCCACACCCATCCCCTGTTACAGAATCACTAGTTAACTAGGATAATATGATTCCTGTCCCGATAGCAATCTTGAGGCATTAAGGGGAAGTTAGAATGCCTTCATACTCGCTGCCCTACTCATGTGCCGAAACACAATGAGGGGCCATTCATTAATTACGTAAGTTGTACGATTTTGACCACTTTAGACCCCTCTACTCCTATGTTAGAGCACATAAGACCTGTGGAATGCATTAGTTATACAGGGTATCCCAAGACTATGCGACATGAAGGGAAAGTACCTTAAATATATCGTAGATAGGATATTTTGCTGAAAGAAGACTTTGTTATTTTTAAAAGTTATTAATACTGCATTCAAAGATTTTCTAAAAATTACTTGCTTCGTCTGGGAATCGAAAAGATTTAAATGTGAAAAAAAACCCTATTTTTATGATGCCAATCGAAAGAATGGACAAAAAATTATAATTCTTCTTAAGTAAGATAGTATCTTAAAAGAAAGAAATAACGTAAAATGTTTGATTCAAATTTCAAGAATATTATTTATTGCCGACGACGACGTAATTTTTAGAAAATCTTTGAATGCAGTATACCTAACTTTTAAAAATAACATAAAGTCTTCTTTCAGCAAAATATCATCTACGATATTTAAGATACTTTCCCTTCATGTCACATAGTCTTGGGACATCCTGTATTCAAATAATTTTGTAAGTAGTACCAGAAGTAAAAATACCAGACAGGTTAGTAGTACCATGGGCAAAAAATATTATCCATGGCACTACTGGAAGTGACACCGGTAGTTCCACGGGTAAGTACCGGATTTCTAGGACACCCAATCCTTCTTAGGTAAGATTTTATCTGCTTTTAAAAAATGTACTAGAACTCAAAAAAGAATGCTTTTCAGCATGGAAACAAGGAAATGTTTGTTGAAAGTAAATCTTAAGTTATTAGACATTCATGTAAATTAAGTGATAGAGAAAATTAGTCAGTGCCATAACCTTAACCAGCTGAACGAACATACAAATTAAACATAGCATTTATCTGTATTAGAAAATAAATATGGTAGAATAAATTAAATATAAGTACCTGAGAACATTGCCGACTGTCCATTTCCAATTCAACACCTTCATCGTCCATCCCTTTAAAGCTAAGCTGCAAACAAAATTGGAACTCATTTTACTACTACATTAGGATGACATTAACAATTTAACACTGAAATAAGTTTGGCATAAGAGTGATGTACAAGTACCTACAAATTTTGATTGATCAGGATGATTTTGTATCAGCCTGAATTTTTTTTTTCAAAATTTTCTCCTATAAACGCAAATACTGGTTAGTATTTATACATTGAACGAAGGGCTTGCTTCTGCTGTACAAATATTGAATTTGTGTTTTGTCAGCATGTGTATTTCAGCTTCTGTGTCAATTTGTGTATATCTACCTTGTTTAATCACATAGTGAAATTTAGGTATCACTGTTTAGACTAAATTTAAAATGCTTGAACAAGAACCACAATTCAAAACATAGTAATAATTTTCATGTGAAATTCTTACCTCATCATCTTGTTGCAAATCATTTCTCATGTCCCGCTGTTGATGTTGTTCCATTAGATCCTGTTGAGTAAAAAAAAAACATTTTATTAGGAAACAAGTTTCTTTTAAAATTAAAAATTTAATTTTTGATTATGTAAATAACACGGTTAGTTGACCTTAACAGCATATATTAGTTTGGGGGTTAACATTAACTAACTGGATTTTTGTAAAGGTAAGTTTAAGTCACAATATTGCAGATCATTGTTGGTTCCATCTAATAGAAAGTCTTAAAAAATAATTAATCAATAAATTACGAACGATAAGTCGCGTCTGTTTAATGAGAGGCTTAAATATTAAATGACAGAGAACTATCCTTTTTTATCCACTATCCTATGACGATCCTCCAAAATCATTTACCTCATCATCTTGTAAGTCATTTCTCATATCCTGCTGTTGATGTTGTTCCATAAGATCCTGTTGGTGCTGCACTTGCTGCTGCACTATTAGACTGTCTTTTGAATCTTCCTGCGGATGGTGCTGGTTCATATTGATGATGCCATGAGCAGACTCTGACCGGGCTATTGTGGGTGGACCAGGGTGAAAGTGGGCATGTGATGAATAGAAACTGAAAAGAAGCAATCCCACAATCAAAATGGTGACTTGTGTGAATTTAGTTCATAATCTTATTAGATTGTAAAGCTTATAGATTATAAAGCTGAAGAGTTTTTGGTTGTACGCGCTAATCTGAGGAACTACTGGTTCGAATTGAAAAACTCTTTTTGTATTGGATAGTCCATTTATCGAGAAAGGCTATAGGCAATAGAGAACGCGGACGAAGTCGCGGGCACCAGCTAGTATTTAATAATAGTGAGTGGTTAAGATGCTTCCTGTATAAGAAGTGGATTGTTTGTAAAAGTAATATGCAGTGGCATAGCTTACCCTAAATGAGCCTTGTAGGTATCTGGCCAAGCCCAAATGTAGGGTAAAGATATTAAACAAAAGAAAAAAGCTCGCATGTTTTTAGACGGAATGCATTTCGACTAAACTCTTAAACGCTAAACTTGTAGGGCATTAGAATTTAGCTTACAGGTTAAAAATTTAAGTTAGACTCTAGATAACGTTTTACGAGCCCATTTCCCTATCCCTTATCCTTAATTAACCCTTACATTCAGCACCTGTGGCTTGTGTATAGGCGACAGTAGCCTGTCTGTCAACCTTAACAAAAAGGAAACCAAACGAAATTTTTGCTTACTCAAGTTGAGGCCCCTACGTTTTCTAGTTGATACTAGCGACCCGCTCCCGGTTTCGCCCACTGTGCATCCATGAGTGAAGACAGAATTAAAAAATCGGTCCAGCCGTTCTCGAGTTTTGCGCTAAGCAGCACATTTAGTATTTCATTTTTATTTATAAAGATTAAGGTATCAACCACTCAACAGGGGGATGTAGACTACATTGTAGAGTAGAGATTTTGTGCAAGGAAGTTTGTATGAAATGAAAGCAATGGTCATGTGGACATTTGCTTACCTCATAGGTTCAGCTTTGATCTGCTGTTCGAACATGGATATAGTGGCGAGTAGGTCGCCGGGGGGTGGCACCGGGACTCCCACGCCCCGGGCCACTCCCCCGACGCCCACGCCCCAGTGTGCCGGGAAACTAATGGCTCACGAAATTGCTCTCCTCCATGCTTAACTGCTGCCTCCTGAAACAAAAACCACCAATTAGCTCTACTATTAGTTAACAGTCGTAAATTTTTGAGCGCACCAAACCACCAAACAAATTCAATTGTTATTTTAATGATAAAAAAACTTTTTAAAAACAAGCTTTTATTGAATTTTTAAAAAGAAGAAAATAAACTTTAAATTAAATCAAACCAATCAATTTAGTACATGTATTAAACAATTTATTAAATGATATAAGCTTGTCGCGAGATTTACCTGTGTACTAATTAGTCTTGCTTGACATACTTATTGTAAGTAATTCTATGAAAGAAAATGTTTCTTATAAAATATGCAAATCTCGCGATATGCATCTTGGATGATCCACCATATTGGAATTATTGTGACGTTGTATTAGTTTTCGGGTTCTCCTCAGTAAGGCTTTTCATTTGATACCTATACTGTGGTAGTGCAGAAAAAATAACTAATCCGCCATCTTGGATGATCCGCCATGTTGGGATTATTGTGACGTTGTATTAGTTTTCGTATTCTCCTCAGCAAGCCCTTTCATTTGATACCCATACTGTGGTAGTTTTTTTTTTACAAGCGAAGAAACTTTCAAAAAGTACCTTATGACAAATACCGCATGCAAAGACAATAAATGTCATAAGGTTATGTGGGATTCTTACCGCACTAAAACTCCAACTCGGGATGGGTATGGTTCAGTCCTGAGGGGACTTTAGAACCGTCACCATTGTGGTAGTGCAGAAAAAGTAACTATATAGTCCGCCAACTTGGATAATCCGTCATATTGGAATTAGAATGACGTCACATAGCTAAGCATGCATTGTCATCCAAAATAAGCGTGTATACCAAATTTCATCTCAATCGGTTAAAGATAACTGATTTAAAATTCAGTTGCAAGATTCAACCTGGACAAACATACATACATACACACATTGCAAGTTAATAAAAAGCTTGTAAAATAAAAAAAAGGAGGTTCTCAATTCGACTGTATTTTTTTTTTAATGTTTGTTACCTCATAACTTTCGACTGGGTGAACCGATTTTGATGATTCTTTTTTTATTTGAAAGCTGGTGCTTCTCGTGTGGTCCCATTTCAATTTGGTCCAATTCTGACAATGGCATCCATGAGAAAACGGTTTGGTCGTTTTTTTTTTTTTGTTAAAAAGAGTTATTCTTGCGTGCGATACCCTAAGAGCCAACTTATTTAAAATTCAATAACATTTATAAACATGTTCACTAGAGTCAATCGCACCATTCGTTCGACAGAACGTTTTATTGGATGCAAAAAAATGAGAATTATTTTCTTTAGCCACACCAGCCAGCCACACGTGAGCCAAATTCTCGGTTGGTGTGGACGTAGCTAACTCTTATTTAATCTGAGACGTACTTAGCCACGGATTGCCTCCGGCGCACATTGGCTCTGCCGAGAGCTTTGTTCCTACCCTCTAATAAGACCTCGGGCCCGAAGTCATGCGTTGTAGATAAACTGACCGTGCTCAGTGCTTCGGTGTGCGTTGTGCGTAAGGTGTGAACGCTCATCGTTTTGGCTCGCTAGTCAATTAAAGTTGACGTTTAAAAATGTATACGGAAAGTTACTTATTTCCTCAAAAATTATATTCATTGCTCCTTTTTTTGCTCTAGCTGTCCATTTCTGAATCTTCGACAGCTTCTGGTTTAATCTGCCTCGCGAGGCCCACTTTGGAGTATTACCCGAGGCTTCCGCGCGAGCCAAAGCCGCGAGGCAGCCTCGTGTGCCTAAGTCATGGTGACTGTCCTAAAAACATTTTTATGTGGTTTTAATGTAGCTGCTCTTACCTGTCCGCCTTACGCCCGGTTTATATTTCGACTAACGACAATAATAACTTAAGGACGCCTATACGTTTTTGACGTTACGATTTCCGTCAAAAAGAAGGATTAACACACGCGCACGGGTCGCGCACACAGTGACGCTGTCGGCAAGGCAGAAAACAGACGACACTTGTAGTCTTGATATTTGTTGTAATTTTGTTATATATTTACCTATTCGTGTCAGTTTAGTATCGATTTATAAAAATAAAAAAATGATCCTTGAAATGAGCAAAGTGAAGTGTAGGTATATAAAAAATACACTTTTGTTTATGACTAAAAATAAACATTGAGGGCTGACAATGGACTTTGAAGACACCCTATGCAACTTCAAAACGGAAAAACCATACTATAAAATTCTTAACCTTAAAATAATACTTATAAAACAGCCTCTAAATAATTTGCTTATGTCTAATCACTTTAGTCTAATGATGGCATTCATTACTCAATTTTTATATACTTTTTATATACGGAGGGAAAGTACCTTGAATATTATAGATGGAACATTTTACTGAAAGAAAACATTATTTTAATTTAAAAAACAATTTAAACTGCATTCATAGACTTTTAAATAATTACATGGTTGAACCGGGAATCGAACCCGCTACACGAGAAAAAAAATTACCCTGTAGCTTTATCATGCCGATCGAAAGGCTTCATCATAAGGATTACTTCTTGCTAAATAACATAGTGTCAGAAATAAAAGGAAGACTATGAATTTTAACATTTGATGTGAAATTTTGTTCAGAAAAATGAAAAGCTGACATTGCCGTAAGGACATACAACTGACATTATCATAAATACCTATTACCATTTAGTAATAGTCACAGAACAAGGGACTATCTCAATGAACACTTTCGTCCCTGGATCGGGACAAATGGACAAAATGGATGGCCGCCGAGATCCCCAGATCTAACCTCGTTAGATTTTTGTGTAAAAAATTTAGTTTACAAGAACCAGTATGAAAGTGTCCACGAGCTACAAACAGAGCTTAGACGTATTATTCTAAATATCCACCACAAGATCAAAAAATCGACAGGGAGTGAAATAATCAAAAGAGTGCGACTTTGTAATCAACAGTATGGGACTCATTTTGAGCATTTGATAAATTGATAAATTTTGTATTAAAAATGTTAAAATTCATAGTCTTTCTTTTATTTCTAACACTATGTTATTTCGCAAAAAATAATCCTTATGGTGAAGCCTTTCGATCGGTATGATAAAGCTACAGGGTAATTTTTTTTCTCGTATAGCGGGTTCGATTCCCGATTCAACCATGTAATTATTTAAAAATCTATGAATGCAGTGTTTTTTAAATTAAAATAATGTCTTCTTTCACTAAAATGTTCCATCTACAATATTCAAGGTACTTTCCCTCCATGTGGCATAGTCGTGGGACGCTCTGTATATCATCATCATCAATCAATACTAATAATAAATCTGTAAGTGTGTATGTACGAGTATGTAATATGTATGTATGTATGTATGCATGTATGTTCCTCCATAACTACGAAGATTTTCATGAAACTTTGTAGATAAACATTTAGCCGTACAGGACACAGGGTACTTAGGCTAACTTTTTTCTTTTTCAACGCGCACGAAGTCGCGGACGCCAGCCTAGTATTTATGTTACTAGCTCACATAATTTTATCTTACATACCTCACAACCATAACTATATTGTATATTTATTTCTTTGTCCCTTCTCCGTCCATTTATCATTATTCTTCCTAACCATCGCGAAACTATCAGAGGTAGGTATTCCGAGTTTGGGCTCTTTTTGTTTGTATTCATGAGTACTTACATGCTGGATGACTTGGCTGACCTGATGATGGACTCCGGAGACACCCCATGGAACTCCGAAACTATCAGAGTTAGGTATCCCGAGTTTGGGCTCTTTTTGTTTGTATTCATGAGTACTTACATGCTGGATGACTTGGATGACCTGATGATGGACTCCGGAGAGACCCCATGGAACTCCGAAACTATTAGAGGTGGGTATCCCGAGTTTGGGCTCTTTGTGTTTGTATTCATGAGTACTTACATGCTGGATGACTTGGCTGACCTGATGATGGACTCCGGAGAGACCCCATGGAACTCCGAAACTATTAGAGGTGGGTATCCCGAGTTTGGGCTCTTTGTGTTTGTATTCGTGAGTACTTACATGCTGGATGACTTGGCTGACCTGATGATGGACTCCGGAGAGACCCCATGGAACTCCGAAACTATCAGAGTTAGGTATCCCGAGTTTGGGCTCTTTTTGTTTGTATTCATGAGTACTTACCTGCTGGTTGACTTGCCTGACCTGATGATGGACTCCGGAGACACCCCATGGAACTATGAAGCTATCAAAGGTAGGTATCCCGAGTTTGAGTTTTTTTTGTTTGTATTCATGAGTACTTACATGCTGGATGACTTGGCTGACCTGATGATGGACTCCGGAGAGACCCCATGGAACTCCGAAACTATCAGAGTTAGGTATCCAGAGTTTGGGCTCTTTTTGTTTGTATTCATGAGTACTTACATGCTGGATGATTTGACTGACCTGATGATGGACTCCGGAGAGACCCCATGGAACTCCGAAACTATCAGAGTTAGGTATCCCGAGTTTGGGCTCTTTTTGTTTGTATTCACGAGTACTTACCTGCTGGATGACTTGGCTGACCTGATGATGGACTCCGGAGAGACCCCATGGAACTCCGAAACTATCAGAGTTAGGTATCCCGAGTTTGGGCTCTTTTTGTTTGTATTCATGAGTACTTACATGCTGGATGACTTGGCTGACCTGATGATGGCCTCCGGAGACACCCCATGGAACTCCGAAACTATTAGAGGTGGGTATCCCGAGTTTGGGCTCTTTTTGTTTGTATTCATGAGTACTTACATGCTGGATGACTTGGATGACCTGATGATGGACTCCGGAGAGACCCCATGGAACTCCGAAACTATTAGAGGTGGGTATCCCGAGTTTGGGCTCTTTTTGTTTGTATTCATGAGTACTTACATGCTGGATGACTTGGCTGACCTGATGATGGACTCCGGAGAGACCCCATGGAACTCCGAAACTATCAGAGTTAGATATCCCGAGTTTGGGCTCTTTTTGTTTGTATTCATGAGTACTTACATGCTGTATAAATAAATAAATAAATATTTTCATACTTTCCACATATGATCCAGTTCCAAAGTAAACAACTAATGCTTGTATTATGGATACCAGACAGTTAATATATTTTTTTGTAAATACATACATATTATAAATACAAAACATCCATGACAGGTGCAAAGGTAAAATGCTAACACAAACATTTGCCCCTAGCGGGATTCGAACCCGCGACCGTTTGGTTAAGAGCTAGGATTAGGCACTAGCCACTAAACCAAACGAGTCGTCAAGTCACAGTACTTACAGTTCAGCCAAGTCATCCAGCATGCAAGTACTCATGAATACAAACAAAAAGAGCCCAAACTCGGGATACTTATCTCTTTCTGTTTCAAAGTTCCGTGGGATGTCTCCGGAGTCCATCATCAGGTCAGCCAAGTCATCCAGCATGTAAGTACTCATGAATACAAACAAAAAGAGCCCAAACTCGGGATACTTATCTCTTTCTGTTTCAAAGTTCCGTGGGATGTCTCCGGAGTCCATCATCAGGTCAGCCAAGTCATCCAGCATGTAAGTACTCATGAATACAAACAAAAAAAGCCCAAACTCGGGATACCTAACTCTGATAGTTTCGGAGTTCCATGGGATGTCTCCGGAGTCCATCATCAGGTCAGCCAAGTCATCCAGCATGTAAGTACTCACGAATACAAACAAAAAGAGCCCAAACTCGGGATACCTAACTCTGATAGTTTCGGAGTTCCATGGGATGTCTCCGGAGTCCATCATCAGGTCAGCCAAGTCATCCAGCATGTAAGTACTCACGAATACAAACAAAAAGAGCCCAAACTCGGGATACCTAACTCTGATAGTTTCGGAGTTCCATGGGATGTCTCCGGAGTCCATCATCAGGTCAGCCAAGTCATCCAGCATGTAAGTACTCACGAATACAAACAAAAAGAGCCCAAACTCGGGATACCTAACTCTGATAGTTTCGGAGTTCCATGGGGTCTCTCCGGAGTCCATCATCAGGTCAGCCAAGTCATCCAGCATGTAAGTACTCATGAATACAAACAAAAAAAACTCAAACTCGGGATACCTACCTTTGATAGCTTCATAGTTCCATGGGGTGTCTCCGGAGTCCATCATCAGGTCAGGCAAGTCAACCAGCATGTTAGTACTCATGAATACAAACAAAAAGAGCCCAAACTCGGGATACCCACCTCTAATAGTTTCGGAGTTCCATGGGGGGTCTCCGGAGTCCATCATCAGGTCAGCCAAGTCATCCAGCATGTAAGTACTCACGAATACAAACAAAAAGAGCCCAAACTCGGGATATCTAACTCTGATAGTTTCGGAGTTCCATGGGATGTCTCCGGAGTCCATCATCAGGTCAGCCAAGTCATCCAGCATGTAAGTACTCACGAATACAAACAAAAAGAGCCCAAACTCGGGATACCTAACTCTGATAGTTTCGGAGTTCCATGGGATGTCTCCGGAGTCCATCATCAGGTCAGCCAAGTCATCCAGCATGTAAGTACTCACGAATACAAACAAAAAGAGCCCAAACTCGGGATACCTAACTCTGATAGTTTCGGAGTTCCATGGGATGTCTCCGGAGTCCATCATCAGGTCAGCCAAGTCATCCAGCATGTAAGTACTCACGAATACAAACAAAAAGAGCCCAAACTCGGGATACCTACCTCTGGTAGTTTCGGAGTTCCATGGGGTGTCTCCGGAGTCCATCATCAGGTCAGCCAAGTCATCCAGCATGTAAGTACTCACGAATACAAACAAAAAGAGCCCAAACTCGGGATACTTAACTCTGATAGTTTCAGAGTTCCATGGGATGTCTCCGGAGTCCATCATCAGGTCAGCCAAGTCATCCAGCATGTAAGTACTCATGAATACAAACAAAAAGAGCCCAAACTCGGGATACTTAACTCTGATAGTTTCAGAGTTCCATGGGATGTCTCCGGAGTCCATCATCAGGTCAGCCAAGTCATCCAGCATGTAAGTACTCATGAATACAAACAAAAAGAGCCCAAACTCGGGATACTTATCTCTTTCTGTTTCAAAGTTCCGTGGGATGTCTCCGGAGTCCATCATCAGGTCAGCCAAGTCATCCAGCATGTAAGTACTCATGAATACAAACAAAAAGAGCCCAAACTCGGAATACCTACCTCTGATAGTTTCGGAGTTCCATGGGGTCTCTCCGGAGTCCATCATCAGGTCAGCCAAGTCATCCAGCATGTAAGTACTCATGAATACAAACAAAAAGAGCCCAAACTCGGGATACCTAACTCTGATAGTTTCGGAGTTCCATGGGGTCTCTCCGGAGTCCATCATCAGGTCAGCCAAGTCATCCAGCATGTAAGTACTCATGAATACAAACAAAAAAAACTCAAACTCGGGATACCTACCTTTGATAGCTTCATAGTTCCATGGGGTGTCTCCGGAGTCCATCATCAGGTCAGGCAAGTCAACCAGCATGTTAGTACTCATGAATACAAACAAAAAAACTCAAACTCGGGATACCTACCTTTGATAGCTTCAGAGTTCCATGGGGTGTCTCAGGAGTCCATCATCAGGTCAGCCAAGTCATCCAGCATGTTAGTACTCATGAATACAAACAAAAAGAGCCCAAACTCGAGATACTTATCTCTTTCTATTTCAAAGTTCCGTGGGGCGTCTCCATTTCCGATATTATCTACCTACTTAGTAGATATCATCAATCAATACTAATAATAAATCTGTAAGTGTAGGTATTGTATGTATACGAAGATTTTCATGAAACTTGGTAGATAAACATTTAGACGTACACAGGATAGGCTACTTGTTTCTTTTTCAACGCGAACGAAGTCGCGGGCGCCAGCTAGTACATAATAATTTGAATTGCATGTTGGTAAAAAAAATATAGTTTTGGCTAAAGTATCAAAGGCGTTTAGTCGATTATTTCGTATCTGTATACAATAAGTTCGATCTTGAACAGAGCGACACAGGTCCTACCTCGACGACGCCTTGGCGTAGACTGAGTGTTGAGCAAGACGTGTTCGAAAACGCAAACATACAAAAGCGAAGCCGTTTTGAGCCTTGTTTCTTTGCAATAAGGCAAATTTCAAATGAGTTTTTATAAAAATAATTTTATTTTTTTACTGAGTTTCTAGGCCTTTTTTTGTAATTTTTTGTGGGAGGAATTAAAATAGACTTTATAGGCCGTCTGTAAGTAAATTTATTGTTTTTTTAAATGCTCTAATTATTCAGATCTGTGTACCGAAACAGACACTGTTTTAGGCGTTTTCTCGAAAATGCTTTTGGGAAATAGATCACTAGAAGGGGTAAAAA
Source organism: Synanthedon formicaeformis (assembly GCA_945859745.1). Taxonomy (NCBI): domain Eukaryota; kingdom Metazoa; phylum Arthropoda; class Insecta; order Lepidoptera; family Sesiidae; genus Synanthedon; species Synanthedon formicaeformis. The sequence continues at coordinate 7,990,739 of OX243969.1, read as the reverse complement.
AGATAATTTTCATTTTCGCGTGGGACAAACTGTAGTTAAGGAATTTATTTACCCATATAAGTTAAAAACTTGTTTTCATAAGTGACAGATTACCTAATAAATGAACCGCAAGACGTTGGTTTTTGATGGATTTCGTATACGCCTCCTTAACTCGCTACTGTACTTATTGAAGTTTAAAATGCCTGGTTTACACAATGCAAGCTGCTGACTGAACAGTTGACAGTTGCTCGCATTATGTATGTACTTATATGTCAGTAGCTCGGCTTGCCTAAGTTGTTTTCATGACGAGAATAGCTGCCTGGTCTGTGCAAGTTGTTGCTGGAGTAGTAGGTACTCAGATCTTGCAATGTCGAGTCAACGTGATTTATTAAAACAAAAAAACTGTGATAAGGTCTATGACCTCAATACTAAGCTTTGAATTAGAAAATGTTTATAAAAAACTTAAAAAAATAGACTGGCTACTGAGTGATGTGCCAGCTGCTGCCATGCGAGTGATAGGGGAAGGCGAGCAGATGGGTGAAAACCAAAAATATTGAAGTTACTGTCCAACTCGCAAGTGCAAGTAACTCATATAACTACGCCCACAGTGTAAGTTGCTGCACTGCAACTACTAAGTAGAGCGACGCGCACTATGTTAACCAGGCATTATAATAAGTTCACACCGAGAGACGGCATGGCGCACCCGTTTTAATATAGAGCTCGTTTGCTGTGCAGAAGGGTACGCAGTTCAGTGAGTATACAATATGCAGCGCGATGTTGCAAGATACATCGCGTACTCCATGTGTAGTGGATTCGTTCTATATTGCATTGCTTGCCTTGGAATCTCGTCATGTCGCGTCTCGGTATGAGCTGAGCCATGAGCCGTGGAGTCAAATCACACCACAGTGCCGTAAATAGGGCAGTGCCACCGGTGCCCAGGCACAGGGCGTAGACCCTGGGGGGGGCGCAAGAATGGACAGACCAGGCAGGACTATTATTTTTTCGGTTTGCTCCTGATAAGTTCCCACTGCGCCCCTATAGTGCTCGATTCCAACACATACGTGCCAGTATCATCAAAAACGTCTATTAAATTAGACAAAACATCGAGCTAATTTTTTTGGCAGACACAGTAGGTGGTATAATAGGCGAAGTGTCCACTTAACATCAGATGGCTCGTCTGCTTGTTTGCCCACACCTACATCAGTTCTTTAAAAAAATAGATTTTTCTTCCAAAATATTAGATAATTGGTCCACCAACACCAAGTTCCTTTGTGCTTTATTTTATCAACCTGAATGAAATAAAGTAGGCCTATACATAGCATTGCTCTATCTAGGGTACCTATAATATCTAAAAAAAAAAACAAGGGCGCAGTTATAGAAGCTCGCACAGGGCGCAAAAAAGGCTATTTACGGCACTGCACACCAAAACGCAAACCTTACTTACTATATAAAGAGGGTTCGCAGACTTAACATAGCTTCACGATAATTAACTACAGTTAAACGGATATTGTGTTCAACATCGATACTAAATATAAACTTATATTTTTAAATAGAACTATTCAACTAGAAATTATTATAGTCTGAGAGTCAGTAGACAATTTAGGGCAACTATTTGAAACTGTGAAATATCTGTCTAAATACATTTAAATAGAAGATTTGACCGAGATTTTTATGTATTGTCGGCAAGCAGCTACACCTACTGTCAGAGTAAATTGGGTATTGTAAGCAGGCAGGTCGATGATCCATTGAGGACATAATTAAATTATATAGATAGATAAGTCGCTTAATAACACAAACAACGTCATGGGAGTTGCGTTTCAGACCTTGATAGGGTAAAATGTTATCAGGTAAGGAATAGGCAAAGGGCTCTGGCCAAAGAAACATTAGACAAACCCATTGGTAGAGAGGTTAAGGTACTTCTTAAGGCAAACCCATTGGTAGAGAGGTTAAGGTACTTCTTAAGGCAAGTACCTTAACCTCTACCAATGGGTTTGTCTAATGGGTTTGAGACATGAGCGCTCTGACTCAAGGTTCACAACAGTCTGACTCAAGGTTGACTCTAGTCTGGGTTTGTAGGGTTGCATCCCCTGTCCATTATTTGGTTGTAGCATAACAAAAGCCTATAGTGGACACTATAGGCTAAATATACTAGTCTATTCTATGTGAATGCAAAGTGGGAAAGTGATGAAAGCTTAGCTTAATAAAATTAAATAGTGTCAGAAAAACACTGGTATCAGCAAATTGTAGAATACTGTTTTGTTTATGGCATTCAAATATTTTTATAAATATTCTTAATTATTGCCCTTTCTTTTGGGGTTTAAAAGGTGGTAGGCACCTAAATATCATTTATTTAGGTCAGGGTTTCTTAAACTTTTTGACGGACCCATGTCAAAGAATAATTAGAAAAAGAAAATAGGTAAGACTCATTTATTTATATTAAAAAATCACCTATATTTTAGTTAATTAACTAAATACTTAATGCTTCCTATTTCTTATGTAAGGGACATAGTACATAAAGAGTGGGCAACAATATTAAAAAAAAAACAATTTATAACTTTTAAAAAATATGTACTCTTTTAAAAAATATATAAATACATATCAGAGGTATAAGAGGTAAAGGTTAATAAAGCAGGTAGGTAACTATATAATTCCAATATAACTATTACTTAGTAATAGTTAGGAATATTATTATGTACCTTAACAATTTTATCAAATCATAATGATAGATGTTTTATTTAGGTTAATTAGTAATAATTACAACAATTTAAACAATATAATATATACAATATAATAATATAGGTAAAGGATTATTTATAAATGTAAATACCATAACAATCAATATTTTGATGAATTACAATAGGCATAAAAATAATGGTTTTTTAAATTTATCTAGTAAGTTAGGTGACAGTGCAAAATGAAAAACAAAAAGCTGTAGAATTTCTAACTTAGTTAATGCACTTATTTATTTCATTACAATTTTTAAGCTACAGTAAAATAAAAGGAAAACAAATATTAGCACAATATTTACATAAATAACAATTTATAGGAAGATTAGTACTTAATAAAATCAACAATTGATGAAGAAAACTCATTAAGTAAAGCTTGTTTATTTAAGGGCCTCTTTCACCATCTGTCAAGTAGGCTATAACCGTCATTTAAAGTCTTTCACCAACTACAAGTGTTGATTAGTTACTTTAAAAAATAATTTTATGTTTTATTAAATTAAATTATGCACTCGGTTTACTGCATCCTTCGATAGGCGATTTTTTATTATAATTTTCTTTTTAATGTTTTAGACATTTACAGTACAAACAAAGGTAAGTATATCAGCCCTATTATCCCTGGTGACCTACTTGACACATGGTGAAAGAGGCCCTGAGTAAAATAATTAAGCATTTAAGTAAGTATGTAGATCACATTTTGACATTTTACATGCAAACAGCAAAAAAATATTATATATTTTTATTTGTTTTTAACAGAACACAACAACAAACGACACAACAGAAGCATAAATAACTCAAAAGAACCAAAGATATACTTATAATATATACGTAGGTATAACTACTGATTAGTACCTACAAATTCTTATCTTTCTAACAAACAAGCATAGTAGGAACTCTTTACCTACATAATATTATGTGTGTATATCAATAATTTACAATCATTGTGAAAGTGTAAACAAAAAAATATTTATACACTATATTTACTTATAGAAAATGTTATATATGACGGAAGCTCACCGACTGTCTCCGCCCAACCTCCCCCCCGGCCATCAATAAAATGGCAAATTCGTTATTGAATTTTGTCCCCAAGTTTCGAGCTGTAGCTGCGCGATGCCGGTTGTTAAGCGGCTAGGAAACAATACAATTACCGCCACTACTCACTCTAACGTAAACAATGATGTTTGAAATGTTTTATTAGTCACTTTAATAGTTCAAGTTATGTCATATTTTAATAACTAAATACACAAAACGAACTACATTATTAGTTTGCGTCCCGTAAACACATTTATTGTTTACACAATACGTAAAATACAACGAGTAATATAAAGGCGGGTTTTTTTGTAACATTCCTATCCTATAAGAGGGAGTGGGATTTCATTATTATTTCCTTTTTAATGCATAATGTTAGGCTTTGAGTTGCGCTTATGTTAATTTATCGTTAGTTTCGTAATAATGTGGAATCATTGTTTTACTCACATAAGTAAGAAACGCCTATCGGTAGCGTCGTAAACAGAAACTCATAAATTAAAAGCACTAATTACACAATTTCGTTAAGATTGGCCATTCGAATTATGTTTTTCTTAGACACCGACATAAAATGGCTGCTACCTCATTGTTCTGCGCGTTCGTTCGTGCGCATAGAAGCCGTGAACGCTTGGGGACGATTTCTCCTCCAATTAAAATTATGGCGCGAAATTTAAGATGTCATTAGATCTAAATCTACTTTAGATCTTTGTTAGATCTAAAAAAAATCTTTATTCAAAATATGTTTTACATACTTTCACAATGATACTGCAAAATATATAAACCGTAATAACGACAAAAAATAAGAGCGTAGCGTACATATTCAAGTTACATTTGTAATCATCACTTTTGCAAGTATTGTATTTATTATTCTCTTCTTTATGTACTAAAAGTTTTTCTCGATGACGAATACCTTCTATGTGTTGGTGAAGTTGATTATCAGAGTTCGTATATATATCACAAATTACACAATGATATCTTCTGTACTTCTTGGAGGTTTTATTAAATTGAAAATTTTCCATTGCCAATTATTTCTTTTCCTAAAAATAATATTGAGATCGAGGTAGGTCAGCACCAGTCTGTACTGGTGCTGACCTAGCTTATGCATACCTAAGCTAAGTCACATTTATGTATGTCTTTTATGTAAGTCTTGTCTATAAAACTATTCGCTTTATGTACTTACACAAGATAATAAACAAGTCGTTATGGATGGGTTTCAATTAATTAATCTTGCAGGAAACTAGTCAGTCTGTTTAGACCCCTTTCGTATTTAGACGCCTATATAGTGTTACTAATAGTGTTAAATTCTTAAAGCGACTAATTTTTAAAATAGTGTAACAAAATTAAATCTTTAAGATAATAATAGACAATGTCACCCTCACCGATGCGGGGACGAAATCAATTTAAAAAAAAAAAACCAGTTACATTGCATAGAACAAATGAATATAATTTTTATATCTACCCTCTTAAATATAAAAATTATTTATTAGTTGGTATTGTAGGTACACTTATTACTTGTTAAAACGTTTGATCTTGAATATTTCTACAATAATGTACCTACACATAAACAATATGATAAAATATTACTTAGCTGTAGTTTACCAGTTTACCTATGTATTATATATACTTACCTACTCTTTTTTTATAAGCGAAGAAATCTTCAAAAGATACATTTATGACAAGTGTCGCATGTGAGAATTCCCTTGTAGATAGATATCGTTCAGTCCAAGAGAGTAGTTATATTCTTTGGTTCAATCCTGGGGACTTTGGAACCGTCCACGGACGTCCTACTCTAAAATAATATTTAGTATACTAAATATATATTTTAATAAATAATTAAGTAAATATTGAATTTATTTAATAAAACTATTAATTAGATTAATATTAATCAGGTAAATAGGATGCAAGCTGAACGCGGCCCACGCAGCCTGCTCGTGCGGTCCCCGTCGTTGCTCTACGCAAGTATTACATTCGATACACAACTTGTGTCGATTGTAGCTTGCCAGTTTTTCAGTTGAACACCCATACAAGTTAGTCTGTACTTTTAAGGCCGCACGAGCACTTGAACAGACTTGAACAAGCTTACATTCAAGTTTTTTTTACTGCTTGACTTAGAAGAAAGGAAAAATTCGTTAATAACTCTAAAATAAACTTCTACACTTCACTGTATAGAGCTTAATTAGGCTGCTAATTTATTAAATATAATCATATTAATAGTAATAACCATTAAATTTATAGCATAATGTTTACTATTAAAGTTGTATTTCCTATTATAAATATAAAAATATAAATAAACTTGCTGTTTAAATATTTTACTTTACAAAATCCATAGATAAATTAAATATTTTAATTACTTTGTTCTGTGTACCAAGAATTCACTCTACGTCTCCCTTCTCCTTTGTCTGTCAGGTTTGGTTGTCTGTCAGTCTGACAACTTTTGTTTATGGTCTCTTTCCAAAGTTGTTTGTGACCATGGCGGTAGGTGTTATTTAAATTTCTTTAAATTTATCTTATTGAATCAGTGAAACTATGCCATTTTTGAAAGGATATATTACAATAAGTTTTATACACATTAATTATGTTTCGTTGCAGTTATTTATTTTTGACATTATTTCATTTATGTTCATACAAAATATTATTTATTATAACCTATATTTTGCCATGTCTGAAGAGATAGTAATGGATATTTTACACAAAATGAATAGTTATTATGAGGAGTGAAAACTTTGTTTACAGCGTGTACCACCACCCGCTTTGAAAAAAGAAAAGAAGGAGAAGAAGGCTCCTAAAGATAACTCCAAAAATGTTATGCGAAACCTTCACATCAGAAAGCTCTGCCTGAACATCTGTGTTGGTGAATCTGGTGATAGATTGACACGTGCTGCCAAGGTATGTACCTACTTGCTTTTTATCATTTTCATGACTGATGCAATACTTCTATTATTTATATGTTACCTACACTGATAACAATAAATAAAAAACCCATCACCAGTGTGACTAAGTACTTTCATGCATTTGTAGCAAATCTAGCAATAAGTAGAATAATACAGTGATAGTCTAATTATGTGACTTCATATTGCCTGAGACCTTTATTTCTTGTCCACTTAACAAAAAAATATATTATTACTTACTAGCTGTTGCACGCTACTTTGCCTGCGTAACTGTATAAAATATAGCATATGTTACTTGCTGAAATGTAGCTTTCTATTGGTGAAAGAATTTTCAAAATTGTTCCTGTAGTTTTGAGTTTATTTATTAAAAACATACAAAAGTACAAATCTCTCTTTATAATATTAGTATAGACTAGCTGACTGCTGACCCCACATTCATTGCTCAATCACTATCACTACATATTATAAAACAGTACTCCGCCGCGTCTGTCTGTCTGTCTGTTCGAGATAAACTCAAAAACTACTGTACTGATTTTCACCAATAGATAGAGTGGTTCTCGAGGAAGGTGTTAGTATATAATTTACAAAGTTTCGCAGGCGAAGTCGCGGGCAGCAGCTAGTTTTAAATAGTCCTAACAATAAAGGACACTACAAAAAAATCGGCAAATTCAGTCATACCATTCTCAAGTGATGCTGTCATACATGTGGTTTTTATATGATTTTGATTTAGAATAGATATTGATTAATGTTTACACTAATTAATGAATAGGTACATATACATTTTATTTATTCTTGGCGTGACATTGTTCAAGATTCACACTCCAATGTGTGATTCTTTGTAAATTCATGCAACATTAATATTTCTTATTTGCAACTTCCGAGTACTATCCCACTTACTGCTGGGAATACTACAAGAAATAACATTTATTTATTGTGCTAAGCGCCTCTTTCACAAACGTCAAGTAGGCCAAACTGTCATTTAAAATCACCGGTAACCGGGGATAATGGAGCTGATATACCTTTGTTTGTACGGTAAACGTCCCAAACATTAAATAGAAAATAATAAAAAAAATTCGGCTATCGAATGATGCAGTAAACAAGTGCATAATTCAATAAAACAGAAAATTATTTTTAAAAGTGACTAATCAACACATTACTCGTAGTTTGTGAAAGAGGCCCTTACTTTACTCCGCTGGCAACACACTGAATAATATAATTTTAAATTTCTAAAGGCTCCAAAGTATTGAAGTTTATTTAGAATTACAGTTATGTCTGTATATTGGAAGCAAATTATTCTAAGTCATATTTAGCAAATTATTCAGAGCCGAACATGTAACATAATCAAAAACTAAACTTTTTTTGTTTTCTTTTATAGGACTTAAAAGAGTATGTTACCAGTAAATGGTGCTTAAAATATTTATTCCAATGGCATCAGTGTTTTTTTTAATTGATTTAGGGCAGTATCCCTCCAGTATACAGATATATTCCAGAAAATTATTATTGAAGTTGTTGATATGTTGGGCGTCAATTGTGTCTCCTGAGTTACAGTTAGTAAATATCCTGCTAACTAAATCATTGGAATGATTGGCTAGCTTCTCTTTGCAGTTTGCAAATGAACTTTTGATCTGCTCCGTTACATTGCAAAGTTGCTATTATATGAAACTATCCGTTTATTACGGTTGGTTATTTTGTGATCCCTTGGAGGTCACTATAACCGATTTACACTGTACATGAAATCTTATAACTCTCATAGACCTGTCTAGAATTCAAACCTGCATCTGATGGGTCAGACACGATATACACTGTGCCCATTGTCACCACAGTTGTACTCGTATAATATTGAATAAGAAATATGTTTTTAATGCATGTTACAGGTGTTGGAACAGCTTACGGGCCAACAACCAGTATTCTCTAAGGCTCGTTACACTGTGCGATCTTTTGGCATTCGTCGTAATGAAAAGATTGCAGTTCACTGCACTGTCCGTGGCGCTAAGGCCGAAGAGATCCTTGAGAGAGGTCTTAAAGTAAGTTTCAATTTTGCTTATATGTAGTTTTAAGTGGCCTTTTTTTTATAAATTACTAGCTGGTGCCCGTGACTTCATGTTGAAAAGAAATAATTGAATAAATAAAAGATGATAAAATATGTAAAGCGATATAACGTCTGACATACATTGACACCTGACATTATACTTTTGCCAAGCATTGAATCATAATTTTTAAATACCTGGTACCCTATTGATATATTTAGCCAATGTCCATCCTGAAATCGGTACTAACCATTGGTGATTTTTTAAAATCTGATTTAGAGTATTTCGAAGATTATAAATGTTACCTGTTTATAATATTAGTATATATATTCAACTTTTGCAGCAATATTGAAGCTTGTGAATTTTGCTAATTTTATCATTGTTCCCTAAAATTACAGTCCTTCAGTAAATGCAAATGTGTCTCTTTATTATCTACATTGTTATTATTTGAAGGTTCAAATGTTAAATTGTTTATAACCTTAAACATTGTGGAAGAAATTAATGTGAAATGCTCTATTTTTTTTACAGGTAAGAGAATACGAGTTGAGGCGTGATAACTTCTCGGCTACCGGTAATTTCGGTTTCGGTATTCAAGAACACATTGATTTGGGTATCAAATATGATCCCGCAATCGGTATCTACGGTCTAGACTTCTACGTTGTTCTCGGGCGGCCAGGTGAGATATCAATTGATTTGTTAAACCTCTAAATTTGCACATTTTGTTCAAGGATGTTGTCATTTTGAGCTGGCTGACATCCTGTAAAGTATGTGCCATATTAATCTTGACTTGCAACAATTATATTTTTTCATAATTATTTCTTTATTCAAGTTAAGGCACACTTTGTTGGTGGATTGTACATAATACAATCGTTTAAAAAAAAATTTTTTTAAACTGATTTTAAAAAACGATGCACATTTTATTATCACTTTTCTCCACTTTTTGGTTTATGGAGTAAATCGATTTGTGCAATGAAAAACTCATATAATATGTTAGCTATCATTTCCGAAATTATATACTAATGCTTTTCATTTTTCTTGTTATGTTACATATACTATTATATGATAAATAGTTCATTACATGCCTTTTGTTACTTCTGTTAATATAAATAGCGTAACACAATTAATCTTAATGCCCCAAGGTGAATTTATCTTGCGTCTTTCATCTCTAGCTTCCTTACCATGGGATACCTAAAAATGTGTGGCATGACTTGATATTTTTTGGAGAATGGGTTTTGTTTTAAATACCAAATGGGGTATCATGGGACTGAATGAACTAGTGCTGAATTGCCAGAAAATTTGAAGATTGAAAATATTATTAGAATGCATGTTTATTGTTTATCAGAGCCAACTTTGTGGATTAATCTATTTGGGATTCAGGTGTATTCACGTTTCAGGCAACTTGGGATTTGGTTGTAATGGACTGCAACCATTTAGCTTTTTTTCGTTAGTCTTGAATTTTGGTACCTATTTTGTTGCAGGTTTCAATGTGGCGCACAGACGACGCAAGACAGGGAAGGTTGGGTTCGCCCACCGCTTGACAAAGGAAGATGCCATGAAGTGGTTCCAACAGAAATACGATGGTATCATCCTAAACAGCAAAGCAAAGTAATTTAAGTAAACAAATTCAATAAGACTTGGGATTTTTATTTTTAACTCCTGGCTTCGCCCGGGGTGCATTTATTTTACGTAAAAACCTTCCCTGATTATCCCTCTATCCGTGAGTGAAGACAATTAAAATTGGTCCAGTCGTTTTCGAGTTTTGCGCTTAGCAACACATTTAGGGATTCATTTTTATTTATAAAGATTAAGGTATCAACCACTCAACAGGGGGATGTAGACTACATTGTAGAGTAGAGATTTTGTGCAAGGAAGTTTGTATGAAATGAAAGCAATGGTCATGTGGACATTTGCTTACCTCATAGGTTCAGCTTTATTATTATATTGTAGGAATCTTGACATCATCGTTTCTCAAAAGCCTATTTCATTCAAAAGAAGGAAAGAAAGAATTTTATTCACTCAGCACAAAGACACAAACATAATACAAAAACAATAAAAAAGAAATTAATAATAGAGTAAAAGATGTGTGTGTCCTCGCGGCAGTGAAACGGATACTGGGTCAGCATTGTGCTGAGATGCTATTAGCACCTACAGCGCTGATTTTCAGCCAGCACCGTTTAGGACTCACTAGGTACACATTGACGCTACACAAACATACAAAACACTCGCTTCTTATATTTTCCAAAGAAAATCTTTGTCATGTATCAATAGACTGATTCCTGAGGAATCTACGGTTGTTTCTGTATTCGACAGATTCTTGATTAGTCAAGACTGGTGTAAATTGGTTAAAATATGACTATTATTTGATGTCGGAAAACCGCCTAGGAGCCTATTCTCAAGCAGTTCTACCCTAATCCGATAGATGTCGCGTGCATAATACAGCTGCACCCGTAAGATGTATTCTTTTTTCATTGATCAAAAAGGTAAACAAACAATTCACGATATAGAACTAAACAAACAATACGAACAAATTTCAAATGAGTTAATCACTTAGTCAACTCTCTTTGATAATGCCTAATGTACAAATCCCATCTTTAAAAAAGTCCAGTGACCATGGCGACGCTATATTTGTTTACGTTTTTGATCAATAGAAAAAGAATAGATCATAGATTTAGTATTACTACCCTTCCGGCTGCACCTTTCTTTTGTAGTAATAGATGGTTCCAGCAATAGTTGAAAATTAAAAATACAACTATTTTTGACGCAGATGAAGTCGCGGAACTAAATAGTAAAAAATAAAATAAAAAACATTGATAATAAACAGTCAGTTTATTTGAAAATTCTCACTTAGCAATCTACAACAATTTCCTCTTTGACCACATTAGCGTCACCAGCCGGCGCCAGCGAGTTGTCTATAATGGGCGCTGGACTTCGGTAGTACTTGTTGCTCGCGTGGTGCTCCTTCAAATACTCGGCTCCCATCTCGTAGTAGTCCTCCTTGGAAATGCACCAATCCTCGAACTGGCTCGAGCCTGCGAAGTCTCTTGCGCCGTACCACGCATCCAGACTCGGATTCTTCGCTAACACCACTCTGTGCGTCGATTGGAACGGTCTCATCTCTAACAGCTCCCTCTCCAATCTCTCTTTCAGACCTGCATCATTTCAGAATTATTGGCAAAAAGCATCCGTTCATATAAACGTGAAACAGGCATGTTTCCAGCCACAATTAACCCTTTAACCGCTTGGTTTTGTAGTGCCTCGTAATTTATTTATTTTATTTTAAGAGAAAGCAATGAAATGATTTAAAAAGAAACAGTATTAGAGGAATTTGTTGTATATATACGGCTCTGGCGAAATGGACACCAAAATAACTATCCGATTGTGGCGGTTAAAGGATTAATACTGTTATTTCATTGTGTTCGTAAGTCAGGGGGTGGTTACTGTCGCCACAAAGGCTGCACAAGTGACTGCAAAAAGGCAGTACACAGTTTTTTTTGTTTATAATTATAATGTTACAAATTGTACATAATTTTGAAGAGACCAAGGACAAGCATTGTTTGTCGCTATTCAAAAAAAGCAAGACCTTATGGATCCAGTTCGCAAGTTTGTACTGATAAGGTTCCAACGATATGTTATAGAAATCGTTGGGTTATGTTAGCAAAACGCTTATAATACCTGGAAACTGAGAGCAGCCTCCAGTAAGAAAGACATTATTGGCCAACAGCAGCTGGTCCTCGGGGCTGAAGTGTTTAAAGACATACTCCATCGTTTCCGCCAAACCCGCCTCCAAGTTGCCCAACAGCGAAGGCTGAAACATCAACTCGGGTGCTCTGCAAATCAAATTTTATATTTCACTATATTAATAATTATAATAAAAACTTTCTCAGGCGCTATAGGACAGTTTATATGGAGAATTTCGTAAACAGTGAATTTGGAACGTCACGCTCGCGGAGCGTCACCGTGGTTTTGTATACAAAATAAACACAAACAACATCAGAGGATTTAAAGGGAACATAGAAATGTATGAAGTGTAGTTCGCGTTGAGGAACGAAACGTTCTACGTCTGGCATGTTTTTATTCTTTGTGTTTGTTGATTGTATATTTTAAGTTACATACATCAAATTACTACAACATGGAACACGCATGCCATACAAAACACAACGAATTTTATGGAACATTTAAAAGTGACATATGCGTAGAGCATGAACTGTCATTTATAACAAAACAAACATAATAATAAGTACGTAATTTAAAGAAAATGTTACTTTACGTCAACCCATTAGAGTTTAAAATGAAATAGTAGAAGTTGATCGTTACTACCTTTTACCATTGACGCGTGAAGGCAAGAGTCCGCCATGATTCTGTCTAAGGCGTTCTTTTTATGTGACGCAAATTCCATTGTAGTATTTCGATGGTTACATAAATAAACTGATTGGAGTAGAGTAGTGTTTGGGTTCGGTACCTGTAGGGTTCGATGGCGGCGTGCAGCTGGTGGCGCTGGTCGCTGTCGGGCGGTGGCTCGTGCTCCCTGAGCGCCTCCTCGAGCTCGAGCAGGCGCTCGCCGTCGGCGTCCGAGTCGGAGTCGGCGTCGCGGCTGATCGTCTTGTACGCGTCCCAGTCCGAGTCGTGCGCGCCGAACTCGTCGCCGGCGGCCGCCAGACGGGAGATGACGCGCATGCGCTCCGCCGCCGCCGCCGTGCGACGGCGCACCATGGCCGCGCGACGCGCCCTGTAAATGCCTGTTGTGCTATAAAGAGTGTATTTGAAGTGCTATATGGGTTTTGAAGTAAATTGTACAAATTTCTATGTTGTAGGGGTTAAATACACTTTTTGTATTTCACCTCACTAAGTACCTAAAGTGTTTTAGAGGGCCATGATAGCGTGCCGCTTGTATAGAATCAGTCCGTATAAATAAAGGCTCGTGTACCGCTAATATAGAATGAGTTATTAAGTGTAGTGTGGAGGCGTACCTCCTCGCGTCGCGCCTGGCGGACACCTCGCGGTACTGCGCCCTGGTGGCCGCCAGCCACGCCGCCAAAGCCTCCGGCGACGACGGCGCCCCTCCCGCGGTCGCCCCACTCGCCCCCTCCTCGCTCGCCACCCCTCCCGTATTTCCCCCCGCCACCCCCGACGCCGCGGCCGCAATGCGTTGCTTGATGCGCTCTATTCGCCCCGTCACCGTCGCTATCTGCCTCTGTTAACAAATACACTTCTATTGTTAACCGAGTTAGACGTGGTGTTCTTTATCAAATGATATTTGAAAACCAATCTTGTTGTAATCACTTATGTTCAGCAAATAAATGATGATTATTATTATTAATCTGAAAACTACACATTGATAATAGTAACATAAACCTTATCACATGATCCATCCAACCATCTACGTCATATACAACTAAAAATTTGGCGGCCAGTGTTACTAAAGGTACCGAGTGTGTCATCAGATTACGTCACCAAAATGGCGGCCATGCGCATTAGTAATTTGCGGGGCTTATACTTTTTTTTTTGTAAGACTTTCCTAGGGCCTTAGCCAAGAGGAAACCAATGCAAACGCTCCCTTTGCGTTTTTTTTTTATGTTAAGGCCGACAGACAGGCTGACGGTCCACTTGATGGTAGGTGGCTACCGTCGCCTATAACACAAGTAACATCATAAGTGCTACAAGTGCGCTGCCGACCATAGAAGGATTAAGGATAAGGGATAAGGAAGGGAAGGGGTAATGGGCTCTGTCATCCCTTACTCACACACCGAAACAACAGCACATAATGCTGTTATTTCACGGTGGTATTCTGTAAGGTGGTGGTTACTGCCGCCAGACGGGCTGCCCATGCCAGATGACTGCGAAACGCAGTGTGCCCTAACCACTACTTTTAAATCCAGACCAGAGCCAATTTTGAAAATTATATTAAAATTTCCAAAGTTGACCCCGCCGGGAATCGAACCCGGGGCCCCTGAGACGTAAGGCAAGCACCCTTGCCATTCGTCCAACGGGCTCGTCAAAAAAACTTACGAAACGTACTTACGAACTTACTTACGAAACGAAAGAAATAAAGCCCGGTGATTGATTGTTGTAACGCTCACATAAAATTTAGACCAATCACAATGCTTTCTCCCAGCGTAGCGTTTACGACTGTACGTTATCTCTTGGCTAGGGCCCCTAATACCTTTTAGTGTCACTATGAGAAAATAATATAATAACGTCTTTATACCTGTAGATCCTCATAGCTTTTGATGTCGAACCCTTTGATTGCTTCGTTGAATTCATCTGTATCTCCATCCTCTATCATGTCCTGTAACAATCATTCAAACATTTTTTTATAATTTATCATAACAAACTCTTTGTGTGCTTATTTCAATAATCTTAATTGTTCAGATATCCCCAATAGATACAGTTTTTGTTCTACAAGTGTGTTAATAAATACTCTCTCTATCTGTTTATGGACACATCGTTTTAAACTATTAGTTTAGATTGCTTTTAGTAGTAATATAAATTAGACCCAACCATGTGACGACATCTGTTGTGTCGACAAAACATTGAAGAAAACCTGTGACGTCATAGAATAGTGAACAAATTCAACCAGGTGACCGAATGTAACAGAAATGTTATACAGCTGTATCGTGTTCTATTCTTAAAATTTTCACACAAACTTGTATGGCAAGCAGTTGATTAAGTTGCTCCTCATCCTCTGCGAGCCTCTCTTCTCGTTTTCTAGCGTTTATTTCCAACAGTCGCTTCGCCAATTCCTTCTTACGCTCCTTTTGCTGTTCGGCTGAAAATTATACAAAAATTATTTAGTACCATGTGTGTTTGGATGTATGTATGAGGTAATCTGCAACCACTCTGGTCGTTAGACAGGCTCACGGTAGATTTGATGGTAGGTGGCAAGTGTGCTGCCGACCATAGTAGGATTAGGGATAAGGTATTGGGAAGGAATTAAATGTAATTTTTAATGTCCTTTAAGAAAAATAAACTTTTAAAGCTTTTCGTATCCCATATAAAGTTGACCGTGAGCCTGCCTGCCCCTCTTCACCTAAATTACATACAAACCTGTCAATCCAGACGAACTAGCCGGCTGGACATATGGCAACTGTATTTTCTTCACATTTTCTTCGTAATAGTCGGCGCTGGCCCACTTTCTTATTTCCTCCTGATAGTCGAGCGCTATCGAACAGTGCTCCTGTAGTATTTCCTCCGCCCTCGACATTGTTATTGCGTTCACGTGAACCGGATACTTCAGTTGTAGTAATTTGTGCAAATAGGTCACCATTTCACTGCCACCTATACAAATTAAACATTAACCAAGTAGTTTTTAACATTAAATAATTAATTAGAACGGTAAAAATGTAAAAATGTTACAGAGGATGACTGAAAAGTTTGATTCCAAAGTTGGCCTTGCTAGGGTTTGAATCCTGTTTTTTTTTAATTTTTTTATTAATAATCATACATACCCCTGATATACAGGTCAGGGACTTTATGGTACTATAATTTACATTTATTTATAAATTCTG
This sequence comes from Synanthedon formicaeformis, assembly GCA_945859745.1. NCBI lineage: Eukaryota > Metazoa > Arthropoda > Insecta > Lepidoptera > Sesiidae > Synanthedon > Synanthedon formicaeformis. The sequence continues at coordinate 7,974,591 of OX243969.1, read as the reverse complement.
TGGTTACCTCTAATATAATTTAAGCTTATGTCAAACTCTAGGGCGTTAAGGCAAGCACCTTAACCACTCGACTAAAGGATCGAGATTACATCAAATAATATTAGGTTTAAACAATTATTGAAAATTGGTTGGTTGTTTATGGTTATACAAAGCACTCACCTAAATTGATCCTTCTAGCGTGTTCATCGATTACTTTTCCTCTTAAAACTGGTATAATGTGTATGGTGTGATAGCCACAATTTACAATGAGAGCCGTATCTCCAATGTCGTTCTTGTACAGACTGAACAGTGAGTCAACTCCGTAACTGACTGCTGGAACACCATAACCCTCAAACAATAGCTCAGACATCACTGTAACATATAAGAATTTACATTAAAAAATGTTCCCTATAGAAGATACACAAATACTATAGACATAGACTATAGTATTCTGTCTGAGCAGTAGGCATATTTGTGGTATATTAAGTTATCCTAATTAATATTATAAATAAAAGAGTGAATTTGTTTGTTAACAACTCAGCCCATCATCATGAAATTTTCCTGACCACTACTTCCAATTCAAGGACAATTTCTGTCTCCCATGGCTTGCTTCACTGATATAACGGTAACTGGTCTCTAATAGGTTTATTTTGCATGTAAGTTAGCTTTTAAGCTTTTGTTTTTAAGGGTTAAACATTTCACATTTGCCTATCTATCTGGTTAAAGTCCTCATACTAAAAGCATTAGGATAAGATCGAAAAAATAATAATAAAATACACACACTGTCTGCAGTAGTTTGGAGTGACAAAGGCCTCAGTCATCACAATTGGATGTTGGACACAGCCTTCGCTGTCTACCCCCAAATGTGTAAATATATAGTCGCAAACTTGCTCTTGTACCTCAAAGTGTGTCACAACATTCTTATCAAATTGTGTCTTTAGTTGAAATCTGAAATAATACATTTCATTTATGATTCATTATAAGTCCACTTGATGGTAGGTACCATAATTTATAACAGAAGTAATGCCACAGATGCTGCTGTGGGGTTAGGAAGAGATAATGAAATGGGCACCCCTTACTCACTCACCAAAACACAAAAGCATGCATGCTATTATTTCATAGTAGTCTTCTGTAAGTCACAATTTAGAGCAAGGGCCATTATGAAGTTGTTTCAAATTAACTTGCCCCGCTACTCAGTCTCGCCTTGAACTTGGGATGATTAAGCTGGAGACAACTTAGCTAGCTAGCTAGCTGGAGATCACTTTATCATTAACAACAACCTAAAACTTTAAGACTGTTGGAAAATATGACACCTCAAAAAGGTGGCCTCATTCCCTTATTAGTGCTATTAGGTGGCTACGTAGTATTTTAGGCGACGGTAGCCACCTACCATCAAGTGGACTGTCAACCTGTCTTTTGACCCAAAGACAAAAATGAATGGTTTCTTACCTAACTGCTTCTATATTTATAATGTCGTTTCCTATTTGAATCGGCGGTGTAATTGGAGGTTCGGCGTCTTTTTTACATCGATCTTTCCGTGGCCTAGCAATCAGGTTTTTAAATATTAAATTAGGCTCATCCTGTATCGACCAACCAACTCTGCACTGATAGGAACCTATAAATTTATATAAAATTTTATTTAAATATTTTATCTTTGGGTTATTTATTTATGTTAACGAACATTTAATTTCTAAAACACAAACTAAAGGTTATGCCGGTATTACAACTTACCGTTATCAATAACTAAAGGGATATGTCCATATTTTATAGTGGGTTCATATTGGTGAACGATATCAGGAACTGTTTTATAATCTTTAAGTATCACTATATTGTTATTATCCATTATTATTTGTTTAATAAAATTTTGAGCGAAGGAAGGAAATCAAAATAAAACAAAATATCCATCACAATATCATATCCATCAAATCAATCCTAAAAAATATAGACAAAACAGAATACTTTATGTGTATGTATATGCCAACCACAGAATAATATAATGCCAATATAACCACAAATAAAAGAACATAAATACTCTCTAGCGAGAGCCACAGATAACCAATAATAATTTAATTTAATTAATGAATTATGGATTATTTTTAAATGATCATGATGGAGCCATTTTTTCCAGCTCTGGAGCAATTTTCTCGCGCAATCTAGACAAGGAAATAGTACGTATTTCTTAATATATTTGCGAATTCATTATTGGATGGAGCCATTAATTTTACATAGATTTGTGCTTTTGCTTTATTTGTAACTTCATCCGGCCAGGGTTACGGAGGTATAATCTACGTTAGTATCTACTATTTAGTTTGTAGTTGCGCAAACAGAAACGAAATGTCTTAAGTACTATTTCATCTATGGCTAACAAAGATAAAATAGAACATAACCATCAGTATAAGGAGGGTAGAGACAATCTACTATTTAGTTGGTGATAACCATACCCAAGAAGGATAGATGCACAAACTAAACAGTAGATTACTAACGTATGATATTAGTATGATAGATGTAAGGAGCACCATATCCGTATCTAAAAGGGTCCGTTGGAAGGCGTTAAATAAGGGTGGCGCTAATGTAGCTACAGTGTAAATATTAGAGGTGTATTATTTTGTTTATTTTTCACTTTGCGTCCGCTTGGACAATTTTTCACAGTTATTATTTTAAAAAGTTTTATAACAGTTAATACAATAAAAATCTCACGATTTATTATAAAGATATTAAAATCTCACGAAAATAATACAAAAATCATCAAAATCTCCGGCAACAACTGCTACATTCATTCCATACACTCTGGCTACACTAGCGCCTTTCTGGTCAATTTATGAACCACTATTTTATTTTTAGGTAAGTAGATGCTCCTTACATCTATTTGGTCTAAATAAACTTAGATAAAAAATAGATTGATGACTAGTAATCTACTATTTTCTAAAAATAAAACAAGGAAAAACTAGTTAGGAATTTAATTCACAATACTGCTTTATGTACCAATATTAAATACCTATATAATCTCTACCAAATAATAATAATACATAATTATGGCGTATCAACATTGCTTATATAATGCCAAATATTTTTTCTTCAATTAATTGTAGATAAATTATATAATAGGAATGTGATTGACAATTACTGTTTTTAAAATTTAATGTTTACAATTTTTAACATTGATAATAGTAGTAAAATAATTAATCTTCTATATATTTATATATGGTAAAGTATTTATTTACACGAAACATATTGTGCCACAAATATAAGTATGTATAGAATATTTTTAATATCTGATTGCACGTTATGGCAAATATCATTAGTAGGCTAATAGGGAATCAAAACAAAGCCCACATTTCACAACAATAACAAGAATACACTATTAAAATGTTAACACTTTAGGCCTTTGCCCCGACCGCGGTGCCTCCGGTTTGCTTGTCAATCTGTTCCTTCTCAAGTTGCTTGCCGAGGTATTCCCTGAAATAAATATATTTTAAAGTTATTTATTCCACAAATTTTTGTATTTAGTTAGTATGTGTTTTTTTTGTAGGCTGCGATTATTTTGTAGGACATAATGCGTTTCGCAGTCCTGGTCAACCTGTTTGGCAGCAGTAACCACTTCTAATGCTGTTGTATATCAGTATATCAACTGTTTGGTATCCCATAATACAAGCATTAGTTGCTTACTGTGGAACTAGATGGCGCTGTGTGGAATGTGTGAAGATATTTATTATTATTACCAGTTGTGGACCATGAGCTTCTGCACAGCGAGCAGAGCCTCGTAGCGGACGTTGGGGTCTTCGTGGCTCAGAAGGTACATCACGCGTTGCTTGCCACCCAATTGCTCGATTATGCTGTGCCACAAATTAATCAAACAATTATTCACCCTAACATTATAAGAGCAGGTACACACTAGGCGTTTTGAAGCGCGCGCTTTGAGAACTATGAAGTTCTTAGAGTGAGTAAGTAAGTTGAGTGTTGAGTTGTTTTGCAATTTTGAATGTGTTAATCGACTTATCCGGCCGACTGTACACATTGAGCGCTTGGCATTGCGTTAGAACTTCATAATTTTTAATTCTACTCTTAATGTGAAAGTAATTATGTCAAACTTTGAACACCCAGTTTCTGCGTGCGTCGCGAAGGTTAAAAAGAGCCACTTGGGTGGTGAACCTTTGTAGATAGATCAACGTGCCTTTTTTTTTTCTAAAGCAATATTTAGTAAGAATTTTGACTTGGCGATAACTAAATAACTATTGATTTCGATTATTTATTTATATTTTAAAAGATTTATGTTTTACGAAATGTGTCAAAAAAACTCGGGGCTGCAAGTGCTGTGACCTATTGAAAAAGTTTAATTCGCGAATTTGTAGATGTGTTTTTTTTTTGTTAATATAATCAAATCACTAAGATATTTCAGTGGATGAACTTTGTTATTTCGAACTGATTGTAAAATGCAAACTCTTTCGATTGGTGGCGTGTGTGCACAGATCTCTAATATACCTCTGGATGGGCTGCTGTCAAATTATTTTTGTCTATTTGAAAAATCGCCATTTTGGCGCTGTAGGCTATGGAGTGTAAGTACATGGAACTAAAACTAGTGATGTCCGCATGATAGGGACATTTAAAGAATACACATTTCTTCATGTTTCAAAATTCAACCGGACACAAATAAACTTAAACAGTGCCTAAGACATCAACAAATAGAATAAAACGTGAATAAAACAGACACTATTTACTTATCTATGGATTAAAAATACGCAATCGTCAAAATTAGTTTCCGTACGTACGTACGGCGACGCTTCAAAAATGATACACTAAAGTATCTGTAATTTGTATGGGATAACCCATCCAGAGGTATATTAGAGATCAGTGCGTGGATGGTATGACTTGTGAATGATTGATAGTTGAATAAAGTAAAGGCACATACTGTTTTCCGCGCGGGTAGTGTCGCACGTACTCGCCGACGTCGTAGCAGGCGACGGCAAGAACGACGGGGTCGCGCGACTTCTCCAGGAGGTGTACGAGCGTGCGCAGGAGTTCCTGACCGCGCTCGTTCAATCGCGCGGCGTTCTCGCGCCAGAACTTCGCCGACTTGTGTACGGGCGACCACTCCAACCTGTACGCAGACCAAGTGTCAGAAAGGCAAATATACACTGACCTGTACAAGCACTGGACAGGCTGCTGTCAAATTATTTTTATGTCTATTTGAAAATTTTGGCCATTTTGACGCCGTAGGCTATGGAGCGTAAGTACATGGAACTGAAATTAGCGATGTCCGCAGACACTATTATACTTAATCTATAGAATAAAAATACGCAAATGTCAAAAAAAGTTCTCTGTACTTTCGTACAGCGGTGTTTTCCAAATGGTACACGAAATTATCTGTAATTTGTATAGAACAGCAAATCCAGTGCTTATTACAGGTCAATACAGTGCAAATATATCATACTATCTGTTGCACGCAACTTCGTCCGCGTAGCTTTTAAACTATAGCCTATGTTACTCGCTGATAATATAGCTTCCAAACAGTGAAAAAATTTTTCATCAATCGGTCAAGTAGTTTAGGAGCTATTCAATTCAAACCAAAAATCAAATCTTTCCTCTTTATAATATTTTAGTATAAATGAGTCTATGCCTATCCTAAGTATATGATGCCTAAGTCGATCTATGACAATCATGTTCAAATATGCTATTGGATAACTAAAAGCTACTCGCCCAGTCATTATGCAAGTTAACGTGTTACAAGACTTAAGAACTTAAGAAATTATACCTTATAAAATCATCTAATTAATTGTATATTGAAATATAAAGAAATACTTCATAATGACTACATAATGAACAGTAATAGATGTTACTTTTTTTTTCAACTATCTTCCCATGCATTGTTTGATTAATCAAACAATGCAATATATAATAATTAATCAACAAATATATAATCGAATCTATTGTCACTTTGTTTTGTCAATTGTCACACAAAATATACCACTTTCCTACTACATATATAGTTAACTGGGGAAATTATACACTTATTGATTGTTTTAGTTTACCTTAATGTCAAGTAAAATAGAAAACAAATCAGGTCCGAAAAAAGGCATTATTCTTAATTCACCAATGTATTTACACGGTATTATCAGGAATGTCGAAGTGTATTTCTCAAAAAAAAAAAAAAAAAATGAATTAAAACATACCGTCCGCTCTTAATTTCGGTGGCGTATTGATCGAAAGAGCTCAGGTCCTGAACGGAGGCTTGCAGGCGCTCATTCAAATATTCCACATCGTTCATTATGTCCTCGTCATCGGAGCGCTTTTGCTCGAGAATGGACAGTTGCTTCAGCACTTTGCATTGAACCATAGCGATGCAATGCTCCTTGGCCACCTGAAATAACCATGTATGTACTGTACAGTCGAGGTAAGAATAGGTTCGTCACCTTAAAGTTGAAATTTGCTTGCACCCCAGGGCATTTGTCAGTCATGCCAAAACTTCATTTCAAAAGGTACTAAGAGTCTACGACTTGATAAAGTAATGAATTTGAAAACTGACTAAGGTTTTCGTACCCCCTTTAGGCTAAACGCTTGTAGTACAGATACACACCGGTTGTCGGTTGAATATGTGGACATTCAACCCTCAAATATTTGATTATATTGATATTCGTGGACATTCAAATATCGCATTTATTTTAATGGTTAATATGTATATAACGGTTGCGTTATTCATACAGTGAATGATACAAAATAAGGGTGATTATGTTATTGTTTTAAAACGAAATCTCACTTGTGAATCTTCAGGTTTCTCAATCAAGTTTCTGAATACGGCGAGGACAATGCGGGTGACTTTCTCCTTGACGGAGTCGCTGAGTATATCCGCCAGGATGGGGATGGCGTTGAATTTGTTCATCTTTTCGGCCAACAGGGGGTTGAATGTGAGCACCCACAAGCAGAACACCAGTTGATATTGGACCTAAATAAACAGGGAATAAGAACCACTGAACAAATTGTACTTTTATATGTGTAGAGGGAATCTGTAATATGTATATATTCTATAATATAATAAGTGTATTGGTCTTATTGAGTATAGAATAATATGTCAATACGCTTTATTTGTTTATTTATTTATTTATTATAAGTAAATATCTGTAATAATAAATATCTTCACACATTCCACACAGCACCATCTAGTTCCAAAGTAAGAAAATAATGCATGCATGACTCAGGTACAAAGGTAAAATGTTAATAGCGGGATTCGAACCCGCGACCGTTCGATTAACTAGCTAGTATTACTAGCCACTAGACCAAAGGTGACGTCAAAAAAAAAAGTAAATAAAAAGTTATCTTATTATAATAATCTTATAGCACTAGATGGTGCCCGCGACTTCGTCCGCGTTCTCTGTAGCCTTCTTCGATAAATGAACTATCCAACACAAAAATATTTTTTCAATTCGAACCCGTAGTTGCTGAGATTAGCGCGTACAACCAAACAAACAAACTCTTCAGGTTTATGTAATAGTAATATAGATTTACATTGTCCCATAAAACTGGAAAGAAGTACTTAATTTGTCTAAAGGATCAAATTATTTAAGTCTAAATGACTTAAGCCTAGTAAATTTAAAGTAATTAAATGTTTTGTAATTTATATATTTTATTATTTTCTATATGTGCATGTACGTTGTTTTGTTTTACGTATTGTACAATTTGTATGTGTGTCTATTACCATATTTGCCATTTCACTTATAGGGTCATTAATATGACAAGTACATCATGCAATGTGTAAGGGATATTGATGATTTAAGTAGGTATATTTAAACTTACTTGGAAGTTAACCCTGGAAGCGAGGATCGCGAGCAAAGTAGAGATGCCATCTACCGAGAGGAAAGCGAAGCGGTACTCATCGACACGCAACATCATCTGAAGACAGCGCGCCACCGACTGGATGTAATCATTGTTCTACAAACAAACAAATAAATAAATCATAATATCGAAATGCTTACACTTACACACAACCAATACCCCTCTATTAATTTAAAGGTCGACAAGAGTCACAATTATGTATGTAATTCTTTCAAAACCCAAATTAAATATGTTGAAATATTATATTGTACAAAGATGTAAATTATATTTACATTTAAAACTTTAGTGTAATAATAACAATTATGAAACACTGATATGATAAAGCCGGTTTCAGTGCTATTCTGACGGTCAGTCCTGACGATACGTACGACCGACCGCGGTAGCAATACGCGTGCGTACGGTCAGGCGAGATCTGTAACGACTTGGTGAATTTTCATACAAATGACAAGCGCGTCGGTCGCACGGTCGGTCGTGCGTATCGTCAGGGCTGACCGTCAGGAGAGCACTGAAACCGGCCTAATAATACATTTTCATAACTAATTTACTGAAGCTACACGAAAAGAAAAGAGGACAGCTATAGTAATAGAATTTCAAGCAGATAAATAAAGCACATAAATACAATAGCATCTTTAATGTGAGCACAAACATGGAACTTCGACATCGAACATCGAATTTATAGTGTATTTTTGAAGATATTTGTCTTCTTAGATAGAAAAAAAATCTTCTTATATAACATTAAAGCCGCGTTTTCACTAGGGAACATTTGTTCCGCGACCTTGTCGCTTCTACACGAGATATAATGTCCCAAACAGACACAAAGCGGGCACGGGCGCGGGCGGCGGGCGCGTCTAGTTTTAATATACTGGGTCGCGCTTAATGGACACACTTATTAAAGCGCGACCCAGTATATTAAAACTAGACGCGCCCGCGTGTGCCGCGGGACATAGATGAGACCGACGACATTCGCGCCCTTTGACAGTCACACGATAAGCTTTGAATTAATACTGGGTAGTGTGAATAATATAGTACCGCAGTGGCAGAGAGAGACCACGTCAATAATGTCAATGTCCGGCGATAAGTCTCTGCGACATGTCCCCTAGTGAAAAGCGGCCAAACATTTAAAACTACCCACAAAATAGTAGTAGCTTTATAATTTTAGTTTCTTTCAAGATTTTAAACAATCTTAAGAGAAATTGAAATTACTCCCGACACAATAATTCGTAAATATTTTAACCTCAAATGTCCAGACCAGACATATTTTAAAAATAATTAGTTGGGTTAATGTTTTAATACATAGCTATATTAATTCATGGTTAGCAGAATATGTTAGTAAGAAAAATCTATATAATATCGCATTTGCATCGCAAAACACAACGAGTTAATCGACAACAAGATATAAAACATTCAACTTAGTTTCCACAGGTTGTTATTGACGCGATCAGGCTTTTCGTGGCTGGGGTACCTTCTTTGGGCCAAGCGGTATCTCCTCATGCGGTTTTAGATGATCAAACGAACTGTAAAGTGTCGAATATTTCTCGTGTACGGCGTCGGCGTCCTTTTGATGATGTTTGTGTTTATCGCCGTGGTGTTGTTTCTCATGCGCCAACATAACCTGCTCGGCATGCGCTAACTCGGCAGACATTAACTCCGCCTTACCAGAAAACAAACCTCTCAATCACACACTCGCTAAAACGTCACATTATTTGCCCGTGATGTACGTGATGCTTGCGAACATGCTCCGATCGGTGCGCCACACACACATTATAAACCCCTATGCCATAGTAGTGTTATCAATAACTGTTAATATAATGTCCAACAAACAAGTGGATTAGTCTTATTTTTTCCCAAGTGAAGTATCTAAGGGCGTAGCTACCGCCGTGTTAAATATACAGGGGCCCCCAGGCTATAGGGGCCTCGTCGCGTGTAAGAAAAAAAAATCGTAAAATGTTATTCACAATCTCACTTATATTAAAATGTTTAGTGAGATTGTGGATAGTTTAGAGTCTAACTAAATGCATTGCGCCTAAAAACATGCAAGCTTTTTATGTTTTAAGGGCCACGCGACAAAATTTAATACAGGGCCCATCTAGGGCACTGGCAACTATGCCACAGCAAATTCGCCTGATATTGAAAGTTCTAGGGACGCTGCCAGAGGACTGTCCTCTTATATATCTAGAAATCTCGGTATGTACTAACGGTATTGATATTGGTAGCTCACCACCAATTTACGGTCAATAAGAAATTGCAGGTCCCATTGGGAAAATTTAAATTTATGATGATGAGAAATGAAACAGAAAAATCGTAGACAAATAGCTTGTTTGGATAAATCGTTACAGAATAAGTTAGTTTCTGAAGACATAACAAAAAAAAAGTAAATTTAAAATATATATATGTTAGTCACTGGAGATTACATGCACAATATTTTTTTACAATTTTTTTAGCTAGTTATTTAACTCATTAGAGAGATATTTTTTTTAATTTTTTTATGTGTATTGCATATGAGTAAAGCGATTAAAAATATTAAATACAATATGAATATGTCATTCAGGTTATATTTTATTACAAAGTTTTATTTCAGAATTCTAATGTTTGTATGCCAAGTCGAAAGAAAGAAAAATGGAATGGCGCTGCTAACTACTAAGTCACTCTATATGATATTATTGTGCGTAGTTATTTTAAATATTAGTGAAAAAAAAAACAGTATGATAATATTGTGATACCTGCTTTGTTGATGTGGAAATGATTGAAAAAATAGAAAAAAATAAATTATAGGGCCGTCACATTACAGGGGTCCCGAGGTGTCTAAGCAAAAATTCGCACAAATGTTTCAATCCACAATCTCACTTAATTTTTCTAATTAGTTTAGTGTAAAAATATGCATGTGAGCATTTGTAAAAAAAAAATACCCTCCATTTAGGTTACGTCACAGGCGGGTAGAAGAGCCCCTCAACATTATTTGATACAGGACCCATCTAGGGCAATCTACGTCACTGATGGTAGGTACAGTCGGAGTAAGAATAGGTTCGTCACCTTTAAGTCGACATTTGCTTGCACTTGCACCAGGGCAATTGTCAGTTATGTTTAAATTTTAATTTTAAACCTCTGTCAGTTGACTGCTTAGTGCTTTAGTTTCAAAAGGTTCAAGTCTACGATTTTAATAGTGGAATGAATTTGAAAACTGACGAAGGTTTTCGTACTCCGATTATACACTATACACTATTATTGTCTGCAGATAAATTTTGTTAATATTCAACGGTTACTGTATACGTTTCGGCGACCAAAACCGCAGGGATGAGGATAGTGCTTAGCCAACTGTCCCCAATCCCTAATAAATAAAGCAACTTATAGTGTATAATACAGCCATCACCTTAAAAAACTAATTTAGTATATGATTTCTTATAAGAAATTACCATGAAATTTTATTTGAATTATAAAAAAATCTCAACAAAATAAGTTTAAATTGAAAACAAATTGTACAAATAAAATTTTTTTTGTTAGTGTTTTTTAATCGATTCAAACACTGTTTTGTTAGAATATAATTAAAAAAAAAAAATAGTAAAATTTAAAAGGGATCTGAAACAACTTACATTCAACTTAAGCTGATCCTTGAGCCAAGAGAGATAGAAGTGCAAGTCACTCTTGTCCATGAGTTGCGGATGCCAACAGGCGAGCTTGGCAATGATGCGAGCTGTCATATGCTGCACAAACTCGTCCTGACGATTGAGCAAGTTCAAAAATGGCTGCCAAACATTACCCGATTTCGATTCTCGGAATATCTTCACTCTCGCTTTGTCCTCCTATAAATGATAATGTTTTAAAACAACGTTTGAGCCATATTATATACTACTCAAAACAAAATAGGGCCCACGTCGATTCGGGTAGTTTCGATTTTTCAGTTATTGTGCATATTTTTAGGAAAATATAGAATTTTTACTTGTTGCCATGTTTATACGATTAATGGAACCTTACATTAATTAAACATATCTATCCTTCAAAATGACATATTATATACATTATACATTTCCATTTTACAAAACAAAAACAAAGTGGGCCTTATTTTGTTTTGAGTAATATAATATTCTACAGTGACTTTAGACCCTGTAGAAGTGTAGAGAGTATGGTGAATCCCTAAATGTGTCGCTAAGCCCAAAACTCGAGAACAGCTGGACCAATTTTAATTCTGTCTTCACTTATGGATAAAGGGATAATCAGGGAAGATTTTTACGTAAAAAGTAAATGCAACCCGGGCGAAGCCAGGAGCGGGAATTTTAAAAATTAAGTCTTTTTACAAGCTCTAAAAGCATTTTTGTAAACCATTTTTACATATTATGCAAGCCTAGATTTATGCAGTTTTATTTGTCTGTGTGTGGCAGACTAACGTAATTCAGGTTTTAATCTTAGAAATATTGCAGTTACTAATTAGAATCGGAATTTTTAAAATAAAATTTAATACAAATCCTTCAAGAGGTGATTTTGTACTATGCCCCCCTTGATAATAGATACTTATAATCATAAGTATAATAACAATTATTCTCACCGAAAGAATATCATCAATCAACACCAGGACATATTGAATAGTATGATCTTTGCTGATGTGAGTAAGAAGGTTCAGGAAAACGGTGGCACATTGTTCGGGGTTCTTGTCCGGCAAGTCCTTTTGTCCGCGTGTATCTAGATTCACAATGTAATCGTGATCTCTCTGAGTTATCATCTGGGATCTGCAAAGAGAAAAACAAATAAAATGCAACATAAAACAGACTTTAGTCACTGAACGGTACTGCAAAGGACATCGCAAGTAACTTTTTGACATTGTAAGTTTTTGGAAAAATTGCTGACACAAACAAAGTATATATGTAAATTGTTTAAGTACTCTATCTCTACTTTAATATCTTTCATTTATTCTCTAACTTGAAAAGAGTAAAAGATAGCCTCACTATGAATCTTGTGCTTGTATGTGTTCCTGCATGCGTTCCTTGCATTCTTTTGTGTTTCGACAACTATCTGTATAGCTATGTATTAAGTATTCTTCTTTGGACTTACAATTTTATCTTTATGTTGTTTTGTTATATCACAAAACAACATAATAAAGTACTTTTTAAACTAATCATGGTTTAACTCAATTCTTTGTAAAATTACTCTTTTACATAATATGATTTTTTTTAAAATATACAATGAATTGCCTTTAATATACACCAATACATGACACAATATTTGTTGCCCTGTCAATTTAATATAAAAATACCAATTGTGCTCCATCATACATGTTACAATTTTATTGATTTTTATTTATACTTACTTATATATTAAATATTAATTAATAAATTTTATAGATACCATAAACCTTTGCCTCTTTTCAGCACAGCTTATCTACCATTAGGCTACATTATATTGCATTTTTATTACCTAATTTTCACAATCCATAATAGATGGTTTTTCCAGCTAATGATAACCGCAAACACATGATTATGCTATATTTGTCTGATTTTAGGTGGTAACATATAGATTTACTAGTTAAGTGTTATTTATCACTACATATTATAAAACAAAATCCTCGCAGTGTCTGTCTGTCTGTTCGCGATAAACTCAAAAACTACTGCACCGATTTTCATGCTATTTTCACCAATGAATAGAGTGGTTCTCGAGGAAGGTTTTTAGTATATAATTTACAGTTACGCGGGCAGCAGCTAGTACTGAATAATTGTATATGTATTGTAATTAGGTAGGATTCACTACTCACTGAAGATAAGATTGCCAGTTGATCTGGGTCTGACGAATTTCACTAGCTCTTATTTGCAAAACGCTAGTCGCTGCTATCATATCTGTAAATATTAATTCATAGAATCATTAATATACGGAAAATTGCATTACGATTGTTTTCTATTTGTCAATATGCGCATTATACCACTCACCAATCTTGTCGTCCATGAGTTTGGTAACATTTTCTTCGTTAATATTAGCCATGGTGGCTACAAAATTACAATAATATACCTACTAAATGGGATATAATTTAAGGAAATTATAATATACCCAAAATTCTACAAATGAAGACAAGACTCAGCTGATGAGAGGTCTTGTGACTTTTTGAGTAACGATAACTTCACTACGTATTAGTGATAATTATTATCTTACCTTCTTTAACATACACTGTTCGGGCTAAAAAGAAAAAGACAAAATATAATCAATGTTAATGCCGTCAAGTTGTCAGTATTGACGTATTTCATACATTAAACCACATAAAAATAGTGTCATGAGAGAAAATAAAATCAATGAAAGGGATGATTATAATTTAAAAAATATGGATAAATTTTATTATTTCGCCTAACCACCTGTAAAAAGTGCTTGAATGGAATGGAAGGTCCAATATTATAGTTAAAATTAAAATTTTAAGCCCATATTCTTTCGTTGTTCTGTTTTATTTTAGTTCTACAGTTGCTCCAGTATGAGTTTATAATGCCCGCACTAGTGAGAGCGTCAAAAATTTGTATGGAAAATTAAAAAATTTCCACTATTTTCCATAAAATTTCATAAAAATTTTAAGCTCTCGCTAGCGAATAAGGGCATTATAACATAAACTCACACTAGAGCCACTGTACTTATTTTTACAGACTTTTTGGCATTGGTAACTTTTTTTTTACATCTTTTTGTTTTTGGTGTCACGTTCGTGCAAACTGCAACACCACACACAAATCACAATTTGCATTTTGTTTGTTTATTTTATATTAGTTGGTAAGGTATTCAGTTTTCAGGTTATATATTTTCGGAATTCGGATTTTACTTCTTTATGTGTAATTAATTAAATGCAAATACATACTTGCAAATAGTCTGTCAGGTACGCATTATTAGTAAAAGTTACTTACCGTTATAGTTTTCTGTTTTGATCTCCTTTATTTCCATTTTCAGAATCTTGCTTTTATTTGAATTTATTTCGAAACAATATTTTATTAAATAAGAAAATAATTATTGGGTTGCTTTTTTACAGAATCACCATAATTCGTTGTAGCTGTGACTGAATTGATATATATTTGATTAACTGCCAGTTTTAGTTACAATTATGTCTAATAATTCAGAAATTGAAGAGAATTGTCAAATGACCGATTCAATTAATTCATTTCCCTCAGCGATTCAATCGTTGCGTTTTCCATTAGATAATTCAATGCGTATTATATTCACTGGATATTTTAATGGATATAGTGTTGAAGTGAGATCAGTGGATGAAATGGCCCTACTCTATCATATGGGCTGTTTTGGAAAAGGTTCTGCATCACGTTCGAAACCAAAAATAACGAATAACGAATGCAGCCCAAACATCATGAGAAAGAGACAATTTCTTAAGAGAAATTATTGGTATAAAAAATTTGGTGGTTCAAAAGAAATATCAGAGTTAGATTTGTTTTTAAAACAAGTAGAAGCGCTTACAGCAAAGGTGGTAAGTGATGGTGAGAAACAGTTGAATAAGGATGTTATTGATCTCGTATCAAGTGATGATGAAAATAGTGATGATAATGATTATAATGATGACACCAGCAAAATGAACACAAATCAATCTAGCGGCAACCAAGATATAGCAATTGTAGTCCCTAACAGTGACTCTGAAGAGGATGACTACTTTGCTAACTTGAAACCTAAATGTTGCATAAATAAGATAAGAATACAAGAAAAGTTGATGCTGACGCTACAAGAAGCATTCTTTTTAACATATGGTTTGGGTTGCTTGCAAGTTGTTAACAATGGTGTATTGAACACAGAACAATGTTGGCATTTATTTAGACAAACCGAAAATAATTTTGTATCACGATATGTTGTTTATCATTATTTTAGGTCTAAGGGATATATTGTCAAACCTGGAATCAAGTTTGGCGGTGATTACTGTAAGTATATTTAATTAACTATATTATAGATTTGATAATTTTGTTGTAATATAATATAGAACTTATTTAATAAATGAAAAAGATATACTGTTCAGTGTTATGCAAAAGTGGTGCCGACAGCTTTACGCTGCACATCTCGCGATGTCGTAGCATCTTGAGATGTAGCGCAGATGCTAATTTACATAGCTTTGCTATTGTCAAGCATCCTGCCTCTTCTCTATTCAGTAGTTTGAACTTTTACACTATCATCCACTTTTGGATACTGGTCTCTCCATAGGCTTGCCACCACACAGTCCTCTGTCCTCATTCAGCCACTTCCTGCAATATCTTTCAGGTTGTCAGTCCACCTGGTAGCACGGCATCACATTCCCATTCCATTCTACCGCATTGGTTATATCTGCTCTTCAGCACATGTGATTGGCCCATTGCCCTAGCTAATTTGCTTCTTTGGCGAATTTCAGATCCTATTCATCAAAGTAACTATGAGTATAACCCGCTTCACAGCTTGTTTAGTGACTGAATTTGTGAACCAGTCCTGTCGTGGTAGGCCACCTTTCAGCATCATAAGTCATAAATAGTTACACTTAATATTAGTAGTGTAATATTTTAGTACAATTCCTATACCAGAAAGGATCAGTTGAGAATTTATCCTCAAATAATATATATGATTTCCATTTTTTTTAGTACTGTACAAAGAAGGTCCAGAGTTAAGTCATGCAGATTATATTGTTATCATAAAGAAAGAAGGAGAAGAAAGAAATTGGACATCAATAATTTGTCAAGTTCGAATGGCAACAACTACAGCTAAGGTATTAAAATTATCCCTTTCATTACAGAAAAGGTCTATCAAATTTAATAAAGTTCAAATGGAAAACATTGGCTAAAAACACAATAAAATGATATTTTTTGAACTTAGTCCAGTTATTGACTTTAACAAAGACAAAAGCAATTTATTTAAGTAATTATAAAATAGTATTGTAAATTTTAGGAGGTGATCATAGCAGAAGTTATCAATTTAACTTTCGGTCAACTAGAAACAATCGAAGCTCTGAGCAAATATGAAGTAAGGGAAATATTATTAACAAGGAAGATACCGGTTGAAGTAAATGAGGACAATGAATGAATAATATTTATTTGATTATTAAACAAACTAAATGAAAATTACAATACTATGCTCGTTTTATTGGTTTTCTTATTCCAGTACTTCTGTATTGACTTCTTTCTTTTAAATATTCTTCGGTGCACAATTGCCGAAATTCGTCATCTTGATACCATTTTGAAAGGCAATCTTTTAGAGCTGAATTCTCTTTCCTGCAAGTAACTACCATTAACAGTGATGATTCTTTACAGCACTTTTCAAACTCCTTGACGACTGGTGAACATTTTTCTTTAGCTTTCTCCCTCATAAGTTTTGGTATTAAAACTTCGGTTTCTACTTTTCGCATCGATCTATCATCAGGATCACCTGAAAGAAATTTTACATAAAAGGAAATATTTCAGTTATTTAAACAACAAAATATTACATAAAAATCTACATTGATTTTGCAATAATTATACCTAAACCATGTGGGCCTCCTGAATATTTATTTGGTAAAACTGATTTTTCAGCGCTCATATTGAACCTTCGTGTTATCAAATAATTATATTGGTTTAGTTAGGCTAAACTTATTTATTGGTTAAATTTAATGTTTGAACATTTTCCCATTTCCATTTTTTTATAGATTATTGTATGTACTGTAGTGACACTAGTCTAGTGACAGTGAGTAGTATAGTAACTGTAATAGTAACACTGACAAGTCTGACAACAGATGATTTTGACAGTTATCAAATCAAAATACATTCCTCCACGCCATGTCAAAATCCAAGGATAGAATACAAGAAGCACCATCTCTATATATCTGTCCGTTATGGGCGTTAAATTGGTAGCGCTAGTATAGCCAGTGTGTAAATTTTAAAGAAAGAGACGGGTGTATTATATTGTTTATTTTTCATTATGCGCCAACTTATACAAATTTTCACAGCACAAATGTTGTTTTATTATTTTAAAAAGTTTTATAAAGAATGGTCTATGGTTTCGCTACTAAGTTCAGATTGGTCCTGTGGTCGTGAGCTTGCATTTTCGACGTTAACGAAATGTCATCGTTATTAATCTTTCATTCACACAACTCGTCTTTCGGTTTCTTGAAGAATAAAGAATAAATAACCAAAAGGTTTAATAAAATAGCTTAATATTTACTTAGCATAAAATATATGAAGCTGGACTTCTTGAAATGTGAGTCAAGTGTTTACTATATAATTTGTTGTATGTTTGAACTGCACAATTAAAATTGTAATTCAGATTTGTAGCTCTTGACACGTCTTGTATGATTAGCATTTTTAATTGTTTTCTTTTAGAAATTCGTGTTTGAATTGAATAATGGATCGTCTTTTGCGTCTCGGCGGAGGTATGGCAGGTCTTTCTCAAGCACCGCCGCCTACCGATGCCCCTGTGGTGGATACGGCGGAGCAGGTGTATATATCATCGCTAGCCCTCCTGAAGATGTTGAAACACGGACGGGCCGGTGTACCCATGGAAGTTATGGGTTTAATGTTAGGTAAGAAAATGGCTTATAAGTGAATCTAGTTTTCCCATCTTTGTATTTGTTACTAGCTGTTGCACGCGACTTCGCCCGCGTAACTTTATAAAACATAGCTTATGTTACTAACTGAAAATTAAAGGCCAGATTGACTTAAAAAAATGCAGTTATAAAAGAGATCACATCCTTTGTTTTATTGATAGCAAAATGATATGTTATTTCTTTAATTCCAGGTGAATTTGTGGATGATTACACAGTGCGTGTAATAGATGTGTTTGCAATGCCTCAAACTGGCACAGGAGTATCAGTAGAAGCTGTAGATCCTGTCTTTCAAGCCAAGATGTTGGACATGCTCAAGCAGACTGGCCGTCCAGAAATGGTCGTTGGATGGTAATATTTTTATACATATTAATATTAGGTCAGGGTTTTCTTTGTATTGCATGTATGAATTAAATTTTTTTTGTTTTGTTAGATAATTTGTCACATTTATTGGTGGTGACATGATAAAGTTGCAGTAAGTTGAGATTTTTGATAAAAAAAAGGCAACAAGTAGTTTTGGCAGTGAATGTTCATTATGTTATTTTTTAGACACCATAACCGCCAAGACGAATGACACTTTTTTTACCCTTTCTGAATATCTGAGACAGTTTTGCAAAGAAAAGAATTTTTTTTTAATAATTATACTTTTCTCTAATATTTCAGGTACCATTCTCATCCTGGGTTCGGTTGCTGGCTGTCAGGTGTTGACATTAACACTCAGCAGTCGTTCGAGGCTTTGTCTGAGAGAGCTGTTGCTGTGGTTGTTGACCCCATCCAATCTGTGAAGGGGAAAGTGGTCATAGACGCATTCCGCCTCATAAACCCCAACATGATGGTCCTCGGACAGGAACCGAGACAGACCACATCAAATCTCGGTCACCTCCAGAAACCCTCAGTCCAAGCACTGATCCATGGCCTTAACCGTCACTACTATTCGATTAGTATAAACTACAGGAAAAATGAATTGGAACAAAAGATGCTTTTGAATCTCCACAAAAAATCGTGGATGGACGGACTTACATTGTCGGACTATAAGGAACATTGTTCAATCAACGAGACCACGGTTACAGATATGCTAGAATTGGCCAAGAATTACAATAAGGCTTTGGAGGATGAAGAAAAGATGACACCGGAACAATTGGCCATCAAGAATGTGGGGAAACAGGATCCCAAGAGGCATTTAGAAGAGAAGGTTGATGTACTTATGTCGAACAATATAGTCCAGTGCTTAGGGGCAATGCTCGATACTATGGTGTTCAAATGATCTATATCAGAGTATGTGCTCTAGTATTAGGACAAAAAAGTGGTGAATGATTGGATGAATGGACCAACCTCAGCTATACCTAATAATGTCTTATTCCACCCGTTGTATGTATGATAATTATGTATTCTTTTAATTGTATCTTAACAGCAAATAAAAAATTCTTTTTATATCTGGAAAATTTATTTTATGGGGAATCCATTCACTTAAGGTGCTGCGACAAGGACATGCCTTAACTATTTTGAGAATAGGTCACTGAACTTATGATTTAGGGCCGAGTCACACCGGAATGGCAGCGGCCGGCAGCGACGCGGCAAGCACTTTCAATGTGAAATAATTTTAAATCTTATCTACATAATTAAAAGACCAGTATCGCTTGAAAAGGTCGCGCGGCCGCCCGCTGTGATATTGTCGGCGGTTCTGCCCGAGGCGACGCAAGGCCGCTCGCGGCACCGCGGGCAACCGCGCGCTACCCGCGCTGCTCACCCCCGCCGCAACACTGCGCGCAAACCGCCGCATTTCTTCTACAGAAATAAGTGCTATAATAACTAATTACATCACTCTAAACACGAGTTTCCTTGCCGAATGTATAAACTAAACTGATCAAGAGGAGACTAGGTGCGTGGGTACGTGAGGCCGCGCGCGGCTGCCAGCGGCCGCCGGCGGCGACGCGAGCCTGCCGCGGCGACTGCTATTCCGGTATGGCCGCTGCCATTCCGGTGTGACCCGGCCCTAAGAACACATCTGTCAGATTCCAGTTTCGTCATAAATCGAAATTTAAGAAAATTTAGTTCACTTTTGTCAAATTATAAAAATGAAAACTGTCGGTCCTACGACTGCACGTCAGAAGTGAAAATTACGCCATTTGTTAACAAACTATTCGTACGTACTAATTCGGGTAGATGGCGCTTATTTATTACAGTGGGTAGATCACTGAGTGTCACTCGCATAGCGTGACGACGCAAGTTCATACTAGTGCCCAACGCGCCTAAAAGAGATCTTAAAAAAAAAAAAACTGAAAATAAAACATTATTTTTATAATTATCTGGAATATTTATTTCAGTAGAATAGTCTCTGGGGAGCAATTTGTTTGCGAATATCGTCTAATTTTTGTTGGACAGTCGGAAGATCTGTGTTCACGAAGTCAATGTCGAACATGGGTTGTACAGACTTCTGCGTGTTTACAATGTTGCGTATGATTCGTTTTGTTTTTTGAAATGCTTTCTCTGGATCGTCCATGGCCACCTGTGAAGAGGGAACGTAAATTTTAAAATTAAGTTATTCTGCACACAAAACCCAAGGGTTTGAACCCCCTGATACATTATCGAGTACCTAGTATTTTTTTTATCTATCCATAATTCTACTTAATTTGTATGGATGGATGTTTGTTACTCTTTCACGCAAAACCGCTGAAAATATGTGACATTTTCTCAGGTGTTATACTTTTAATTTTTCAACGCGGACAAAGTCGCAGGCACCAGCTAGTTATAAATATAAAAACAACTTACGGTATCCCAAAATAATCCCGGACATTTGAGATGTATCTCCTCGTAATCGTCTCGTATGTTTGTTGTGTCAGTTTCATAGGAAACCTGCATTAAAATAGATGGCAAATCAAAGATATGAAAGTCAGATTAGGCATTTTCCTATAAGTGATTGTCAGAAATTTCACTTCTAACTTTAATTTGGCTGATAAAATTTGTCAACCAATAGGTAAACGTGGGTTGCATTCGAGACCCCTGTACTGATCTTTTAAAGAACCCCCTTTACCTGTGGGTTTCGTAAGACGACCGAGGGAACTTGTCACTTTTGCAAGTAATGAGATGATTTTATATTTTGAATTTAGGAGTATTTCATGAGTATTTCTCAATAAATGATCTAATCAATCAAATCACATTTCAAGCTAATGTAAATTAGCTATGTACCTACTTATTTTATATATCGTACACAATCACTTACCCGGAGGTAGAGGTCCAATTCTTTGATGATTGAGTCAGGATCTTCCATTCTAAGTTCTGATCGGGTTCTACAATCAACTGTGTTTACAAAAAATATCAATAAGTTTTTATTACATATGTCATATGTATACATTTAAAATGTTAGCTTATTTATTTATTAGTATACCTACTAGCTGGTGCCCGCAACTTCGTCCGCGTTGGAAAATTAAAAATATAATACCTACTTATGTACCTGAGAAAATATTTGAGTTTTTATGCTGATATTTTTATAATTGTAACGTCGATGACGAAGACAGTTTTTTATATTGTGGCGCCGCAAAATTTTTTATATTTTTAGACAATTTTGGGGAACTTAACATTTTTTTAGTATAAAAAGTATCCGTATGTTAATCCAGGTAATAAACTATCTATTCCAAATTTCATTCATAATACTTATACTTAACAAACATTCCAAAATTCAAACATACCAACTTTCGCATTTATAATATTAGATATTAAAATGGAAGAAAACGCATGTAGGTTTGCGCTGGAGACTTCCAGGGTAACTTTAGATTGTTTTAGGAGCAAAGGCCATCAAAACAGAGGTTTCTAATTTTTGTAACCTCCGCCTCTAGGGCCCTACTATCAACAGTAACTCTTAATACAATTTGACGAGCCCGTTGGACGAGTGACGATTGGCCGTTGCCTAACGTCTCGGGCCCCGGGTTCGATTCCCGGCGGGGTCAACTTTGGAAATTTTAATGTAATTTTCAAAATTGACTGGTCTGGATTTGAAAAATAGTGGTAGGGCACACTGCGTTTCGCAGTCATTTGGGCAGCCCGTCTGGCGGCAGTAACCGGGTGGTTACTGCCGTGAAGTAACAGCATTTACGTGGTGTTGTGTTTCGGTGAGTGAGGAAGGGTTGCCAGAGCCCATTACCCCATCCCTTCCTTATCCCTTTAACCTTAATCCTATGGTCTACAGAGCACTTGTAGCACTTATGACGTTGCTTGTGTTATAGGCGACGGTAGCCACCTACCATCAAGTGGACCGTCAGCCTGTCTGTCGACCTTAACATAAAAAAAATAAAAAATAAAAAAATAATTTAGGACCTAAATTAATTTAGACCTTGCTATTTCGTACTATCAACTTCGTTTTTATGTGAAAGCGATTTTGTTTAGGAAACCAAATTAAACTGCTCCGAATTTGAATCGTCTTTTAAAAGTTGATGGCTTAGGTTTCAGTGAGTTTGACCAGCTGCCTCTTTAATACCCCTATAATTTTTAAATAATTTATCGATTACTAAGTACGGTAGGTACCTGAACTCACTGTCGCTTCGCTAGCTTGGAGGAGACCAGTATCAACCAGAAATGTGAGCCACAAATCGAGGTCTGAACCGGAAGGACTCGATTGGGACGGCCAATTTGGCCACACGAACTTTTTGCTGACAGATCTTTGGAATTCTTTCAACTTGTCTGCTGCTTCATCATCTGTAGGTAATCACTTCATAATCACGAAATAAAACGCTACTAAGCCTTCATTTCATTTAGTAAATACGCATAAAAAATTTGATGAGGTTTTACTATTAGATACCTATCTACATTCTAGCTAGATAGTATAGTCCAGTAACCTTGCGTCAAATCCGGTAGTTCTGATTTTTTTATTGTAGTTTTAGCATTAGAATTGTGCTAAAACTACGATACTATAGAACCTGCTGTTAATTAATTAATTAATTAATTTTTCAAAAGGTACACCAACAGCACAAACAAAAAACTTATAATAGGTATAGGTAATACAAGGCAATTTTAAGGTATACACAGATAAATTATAAAATAGAAATTTTGACGAATGACCACATATAGATATAACAATTAATATAACATAAACTTCAGTTAAATAAAATAAAATAAAATAAAATAAAATAAAATAAAATAAAATAAAATAATGAGATTAGAGAACAAAATGAAAAGAAAAGAAAAACACTCAGTTAAATAGTATAGCTGTCAATTTACGCTATAATCACAGAAATATTTTATATATTTTATTCACTATTGATAGTTGAGTGCCACACTCGTACCTCCTTTTTCTATATTTGACTCAAGAATCAATCCAGATAAATTATCCTCTTTAAGGTCACCGACATCAGTTGTTTCATTGGAAACGAAAGTCACAGACTTCGTAGCATATTGGTTTCCTGAAACAGATTTATAATATCTTTACTTATTCATATAGACATTATAACAAATAAGATGGCATCGGGTATGCTTCTATCTAAAATGTATTAAAAATAAATAAAAAATAAAAGTAAGTATGACCTTCTAAACTAGGGATGTAGCAACTAGTGATGTGTCGGATTGTTAACCACGGATACGGTTACGGATACAGATCTTAATGGCCTCCATATATCCCTGCCGAATTTATAAACCACAGAAATGTGCCAAAATACCGAAATTTCTTAAAAACTTATTTTTTTAATAAATTAAAATGTTGTTGCAAACTATAAACCTGTTAAAATTTGCAAACTTCGTCAGTTTCCGCGTAATCGTAGCGGCTTATATAAAGCTCCTCAGACTTTTTTAATAAAGTTGCATTTTATGTTTT
The DNA here is from genome assembly GCA_945859745.1 of Synanthedon formicaeformis. NCBI lineage: Eukaryota > Metazoa > Arthropoda > Insecta > Lepidoptera > Sesiidae > Synanthedon > Synanthedon formicaeformis. The sequence continues at coordinate 7,950,505 of OX243969.1, read as the reverse complement.
AGTTTACTCTTAATTTGTAACTATAACTTAATTTTGTGGTTGAGTTTCATCATAGCACTAAATTGTTTGCCTCAGCAAACATTGGTATAAATGAGCGACTTCATTTTTTTTATATGCATAATATGTAAGCACTAGATAGATATAATAATTTTGACAGAATGCATAAAAAATAGAAAAATTACTAATTTCGAAAATTAAATCAATGACATAGAAAACGCTTTTGTTCTATGTCTCGATAAGTCAGCAATTAGTACCAAAAGAAACTTAAATCTGTACTTAAATCTTATGATATAGTTGTGATTATCTAATAAATCATGGTAAGATAATTGGTTATAACCTTTAAAAGTTGCCGATGGTATACTGTGGCGAGCACTCTTGAAACTTTTGACGGAAGCTTTTATTTGTTTCAAGGTTTGCGGATTGTGAGCAGAAAATCTAAAACGTTTTGCGCACAAAATAATTAACTGGAATAGTTCTTTTTTTATGTCATGTAGGTAGTAATATATTATATAGCCCATTTCCTTATCCCATCCTAATCCCTTATTATGGACATTTTTATGTCCCTTATTATGTCAAAATTTCATTTCAAACGTCTATCAGTTGCCTACACAGTGCTTTAGTTTCAAAAGGTACTAAGAGTCTACGATTTTGACCATGGAAATAATTTGAAAACTGAAAAGGTTTTCCTACTCCGACTTTACCTACCTAAAGCAGTTATTTTGACATTACAAACATACACTTTAATTTTATTTATTAGTGTAGATTAACATCATAAGACGAAGAATTGCAAAAGTGGCTTACGATTTTTATGTGAATCAACGTCTAATAAATAAAAAAATAATACTTAAGTATATTAAATTACTTTTTAGAAGCACTAGTGTCTAGGACAGAGGCCCCCGGTTCGTTTGGATCGCACGTCAGATCCGTGAATTGTGACTCCTTGTATAATGAACACATGCTTTCGTCCATTTGATTAAGATGACTTAGTTTAGATGCTCCAATTGACGTTGAACTCTACAAGATAATTTGTAGACTCTGTTATACATTATAATACCTACTATAGAATAGAATAGAAAACATTAATTTGAATACACACGACACACACAAACACATCTAAATATAGTAACAATACACAAATACATCTGTCTTTTTTTGTTGAGACTAAACTTCGAAACGGCAGTATTTCGACATACACACATGCCACTTTTTTTAAACTTTTACAGTAAATTAAAACCGCAGAGATAGGTAAGGCTATTGCCGCCAAGGAGTTTGCCCAGGTACCTAATAGCAGCAGAATACAGTATACCTAGACCTACCCTCACAATTCTACAATATCATAATCTACAATACAAGTAAAAATAAATAAATAATCCAACTGAAAAACTTACGTACCGAATCATTTTGATTTATGTTGCAACCTTTCGTGCGAGCATAAGATCGAGGAATGTCTTCCATTACTAAAGAACATTCCGAATCGAAAACGAATTTACTGCTGTATTCTTCATCTTCTAGACTCTGATAAATTATAATCATTTGTAGGTACAACCTTCATTTGTGCATTTAAAAAAATACTTAATAATTAAGTCTCAGAGGTATCACCAAATATAAAATACAAATACAAAATAATCTAGCTTTTTAGCATCAAATAAAACTGAACCCAATTTTACAACATTTATAATTAACAATCATCTTCAGATGACAAGTATAAAGTACCTAATGAGATGATGATCCTGCTGAGAAGAAAGTCCAAAAGAATCTCAGAACACCATTATTTTTGTAATTCTCACTAAAATAATACTATATATATATATTACATAGTTAATATGTAATAGATATAGTATTGTTATATTTGTTATCCTCGTTGTAACCTCTGAGTAGTAATGTAGCGAGTTTTAAAAAGCATCGCAATATTATTATTATTATAATAACAATTGAAATATCTCACCATTATTATGTCATTAATTATACCAGACACAAATAATCGTCCCGAGAGTATCATCTGTAATATTGTTTTTTCGGATCCAAAAATGTATGAACCTTCCTTTTTCTCGTACGCGCTCATACGAAACCTTTAGAAAAAAATCATTAATTAGGTACTTGATAATTTAAAACAGACTTTTTGTACGTTAAAATATTCGAAATTGCTCACATGTTACGCTCTTGCTGTCTCTTCGATAATGCGACACGATCAGAGCAATATGCTAAAATAAGATACGGCTTAAGGCCTCGCTGTTTTAGCATTAAAGCTCCGAGAAGATCCATAGACACAATTTTAACTTTCCCATCTTTCACTACAGCCTCTGCACGACCTACAACGGAAAAACATCTGTAATGTTAATACATCAATCAAAGTTAAACATTTTTATGTTCGCCATCGGGTATTCCCAGCAGTTCTGCTGTAGTTGTTCCGTGACGGTACTTCTGGATTTTGTAACCAGAAGTTAAATTAGAGGGACTATTGGAATTTGAATTCCCAGAAGTTCAATGTGACTTACAAACGCACAATATCGAAATAACATATGTGTATTAAATACTTTTTTGTGTTTCCTAATTAAAATTTTGGTAACGCCAAATTATTTTAATTTAATCTGACTGATAAATAGTTTTCTATGGTACATCCCTTTTCCCCTATTTCCCATACCAAAACAAATACAAATGCTGCCACCGCCGAGTAGCCAACCTTTAACGGCTAGAAAATTACCGCTGAGTAGTAAAAACGCTAATAGCGGCTACTGTAATAAAAAAAATTAAAAAAAAACGACATTATCACTTATCTCAATATCTAGCACCGAATATGGTTGAGAACTGTCGAAAACCCGTGCGAATTTGCATTAGAGAAATTTGATTTTTACCGACCGCATATTTCAAGCATAGAGACTTTGTAATCCAAACAAATTAATAAAACGATCACTACAAACAGACACATAAATTTTATTTATTAGTATAGATAAATGAACATACTAAGACCGTACGACTCGCCATACATTTCGCTGTACGTAAGCAAATCACCACTGAGCACCATATCGTCAAAGATTTTTCTGTCCACTTGTTTGTAATGGTCGCTAATGTGGTGTTTAGCAGTTGTATGTTGGAGTGCTAGTTCTATATGCGAGCTGCATTCAGACGCGAGACGGCGTACAAGCGTGCCTGCAAACATTTTCTGAATTACCTAAGGAAATGTATGTAATAAGTCCTACGCGAGGAGGAAATGGCGTGTTCAACCTTTTACTTGGTATTTTTAATAAGTGCAAACACTTTGTGCGACTGAAACATTTTCTACACGCGTTTTGGTGGTTTACAATTTACACTTTAAACCGACAAATGTGGTCTCTAATTGTAGGCCACGTAAGCTCAATTTCGCTCAACGAGCTATGGAGAGTGCGAGGTAGAAAATGGAGTAGATGTACCGGATCGTCTGCGGATATTTGCGGATACGGATACGGATCTTACGAGTAACTTTCTTACTCCATCGGTGTCGGTGCGCGTGACCGATAATTGACGCCCACCACTTGATTCTCTGAATGGAATTTAATAGTTTTTCATTGCTACCTAATCACCTATATATAGAATTTAATCTATGAATTAAAAATTAATAAGGTAAAAGATCCGCCAAAAAGTAACAGATACGGATATCCGTCACATCACTAGTATGGAATAAAGAGATCCCTAGTCAAACGAAAGTTACCGATATAAACGGTCGGATTAGTAAGTTGAAGTGGTAGTGGGCAGAAAAAAATCCAAAAATTTTTTATTGCAAAAGTACAATTTACAATCATTCATATTGTATGTTGCAAAAATACTTATGGTTGTTTTATTCAATATTTAGTATATTTTCAACCGACGAAAACGAAAAAACAAAAACTGAGGAGGTTCTCAATTCGACGCGTATATTTGTTTTTTTTTTTTTATGTATGATTACGCATAACTTTTGACAGGGTGGTCCGATTTTGATAATTCTTTTATTTGAAGGGTGCACCCCCAAGGGGGTCCCATTTTAATTTGGAAAATAAATTCCAACCCTATGGGGATGATTGATTGTTCACTCACAGATTGTAGCGTATAACCACGCATAACTTTTTACAGAGTAGTCCGATTTTGATCATTCTTTTTTTAATGGATAGGGTACACCTCGAAGTTGGTCTCGTATAATTTTGGAAAAAAAATTTCTACCCTAAGGGTGGGAAAATGGGGGTGCGAAAATTAAAAATTAAGCATGTAGTAAATATTAGATTATAGCCACAAAAAAAAAAAAAAAACTTTTTAACAAAAAATAAAACCGCCGAAAAAACAGAAAAGCATAAAATAATCTTATTATTTTACCTAAGTAATTTTGAGTCGGCGCCAAACAAGCAAAAATTATGTAGTGATGCGCGGCGGCGACTCAAAATTACTTAGGTAAAATAATAAGATTATTTTATGCTTTTCAGTTTTATCGGCGGTTTTATTTTTTGTTAAAAAGTTTTATTATATATTTTTTTATATTCAAAAGTAACTTATATGCTTATATCTCCTCTAGTATTCAGTTTATTATAAAAGTACTTAAAACATCTATATTTGATATATAAGAAAAAAATAGACAAAAAATAATTTAATTTTTTTCGATTAGCTCTCCTGTACGAAGTGTAATTTTGATTTGTGGCCCTTTAGTTTTTAAGCAGCGATATAGTTAGCACACATAGGTGACAGCGCTGGGGTTCTCGGAAGGTTCTCTATTGGGGACCTAATAAGGGCCTCGGATCGACGCTGGATCCAGGCTGCTTCTGACCGGTCCTACTAGAAATTATGGGAGAGGCCTATGTCCAGCAGTGGACGACTTACAGCTGATATGATTGTGATCATATTATGACGATATATGACATATGTGATGATGATGATGATGATACGACGATGAGCTCCCAATCCGATTTATTATGGCTCCATTAAGTTTGGGGTTTAAAGCAGTTTAAGTTTAAGGATTATTTTAAGTAATCAAGGGACTCAGATATACTCGTATATATAAGTTGATTACGTTTCTGTTAGACTGTTTAGAATTTTAAAATTCCGTTAGATAGAAACCTTTTCCAACAGCTTCGTATCCGACGATAACTACAATAGGGACGTCGGTGTTATCAGCTGGAGGGGTGTGGGGTGAAACGCGCGCCCTTCTCAGATGCTCCACGTAAAGCAATCGTAGCAGACGTCGTGACGCAAAAGTGTTGATGTCTGGTGCCATCGCCATTTTGGAACTACTCTGAAATTCAAAAAACTTTGTCAATTTGTATTGTAGCTTCTTACAAGCGTCGTCATACAGCTGACGGTCCACTTGATGGTTGGAGGCTACCGTCGCTTATTAATAAGAGGAACGCAACAGTTGCTGCAAGTGCTCGCGGATCTTAGTAGATTAAGGATAAGGCATTAGAAATGGAAAAAGGAAATAGGATTTGAAATCACTTATTCACTAACACAACAGCAAACCTTGTGTTATTTCACGGTGGTCTTGTGTAAAGGGGGTGATTACTACGGTCATTTGGTCATTTGGTCATTGGCCGGTGTGCCCTGCCACTACACGGTCTAAACTTATTTATTACTAGCTAACGCCCGCGACTTCGTCCGCGTTGAAAAAGATAAAAGTAGCCTATCCTGTGTCTGTACGTCTAAATATTTATCTACCAAGTCTCATGAAAATCAGTTAATTCGTTTAAGAGTTATGGAGGAACATACATACAGAAAAAAATTGTAAAAATGGTCAATTTAGTTTCAGTATCATGATAGAGCCTATAAACACGATATCTCTGAAAACAAAGTAACTTACTGCATAACCAACCCTTACAGATTTATTATTAGTATTGATTGATTATTATAACTATATGAAAACTTGACACTGTTCCCCTGTTAAAAAGTTTTAACACGTCCGGTTTACAATGTCTGATTCTATTAATATTTATTAGTAGTTATTACTTTATTTATAACGTAATAATAATATAAAAATGACTTATTACCAAATTCTATTGTCAGCCTGTTACTTTTAACATTGACTCACTAATGTTTGCGAGGACTATTTTTCTAAACCAGTCATACGCTACCGGCTATAAGTACTTAGAACTGGAATTCTATAGAGAAAAGTGGCGAGTTCTTTGCTCATAATAGCGTGGAAGTCTTTTATTTTCGCCAATGAAAACATTCCAGATGCGCTATAGACGCGAGACTGCTTCCATCAACATTTTTATATGAAACTGCTCTAGTTGTTCTCATTCTATTTAAATATCAATTTTATTTGATTCCTGACTACGTAACGGGTTTTAATACAGTTTTATTCCGCAAAATAAAGTAAAAACATTCTTTATTGCATAGGACCAAATTCCTTATAATCATCATCTCAGCTGTAGGACGTCAACTGCTGGAGATAAGCCTCCCCTAGAATTTTCCAATAGAACCGGTCAGAAGCAGACTGGATCCACCCTCGACCCTCTAATAATTAATACTAACATTAAAGATCTTTATTCCGTAATCTTAGCATTAATTACTAATATACTCGTATACAATACATACACGAAAATAACATTGCCTGTGACGTTTTTATGATTAAAAACCACCTGTCTGTGAATCTGTGCCATTTTTTAAAATTATAGCGTAGACAAAGTCACAGGCAAAAGTAGTAAAAAACTATAGTAAAAAATTAAATAGTATTATGTGTTCTACGACAGAGTAGGACAGTTGCTCTTTGAAAATATTAGTTTTTCAAAGAGCATCTTAAAATTGTTGCTAAGAGCAAAACTCTGAGAACGGCTCGACAATATTTTAACTTCTAATATTATGTATTTATTCGTTGAAGATCGAGGAAGGTTATAATGAAGAGAAAAATTGAAAAAAAAAATGCCCCTACAAATTGCATCTGTGCCCCAAGCTAGTACTAAATAAAATAGAGAAAGAAAAATTGCGTGCGCATATACATCAGTTAATTTTCAGTGGTCATAAAATCAAATTTATAGTGCGCAGTTCTAAAGTAAATGCCATCTAAAATGACTAAAATAATTTTTTAAAATTAATTATGATTTTCAATACCAAATCTTCCGGATCAATCTCCACACTGTCCAAAGAAAGCAACGAGGGGAATGTATTGAACACGACGTCTTTATAACTGGCCACTGAACAGACAGGATTTTCACGGAGGTCAAGCACAACCAATCGGCGCAACTGTCGCATATAAACCGCCAGCTCAAGGAGCAGGTTAAATCGATTGTTTCGTGCATGGAGTTCACGAAGTCTGTAACAAAATATATAGATTTTTACAGTTACAGCTACACCTCAATTTATTTATTTTATTCTTCCAAAAGGTACACCAACAGCACAAACAAAAAACTTACAATTAGGTATAGGTATAGGGTATAGGTAATATAATGCAATTTTTAGGTATACACAGATAAACTACAAAGTATGTAGAAATTGAGACTAGACTTAATACCTCACTCGTATCTAAGTAAAACTAGCAAACTCACCCCGGTTTCATACGGATTATTAAAAAAAAAAAATTAAAAATTTTGCGTTTAGCAATTTTTTTATGTTAACATCGGCAGACAGGCTAACAGTCCACTTTTGATGGACTTAGGTGGCTACAGTTACTTATTACACAAGCAACGCCACCACAGGTGCTAAAAGTGCGCTGTCGAACATACGAGTAGTAAGAAAGGAATGGAAAGGCATCGGCAAATGGGCTCTGGCAATCCCTACTCATTCACCGAAACACAACAGCACACGTGCTGTTATTTCACGGTGGTTTTCTGTAAAAGTTACTTCTAGGTCCAGACCAAAGCCAACTTTTAAATGTTAATTTCCAAAGTTGATCCTGCCGGGAATCGAACCCGGGAACCCTGGAACAGAGCGTCAAGGCCAACAACTAACCCTACTAACGATTAATCGTCAAAATGCTTAGTAAATAAAACACAATATAATAAAAAATATAACCTTACTGTACCTAGTGCATTTCCGGAATATTTTCATGGAAGTGAAATTGTTCTCACTTATGTTAAGATATTCGAGATAATAGAGTGTCCATAGTCCGGCTGTGGGACCGGATTCGAAGGACGAGATATTGTTGGAGGACAAATCGAGCCAAAGTAATCGGAGGTTGTTCAGATTTTCCAGTCTTTGTATGTGATTAAAGGAGAGATCCAAACGGCGTAGATACCTGGTGAGTAGAACAAATCCTTACATATTATAAAACAAAGTTCTCCGCTGGGTCTGTCTGTCTGTTCGCGATAAACTCAAAAACTTGACCAACGCGAGGAAGTAGTCGTAACAGTATATAATGTAAAGTTACGCGGGCGAAGTGGAGGGCAGCAGCTAGTTTATAATAATTATGAAAGATGGCCGAGTAAGGGCCGACGCCAATTGGAGAAAGGCACGACAAAGTATTTATATATGTAAAAAAATTTTTATGTATATTTTTTTTATATATGTAAGTGTCGCGGATGGGGCTGATAATGTAGCTGTGTGTTTTAGGTGAATACGTTTACGGTACGAGTAATATTTTCTTTGGGCGTATTATATGTATACAGTGTATCCTGTCATGCACTAGCGATATTCTAGGTACAGTCGGGGGTAAGAAAAGGTTCGTCACCTTAAAGTCGACATTTGCTTCAATTATCAGTCATGCCAAAATTTCATTAAACGTCTGTCAGTTACTAATATGCTTACTGATTTAGTTTAATAGGTACTAAGAGTCTACGGCTTATAAAGGAATGAATTTGAAAACTGACAAAGGTTTTCATAACCGCGACTATTTTAATATACAAATACAGCTCAAAATCGGTAGATCTAGTAAAAAAAAAATGTCAGTCGTTGGACTGCACTCAGAAGTGAAAACTAAGCTTCACAAAATTACATTACATTACATGACAGTGTCGCGAGTTCAATGAATTCAAAAATTCCAAAAACTCAAGTAAAAATAGTTTTCACTTTAAAAATATAAAGCCCACTGTACACATGGGGCCAAGGTGTTGGGCTAACATGTTGGGCCCATTGGCAGGCAAACCGAATAGTGTCGGTTTTTAGTGCACACATCAAAGGATCTTGGCGCGCTCCGCAAACAGCGTTCACACGTTGGCATCTCTTTTTAAATTTGACCGATATATATCAATATATCGTATTTTTTCCTCGATATATCGACGTCGATATTGATTAATATCGACTGTACTGTATAAATAAATAGCCGCAGCTGCAAGAACTTCTACGTCCATCTTTATCGAAGCGCCAATGCAGAATGATTAGAGCCAATGTGTAAACAGCTACTTTGGGGATGCATCATTTTGGCCCCACATGTTTGCCCAACACCTTGGCCCCATGTGTACAGCGGGCATAAAGGGTCATACGGATTCTGCAGTAGTTTGCATTTAACTGCAGTAATTGCACTAAAATTTTTAGAAGTAGAATTCACGTCAAAAAATTTGAAAACAAAAATTGAAATATTTTTCTATCAAGTGGATGCTTACATCAAGTTTTCAAGTCCACTAATGCGTTTGATGTTATTATGTGACAAATCCAATATCGTGATTGACCAGAACATAGTCAAATCTCTGATCACTTTGACTGCGTTGTACTTGTAGTGCACCTCGGTTAAGAACCATTGAGCTGAAAAATACACGAAACCGTAATAATTTCAGTCGAATGAAAAAGCTGTTCAGCTGAAAACTTTCAGTCTTAAGATACATTTATTTTTTAAAAAGTTTTTCACCGCTCCTGTTATCGGAATTGCTTGCGGCAAGTTTCGAGAAAATTCTCGAATTTGCGAAAGAAAAAAGAATTCCTGAAAATTTTAGCTTTGATGTTTATTATTTTGGTGATTTATTTTTCAAGTTGAACTTGATATTTTAGAAACAAACAACACATTCTTAATAAATTGTTTCAGAGTTCACTGGCGTGCGATTTGATATACGATAAAATATATAGTTAAAACATAAAAAGAACAACCTCTCGACCGCTCGCGAGTTAACCAATAACTCGCGTGAAAGAAACATTTAAAAAAAAAACTATATAAATGCGGGGATCTGAAAAAGTATTGCCATTTATTGGAAAACAATTTTCTTTAAAGGTAAAAATTATTATATTAGATGATTCGCCTGCAACACAAACGGTGCCATATTGATTAGTAAATGCGGTGGCGACCTCGATAGAATAAAATGATAAGTGAATATGAGGATATTTGGCAATAAGCTTATAGGCTTAGGCGAGAGATAATCATGGTTATTGATTGGTGAATGTGATATTAAAACCAATTAGATTAGTATTGCAATTGAAATTAAAGTTAATAGAGAAGATAAATTATTCTTGTAATAAGTAAACTACACCCAAGATCTTACATCTAATAAATGACCCAAAACCCAAAACTACCCAAAACTTACATCTAATAAATGATTTGAATTTGAATTTGATTCCAAAATACTTATTGGAATCAAAAAATTGCTTTGCTTTACAATTTTACATCATCATCTCAGCCGCAGGACGTCCACTGCTGGACATAGGCCTCATCTATAACTTTCCAATATGAACGGTCAGAAGCAATCTGCATCTACTGTCGCCATCTTGTGTTGTGGGTGGACTCCTTTTTTTTTGATGAGAGTAATCTGCTTACAGTTTTCCTACCGCTGGCTAGACGGTGCTTGCCGGTCCGTGTACTATATTAAAATAATGTCACTCTCCTCTTCTCTCTGTTTCTCCGCTAACGTTTTATAAAGCATAAAAACGCATTTTTATATGGTTTTCACTAATGAAAAAAACGATAAATGAGGAATGCAGAAAAAAAATTGCATCGCGTCAATAAAACGTTAAACTTAGATATACTTAATGTAATGAAAACGTGTAGAAATATTTGCAATTACAGTTACCATACAAAATAACTAAAAAATTAGAAAAATAAATTTAATGTCTGTGTTTAAAGAAAAATTACCCGTATCATATGCCAGTACACTAGTTAATCTGTTGTACGATACCGAAAGGTATTGTAAGTACAGCAGATGCGAAAGTACTGAGAGGTCCTTGAGGAAATTGGATGCGAGGTTCAAATATACCAAGTATTTGTAGTGTTGCAACACTGCGATGTTTCTCAGGTTCTGTAAGGTTAGAATTTGGTATATTATGTTTAGTCTCTTAGTCAAAGACCTTAAAAGTTCAGGTGAAAAGAACATTTAGATGAAATTAACTTATTTTAACTTATCCTTTACTCACAGAAACCACAGACAAATGATTTCCACTGCCCAAATGACTAAGAAACTCTATTTGCCATACCAGAGCCAGCTTTGAAAAGCTGATTTCCAAAGTTGGACCTGCCGGGAATCAAATCAGAGATCAGACCCGAATCAGAGCGCTAAGACAGCTCCTTTACCAATCGACCACTCTGGGCTCTTTAATAATTTAAAGCATACGTAAATAAAACAAATATTACAAGGTCTATTTGTTATCAATAACAATAGAAAATTTGAAGCTATATAAGCTATAGATAGAAGTGCCTTTTAACACTTTCCGGTAACCGGGTGGTCGTCCGGATACTGGGTGCTATCATAAGCTTTCATAGTAGCCGCGAGTATGCCATTAACAGCGTATGTCTGGAATTCTAGACGTATAACAAAAAGGACAGTCTCATACTGTGATGAATCACGAACTATTAATTGTGGTATAGCTTTCTTACTATTATATCCTATTAACCGAAATGATCAAATTTTGAGATTCCATATAACAAAGTCTTAAGGGCACCATGTACGAGCGAGTGAAGTCAGAAGACAGAAGAACACATTCAATTTTAAATGTACCTACGTTATAGATAGGATATTTTCATGGATAAACATATCTGACTTACAGATTACAAAAATGTCACAGATTCTGCACATTTTAGAAATTAATTGTACTATGTATAATCATGGAGTTACGTAGTATTATTATGAGGTAAGTGAGCTCGAATTTCGTTTTTAAAACACTAAGCGCCTCTTTCACCAACTACAAGTAAAGTGTTGATTAGTTACTTTTAGAAATAATTTTCTGTTTTATTGAATAATGCACTCGGTTTACTGCATCATTCGATAGGCGATTTTTTTTTATTATTTCCTATTTAATGTTTGGTACGTTTACCGTACAAACAAAGGTATATCAGCTAAATTATTCCCGATGACAGGTGACTTTAAGTGACGGTTTAGCCTTCTTGACATTTCTTTCCAAGTTTCAGTTAGTTATTCTTTTAACTTCTATCGAATCTCTGTCCAACTACGGACCTGTTTCTGGCTTAAGCTGGCTTTAAGTGAATAAGTAGTTGAAGATGGAGCCTCCGAGCCGTCTCAAGTGTATACTAACGTTATACTAACGTATAAATAACCATTCCTGTAATACGTGTATTTTGTGTTTATGTAAATTAGTAAATAAAATACTTTGTTAATTGTTAAAATATACGGCTAATGTGAATAAATAATGTTTTTTTTAAATAAAAATAGTATTTTAGACATTTAGAATTTTTTTTAATTTTAATTTAAATAAAATAAAATTCTTATATATATTTATATAAATAAATAATTATATGCTTATATATATACGCTTCCTCTCTCCTAGTAGTTGCATGCCCAACAGGGTCCATAACATTGGTCTTTATTTTTATAACATCTTTGTACATTATGGTTTCGCAATAAATAATTGAATTGAATTGAATTGAAAAATGCAAATTTTACTACAGTTAATTTTTCACACATTCTTGTTATGTTAAATTAAAATAAAAACTGTGAACTTTGAAGGATAGCGCGCCATTTAATAAATCCAGTGTCCAGTAATCTACTGTGATTTTAAAAAGAAACTAACCTTAGATGACAAGTCTAGTTTTATATAAACAAAATCGCCAAGAATTGGGGTTCTCTTCAGATACGTTAGGTGTGGCGTCACCATATCTCTAGTGAGTACGCCTTCCACGAGCGGTGGTACATCATTAGGGTTCCGTATACGAACAACGGGCGAGTATACGTCATTGTAGAGTTCCGGAAACGTGTAGAAACAGCCCCAGTGCTGGTCTTCGTTCATCAATGGTGTCACATGGTTAGGAAACTGAAAAATATAAGAAATGACATATTTGTAACTTAAAGTTATCTTAAGGGCGCGTATAAAGAGAAATAGCCAATCCTAGATTTGAATTTTATCTAAGTAAACAAAGTCCAATTTAAAAACTTTTTCAAAATAGATAAATAAATACATTATAAATGAAAGTGACGACTGTAACAGAAAACATATTATAATGAAATTTTCTCGATAGAAAAAAATCACCAAGTGAGCTCTCATTTCCATCGATTTTAGTTTTATTTTCAAAATGACACACATTACAAAGCTAAAAGTGTATCAGTAATCTAACTTAACAGATTATCTAATGCTCTATGTATCAATTTTTCATTTGACTTTGTAGTTTATGAATAATTAATATTTAATACTTTTGGCACTTATAACATTTTTATTGAGCGAAATGCGCTATCTTCCGTCGCATGTTGTGCGTAGTTCTATTCTACGTATTTTGTGTCACTGTCATGTCCAAGGGGCCACGCGGGTGAAATTACAAATTTTGTTTGCTTTATACGCACTCTTAAATCAAAGAGCCCATTTCCCTGCTATCCGTTCCATAACTTATGCTTAATCCTTATAGTCCTGTGGCGTTGCTTGTGCTTTATGCGATGGTAACTTACCACTAACTGAACTGTCAGCCTGTCCATCGACCTTAACACAAAAGAAAAAAAAAACGTTTGTTCAAAAACTTTCGGTTTTAATACTCCGCTCGGGATGCAATTTTTTTATACGAGTACACACTACTTCTCAGTCTCACTCACCATATACTTTCACACAAGCAACGCACAGGTGATACAAGTGCCCTGCCGACCATATTAGTAAAAGGATTATTACTAATAGAAGGACCATATTAGTAATAAGAAAGGCATAGGGTAATGGGCTCTGCCAAGCCTTACTCACTCGCCGGAACAAAACAGCATATATGCTATTATTTCACGGTGGTCTTCTGGCCCAAATGACGCAGTGTAAATAACACTGACACTGTTTATTTATTAAAATAACAAATTGTTTCTACGCAGACGAAGTCGTGGACATAGCTATAACAAGTGATACGTTTTAAATCTTCGTTTTAATAAAACAAACGAGCAATTCAAATAAAAATTGCTATTAAAATATAAAGTTTATTATTTCGATAAAACCTTTATTTCTCATTACTGAAAGCGTACAACAGTTGGGAAAGGCCACATGTGGCGCGAATTCATTGCACGTCCGTGAAAATCACCGCGTTTTACAGTCAACATAAAAAAGCGATACTCGGCGAAGTATGTTTTTACCTCTCGGGAAATACTGACTGTGTGTGTGGAACTGATGAATTGTGACCCCACTCAAGGGGACGTTCATCAAATTGGTTGAGAAGCGGTCCAACGTTACCCACTTTTAGGGCCTACGTCAACCCGTACATGTCCTTCGCTTATTTCGCTCGGGACGATTACCTGCTCGGGGAGGCATGTTGACAAAAACTTTTCATAACCAGATACATGTAACATATATGATAGGTAGTGTTATACAAAGGTTTATCTCTTCAATATATATAGTATGTACTAGGCTGCTGCCCGCGACTTCGGCCATGTAACTTTGTAAATTATATACTAAAATTTTCCTCGAGAACCACTCTATCCATTGGTGAGAACAGCATGAAAATCAGTGCTACTGTATTTAAAGATCCATTTTAAATACCGGAGAGTACCATTTTTTATCTTAAAAATCATCCATCATCTTAAAAAGAGGGTACCATTTTTCTAGTATCCAAAAATTTCGTATTTTCTAAGTTTTATACGAAACTACAGTCAGAATAAGATCTAACTTTCTAACTAATTCTAATCTTTAACATTGAAATTTTGAAACGTGTCGCATTTTCTTTCCAAAGAAGCTATAATTAAAATTATAAACTACTAAGTAAACCTCATTTAAGAATTTAAGGAAATTAGAAGTATGCCAAAATTCAATGCAAAGAAGCATCCTTGGAATAAAAATTAAGGACAGGGTAAGATTGGAAGACATATGGGAAAAAACAAATGTAATACCCATTATTAAAACTATAATATATTGAAACTCAAATGGAGATGGACGGGTCATATGACTAGAGATCCACATAAATGGTCACACAAGATTACACATTGGTACCCTAAAGAGGAGAAACGAAAAAAAGGAAGACAGAATCCAGAAGATGGGAAGATGATATAAGGAAGGTAGCAGGAGCAACATGGATGAGAAAGGCACAGGACAGAAAACGATAGAAGAACTTAGAGGAGGCCTATGTCATGTGACAGGCGAGGATGAATAATAAGAGATTTTTTTTAATTTAAGTAATGTAATTGTAACATGTTATTTTTTCTGTATTAGGATTCTTCGCAATTAAAGGCCATTTTTATCTTTATCTTAAGTAAACCTCAACTTTAGAAATGAAATCCTTAATATTTATAATTTTCAATTTAAGTAATGTGCTTGCCGGAATCTGTTAATAAACTTTGTTTTTCAAAAGAAATACCTTACAAGATAATACTACAATTAAATGGATCCACAATATTCGCGATATTTTGTTACGAAATAGACACTACGCACCTGTTCTTCAAATAAATCCTCTTCGCTTTTATTGCGTTGCTCCGTAGGTACGAAACATTGTATAGAAACTGGTTCTGGCGATAGAGCAATACTTTTCCGGCGTAAAGTCTGTCCTGAAACAGAAAAGCTCACTTTAAATATATATTTATAATATATATTTATCTATACATATTATAAAATACGCGATGTTTTTCGTACGCTATTGTAATTGTTTTGTTTGTAAGCCGATTGGAATGTAACAAACACTAAATGTTGCGGGAAATTCAATAGGAAGTTTAGCGTGTACAAACGCAATAGAAAAAAAACTTATTTTTTTTTGTCTTTGGTAACATAAGTAGGTACAACATGCATGAATTGATTTTTTTTTAAATATTTAATGTACAAACATGGCTCGTTTAATATTTTATTAGGTAAGTACATGTATAGTTAAAAAAAAAAACAAAGTTTGTACGCGAATCTTTCATGCAAAAACTACCAAACGCATCCATGGAAAGCCGGGTGCGGATCTCTTGTTCAATAATAAAATAAATGTCAAGTAAACTTAAGTGAAATTGTACATATCTATACCAATATATAAAGCTGAAGAGTTTGTTTGTTTGGTTGTACGCGCTAATCTCAACAACTACTGGTTCGAATTGAAAAATTCTTTTTTTGTTGGATAGTCCATTTATCGAGGAAGGCTATAGGCTATAGAGAACGCGGACGAAGTCGCGGACATCGGCTAGTGTAATTATATAGCTATAGGTATATTAAAAGCTAAAAAGCTTTGCGGTGGTTACGTGACTATTCAGTCACAAGTATAATACGAGTATTAGCGCCTCTTTCACAAACGTCAAGTAGGCCAAACTGTCATTTTAAGTCACCCGTAACCGGGGATAATGGAGCTGATATACCTTTGTTTGTTCGGTAAACGACCCAAACATTAAATAGAAAATAATATTAAATAAATCGGCTATCGAATGATGCAGTAAACAGAGTGCATAATAATTCAATATAACAGAAAATGATTTCTAAAAGTAACTAATCAACACTTTACTTGTAGTTTGTGAAAGAGATCCTTACAGTATTGTCTTTGATGTGCAAAATTATGCATGACAACACCTAAAAATGTGACGAGGATTCCATAAAATGTCAAGAAGAAGTCATGGGGACTGCTAGACATTCCCGCAAAACTATGTCAAGATGACATAGAGACACCCTCGCGATGAAAACGGTAATAGGAGTAGAAAATTTCCAAATGTCTATTTATATTCAAGTTTTTTTTTGTTAACATCTAACAAAATTACTATACAACTATTAATGTAGAATTTAGTTTTGTAAACATGTCAATTAGAAGCGTACAAAGCATGCACAGCTTAACATAAATTAACAGTAATAATAAAAATAATAATACATTCTAGCTGGTGCCCGCGACTTCGCTCACGCCCCATTTAAAAAAATTGAACGCCTGATATGAACAATAATTTATTCAATCTTTATTTCCTTTTGGAGTTTTTTTTTTGGATGAAAGTTACCCAGTGCCCTTTTCTGTATCCTTAACAATGTTTATGTAACAGACAGACTAATAATAGTATCTATTATACACAGTTTTTTTAAAATATTAAACAAAATTTACTAATCTGTGAAACTAAGTTTTAGTTACGTCTTATTGCAGAGAAGATAAAAATAATACACTTAAAGAAAAAAAAGCTGCCATCAAGAAAGGAAAAACAAGAACCTGATTTAATCACATCTAAGAGATGAGACGACAAAAAGTTGATCTTTGAAAGCTCCGTCCAAGTCCTCAGCAGAGAACCAAGTTTCAATGCGCTGTTTTGTAGATCCGTCGATTGTCGCGGCGATTTTAATTCGCAACCCGATTCGATATTGCTCTCGTTTGAATCACGTTTCTGGGAATCCTCAACGTTTTCCGCGCTCATCTTTATTTTCGCCACCTATTTAATTCTAGGAGAATCTCGAGCACCTACCACAATGTCTGTCAAATTTTTGACGGAACTATTTATTATCAAAAAGTCTTTATTCATTAAAAAATATGAGGCAAATATGAGACAAAGCAGAATAAGTGATTTTAATATAAAAAAAATATTTGAAGGTAACAAATAATATATTAATAATCCAATATCTACTTGAACACTGGGTAATTATTTCATTGAATTATTGTTTACGTATACATCTTAACATCTACCCTGGCCATGGCAACATTATTGAGGGGCAGACATTTAATAAATTTATCACAATACTGCAGTAGATCGTTTTTTGAAAATCTTGCAGTAACCTAACATTTTTCCAGGATAAGTATCATATAAGTTTAATCTAGGTAATCATCAAATACATAAGTGAAAAAAGCATTCAAATTGTTTGAGCCGTTTCTAAAATTAGCGTGCACAGACAGACAACAATTCCAAAAATCTATTTATGACCTCTGTAACATAAGTGCAACGTGTACAAATTGTTTGAAATGTTACTATAATAATCTTATTTTGGTGTTGGGAGCTAGTGTAAAAATATTTAGCTAAAACGCGAACTTCATAATTATGTAAAAATTAATTGCATTAAACTCTGTAATATTAGCACAAAATACTTAATAAAGAGCAAAATACATTTAAGTTCCAATTACGACGACGCAAACGCTCGCTTTTCGGGAGCTTCCAAGAAGACGGAATGTAATTATCTTAAAAGAAAAAGCTCGGAGTAGGTACATAACGCTTATACCGAGATTATGGGCATTTTGAATTGTTATTTGCCGAACGTTTATGGAACGGAAATGGAACATTGTTTCATTACCGAACGTTTATAATACCACTGAATTAGTTATAGTTTTAGCTAAGAAGCTTCAATTAAAACCATTAACTAACCAACGACTTTCTATCAAGCCCAAACACGTTGGTGTAAGTTGCTGCAGCGTCAAGAAGTCTGCGGTAGTCTGTCTGCGTATTCTGTCTGCGATAGTCTGTCTGCGGTAGTCTGTCTGCGGTAGTCTGTCTGCGGTAGTCTGTCTGCGGTAGTCTGTCTGCGGTAGTCTGTCTGCGGTAGTCTGTCTGCGGTAGTCTGTCTGCGGTAGTCTGTCTGCGGTAGTCTGTCTGCGGTAGTCTGTCTGCGGTAGTCTGTCTGCGGTAGTCTGTCTGCGGTAGTCTGTCTGCGGTAGTCTGTCTGCGGTAGTCTGTCTGCGGTAGTCTGTCTGCGGTAGTCTGTCTGCGGTAGTCTGTCTGCGGTAGTCTGTCTGCGGTAGTCTGTCTGCGGTAGTCTGTCTGCGGTAGTCTGTCTGCGGTAGTCTGTCTGCGGTAGTCTGTCTGCGGTAGTCTGTCTGCGTAGTCTGCCTGCGGTACTATTTGGGCTTAATAGAAATTCAAGGGTTAGTTTATAATTTTTAATTATAACTTGTTTACATAATCGGTTTACGTATACATGACTAAATATATTCATACGAGGCAAAGGGTAGTACAATGGGCTTTCACATGGCTAAGTGGCGAAGCGTACTTAAGAACGTTCCCGATGTAACTCAGCACAATGTAGGGAGGCATTATTCTTACACCCGAACAAGCTTGTGAAAATTTAAACATCCATTCGAAATTCTGAGATAGACTTTCATGGTTCACGGACCAAGCGGATATGTACTTAAACCGTATCCGCTACGTGAAAAACAGTAAATTCATGCCACTAGTCTTGAAATAATAATGTAAAAGTCTTTACATACAGACTAAAAGTATACAAACTATTTCAGAAAAAATCAAAGTAATTTATGCAATTAGTTAAACATAGATAATTTAAATTACTTCATACTTCATAATATTAAAATACACATGAAAATAATTATGCTCGAACAGTTACTAAATAGTTATTTATTTTAAAATAGAAAGGCTGCAACTACACTACACATAGTTGAAAACTGTATAGAATCGATTTAAAAGTTACGAAAATTTTATAGAATTTGTCGCGAGCATTTTCAAACCGTTGCATTAACGATGTAGCAAGCCTTCGGGGCTTCGACATTGGGATCTCTGGGATATAAACTTCGAACGCTATATTCGAAAACATTTATCGCTTAGTTGGTCTAACTGTTAAACAAAAGGCGTCATACGATTTATTTTAATGAATACTAGCTTTTACCGGCGAGTTCGTTCGCGCCCATTTTTCATAAGTGTTAAAACATTTCAGCTTCTAATAGCTCATGTATTTTTGTCAAGCGTAGATTTTTTTGTTTTATATTAAAAGATAATCTCTCTGGAACAGTACTCTGTACTGGATCAAAAAGGTACCCTATGTCCTTTTCTGTATGCCTGACAACGTAAACACAAAAGTTCATGTTGATCGGTTGAATAGTCAAGACGCACTTGTAGCATTATAATTTTAATATACTAGCTGTTGCACGCGACTTCGCCCGAGATACTTTATAAAAAATAGCCTATGTTACTCGCTGATAATATAGCTTCCCAACAGTGAAAGAATTTTTCAAATTGGTCCATTATTTCGGAGCCTATTCAATTCAAACAAACAATAAAATCTTGTCTTTATAATATTTGTAAGTATAAGATGTATTCTTTTTTCATTGATCAAAAAGGTAACAAAGGTAACAATTCACGATATGATAATGCCTAATGTACAAATCCCGGCTTTAAAACAGTCCAGTGACCATGGCGACGCTATATTTGTTTACGTTTTTGATCAATAGAAAAAGAATAGATCATAGATTAGTATAGAATAGCAAGCGGGTTGCTAATCTATACTTCTATACTAGTCTATATAAATATACTAATATTATAAAGACAAGATTTGTGTGTTTGTAATGAATAAACTCAAAAACTACTAGACCGATTTTGAAAATTCTTTCACCTATAGAAAGCTAAGTAGCGAGTAACATATTATAGACTAAATATGGTTACGCAGGGGAAGTCGCGGGCGAACAGCTTGTATAAGTACCTATTATAAATATAATGTTCTTGTTTAAGTATGTTATCTCTATGTGTGTGTGCTAGAATATATTTTCTCTATCCACAACCTTTTTACGAACAGTACCTTCCTAGTATTTCTTGTCCCATCTATCAACAAATGTATCCTGTATACCTATTTAGTTGTAATAACATAAATTAAAATATATAAATAATATTTAAGTACCGTCTTTATTGACTTGTTCTCCCTCGAACTGTTCACATTGAATACTTTGCCCATTACTTTCTGAATGTGATTGTTGTTCAACATTTAAACTGTCTTCTTCGAAGTGTACCAACTTCTTTCCTAGATCCGTGCTTTGCCATATATCGTTACTTGCAGACATTACTGTTAAAATATTGATGTAATATAAATTCCTGAATATTTATTGTTAAACGTCGTAGTGTCGACGCCAACGCGATTTGCAGTGCAATGAATAAATAAACTAGCAGTGATATGTTAAACAAGACAGGATGCGCCCTTACCACACTACTAGTGACAAAAAAATGGTCCTCCAATTTGCACCTAGTTACTAAAAATAATTTGTTTTCATTGCCATCTTAATACGTATTTTTATTTCTTATGGGCCGTATTCTGTTATTGTAAAGTGTTCTCATTGGTTGGTTGGACATATCACTGGTAAGTGGCATTTTCGTATCTTTCTACGCACAGAATGAACACCCGTCATTGGTGCCAATTTCCGATTTTGACACCGGCGCGTCGGTGCCACGCACTAGGAGCGTTAGCCTTGTCCTACGGAGTAATATAGAAGTCATTGTAAACTAGATAATTTTCGCGACAAATTACATAATGCAAAGCCAACGAAATAATGAAAAAAAAAAAAAAAAATGTCGTTACATTTAAATATATAATTAAAAAAATATTTAAAATATACAAAATGTGTATCATGTGACTTTCAGCATATGAAGTTTGACGAAATATACTAACGTTTATTCATTTTTAACATTAAAAAACCGGTTTTTCTATTTATGTATATACATAAAAGTATATTTGTATAATATTTTACTTTTCTTTACATGAAAATTTACTTTTAAAAAGATATTTTCTCAAAAAAAATAAGTGCGGCATGTGTCTTCGTATGCGCCGAAGGGTTAAGACGGCAGTAAGAGTTTCATGTTCTTTGTTCTGTTGCCTAAGTTGTGTGGAAGTATAAAAAATGTCTTTGTTGTCTTTATATTTTCCCTGTAAAAGGATGAAGAAGTGTTGGTGGCGCCTCTCGTTTGTGTTGTAACTGGAGAGAAAAAGAAAAGTGTCCGCATTCAACGGATACTAGGTTTGCCGTAAGGAAAATTTTAAATTTGCGCCCACACAGAAACTTGGTTCGCTCGTTTCGCACTTTTTGCGAAGCGAAATATAAACGACAAAATGGTTGTTCGTACTTTTAGTACTTTTGAAATTTTTCTCAGACGAAGATGGGATTTTTTTTTGTTAATACAGTTTCGAGAATCAAAGAATTGTGTACTTATCTATACCTACTTATGAATGAACATATTTTTTCCAATATTTTAAGGTACATTGTAGTTGTCACTTATTTTGCAATATTTTATTCTATTCGCTCTCCCGCCGAAACAACATTCTGCAAAGTAATCTATTTAAACTTTTAGACATCCACAATTTATATTTTAATTTTTTTATTAATTAGTGTTTTTAAATTTGAGGCATACTGCAAATAAGTAGGTCATTTTACTTTTTGGTCATTTTGCTACGTAATTTAGATACAATTTCTTTTTTCGTAGAAAGTAACGCTTCGATTTTTGAAATAAAAAAAACCGTATCAAACTTTTTAATTACTTTCATAAGCAACCAGGAATCGAACCCGGTCAAATCTTTGTAAAATAATCACAATTATTTTCATTACCGCAGTTAATGGTTAATAGTGCATATCTAATACTACAGTGAAACCTGGTTAGGTGGGACCTGGATAAGTGAACCTGGAACCTGGAAACCTCTATTATTGAGAGTTGCAATGAGGTCCCGGTTCTTTTTCATTAAATTACCTCTGTTAATGGGACTTTTTGAACCTGGTTAAATGAGATTTGAATTCTAAGACTTTTTCGATGTTTACCTCTATAATTGAGATCTGTGGCTCAATTACCTGTAGTGAGTGAGACAAATTAATCAGGTTTCCACCTCTAAAAATGGAATAACGGCACATTTCGACCTTTGTAAGCGGGGGCCTCTGTAAATGAGACAACTATAATTTTAAACCTGCTTAATTGGAAAACTGGATTATTGGAAACCCTCAATAATTGGTACATAGGTATGTCTTGGTCCCTTGAGATCCCAATTAACCAGGTTTCACTGTATTATATAAAGCTGAAGAGTTTGCTTGTTCGTTTGGTTGAACGCTAATCTCAGGAACTACTGGTTTGAATTGAAAAATTCTTTTTGTGTTGGATAGTCCATTTATCGAGGAAGGCTATAGAGAACGCGGACGAAGTCGCGGGCATCAGCTAGTAAAGAATAAACAGAATTTTCCACAATTTAAATATTTGGCAAAATCTTCTTATCATAATGTTAAGTTTCATGAAATGAGGTTCACATTAGCTTGCACATTCCATTTACGTAGTTAGCGCACGTATACTCACCTAACTGTATTTATGACGCTTGTATGAATGCCAACATTTTTAATTAATTTTTTTTCAACCTCACTCGAGTTAAATGAATGCGAAGAGCGTGTAAGTAATGAGTTCATTTCATCGTAAACAACTCAATATGAAGTTATACTCGTACATACTGCTTTTACCGCGCTGATGTTTATATACTCGTAGTAATTTTGACTGGCCCCGTCGGAGTGCTGTAAGGTCAATTTAAATTTCGAACCAATTTGAATCTGGAACTCACGTTGAAGTTTCTGTGCAATGTGGGTTCACTGGATCCAAGGTACTTGAATCGTGTATGCGGCCTTAATTTTTATGTATTACAAACTACCGAACCGCCCCCGGCTTCGAACGGAATGTCCAATTTTTTTATAATTTTTCAATTTCACTATTCATAAAAATCTTTAAAGAATATTTGAAAAATAAAATAAATTGCCTAATTGGTCCAGGTGTTCTCTAATTTTGCGCTTAGCAACATTTATACATATTATATATTTCAAAATAGGGCAGGATTTAATTTGGCTAATTTTATTGATAAGCAATTTTGTGGTCCACTTTGTGGTAAGTGGTTACCGTCGCTACTATTGCGCTGCCTTCTTTAACAGGAAAAAGATTAGGATTACGACTGTAAGAGAACTAAGTAAAAACTTTATGCAGAGCAATACTGTTTTATTATATAACCGGAAGCCTTCTCTAGAGCCCTAATCCCAACCTAATCCCATTCTATGTGTTCACAGACTATTAAATGTTTGGTTTGTATTATTAAATATTGCAACAGAAGCAAATTTCATTGAAAGCCACAGACTAAGTTTATGTTGGTAGTTGTAATTGAATTTCGGACTAAGCGTGGCTTGGTCATTTAACATGTTTCACGTTACACGACACAAACGGAAAGTTCCAAAATGTATGTAGATACATATTCAAGGGTCGCATAATTAGAGGGGTCAGCAGTTAAACCTTGGAACTGCAAAACGGGCACCATTCAAGACCATTCCGGTTCGTTTGCGGCTTTAAACAGAGTTTATCGTTTCAGTACAGATTTAAAAATAAACGCAACGTCATTCTTTTGATGTTGCAATTGATGATATTTCCTAAATACGATTTTAGATTTAAGAAGGACCTTAATGAGGACTCTTAATTTGAAAAGGACATAGTAATTTGAGAGATACATCAGAGGAAAGAAGAATCTAGATCCCAAGTCTAGATGAGAAAAGAAGTACATTTTGAAATTGGAAAAATAATAATAAATTTCAAGAAACGACTGCAATAACTATATTACAATAATAATATAAGAACTTAAAAAGTAAACTTATAAGTAAAAAAATATACAATCGTTCAAAACCAGTCCATTTAAAATTACATTTTGGAGAATGTCATACTTTTTGTTTTTGTCGTCATAGACAATCCCGATATTTGGCTTTCATTGTCCTACACGATTTAAATCTTTGGTCCTACAATACATTAACCATTTTTTGCAATTATTTTTGCGTTAAACTGCAAATATTTTCACCATTTATATTTAGACTATATTCATGGGTTGTCGTAAATCATCTTTAAGAAAAGCTGAGTAAAATTTAGGGGACAAAGGACCTCCCCGTGACGATTTTTATACCTTTTCGTTCCTTTTTCAATTTCACTTCCGCAACGCTGCTTTCGTGTTTATTCCGTACGAATCTAATAATATATTTTCTACCTGCTGTTACCTAAATTTCCGGATCACTTTAATAATTGCTAAATAGGATTACTTTAATAATTAGCAATTACTACCATAAATTTATTTATATAATTATTTTTCTCAATCTTTTTATCTTTTTTCGATATCTATACTAATATTATAAAGCTGAAAAGTTTGTTTGGTTGAACGTGTTAATCTCAGGAACTACTGGTTCATATTGAAAAATTCTTTGTGTGTTTGATAGTCCAATGTATAGAGAAAGGCTTTAGGTTTTATAACATTTTGAAGGCGGACGAAGTCGCGGGCAGCAGCTAGTTTAGATATAAAGTCAAATATAAATCAAATATTAAAATGTTCACAAAACAATCATTTAACAATACCTACTACCAATGGGATTTTTTTCTTGTAATTTATAATTTTATCCTAATTCTAGCGGCCTGTTCCTGGCTTTACACGAATGCAAATTATATACCAAAACCTTTCTCGAGAACCACTCTATCCATTGGTGAAAACAGACAGGCAGACTGACAGACTATTAGTAAAGCATTGTATTTTATTATTTAACTAGCTGGCGCCCGCGACTTCATCCGCGTTGAAAAAGAAAAAAGTAGCCTATCCTGTGTCCCGTACGTCTAAATGTTTATCTACCAAGTTTCATGAAAATCAGTTGATTCGTTTAAGAGTTATAGAGGAACATACTTACATACATACAGAAAAAAATTCTAAAAATGGTCAATTTAGTTACAGTATCATGTATAGAGCTTATAAACACGATATCTCTGAAAACAAAGTAACTTACTCCACGACCAACCCTTACAGATTTATTATTAGTATTGATATGAAAATAAAACGTGGATAATTGTTTGCGACATTAGTCGCAGCTCAAACAAGATTGTTTTCTCGACTCGTCCTCATTATTTCTGTGTGGTTAAAATTAATTTAAAACACTCAATTCCAAGTATCGGGCCGCGTTACTTCACGCGATAGTGAAAGCGAGAAATTTAATTTACCACAGTGGAAGGATTTGACAATAAATTCTGAGAAATACTTAAATGAAAGGACTATCTAAGCCAGGACATAATTATATTAGCGAATTTTTATTATAATATTATTACTATTTTGAAAGCAACGAAACTTTATTTTTAAGTTCATAAACCATTTTTTTTTTAATTTTATAGTTTTGCAATCAATTCTTGTCATACAACTGTAAAATCTTTCTTATTACCTAATTATTATTGTTGATAATATAATATGTAAGTATATTGCTTCATAAAGGGTAATAAATCTTAAAGAGAAAATCTTAAGTAAATTTGGTATTCCTTTACAAAAATATTTCCCTGAAAACTCCTTTGTAATGGCTATTAATAATTCATTAATCAATGTTTACGGCGACATTTATTGTTCATCAAAATTTTGTATTCGCTTTATTATTAATTGATATTTCTGTTTAAACATTGGCAGTAAAGGGAAATGTTGGCAGTTTATTTTCTCCACGCCAATGTAGGCAATCAAACGCCTAGATGTGTTCACCTGCATACAAACTTAAAATATCGCTGCTTAAAAACTAAAGGGCCACAAATCAAAATTACACTTTTTACAGGAGAGCTAATAAAAAAAAAAAATTTTTTTTGTCAATTTTTCCTTATTAGAATATATCAAATATGTGCATATTATACATCGTTAGAAGCGTATTTTTAAATAGCATTAAATGTTTAATAATAAACTAAATACTAGAGGAGATATAAGCATAATTATGTTACTTTTGAATATTAAAAAAATATATTAAAATATACTAAATATTGAATAAAACAACCATAATTCTTTTTGCAACATACAATATGAAGGATTGTGATTGTATTTTAGCAATAAAACATTTTTGGATTTTTTTTGTTTTATGGCCCTTTAGTTTTAAGCAGCGATATATAGATGCCCGTGACTTCAACCGCGTTCGAAATGTCATATAGCCTAAAGTTCACCAAACAAACAAACTCTTCAGCCTTATAATATTAGTATATATAGATTCAGTAAATTAATAATCAAAGTTAAGAACATTAATATAGCGCTGTATTTAACAATATCTAAACAATTTAGAAAGTTTTTAATGCTTTAAGAAAAAGTCAGAAACTGCATCGTATTTGATCGCAGAAGAGGAAGGAGTTTTGTGGTATTTTAAGAGGTTTCCTTGGCAACAACAAATAAAGTAAAAGTGGGGAAGTTGTTGATGTGTTTTTGCGGTGTCATGTGTCCAGAGACAGCCTGTTTGGAAAGCAATATTTGTTGAACGCTTGCGCTTTTCGACATTCCGACTGAGATAAATATTATTTTCTTCCGGCTTCACCAATATTTTATCTCTACGGAAATGTGCGAAACAATATACAACGCTACTGTATTGTATTAACATTTAAGTGACACTTATAGGAAAAATATTTAAATACCTAAAGAGTCGGTAATTCGACAGTCGTTGCGCTGCTAATTTCATTTTAGCAAAAATACTAACCGAATTTCAGACTATACCCGTGGATTTTCCCAAAATATTCTTTCATACATAGTCCAGTAAAATAATTCACCTCGGAATTTGAGATACTCAGTTATAAACTCGTATAGATAAACTTGTATTTTGACATCCTACAAGTTCTTTCAAAACATACATATGGGTGTCCGCGACCTAGAACTCTAACCGCGCACTCTCCGCCCTCTATCTCGAAAACGATTCAATGTATAAAAAAATCTTTAAAACAAAAGTTGTAGGGAATTTAATACTCTACAATATTGATAGGAAATACAAATAGCGAAAACCCCATAGGAAACGAGATATTTGCAAAAAATATGCAAGAAATCGATTTTTGTGACCTTTGACCTTTTAACAGACGCGGACACTACTATAATATGTAGGTTTTTAGAGAACTTTTAGGATGTCAAAATACAAGTTTATACGAGTTTATAGCTGGGCATCTCGAATTCCGAGATTCTTATCTAATTTTGACTAATTTGTCTGGATGAACATACGAGTACGAGTACCTTATCATAACAATGACGATTTCAACAAAAAAAAATAAGTACCACATTTTTTTATATTACTTTAAGAATCTAAGAGTCTGTACTCTAGCTACAAAATACAAATTTTAAATTTATTATAAGTATCTATTTGTTTCTTTGCTCTTAATGGGTTCTTTGTCTTTTTCATAAAATGGAAAAGTAGATACTTTTCTACTTTTCAGGCGCTGGCTGACAGAATGGCATGACTAGGCAACTCCTGTGGTCATTTGTATCCACATTTACGCAACCGTGTCTTGCAGAAAACTATTGAGCTTACTCTGAAGTCGGTTGTGGATACATAATTTTGTTAAAATGATTGATTGGGATTAAAATAAAAATAACATTTCAAGTAGTTTTCTCTAAAGCAATTCCTGTACTATGAGATTGACTTTGGACAGAGCTTTTTTGTAATTGGACTGCAAACTAACTGACCTATACTATATCTACCTCCAACCAAAATCAGATATTTTCTTAGTATTTCAAATTCAATTCAACTTTAATTTGAATTTCAAATCCAATAACCACAATTATTTAAAGATGATAAATTAAACCTTTTATTAAATGCTCCATTTTTTTCTTATGACAAGAAGAACCTAAAAAATGAATGTGCCACTGTTGCTTTTAGTATTAATATAATATAAAAAAGAATTCTCTTGATCCCTTTATTCTTCACTCTATATAATTTCACTTTGAAATGAAAATGTAGTGGCCTTTTGTTTGTTCATAAATTCCAAGAGAGAAACCAGACAAATTGTCAAAAGCTCTAAGTAATATCGTGTGAATGCTACGAGATTTTACTTGCATATAACAAATTTTCATTGCAGAGAAAATGGAATAGCATTTTGAGTTTAGAGTGTAGATTTTCCAGCAGTAATTTAATCTCGACTACAAATAGGATATGAATAAATTGAAATTAATACAAATGAGAACTTACAATATAAATTCAATCTGTTTAGTTTTGTAATACGATGTTACTCTAGGCATCACGGCAGTGATCACGCGAAGAGCATTTTACTTATTTTTTTAATTTTGTCATAGACCAATTTCGACATAGATCTATTGCATATCCAAACCTAATTTGAACCACAATCATCACTGACTATTTTTTTTATTTCTATATAATTTTTGTTTATACTATACGAAATGGATAAAGTTCTACTCTTTATATCATCTTATATCTTTATATCATGAAGTTGGTTACTGTGGAACTAGATAGTGCTGTGTGGAATGTGTGATAATTTATTTATTTATTTTAAAACTAGCTGGCGCCCGCGACTTCGTCCGCGTTGAAAAAGAAAAAGTAGCCTATCCTGTGTCCCGTACGTCTAAATGTTTATCTACCAACTTTCATGAAAATCAGTTGAAACGTTTAAGAGTTATGGAGGAACATACATACTTACATACATACATACATACATACATACATACATACATACATACATACATACATACATACATACATACATACATACATACATACATACATACATACATACATACATACATACATACATACATACATACATACATACATACATACATACATACATACATACATACATACATACATACATACATACATACATACATACATACATACATACATACATACATACATACATACATACATACATACATACATACATACATACATACATACATACATACATACATACATACATACATACATACATACATACATACATACATACATACATACATACATACATACATACATACATACATACATACATACATACATACATACATACATACATACATACATACATACATACATACATACATACATACATACATACATACATACATACATACATACATACATACATACATACATACATACATACATACATACATACATACATACATACATACATACATACATACATACATACATACATACATACATACATACATACATACATACATACATACATACATACATACATACATACATACATACATACATACATACATACATACATACATACATACATACATACATACATACATACATACATACATACATACATACATACATACATACATACATACATACATACATACATACATACATACATACATACATACATACATACATACATACATACATACATACATACATACATACATACATACATACATACATACATACATACATACATACATACATACATACATACATACATACATACATACATACATACATACATACATACACACACACACACACATACATACAGAAAAAAATTCTAAAAATGGTCAATTTAGTTTGAGTATCATGTATAGAGCCTATAAATACGATATCTCTGAAAACAAAGTAACTTACTCTGTGACCAACCCTTACAGATTTATTATTAGTTTTAAAATATTTGGCGGAGAATTTTAATCACATATTTAGCTTCAATAGTTATTTAGATTTTATGACCAATTTCATGATGTTGGTGTCCCTATGAAATGGAAATTTCCAATTAATTTTACAACAATTTTGATAACCAGCACTTCAACACATCATATTGGTAATGATGTTTTGAAGTGAGTAACAATTAGGAAATTATGTTGTAATGGGCTAACGATTGATGCTAGTTTCGAGGATAACATGGTTAGTTCCTAACATATGCAACTTAAAGTAGATAATCTTCAATAGATCTACAAGTAAATTGATTGTAGTCAAACGAACATACGAATTTTAGAAGTTATTTTTGAAAGCCAATTTACATCAAATATAAAATAGCAAAAAAGAGAGTATTTCAAGAAGTTACATCATACGTTAGTTTATTATAGCATCCTAGTATTATAAAAATCTCACAATGTGGATTATCTACTAGAATGTCGTATTAAGAGATAATACATTTAAATGCCTTTTATATATTAAAAAAAAACCTTTAAATAGAATAAATTAGTAGTCTTATTTTAGAAGTGCATGAGTTTTCCGTTCTGGCGGGACTTTCCCTTTCACTCGAAATAACAATTAGCGCTCTTTCAGCACCTGTGGTGTTGTAGGCGAAGTGTATGTTTAAAAAAAATTAAAACTACTTACTTATTATTAATTTAGTGTATATTTAGTAATTTGTAATTTGTTATTATTTGAATTTTTAATTATAAATAATTAATATTTTAATTTTTATTTTTTGATATTTATTTTAAATATTAAAAAATTAAATAAATCAAAAAAATTAAGCACACGATACAGGCTTGTATGCATAGTGTGTGTTTTCATAGCCAATAAACTAAATATAATTATATGTTCCTGTAAATAAATAAATTAATAAAAAAAAATGCCAAGTGCATCGTCAGCCTGCTTGCCGACTTCACAAAAAATACTTTTCATAAAAAATGTCAACAATATTAGTACTGAAAATGTCATTTAATTTATCTACTGTGTTCTCGTGTCTATGTTCAACGTGAGGTAGGTGCGTGCATCGCTAAATGATTGATTGGGCTACCCAATACCCATCGTCCCTTGTCTTCTTTGTACTCTTGATGGGGAAAGGAAAAGTATATTTGTTAGAGGAAATGAATCGCACATTTAATGTACACGTGAGGACGTATTCGTGCACGATTTATTCGTAATATTATTTGTGTTTTTGTTTCGATGACGTAACGTTGAACATGAATTTACTACTCTTCGCCCGCGACTTCATCTGCGCCTTTTTTTCAAAAAGATCACACTGCTCAAATATATTGAGCAATAATTTATTCAATCTTTATTGCTCATATATTTGTGTCAGACGTTGAATTTTTTTATATTTTTCGATGATCCTCGGTAACAATACTTTGTTCTGGAAGAAAAGGTTGTGTATGATCTATTCCTTTTCTATTGATCAAAAACGTAAACAAATATAGCGTCGCCATGGTCACTGGACTGTTTTAAAGATGGAATTTGTACATTAGGCATTATCAAAGAGAGTTGACTCGGTGATTAACTCATTTAGAATTTGTTCGTATTGTTTGTTTAGTTCTATATCGTGAATTGTTTGTTTACCTTTTTGATCAATGAAAAAAGAATTTATATATTTTATTTATTTATAAAGAATATATTTGTACTTATCTGTATCCTTGACTACGTGTATGCAAACTTTCATGACGGTTGAGTAGCTAAGACGTGAAGGCGTAACAAACAAACGAACATACTCATTCAAATTTCTAATATTATGTAGGATTAAGAGGAAAATGTAAATTTTATTGTGACATTTAATTTTTGGACAAACATTTAAAATATGGTGGCGTTACGGCACATGTAACGTGGAGTTGTAACTTTTGTGCGGTTAATTTGAGGGAAGGGGCCAAAGCGTGTGGGACCAGTTAAGGTTTCTTTTATTCGTATTGTTACGGCAAACGTGGGAGGAGTTACGGCAACATTTCCTCCGACCAAGTTACGGCACAAATATGAAGGGAAAGCCTCAGAATAAATAGCGCTTCTTTAAATATAAATTGCACGGAATCTCAGCACTCAGACAAATGAGAAAACTTACCTAGCCACGAAAGCGAGCTTCAAATCTTATTATGTACCAAATTACGATGGTCGTTTTTAGACTTGAAAAATTGTGGCGGTGTTTATGTCACTCGTTTCACTGTATTTCTACTAAAATTTTTGTAGTTTCTATAACTGTTTGAAATAAAATCGTTGCAAATGATTACTGACTAGCTGGCGCCCGCGACTTCGTCCGCGTTGAAAAAGAAAAAGTAGCCTATCCTGTGTCCTGTACGTCTAAATGTTTATCTAACAAGTTTCATGAAAATCAGTTAATTCGTTTAAGAGTTATGGAGGAACATACATACAATACCTACACTTACAGATTTATTATTAGCATTGATAGCCTATGTTATTCGCTGATAATGTAGTTTTCTATAGTTCCTGAGGTTAGCGCGTACAGCCAAACAAACAGACAAACTCTTCAGCTTTATGTATTGGTATCAATACTAATAATAAATCTGTAAGGGTTGGTCATGGAGTAAGTTACTTTGTTTTCAGAGATATCGTGTTTATAGGCTCTATACATGATACTGAAACTAGATTGACGATTTTTAGAATTTTTTTCTGTATGTATGTATGTATATTCCTCCATAACTCTTAAATGAATTAACTGATTTTCACGAAACTTGGTAGATAATCATTTAGACGTACAGGACACAGGATAGGCAACTTTTTTTCTTTTTCCACGTGGACGAATTCGCGGATGCCAGCTAGTAGATTATATACAAATGTTATTAACGTAAGTAAATATATACTTACAATAGTCAAGTATAAACAAGGGTGGTTCAGGGATGCGTGTTTGCGTCGGACACCCCAATCAGGCCTCGTTTCCTGTAAATACACGCGTTTTCTCCCAATACGATCTTCCTCGGAGAGATTGGATACGATTTCCTCGAGAATATGACGTCGGAGGAGCATTGAGAATATACCATCCGATATCAAAACTGTTTGAACTTGAGAAAATACTTTTATACAAAATGAAGTAAAGCTGTTTTATTTCTTTTGTAGGTTTGTGTTAAGATCGTTTTATATAAGATACAAGGCTGGTGCCCGCGACTTCGTCCGCGTTAAAAAGAAAAAAGTAGCCTATCCTGGTGTCCCGTAGGGGAATTCGATTTGACTAGGTTCATGGTAGTGATGGTGAATCATGTCATGTAAGAGTTATGTATGAACATAATCATACATACATACATACATACATATACATACATACATACATACATACATACATACATACATACATACATACATACATACATACATACATACATACATACATACATACATACATACATACATACATACATACATACATACATACATACATACATACATACATACATACATACATACATACATACATACATACATACATACATACATACATACATACATACATACATACATACATACATACATACATACATACATACATACATACATACATACATACATACATACATACATACATACATACATACATACATACATACATACATACATACATACATACATACATACATACATACATACATACATACATACATACATACATACATACATACATACATACATACATACATACATACATACATACATACATACATACATACATACATACATACATACATACATACATACATACATACATACATACATACATACATACATACATACATACATACATACATACATACATACATACATACATACATACATACATACATACATACATACATACATACATACATACATACATACATACATACATACATACATACATACATACATACATACATACATACATACATACATACATACATACATACATACATACATACATACATACATACATACATACATACATACATACATACATACATACATACATACATACATACATACATACATACATACATACATACATACATACATACATACATACATACATACATACATACATACATACATACATACATACATACATACATACATACATACATACATACATACATACATACATACATACATACATACATACATACATACATACATACATACATACATACATACATACATACATACATACATACATACATACATACATACATACATACATACATACATACATACATACATACATACATACATACATACATACATACATACATACATACATACATACATACATACATACATACATACATACATACATACATACATACATACATACATACATACATACATACATACATACATACATACATACATACATACATACATACATACATACATACATACATACATACATACATACATACATACATACATACATACATACATACATACATACATACATACATACATACATACATACATACATACATACATACATACATACATACATACATACATACATACATACATACATACATACATACATACATACATACATACATACATACATACATACATACATACATACATACATACATACATACATACATACATACATACATACATACATACATACATACATACATACATACATACATACATACATACATACATACATACATACATACATACATACATACATACATACATACATACATACATACATACATACATACATACATACATACATACATACATACATACATACATACATACATACATACATACATACATACATACATACATACATACATACATACATACATACATACATACATACATACATACATACATACATACATACATACATACATACATACATACATACATACATACATACATACATACATACATACATACATACATACATACATACATACATACATACATACATACATACATACATACATACATACATACATACATACATACATACATACATACATACATACATACATACATACATACATACATACATACATACATACATACATACATACATACATACATACATACATACATACATACATACATACATACATACATACATACATACATACATACATACATACATACATACATACATACATACATACATACATACATACATACATACATACATACATACATACATACATACATACATACATACATACATACATACATACATACATACATACATACATACATACATACATACATACATACATACATACATACATACATACATACATACATACATACATACATACATACATACATACATACATACATACATACATACATACATACATACATACATACATACATACATACATACATACATACATACATACATACATACATACATACATACATACATACATACATACATACATACATACATACATACATACATACATACATACATACATACATACATACATACATACATACATACATACATACATACATACATACATACATACATACATACATACATACATACATACATACATACATACATACATACATACATACATACATACATACATACATACATACATACATACATACATACATACATACATACATACATACATACATACATACATACATACATACATACATACATACATACATACATACATACATACATACATACATACATACATACATACATACATACATACATACATACATACATACATACATACATACATACATACATACATACATACATACATACATACATACATACATACATACATACATACATACATACATACATACATACATACATACATACATACATACATACATACATACATACATACATACATACATACATACATACATACATACATACATACATACATACATACATACATACATACATACATACATACATACATACATACATACATACATACATACATACATACATACATACATACATACATACATACATACATACATACATACATACATACATACATACATACATACATACATACATACATACATACATACATACATACATACATACATACATACATACATACATACATACATACATACATACATACATACATACATACATACATACATACATACATACATACATACATTCTAAAAATGGTCAATTTAGTTTCAGTATCATGTAGAGCCTATAAACTCGATATCTCTGAAAACAAAGTAACTTACTCCATGACCAACCCTTACAGATTTATTATTAGCATTTATTGATGACAAGCCCAACGCGCCTCGCCTTTGTCCAGATGCAATAACATTTAGTTTATGTCCATTGTCCATGTGGAATGATGTAATTTACAAGATTTTTTTAAATATTATATGTATGTGCCAAGCCAAACCTTTCTCATATAAACCAACTCAAAAAATCATTTCGCTTTTCTAATATTAGTAGGTATAGATAGATTTCCTATTAGATTTTTTCTCCAGAAACAGAATTTCTAATGTTTTATAACTATAATTCCGCTTTACTTACTACTGGTGAAATAATTATTTTTTGTAGTAAATTACCACTAAACGAATTAAAACTTTCACACTTAAAACTTTTAGTTAAATTAGTTATTGTACAAAATAAAACTGGAATCAAGTCTAAATAATGTTCCCATTTTAATAAAACTGCTTCTGTTCAAGACTTGAAAACGTTATGGGCCATTTGAAAAAAAAAAACGAATTTCTAAAATAAGATCAATATATAATGTATATATTTGTTATTATTTTGTTAATACCTATGTACCTATATTAATAATTATGGATGTTCTATATCTGAAATAAATGATTATAATTATTATTATTAATGTTATAATATATATCTAGAGTTTGTTATCTAAAAATACAAACAAAATCTTACTTAAGAAAATAAATTTACCTCAAAAGTGAACTTTTTTGAGTTGTAACAGTTTTGATCTAGGGATGCGACACACATTCTTTCTCCATAGGTAATATATAAAGGAGGAGAGAATAATGGCATTGTTCCGAATGTAAAATTACCACATGCGAGACGCTGAATAATACTCACAATTGGCAAAATGTTCTTGTCATGTTTATTGGGAAAATCATCAAACTACTACAACATGGAACCCGCGTTCCATACAAAACACTACGAATTTTACGGAACATTTAAAAGTGACATATGCGTAGAGCATGAACTGTCATTTAAAACAAAACAAACATAATAATAAGTAAATAATTTAAAGAAAATGTGACTTTACGTCAACCCATTAAAGTTAAAAATGAAATAGTAGAAGTTGATCGTTACTACCTTTTACCATTGACGCGTAAGGCAAGAGTCCGCCATGATTCTGTCAAAGGCGTTCTTTTTATGTGCCGCTTTGGCATTTGTGACGCAAATTCCTTTGTAGTATTTCGATGGGGAAAATTAATAAAGGGAAAAAAAGTAATTTCGTTGTTCTGTGTCGAGTACTGTACTCCGTGAGATTACTTAAAGGTCAATGACATAATGTAACGAAATCTATTCTGAGCCGGCCAATGGATAATTCATGAGTTCGCTTAGTCCTTTTATCTCTCGAATAAAGCTTTCTGTCAATAAAACATCAACTACATATTGTTACGACTGAACATTCTCGAAGCGTTTGTTTATTATAACAAACAGCGTGTTGTTGTTTATCATGAGACCTGGGCGTATGGAAATTTCCATACGTAGGAGGAAGCCCTTCTGTCTCAGAGAAAACTGTTCCTTATGTTCGCGACATAAGGTTCACATTCCCTTAAGCCAGAAAGTTGTTTACGATGTTTGTTTTTTATGACTTGTTTACTTGTGTACGAGCTTGTTTACCTTAAAGTTTCTAGTGTTTTCTAAAAGCATCGCGGCTGACTGCGCGTGTATAAATACGGGTGCCATCGCTCGAGTGGGACAGTTCTGCGACAACAAGCGATACGAAAACAACTCTTGGGAGCTTTTGCGAAGATATTTGCGACAGTGCATTGTTGACACATAGAGTAAATTATTTACGACTTTTGGCAAGTTTTACGGTTTAATTGGAAAAGCTCTGATATTTTGGAAGTCATCTTGGTCTGCGTAATAAATCGTGTTCTTACAACCCTAAACGGCATTTTAACTCACCCCGCACGTAACAACTGGTGTCAGAAGCGGAATGCCGTTAATGCCACGGGACGAAGGAACTCGTACTCCACGGACCAGGAGGCAAGTGGAGATGGATGCTGCGAGACAACGAGCACATGAGGAGCCGGAGGAAGGCACCGATGCTGATTTGCTTCCTACGGCAGTACCTACATCGAGCCCGTCGATGGACCTCGCTGCGCTGCTAGCTGCTGTACAGAGCATACAGGCTAGTCAAGAAGCCGCTCGCCGGGAACAGGAAGCCGCTCGCCGTGAACAGGAAGCTGCTGTGCAGAGCATACAAGCCAGTCAGGAAGCCGCTCGCCGTGAACAGGAAGCTGCTGTACAGAGCATACAGGCCAGTCAGGAAGCTGCTGTGCAGAGCATACAAGCCAGTCAGGAAGCAGCTCGCCGTGAACAGGAAGCCGCTCGCCGTGAACAGGAAGCCGCTCGCCGTGAACAGGAATCTGCTAGCCAAATGCTGCTTTCGAAATTGGACACAAGCCTTGAAGTCATCTGCGATAAAGTTAAAAAGGTAGAGTCCGAAGTTAAAGGGGTCTCAGTGAAAGTCGAAGGCCTGGAAGAGAGACTCGACCAAACCGACACTCGCCACCAGGCGCTCGCCGAGAAAGTGCAGAAGTTGGTGACGAGGGAGGCAGTCTTCACTGCGCCGGTACCTACACAAGGTAGGCTGGACTTGCCACGGTTTGATGGCACATCTTCCTGGACAGCCTATAAGTACCAGTTCGAAACCCTCTCTAACTGCAGCGGCTGGACTGAGGATCAAGCATTCATGGCGTTGACTCTAGCCTTAAGAGGAGACGCCCAACTGATTCTGGAGCGACTCCCTACAGAAGGAAGATCTCTGCAAGCCCTACTGGAAGCTCTAGAGACACGATATGGTGACAAGCACATGGAGCACACGTATAGGGCTCAACTACGCGATCGCACGCAGAAGCCCACGGAAACACTCCAGCAGTGGGCTGACGAAATCGAGAGATTAGTTCGTCGCGCCTATACATCAACACCGAATGCAGTAGAAATAACTCTACTCCAAGCTTTTGTGGACGGGATAAGGGACGGCGAAGTTCGCGCAGCGGTACGTTTGGGTCATCACCAGACCCTGAAGAGTGCACTGGCACATGCTCTGGAAGTGGAAGCTGTGCGGCGTGACACGAGGCCATTCAAGGTCAGGGAGCTGGTAGCCGAGGAGCGAAAGCCTCGCTATGGCCCGACCTGCTATGGCTGCGGTGAAAAAGGCCACATAAGGCTGGACTGCCTAAGGAAGAAAAGAAAGGGGGTCTCAGAGATGGAGACCCAAGTTGACGAACGACAGTGGCGTGCCACAAGGCCATCCAAGGTCAGGGAGCTGGTAGTCGAGGGGCGGAAGCCTCGCTATGGTCCGACCTGCTATGACTGCAGTGAAAAAGGCCACATAAGGATAGACTGCCCAAAGAAGGAAAGAAAGAGTTTCTCTGAGATGGGGACCCAAGTTGACGAAGAGCAGTTAAAACTAAGCGTCGCCAGGGCCGAGGGGCAGGCACCGGCTGGGAGAAAGATAGCCCCTGCTATTACTGTCAGACAAGGTTCTAACGGAAAAGGTCATGGTAATACTGACGCTCTATCGAGAAGACTATGTCCTGAAAACTGTAAACACTGCAGGAAACAAGAGTCTCAGGAATCAGTAAAAAATATCCGTACCCAAGGATTAGACGACGACTGGTCTGGAGAAAATATGAGGAAGGCGCAAGAGGAAGATGACGACCTGCGATTGATCTTAGATTGGATAAAAAAGGGAGTGAAACCTGAGTGGGCGGATGTATCAGCTTCCAGTCCTGTTACAAAAAGCTATTGGGCTCAATGGGATAGTTTGACCCTGGAAGGCGGAATCTTGTGCAGGAAATGGGAGTCTAATACCGGACATCAGGTTACGGTACAGGTTGTAGTCCCTCGAAGCAAGGTGTCTCCTCTACTACGTCATATCCATGATGGGGTGTCTGGTGGTCATCTTGGAGTGAAGAAAACCCTTTTGAAAGTGCGACAGCGGTTCTACTGGGTCCATTGCCGGGAAGACGTAGAAGATTGGTGTCGTAAATGCAACGCATGCGCTTCAGTCATGGGACCACAGACAAGAAGTAGGGGAAAACTGAAGCTCTACAATGTAGGAGCACCATGGGAACGTATCGCTATAGACGTGGCCGGACCATTTCCTGAAACTGAGGATGGCAACAAATACATCGTTGTAGTGCAAGACTATTTCAGCAAATGGCCGGAAGTATTTGCGACCCCTAACCAAGAAGCTAAAACTGTTGCCAAGAAGCTAGTTCAAGATGTAATCTGTCGGTATGGCGTACCTCTGGAAATACACTCCGATCAGGGGAGAAATTTCGAATCAGCCCTATTTCAAGAAATGTGCAACCTTCTCGGTATACATAAGACCCGTACGACACCAGCTCATCCTCAGTCTGACGGAATGGTCGAAAGGTTTAACCAAACATTGGAAAATAATTTGGCTAAAGTAGTCGACTCACATCAGAGAGACTGGGACCAATACATTCCTCTTTTCTTGCTGTCTTATCGCTCCGCTGTACACGATAGTACTGGTTTCACCCCTGCCAGAGTGAATTTTGGACGAGAAATAAGACTACCAGTCGATGCAATAACAGGGTCTCCGCCGAATAGCCCAAGACTTGTGACGGATTATGTCAGTGATCTTCGAGAACAGCTGGATGAAGTGCACAAGCTAGTTCGCGAGTGCAGTCTCAAGACCGGTGAAAAAATGAAAACCCGTTATGATAGGAGATCAAACATCAACGGTTTTGAAGAGGGAACTCTCGTATGGCTTCATAATCCCTTCAGGAAAAAGGGCAAAAGCCCAAAGTTGCAAGCACGATGGGAAGGACCTTACAATGTGGTTACAAAAATCAACGACGTCACCTATCGAATCAAAAAGGGGCAAAGAGGAAAACCGAAGGTCGTACACATTGACCGTTTGACAAAGTATCACGGCACGAATGATGATCGGGACGATCATAACTAAGAGGGGGGTAATGTTACGACTGAACATTCTCGAAGCGTTTGTTTATTATAACAAACAGCGTGTTGTTGTTTATCATGAGACCTGGGCGTATGGAAATTTCCATACGTAGGAGGAAGCCCTTCTGTCTCAGAGAAAACTGTTCCTTATGTTCGCGACATAAGGTTCACATTCCCTTAAGCCAGAAAGTTGTTTACGATGTTTGTTTTTTATGACTTGTTTACTTGTGTACGAGCTTGTTTACCTTAAAGTTTCTAGTGTTTTCTAAAAGCATCGCGGCTGACTGCGCGTGTATAAATACGGGTGCCATCGCTCGAGTGGGACAGTTCTGCGACAACAAGCGATACGAAAACAACTCTTGGGAGCTTTTGCGAAGATATTT
This sequence comes from Synanthedon formicaeformis, assembly GCA_945859745.1. Classification (NCBI taxonomy): domain Eukaryota; kingdom Metazoa; phylum Arthropoda; class Insecta; order Lepidoptera; family Sesiidae; genus Synanthedon; species Synanthedon formicaeformis. Next base: position 7,908,666 of record OX243969.1, on the reverse strand, counting down.
GCGACAGTGCATTGTTGACACATAGAGTAAATTATTTACGACTTTTGGCAAGTTTTACGGTTTAATTGGAAAAGCTCTGATATTTTGGAAGTCATCTTGGTCTGCGTAATAAATCGTGTTCTTACAACCCTAAACGGCATTTTAACTCACCCCGCACGTAACAATATATTGAATTTAAGTAAATTGGTTTGTGTTGCGTTGTGTTGTGTTGTAAATGTGAAAAAGTTTTACAAAAACAACAGTGATATGTTAAACAAGACAGGATGCGCCCTTACCATACTACTAGTGACAAGTAAATGGTCCTCCAATTTGCAAATCTAGTTATTAAAAATAATTTGTTTTCATTGCCATGTTAATACGTATTTTTATTTATTATTGGCGTATTCTGTTATTGTAAAGTGTTCTCATTGGTTGGTTGGTAAGTAGGCAGTTTCGAAGTAATATAGAAGTCATTGAAAAATTGAATTATAAAGATTCTATTAAATTGAGTTAGCGAGTCAAGTTACATACTTATCCTTACATATTATAAAACAAAGTCATCCGCCGCGTCTGTCTGTCTGTTCGCGTTAAACTCAAAAAATACTGTACCGATTTTCATGCTGTTTTCACCAAGGGATAGAGTGGTTCTCGAGGGAGGTTTTTACTATATATATAATTTACAACGTAACGTGGGCAAAGTCGCGGGCAGCAGCTAGTAAAATATATATGCTAATGTCATAAAAATAAAAAAAAATGTATATTTGTTTTGTATGAATAAACTCAAAAACTATTGATCTGATTTTAAAAACCCTTTCACCTATTGAAAGATATATATTAGTAACATAGTCAATATTTTATTATCGCAGACGAGGTCGCGTGCAACATCTAGTTTATGATAAACAAATATGCTGTTTATTAAAGTGTCATAGATTAAGTAAGCGATTTTTATTATAAAAGAAAGTCGCTGTGCGCCTCCGTCTTTATAAAATAAGATAGTCAATAAAAACAGGGAACCCTTATATTAATTTTATTAGAACAATTAATTGTGAAAGGTTATGACTTTTTAAAATATTTATTTTGATCTTATATTTCATATAATACAGGGCTGTCCAAGCCGGATACGACCCCGGGCCAATTCGAACTACTAAATGGATTGGAGAGCCGCAGATACTTTAAATTTTTTTAAGAACAAAATATGAAAAAATATATAAGAAAATAATGAAATCAGTGAATACCTATATCTATTTAGATTTTATAAAATTGATAATAGAAAACACATTGTCATTTATTTGGGATACCACAAAAATGAAATAATTTACCATTTTTTTTTAATATATTAAAAATTTGTGATATTTGTGTATTTGTGATAGGTAGATAAAAAAACATAAACCGCGGGCCTTGCTTTGGACAGTCTTGATATAATAAGTCGGTTTTCTCGTCTGTCTATATGGCCGCAAACTCCTTCTAAACTTCGCAACGGGTTTTGATGCGGTTTTCACCACCAGTTAGATATTATTCACGAAATTTTTATATAAAATAATAAAATCTAATTAATTTTTTTACTGGGCGAAGCCTGAAGGTGGTCGCTAATGTGTAGGTAATAGGTATAACATAAGTAATTGCATTCAAGAGTCTACCTATAAGGACCTACCTAGGAGTCGCTTCTACCATCTCAGGGCGACTCTATCATACTAAGCACCTGTTTCACAAACGTCAAGTAGGCCAAACTGTCATTTAAAGTCACCGGTAACCGGGGATAATCGAGCTGACCCTTTGTTTGTACGGTAAACGTCCCAAACATAAAATAAAATATAATAAAAAAAAATCGGCTATCGAATGATGCAGTAAACCGAGTGCATAATTCAATATACCAGAAAATGATTTCTAAAAGTAACTAATCAACACTTTACTTATAGTTTGTGAAAGAGGCTCTAAGTAGGATAAATTTTATGCAGTTCCACTACGAGTTCTTTGCATATTGACTTTGAACTAACTTTTAATCGAATTAAAAGAGCCATTCATAACCGACAATCAACTGACGAATGAACACATGTCATATTTAATAACACATATTACTGATCAATATCTATACCATTAATGTAATGAATAAAACTCGGATGTCGTATTGCAGGACAGACGCTATGCCGCCTCCAAAAGTATTACGCGACACTTATATAAATCAAATAGATAAATCGTATCTGGATTCTTTAACCAAAGTTATCGTTTTAGTGGAGTTGATAGTAGGTGTCAACAGATTACCCTTGCTCGGCGTAACAAAAAGATTTTTTACAGTGTTAGGTCTTATTTACACGCTCGGTGTAAATGGTTTTGTTATTTACGTTTACTTGTATAGAAATATGTATACTGATATTTATATATCGACCATAACAATTGAGTATTTATCGTGTACGCTCCTCGGAGCTGTAACTTGTAGACGTATAAGTTCTTACTATGTTGAGTTGAATAGATTTGATCGTGTGTACGGTTGCCATCCGAAAACTTATTTTTTTTCTTTAAATTTCATATCTTTTGTTGTACTCAATGCGACAATGTTCACTATAATTGTCATTCCAAGTGAAACTGAACCAGATATTGTCATAGATATATCAAAAATACCTGTGTATTTAATCCACGCCGGAGAGTTTTCGTACTATGGACATCTTTTCTATTTACTGCTACAAAGGATTCGAGTGATCAATCTTGATGTGAAATTGTCATTTGATGAAAAACAAACGTACGATTCTGACTTAAAATTGAAAAAGCAAATGAAATTGTATCACATTGTAATTGATGCTTATGATTTATTAAGTGAATCTATTAAATGGCAGGTAAAAACTGTTTATACTCGTAGAAAACATATATTATAAGTTATGTGAAAGGGGGTTTTTTAATTACATGGAATTTTTGCTGTCGTTTCATAATCTCAGTTAAAAAAAATTAATATATTCAGTGGCTTAGAGCGTCGTATATTTTATTATTATGTTGGCGGCCGATGGTATAATCCGACTGATCGTGATGTGCCTAGGCAGATAGTGATATGGCGCTGTTTCATGAAGTTGCAAAGTGATCAAAAACGAGCGAAAATATATTTCGCGATCTGACTGATAGTTAGGAACTTCATAAAACGGCGCTATATCACGATCTGCCTAGGCACATCACGAATTGCCGAATTATACGATCGGCCGCCGACATATACAAGCAACTCCATGGGTGCTGCAAGTGGGCTGCCGACATTAGTAAGATTAAAGATAAATGATTAGGACGGGATAGAGAAAGGGGCTCTGACATCCATTACTCACCGAAACACAACAGCATATATGTGTCGTTCATTGTAAAAGTGGTGTAACCCTATTTTTAAAACCATATTTTCTTGCCTAATGGTATCACATTTAGTCATAACTTTCAATATAAAAGTGAAGTAACTCCAATAGTTGCATTAAAATCCCATAGATGAACACAATGAATGAATGCTTATATTTTTTTCCTACACTATAATTCGCAAAAAGCTCGTTATTCTAAAATTCAGTTACAAGGAGATAGTTCACTTTTACAATGAACGACACATATATTGCATAGTAACATGATTTATTTGCAGTAATTTTATAAAACCTTAAGACTTTTGATACCTTAAGACATATCTTTTTTTTTTTCAGTTTGTGATTATGATCACAATGTCGTTTCTGTTCACACTGGGTCTGTCTTTTAATCTTGTGTTGAACGTCATTAGCGGTAATGTAAGTGTAGATGTTTTTTTTATAAAATATTTAATTGATAATATTCTGTTTTCTAGTGATTTCAATACTAGAAGCTAAAAGTTAATAAATTTGAATATAAAGTTAAATGATTAATAGTATAATTAGAGTCCCAAGCATTACCTCTTTGCACTGCAAGGCAAATTTGCTGACCAGCTATGTCGACTAAACGTTTTGACAAAAAATGTTAACAATTGAGGCGCTTTGGGACACCACGAACGCAGATCTTCGAGACCGAATTGAATGAAAATGTAGCTTTATTTAGCAGTAAAAATAACTTACTTTTGATAAGAATGGGACCAGTAGTCCTGATGGTACAAGTGATAAGTAAGCAAGTAAAACAAATAAACTGTTTTAGGAAATTTCCTTCGATACGTTATTGACTGCTGTTCTTGCTGTTGCCGAGCTGACGTCACTGTTCTTGCCTTGCGTGCTCAGCGAACAAGTTCACAACGAGGTGAAGCGTCTTAAAGAACTTTTAGCAAGCAGACTGTACGATAACAAGTTAGGTAATATAAACCGTTATCGTACTGTACATATATATAAGTAAGCGTAGTAAGAGCGCCCAAAGAATTTCGCACAAATATCGATATTTTTTATTATTTTTAAAAAGTAGCTGTTAATTTTAATATCTGTTAAAATTTTTAAATATTTAATATCATGTTATTACTACTAGTTACTAGAATATTTTTCACATTTCAGATAAATCCACACGAAGCAATACACGAACTCTACTTGAGCTCACGGAAAGTCGGAGCCTGTCCTTCGTTTTAATCCGTACTTTAGACGTCAACATAGCGTTTCCATTCAAGTTCATGCAACTTTTGGTCACATATCTCATTATTCTTCTGCAGTTTCAAAAAGTATTCAACACGGTATCGCAATAAATAAATTTAATTTTTTCGGTTGTTTAAAATAAAATTTGACTTATTATTAAGTACATCATAATCTGAACCCAACTACATATTTGGCTTTTCTATTACACTAGGTATTATGGCACCTAGTCTAGATACACTAGATAATAGGTATTATTACCTACTAGGATTTATATCTAGTAATATTGGACATGATACTTACGTAATTAATTCATAGAAACAGAACATGAACAACATATACAAGTTACTACAAAAGTACTCAAAACAAGAAAGTTGGCGAGTAACTACGTCAACGCTCGTGAAATTATGGGGGGTGTCAGTGGTTATCTTACGGTATCCGATGTTGATGTGTAACTTTTTGTAAACTTTGTGTAACAGTACCTAATAAATATTAAAACAATTTTTCTTGTATATGACTTAGTGTTATTCATGATAAACCTTATTTATACGATAAGTGGTAGCCACCACAGCGCAATAGTTATTGTATTGACAACAGTGTTAGAGTATATACAGACGCGATGCCGCCGCCAAAAGCATTACACGACACTTTCATAGAAGAAATAGGAAAACCATATATAAGTTTACTAACAAGTCATTGTTTTATTAGAGTTGGAAGTGAGTCTCAATAGATTAGCTTTGTTTGGGGTAACAAGATTCTTAACAGTATTAGGGCTTAATATACACATTAGATGGTATTGCGTTTTTATTTTTAACTCTTCAATTGGGATGTGTATCACGTACGAACTTCTGAAGGATTGAGGTTACATATTACATAGAATTGAAAAAAATTGAAAAGAGTTGGTATCCGAAGCAGTGAATGTTTTTCTTTAAATCTCTTATCACTTGTTGCTCTAAATTTGATAATTTTTACTTCACCTCTTATTCCATAATGTGGAGTCAAGGGAAATATTGTCATGAAAATAGCCAGGACTTAAGTATATTTAATTGACGCCGCTGAGTTTTCTTAGAGTGTTATGACCAGCAGTCCTAATGGAAAATTATGCCCTACAGTGCTTGTGTGCTTTTTTTTTATACATATTTTGTCATCAATACAAATACAACAATATACAACAAATTTTCGCGATATATTAACTTAAAGATTATTCAAAAAATCTGCTTAAAATACATACAGGTTTGAATCATATACATATGAACATATTTATGTAGGTATATTAAAAAATGTGCAATATTCTTTAGAATTCATTTTATTATTAACCGAGTTTATACATCTATTTACTGTAACTGGCCTCTTTGTCTGGCAACTGACAAGTACAGCATATTAAATTCAATTTGTTCCTGGCAGCCGACAAAAGGGTTTTGTAATAAAGGCGTTCTCCACAATATATAATCGCAGGGACAATAAATCATCACGAAGCAATCCCTGGGAATATCGAAGCGGTTCAGTGGCCGACACTCCCCGTTTGATCGATGGACTTACATTTATGTATTTACGGATTCATTCAAAAGTAATTTCGGATTAATTCCAATCCTTCTGTTTATCTTTTGGCTGTAATAAAAGTTTGCGGAACATAATTAAAATAATATAATTAATTCGACCCCGACACATCCTGTTGGACCCGGATGACCCTATCACGGCAGCAAACGCGGCGCTTGCTGGTGATGACCCTGACGCACAGCTGCCTCGCCACCACATCAGAAGAGGATGACCGCCGCGCGACTCCACACCTACGAGGCGCGACCAGGACCCAGCGCCTGCTGCCGTGGTTCAAACCGCGGCACATGCAAGTGGCCCTACAGGGATAGCCGGTCCCTCATATATGAGTTAGGTTGTAAGCACTATTGTTTGTAAGGGCCAGGCGCTTCTCTCCCCCCCTCCCCCCCCCTCCCCGACGCCCGGTGACCGTTCTAAAAGGACTGAACCATACCCATCCCGAGTTGGAGTTTTAGTGCGGTAAGAATCCCACATAACCTTATGACATTTGTCTCTGCATGCGGTATTTGTCATAAGGTACTTTTTGAAAGTTTCTTCGCTCGTAAAAAATAAATAATAATATATAATTAATTAAAATAACTCAATTAATTAATTATTTTTTTAGGCCACAAATAAGCAATATAATATCTATGTAAATAATCAATACTAATAATAAATCTGTAAGTGTAGGTATTGTATGTATGTATGTTCCTACATAACTCTTAAACGAATCAACTGATTTTCATGAAACTTGGTAGATAAACATTTAGACATACAGGACACAGGATAGGCTACTTTTTTCTTTTTCAACGCGGACGAAGTTGCGGGCGCCAGCTAGTATAATATATGAAAATCAGCGCTGCAGGTGCTTGTCCAGCGTCTCAGCACAATGCAGAGCCAGTATCCGATTCACTGCTGCGAGGACACACACATCTTACCTGTCTGTTTTTATTAAAATACTTGTGTCATTGTCAAAAAGAAAGAAAGAAAGTCTTTCTTTCTTTCTTTACTCGATTGTATTTTGGACGATAAATTATTATTAAAAAGCGCATTTCATAAATGTACCTATAGTCGTAGGGGACTCGTGATCGTGGTCCACAAAGGCTGGACCAATTAGGCTTTTGACGTGATGCGCCTTTGAATTTGCTTTCATAGTCGGGCAATTCAAAAAACTGATGGTATCAAAATAGAGTTTTGATGCTGTAGTATTCTAAATCAAAAAATTAACTATACCAGTCGATAGCTATAGGATCAAAGAATCTTAATGGGTCGACATGACCGAAAACTAATGGTTCATCAAGGGACCATCTAAGGGTGCTGATGCGGGTTGAAGATAAGATGAAAATAATCTTCATGTGCGGATGGATGTATCTTCATAGGTTTGCGGTAAGAAATAGGAAAGCGGTAGCGGGGCGTAGGGATTAAATGCACAACACGTACCTCGTGAATTGGCGGCTTGGTCAGGATCTGGTGGCGACTGCTCTCGTATCTCGCTGATGGCTGGATATTTGGATCCGAACACACAAAACACTTCACCTTGTGTACACAATCTATAGTTATTTAAACGAGTTCGTATTATAAAGTAGTATATGCGGATTTAGCGGTTTTAAAAGCGGAGCGGTTGTTGTCACATCAATTTTGCAACTCAATCTATATGTCTCTGACGCGATGCGTCCTGCGCAAGCGCATCGAAGCCATCTCCCCATCTCCTTCACTCTCGCTGGACGGTTGTGCACGTATGACGAGGAAAGGGATAGGAAGTGTGAAGAGAGCGGCGTATACAATCACACTGCTCAAATATATTGAGCAATAATTTATTCAATCTTTATTGCTCATATATTTGTGTCAGACGTTGAATTTTTTTTATATTTTTCGATGATCCTTGGTAACAATACTTTGTTCTGGAAGAAAAGGTTGTGTATGATCTATTCTTTTTCTATTGATCAAAAACGTAAACAAATATAGCGTCGCCATGGTCACTGGACTATTTTAAAGATGGAATTTGTACATTAGGCATTATCAAAGAGAGTTGACTCAGTGATTAACTCATTTAGAATTTGTTCGTATTGTTTGTTTAGTTCTATATCGTGAATTGTTTGTTTACCTTTTTGATCAATGAATAAGAATTTTTTTTTTTTTATAAAGAATATATTTGTACTTATCTGTATCCTTGACTACGTGTGTGTATGCAAACTTTCATGACGGTTGAGTAGCCAAGACATGAAGGCGTAACAAACAAACGAACATACTCACTCAAATTTCTAATATTATGTAGGATTAAGAGGAAAATGTAAATTTTATTGTGACATTTAATTTTTGGACAAACATTTAAAATATGGTGGCGGGACGGCACATGTAACGTGGAGTTGTAACTTTTGTGCGGTTAATTTGAGGGAAGGGGCCAAAGCGTGTGGGACCATTTAAGGTTTCTTTTATTCGTATTGTTACGGCAAACGTGGGAGGAGTTACGGCAACATTTCCTCCGACCAAGTTACGGCACAAATATGAAGGGAAAGCCTCAGAATAAATAGCGCTTCTTTAAATATAAATTGCACGGAATCTCAGCACTCAGACAAATGAGAAAACTTACCTAGCCACGAAAGCGAGCTTCAAATCTTATTATGTACCAAATTACGATGGTCGTTTTTAGACTTGAAAAATTGTGAAGGTGTTTATGTCACTCGTTTCACTGTATTTCTACTAAATTTTTTGTATTTTCTATAACTGTTTGAAATAAAATCGTTGCAAATGATTACTGACTAGCTAGCGACCGCGACTTTGTCCGCGTTGAAAAAGAAAAAGTAGCCTATCCTGTGTCCTGTACGTCTAAATGTTTATCTACCAAGTTTCATGAAAATCAGTTAATTCGTTTAAGAGTTATGGAGGAACATACATACTTACTTACATACATACATACATACATACATACATACATACATACATACATACATACATACATACATACATACATACATACATACATACATACAATACCTACACTTACAGATTTATTATTAGCATTGATAGCCTATATTACTCGCTGATAATGTAGTTTTCTATAGGTGAAACCATTTTCAAAATCGGTCCAGTAGTTTTTGAGTTGATTCAATAAACATGCAATTCTCTTTTTATAATAGACTAGATGGTGCCCGCGACTTCGTCCGCGTTCTCTATAGCCTATAGCTTTCCTCGATAAAGGACTATCCAACACAAAAAGAATTTTTCAATTCGAACCAGTAGTTCCTGAGATTAGCATGTACAACCAAACAAACAGACAAACTCTTCATCTTTATATATTGGTATCAATACTGATAATAAATCTGTAAGGGTTAGTCATGGAGTAAGTTACTTTGTTTTCAGAGATATCGTGTTCATAGGTTTTATACATGATACTGAAACTAGATTGACGATTTTTAGAATTTTTTTCTGTATGTATGTATGTATGTTCCTCCATAACTCTTAAATGAATTAACTGATTTTCACGAAACTTGGTAGATAATCATTTAGACGTACAGGACACAGGATACGCAACTTTTTTTCTTTTTTCACGTGGACGAATTCGCGGACGCCAGCTAGTAGATTATATACAGATGTTATTAACGTAAGTAAATATATACATACAATAGTCAAGTATAACTTACAGAATGCCAGGGACGTTGAAAACAAGGGTGGTTCAGGGATGCGTGTTTGCGTCGGACACCCCAATCAGGCCTCGTTTCCTGTAAATACACGCGTTTTCTCCCAATACGATCTTCCTCGGAGAGATTGGATACGATTTCCTCGAGAATATGACGTCGGAGGAGCATTGAGAATATACCATCCGATATCAAAACTGTTTGAACTTGAGAAAATACTTTTATACAAAATGAAGTAAAGCTGTTTTATTTCTTTTGTAGGTTTGTGTTAAGATCGTTTTATATAAGATACAAGCTGGTGCCCGCGACTTCGTCCGCGTTAAAAAGAAAAAAGTAGCCTATCCTGTGTCCCGTACGTCTAAATGTCTATGTATCAAGTTTCATGAAAATCAGTTAATTCGTTTAAGAGTTATGGAGGAACATACATACATACATACATACATACATACATACATACATACATACATACATACATACATACATACATACATACATACATACATACATACATACATACATACATACATACATACATACATACATACATACATACATACATACATACATACATACATACATACATACATACATACATACATACATACATACATACATACATACATACATACATACATACATACATACATACATACATACATACATACATACATACATACATACATACATACATACATACATACATACATACATACATACATACATACATACATACATACATACATACATACATACATACATACATACATACATACATACATACATACATACATACATACATACATACATACATACATACATACATACATACATACATACATACATACATACATACATACATACATACATACATACATACATACATACATACATACATACATACATACATACATACATACATACATACATACATACATACATACATACATACATACATACATACATACATACATACATACATACATACATACATACATACATACATACATACATACATACATACATACATACATACATACATACATACATACATACATACATACATACATACATACATACATACATACATACATACATACATACATACATACATACATACATACATACATACATACATACATACATACATACATACATACATACATACATACATACATACATACATACATACATACATACATACATACATACATACATACATACATACATACATACATACATACATACATACATACATACATACATACATACATACATACATACATACATACATACATACATACATACATACATACATACATACATACATACATACATACATACATACATACATACATACATACATACATACATACATACATACATACATACATACATACATACATACATACATACATACATACATACATACATACATACATACATACATACATACATACATACATACATACATACATACATACATACATACATACATACATACATACATACATACATACATACATACATACATACATACATACATACATACATACATACATACATACATACATACATACATACATACATACATACATACATACATACATACATACATACATACATACATACATACATACATACATACATACATACATACATACATACATACATACATACATACATACATACATACATACATACATACATACATACATACATACATACATACATACATACATACATACATACATACATACATACATACATACATACATACATACATACATTCTAAAAATGGTCAATTTAGTTTCAGTATCATGTAGAGCCTATAAACTCGATATCTCTGAAAACAAAGTAACTTACTCCATGACCAACCCTTACAGATTTATTATTAGCATTTATTGATGACAAGCCCAACGCGCCTCGCCTTTGTCCAGATGCAATAACATTTAGTTTATGTCCATTGTCCATGTGGAATGATGTAATTTACAAGATTTTTTTAAATATTATATGTATGTGCCAAGCCAAACCTTTCTCATATAAACCAACTCAAAAAATCATTTCGCTTTTCTAATATTAGTAGGTATAGATAGATTTCCTATTAGATTTTTTCTCCAGAAACAGAATTTCTAATGTTTTATAACTATAATTCCGCTTTACTTACTACTGGTGAAATAATTATTTTTTGTAGTAAATTACCACTAAACGAATTAAAACTTTCACACTTAAAACTTTTAGTTAAATTAGTTATTGTACAAAATAAAACTGGAATCAAGTCTAAATAATGTTCCCATTTTAATAAAACTGCTTCTGTTCAAGACTTGAAAACGTTATGGGCCATTTGAAAAAAAAAAACGAATTTCTAAAATAAGATCAATATATAATGTATATATTTGTTATTATTTTGTTAATACCTATGTACCTATATTAATAATTATGGATGTTCTATATCTGAAATAAATGATTATAATTATTATTATTAATGTTATAATATATATCTAGAGTTTGTTATCTAAAAATACAAACAAAATCTTACTTAAGAAAATAAATTTACCTCAAAAGTGAACTTTTTTGAGTTGTAACAGTTTTGATCTAGGGATGCGACACACATTCTTTCTCCATAGGTAATATATAAAGGAGGAGAGAATAATGGCATTGTTCCGAATGTAAAATTACCACATGCGAGACGCTGAATAATACTCACAATTGGCAAAATGTTCTTGTCATGTTTATTGGGAAAATCATCAAACTACTACAACATGGAACCCGCGTTCCATACAAAACACTACGAATTTTACGGAACATTTAAAAGTGACATATGCGTAGAGCATGAACTGTCATTTAAAACAAAACAAACATAATAATAAGTAAATAATTTAAAGAAAATGTGACTTTACGTCAACCCATTAAAGTTAAAAATGAAATAGTAGAAGTTGATCGTTACTACCTTTTACCATTGACGCGTAAGGCAAGAGTCCGCCATGATTCTGTCAAAGGCGTTCTTTTTATGTGCCGCTTTGGCATTTGTGACGCAAATTCCTTTGTAGTATTTCGATGGGGAAAATTAATAAAGGGAAAAAAAGTAATTTCGTTGTTCTGTGTCGAGTACTGTACTCCGTGAGATTACTTAAAGGTCAATGACATAATGTAACGAAATCTATTCTGAGCCGGCCAATGGATAATTCATGAGTTCGCTTAGTCCTTTTATCTCTCGAATAAAGCTTTCTGTCAATAAAACATCAACTACATATATTGAATTTAAGTAAATTGGTTTGTGTTGCGTTGTGTTGTGTTGTAAATGTGAAAAAGTTTTACAAAAACAACAGTGATATGTTAAACAAGACAGGATGCGCCCTTACCATACTACTAGTGACAAGTAAATGGTCCTCCAATTTGCAAATCTAGTTATTAAAAATAATTTGTTTTCATTGCCATGTTAATACGTATTTTTATTTATTATTGGCGTATTCTGTTATTGTAAAGTGTTCTCATTGGTTGGTTGGTAAGTAGGCAGTTTCGAAGTAATATAGAAGTCATTGAAAAATTGAATTATAAAGATTCTATTAAATTGAGTTAGCGAGTCAAGTTACATACTTATCCTTACATATTATAAAACAAAGTCATCCGCCGCGTCTGTCTGTCTGTTCGCGTTAAACTCAAAAAATACTGTACCGATTTTCATGCTGTTTTCACCAAGGGATAGAGTGGTTCTCGAGGGAGGTTTTTACTATATATATAATTTACAACGTAACGTGGGCAAAGTCGCGGGCAGCAGCTAGTAAAATATATATGCTAATGTCATAAAAATAAAAAAAAATGTATATTTGTTTTGTATGAATAAACTCAAAAACTATTGATCTGATTTTAAAAACCCTTTCACCTATTGAAAGATATATATTAGTAACATAGTCAATATTTTATTATCGCAGACGAGGTCGCGTGCAACATCTAGTTTATGATAAACAAATATGCTGTTTATTAAAGTGTCATAGATTAAGTAAGCGATTTTTATTATAAAAGAAAGTCGCTGTGCGCCTCCGTCTTTATAAAATAAGATAGTCAATAAAAACAGGGAACCCTTATATTAATTTTATTAGAACAATTAATTGTGAAAGGTTATGACTTTTTAAAATATTTATTTTGATCTTATATTTCATATAATACAGGGCTGTCCAAGCCGGATACGACCCCGGGCCAATTCGAACTACTAAATGGATTGGAGAGCCGCAGATACTTTAAATTTTTTTAAGAACAAAATATGAAAAAATATATAAGAAAATAATGAAATCAGTGAATACCTATATCTATTTAGATTTTATAAAATTGATAATAGAAAACACATTGTCATTTATTTGGGATACCACAAAAATGAAATAATTTACCATTTTTTTTTAATATATTAAAAATTTGTGATATTTGTGTATTTGTGATAGGTAGATAAAAAAACATAAACCGCGGGCCTTGCTTTGGACAGTCTTGATATAATAAGTCGGTTTTCTCGTCTGTCTATATGGCCGCAAACTCCTTCTAAACTTCGCAACGGGTTTTGATGCGGTTTTCACCACCAGTTAGATATTATTCACGAAATTTTTATATAAAATAATAAAATCTAATTAATTTTTTTACTGGGCGAAGCCTGAAGGTGGTCGCTAATGTGTAGGTAATAGGTATAACATAAGTAATTGCATTCAAGAGTCTACCTATAAGGACCTACCTAGGAGTCGCTTCTACCATCTCAGGGCGACTCTATCATACTAAGCACCTGTTTCACAAACGTCAAGTAGGCCAAACTGTCATTTAAAGTCACCGGTAACCGGGGATAATCGAGCTGACCCTTTGTTTGTACGGTAAACGTCCCAAACATAAAATAAAATATAATAAAAAAAAATCGGCTATCGAATGATGCAGTAAACCGAGTGCATAATTCAATATACCAGAAAATGATTTCTAAAAGTAACTAATCAACACTTTACTTATAGTTTGTGAAAGAGGCTCTAAGTAGGATAAATTTTATGCAGTTCCACTACGAGTTCTTTGCATATTGACTTTGAACTAACTTTTAATCGAATTAAAAGAGCCATTCATAACCGACAATCAACTGACGAATGAACACATGTCATATTTAATAACACATATTACTGATCAATATCTATACCATTAATGTAATGAATAAAACTCGGATGTCGTATTGCAGGACAGACGCTATGCCGCCTCCAAAAGTATTACGCGACACTTATATAAATCAAATAGATAAATCGTATCTGGATTCTTTAACCAAAGTTATCGTTTTAGTGGAGTTGATAGTAGGTGTCAACAGATTACCCTTGCTCGGCGTAACAAAAAGATTTTTTACAGTGTTAGGTCTTATTTACACGCTCGGTGTAAATGGTTTTGTTATTTACGTTTACTTGTATAGAAATATGTATACTGATATTTATATATCGACCATAACAATTGAGTATTTATCGTGTACGCTCCTCGGAGCTGTAACTTGTAGACGTATAAGTTCTTACTATGTTGAGTTGAATAGATTTGATCGTGTGTACGGTTGCCATCCGAAAACTTATTTTTTTTCTTTAAATTTCATATCTTTTGTTGTACTCAATGCGACAATGTTCACTATAATTGTCATTCCAAGTGAAACTGAACCAGATATTGTCATAGATATATCAAAAATACCTGTGTATTTAATCCACGCCGGAGAGTTTTCGTACTATGGACATCTTTTCTATTTACTGCTACAAAGGATTCGAGTGATCAATCTTGATGTGAAATTGTCATTTGATGAAAAACAAACGTACGATTCTGACTTAAAATTGAAAAAGCAAATGAAATTGTATCACATTGTAATTGATGCTTATGATTTATTAAGTGAATCTATTAAATGGCAGGTAAAAACTGTTTATACTCGTAGAAAACATATATTATAAGTTATGTGAAAGGGGGTTTTTTAATTACATGGAATTTTTGCTGTCGTTTCATAATCTCAGTTAAAAAAAATTAATATATTCAGTGGCTTAGAGCGTCGTATATTTTATTATTATGTTGGCGGCCGATGGTATAATCCGACTGATCGTGATGTGCCTAGGCAGATAGTGATATGGCGCTGTTTCATGAAGTTGCAAAGTGATCAAAAACGAGCGAAAATATATTTCGCGATCTGACTGATAGTTAGGAACTTCATAAAACGGCGCTATATCACGATCTGCCTAGGCACATCACGAATTGCCGAATTATACGATCGGCCGCCGACATATACAAGCAACTCCATGGGTGCTGCAAGTGGGCTGCCGACATTAGTAAGATTAAAGATAAATGATTAGGACGGGATAGAGAAAGGGGCTCTGACATCCATTACTCACCGAAACACAACAGCATATATGTGTCGTTCATTGTAAAAGTGGTGTAACCCTATTTTTAAAACCATATTTTCTTGCCTAATGGTATCACATTTAGTCATAACTTTCAATATAAAAGTGAAGTAACTCCAATAGTTGCATTAAAATCCCATAGATGAACACAATGAATGAATGCTTATATTTTTTTCCTACACTATAATTCGCAAAAAGCTCGTTATTCTAAAATTCAGTTACAAGGAGATAGTTCACTTTTACAATGAACGACACATATATTGCATAGTAACATGATTTATTTGCAGTAATTTTATAAAACCTTAAGACTTTTGATACCTTAAGACATATCTTTTTTTTTTTCAGTTTGTGATTATGATCACAATGTCGTTTCTGTTCACACTGGGTCTGTCTTTTAATCTTGTGTTGAACGTCATTAGCGGTAATGTAAGTGTAGATGTTTTTTTTATAAAATATTTAATTGATAATATTCTGTTTTCTAGTGATTTCAATACTAGAAGCTAAAAGTTAATAAATTTGAATATAAAGTTAAATGATTAATAGTATAATTAGAGTCCCAAGCATTACCTCTTTGCACTGCAAGGCAAATTTGCTGACCAGCTATGTCGACTAAACGTTTTGACAAAAAATGTTAACAATTGAGGCGCTTTGGGACACCACGAACGCAGATCTTCGAGACCGAATTGAATGAAAATGTAGCTTTATTTAGCAGTAAAAATAACTTACTTTTGATAAGAATGGGACCAGTAGTCCTGATGGTACAAGTGATAAGTAAGCAAGTAAAACAAATAAACTGTTTTAGGAAATTTCCTTCGATACGTTATTGACTGCTGTTCTTGCTGTTGCCGAGCTGACGTCACTGTTCTTGCCTTGCGTGCTCAGCGAACAAGTTCACAACGAGGTGAAGCGTCTTAAAGAACTTTTAGCAAGCAGACTGTACGATAACAAGTTAGGTAATATAAACCGTTATCGTACTGTACATATATATAAGTAAGCGTAGTAAGAGCGCCCAAAGAATTTCGCACAAATATCGATATTTTTTATTATTTTTAAAAAGTAGCTGTTAATTTTAATATCTGTTAAAATTTTTAAATATTTAATATCATGTTATTACTACTAGTTACTAGAATATTTTTCACATTTCAGATAAATCCACACGAAGCAATACACGAACTCTACTTGAGCTCACGGAAAGTCGGAGCCTGTCCTTCGTTTTAATCCGTACTTTAGACGTCAACATAGCGTTTCCATTCAAGTTCATGCAACTTTTGGTCACATATCTCATTATTCTTCTGCAGTTTCAAAAAGTATTCAACACGGTATCGCAATAAATAAATTTAATTTTTTCGGTTGTTTAAAATAAAATTTGACTTATTATTAAGTACATCATAATCTGAACCCAACTACATATTTGGCTTTTCTATTACACTAGGTATTATGGCACCTAGTCTAGATACACTAGATAATAGGTATTATTACCTACTAGGATTTATATCTAGTAATATTGGACATGATACTTACGTAATTAATTCATAGAAACAGAACATGAACAACATATACAAGTTACTACAAAAGTACTCAAAACAAGAAAGTTGGCGAGTAACTACGTCAACGCTCGTGAAATTATGGGGGGTGTCAGTGGTTATCTTACGGTATCCGATGTTGATGTGTAACTTTTTGTAAACTTTGTGTAACAGTACCTAATAAATATTAAAACAATTTTTCTTGTATATGACTTAGTGTTATTCATGATAAACCTTATTTATACGATAAGTGGTAGCCACCACAGCGCAATAGTTATTGTATTGACAACAGTGTTAGAGTATATACAGACGCGATGCCGCCGCCAAAAGCATTACACGACACTTTCATAGAAGAAATAGGAAAACCATATATAAGTTTACTAACAAGTCATTGTTTTATTAGAGTTGGAAGTGAGTCTCAATAGATTAGCTTTGTTTGGGGTAACAAGATTCTTAACAGTATTAGGGCTTAATATACACATTAGATGGTATTGCGTTTTTATTTTTAACTCTTCAATTGGGATGTGTATCACGTACGAACTTCTGAAGGATTGAGGTTACATATTACATAGAATTGAAAAAAATTGAAAAGAGTTGGTATCCGAAGCAGTGAATGTTTTTCTTTAAATCTCTTATCACTTGTTGCTCTAAATTTGATAATTTTTACTTCACCTCTTATTCCATAATGTGGAGTCAAGGGAAATATTGTCATGAAAATAGCCAGGACTTAAGTATATTTAATTGACGCCGCTGAGTTTTCTTAGAGTGTTATGACCAGCAGTCCTAATGGAAAATTATGCCCTACAGTGCTTGTGTGCTTTTTTTTTATACATATTTTGTCATCAATACAAATACAACAATATACAACAAATTTTCGCGATATATTAACTTAAAGATTATTCAAAAAATCTGCTTAAAATACATACAGGTTTGAATCATATACATATGAACATATTTATGTAGGTATATTAAAAAATGTGCAATATTCTTTAGAATTCATTTTATTATTAACCGAGTTTATACATCTATTTACTGTAACTGGCCTCTTTGTCTGGCAACTGACAAGTACAGCATATTAAATTCAATTTGTTCCTGGCAGCCGACAAAAGGGTTTTGTAATAAAGGCGTTCTCCACAATATATAATCGCAGGGACAATAAATCATCACGAAGCAATCCCTGGGAATATCGAAGCGGTTCAGTGGCCGACACTCCCCGTTTGATCGATGGACTTACATTTATGTATTTACGGATTCATTCAAAAGTAATTTCGGATTAATTCCAATCCTTCTGTTTATCTTTTGGCTGTAATAAAAGTTTGCGGAACATAATTAAAATAATATAATTAATTCGACCCCGACACATCCTGTTGGACCCGGATGACCCTATCACGGCAGCAAACGCGGCGCTTGCTGGTGATGACCCTGACGCACAGCTGCCTCGCCACCACATCAGAAGAGGATGACCGCCGCGCGACTCCACACCTACGAGGCGCGACCAGGACCCAGCGCCTGCTGCCGTGGTTCAAACCGCGGCACATGCAAGTGGCCCTACAGGGATAGCCGGTCCCTCATATATGAGTTAGGTTGTAAGCACTATTGTTTGTAAGGGCCAGGCGCTTCTCTCCCCCCCTCCCCCCCCCTCCCCGACGCCCGGTGACCGTTCTAAAAGGACTGAACCATACCCATCCCGAGTTGGAGTTTTAGTGCGGTAAGAATCCCACATAACCTTATGACATTTGTCTCTGCATGCGGTATTTGTCATAAGGTACTTTTTGAAAGTTTCTTCGCTCGTAAAAAATAAATAATAATATATAATTAATTAAAATAACTCAATTAATTAATTATTTTTTTAGGCCACAAATAAGCAATATAATATCTATGTAAATAATCAATACTAATAATAAATCTGTAAGTGTAGGTATTGTATGTATGTATGTTCCTACATAACTCTTAAACGAATCAACTGATTTTCATGAAACTTGGTAGATAAACATTTAGACATACAGGACACAGGATAGGCTACTTTTTTCTTTTTCAACGCGGACGAAGTTGCGGGCGCCAGCTAGTATAATATATGAAAATCAGCGCTGCAGGTGCTTGTCCAGCGTCTCAGCACAATGCAGAGCCAGTATCCGATTCACTGCTGCGAGGACACACACATCTTACCTGTCTGTTTTTATTAAAATACTTGTGTCATTGTCAAAAAGAAAGAAAGAAAGTCTTTCTTTCTTTCTTTACTCGATTGTATTTTGGACGATAAATTATTATTAAAAAGCGCATTTCATAAATGTACCTATAGTCGTAGGGGACTCGTGATCGTGGTCCACAAAGGCTGGACCAATTAGGCTTTTGACGTGATGCGCCTTTGAATTTGCTTTCATAGTCGGGCAATTCAAAAAACTGATGGTATCAAAATAGAGTTTTGATGCTGTAGTATTCTAAATCAAAAAATTAACTATACCAGTCGATAGCTATAGGATCAAAGAATCTTAATGGGTCGACATGACCGAAAACTAATGGTTCATCAAGGGACCATCTAAGGGTGCTGATGCGGGTTGAAGATAAGATGAAAATAATCTTCATGTGCGGATGGATGTATCTTCATAGGTTTGCGGTAAGAAATAGGAAAGCGGTAGCGGGGCGTAGGGATTAAATGCACAACACGTACCTCGTGAATTGGCGGCTTGGTCAGGATCTGGTGGCGACTGCTCTCGTATCTCGCTGATGGCTGGATATTTGGATCCGAACACACAAAACACTTCACCTTGTGTACACAATCTATAGTTATTTAAACGAGTTCGTATTATAAAGTAGTATATGCGGATTTAGCGGTTTTAAAAGCGGAGCGGTTGTTGTCACATCAATTTTGCAACTCAATCTATATGTCTCTGACGCGATGCGTCCTGCGCAAGCGCATCGAAGCCATCTCCCCATCTCCTTCACTCTCGCTGGACGGTTGTGCACGTATGACGAGGAAAGGGATAGGAAGTGTGAAGAGAGCGGCGTATACAATCACACTGCTCAAATATATTGAGCAATAATTTATTCAATCTTTATTGCTCATATATTTGTGTCAGACGTTGAATTTTTTTTATATTTTTCGATGATCCTTGGTAACAATACTTTGTTCTGGAAGAAAAGGTTGTGTATGATCTATTCTTTTTCTATTGATCAAAAACGTAAACAAATATAGCGTCGCCATGGTCACTGGACTATTTTAAAGATGGAATTTGTACATTAGGCATTATCAAAGAGAGTTGACTCAGTGATTAACTCATTTAGAATTTGTTCGTATTGTTTGTTTAGTTCTATATCGTGAATTGTTTGTTTACCTTTTTGATCAATGAATAAGAATTTTTTTTTTTTTATAAAGAATATATTTGTACTTATCTGTATCCTTGACTACGTGTATGCAAACTTTCATGACGGTTGAGTAGCCAAGACATGAAGGCGTAACAAACAAACGAACATACTCACTCAAATTTCTAATATTATGTAGGATTAAGAGGAAAATGTAAATTTTATTGTGACATTTAATTTTTGGACAAACATTTAAAATATGGTGGCGGGACGGCACATGTAACGTGGAGTTGTAACTTTTGTGCGGTTAATTTGAGGGAAGGGGCCAAAGCGTGTGGGACCATTTAAGGTTTCTTTTATTCGTATTGTTACGGCAAACGTGGGAGGAGTTACGGCAACATTTCCTCCGACCAAGTTACGGCACAAATATGAAGGGAAAGCCTCAGAATAAATAGCGCTTCTTTAAATATAAATTGCACGGAATCTCAGCACTCAGACAAATGAGAAAACTTACCTAGCCACGAAAGCGAGCTTCAAATCTTATTATGTACCAAATTACGATGGTCGTTTTTAGACTTGAAAAATTGTGAAGGTGTTTATGTCACTCGTTTCACTGTATTTCTACTAAATTTTTTGTATTTTCTATAACTGTTTGAAATAAAATCGTTGCAAATGATTACTGACTAGCTAGCGACCGCGACTTTGTCCGCGTTGAAAAAGAAAAAGTAGCCTATCCTGTGTCCTGTACGTCTAAATGTTTATCTACCAAGTTTCATGAAAATCAGTTAATTCGTTTAAGAGTTATGGAGGAACATACATACTTACTTACATACATACATACATACATACATACATACATACATACATACATACATACATACATACATACATACATACATACATACATACATACAATACCTACACTTACAGATTTATTATTAGCATTGATAGCCTATATTACTCGCTGATAATGTAGTTTTCTATAGGTGAAACCATTTTCAAAATCGGTCCAGTAGTTTTTGAGTTGATTCAATAAACATGCAATTCTCTTTTTATAATAGACTAGATGGTGCCCGCGACTTCGTCCGCGTTCTCTATAGCCTATAGCTTTCCTCGATAAAGGACTATCCAACACAAAAAGAATTTTTCAATTCGAACCAGTAGTTCCTGAGATTAGCATGTACAACCAAACAAACAGACAAACTCTTCATCTTTATATATTGGTATCAATACTGATAATAAATCTGTAAGGGTTAGTCATGGAGTAAGTTACTTTGTTTTCAGAGATATCGTGTTCATAGGTTTTATACATGATACTGAAACTAGATTGACGATTTTTAGAATTTTTTTCTGTATGTATGTATGTATGTTCCTCCATAACTCTTAAATGAATTAACTGATTTTCACGAAACTTGGTAGATAATCATTTAGACGTACAGGACACAGGATACGCAACTTTTTTTCTTTTTTCACGTGGACGAATTCGCGGACGCCAGCTAGTAGATTATATACAGATGTTATTAACGTAAGTAAATATATACATACAATAGTCAAGTATAACTTACAGAATGCCAGGGACGTTGAAAACAAGGGTGGTTCAGGGATGCGTGTTTGCGTCGGACACCCCAATCAGGCCTCGTTTCCTGTAAATACACGCGTTTTCTCCCAATACGATCTTCCTCGGAGAGATTGGATACGATTTCCTCGAGAATATGACGTCGGAGGAGCATTGAGAATATACCATCCGATATCAAAACTGTTTGAACTTGAGAAAATACTTTTATACAAAATGAAGTAAAGCTGTTTTATTTCTTTTGTAGGTTTGTGTTAAGATCGTTTTATATAAGATACAAGCTGGTGCCCGCGACTTCGTCCGCGTTAAAAAGAAAAAAGTAGCCTATCCTGTGTCCCGTACGTCTAAATGTCTATGTATCAAGTTTCATGAAAATCAGTTAATTCGTTTAAGAGTTATGGAGGAACATACATACATACATACATACATACATACATACATACATACATACATACATACATACATACATACATACATACATACATACATACATACATACATACATACATACATACATACATACATACATACATACATACATACATACATACATACATACATACATACATACATACATACATACATACATACATACATACATACATACATACATACATACATACATACATACATACATACATACATACATACATACATACATACATACATACATACATACATACATACATACATACATACATACATACATACATACATACATACATACATACATACATACATACATACATACATACATACATACATACATACATACATACATACATACATACATACATACATACATACATACATACATACATACATACATACATACATACATACATACATACATACATACATACATACATACATACATACATACATACATACATACATACATACATACATACATACATACATACATACATACATACATACATACATACATACATACATACATACATACATACATACATACATACATACATACATACATACATACATACATACATACATACATACATACATACATACATACATACATACATACATACATACATACATACATACATACATACATACATACATACATACATACATACATACATACATACATACATACATACATACATACATACATACATACATACATACATACATACATACATACATACATACATACATACATACATACATACATACATACATACATACATACATACATACATACATACATACATACATACATACATACATACATACATACATACATACATACATACATACATACATACATACATACATACATACATACATACATACATACATACATACATACATACATACATACATACATACATACATACATACATACATACATACATACATACATACATACATACATACATACATACATACATACATACATACATACATACATACATACATACATACATACATACATACATACATACATACATACATACATACATACATACATACATACATACATACATACATACATACATACATACATACATACATACATACATACATACATACATACATACATACATACATACATACATACATACATACATACATACATACATACATACATACATACATACATACATACATACATACATACATACATACATACATACATACATACATACATACATACATACATACATACATACATACATACATACATACATACATACATACATACATACATACATTCTAAAAATGGTCAATTTAGTTTCAGTATCATGTAGAGCCTATAAACTCGATATCTCTGAAAACAAAGTAACTTACTCCATGACCAACCCTTACAGATTTATTATTAGCATTTATTGATGACAAGCCCAACGCGCCTCGCCTTTGTCCAGATGCAATAACATTTAGTTTATGTCCATTGTCCATGTGGAATGATGTAATTTACAAGATTTTTTTAAATATTATATGTATGTGCCAAGCCAAACCTTTCTCATATAAACCAACTCAAAAAATCATTTCGCTTTTCTAATATTAGTAGGTATAGATAGATTTCCTATTAGATTTTTTCTCCAGAAACAGAATTTCTAATGTTTTATAACTATAATTCCGCTTTACTTACTACTGGTGAAATAATTATTTTTTGTAGTAAATTACCACTAAACGAATTAAAACTTTCACACTTAAAACTTTTAGTTAAATTAGTTATTGTACAAAATAAAACTGGAATCAAGTCTAAATAATGTTCCCATTTTAATAAAACTGCTTCTGTTCAAGACTTGAAAACGTTATGGGCCATTTGAAAAAAAAAAACGAATTTCTAAAATAAGATCAATATATAATGTATATATTTGTTATTATTTTGTTAATACCTATGTACCTATATTAATAATTATGGATGTTCTATATCTGAAATAAATGATTATAATTATTATTATTAATGTTATAATATATATCTAGAGTTTGTTATCTAAAAATACAAACAAAATCTTACTTAAGAAAATAAATTTACCTCAAAAGTGAACTTTTTTGAGTTGTAACAGTTTTGATCTAGGGATGCGACACACATTCTTTCTCCATAGGTAATATATAAAGGAGGAGAGAATAATGGCATTGTTCCGAATGTAAAATTACCACATGCGAGACGCTGAATAATACTCACAATTGGCAAAATGTTCTTGTCATGTTTATTGGGAAAATCATCAAACTACTACAACATGGAACCCGCGTTCCATACAAAACACTACGAATTTTACGGAACATTTAAAAGTGACATATGCGTAGAGCATGAACTGTCATTTAAAACAAAACAAACATAATAATAAGTAAATAATTTAAAGAAAATGTGACTTTACGTCAACCCATTAAAGTTAAAAATGAAATAGTAGAAGTTGATCGTTACTACCTTTTACCATTGACGCGTAAGGCAAGAGTCCGCCATGATTCTGTCAAAGGCGTTCTTTTTATGTGCCGCTTTGGCATTTGTGACGCAAATTCCTTTGTAGTATTTCGATGGGGAAAATTAATAAAGGGAAAAAAAGTAATTTCGTTGTTCTGTGTCGAGTACTGTACTCCGTGAGATTACTTAAAGGTCAATGACATAATGTAACGAAATCTATTCTGAGCCGGCCAATGGATAATTCATGAGTTCGCTTAGTCCTTTTATCTCTCGAATAAAGCTTTCTGTCAATAAAACATCAACTACATATATTGAATTTAAGTAAATTGGTTTGTGTTGCGTTGTGTTGTGTTGTAAATGTGAAAAAGTTTTACAAAAACAACAGTGATATGTTAAACAAGACAGGATGCGCCCTTACCATACTACTAGTGACAAGTAAATGGTCCTCCAATTTGCAAATCTAGTTATTAAAAATAATTTGTTTTCATTGCCATGTTAATACGTATTTTTATTTATTATTGGCGTATTCTGTTATTGTAAAGTGTTCTCATTGGTTGGTTGGTAAGTAGGCAGTTTCGAAGTAATATAGAAGTCATTGAAAAATTGAATTATAAAGATTCTATTAAATTGAGTTAGCGAGTCAAGTTACATACTTATCCTTACATATTATAAAACAAAGTCATCCGCCGCGTCTGTCTGTCTGTTCGCGTTAAACTCAAAAAATACTGTACCGATTTTCATGCTGTTTTCACCAAGGGATAGAGTGGTTCTCGAGGGAGGTTTTTACTATATATATAATTTACAACGTAACGTGGGCAAAGTCGCGGGCAGCAGCTAGTAAAATATATATGCTAATGTCATAAAAATAAAAAAAAATGTATATTTGTTTTGTATGAATAAACTCAAAAACTATTGATCTGATTTTAAAAACCCTTTCACCTATTGAAAGATATATATTAGTAACATAGTCAATATTTTATTATCGCAGACGAGGTCGCGTGCAACATCTAGTTTATGATAAACAAATATGCTGTTTATTAAAGTGTCATAGATTAAGTAAGCGATTTTTATTATAAAAGAAAGTCGCTGTGCGCCTCCGTCTTTATAAAATAAGATAGTCAATAAAAACAGGGAACCCTTATATTAATTTTATTAGAACAATTAATTGTGAAAGGTTATGACTTTTTAAAATATTTATTTTGATCTTATATTTCATATAATACAGGGCTGTCCAAGCCGGATACGACCCCGGGCCAATTCGAACTACTAAATGGATTGGAGAGCCGCAGATACTTTAAATTTTTTTAAGAACAAAATATGAAAAAATATATAAGAAAATAATGAAATCAGTGAATACCTATATCTATTTAGATTTTATAAAATTGATAATAGAAAACACATTGTCATTTATTTGGGATACCACAAAAATGAAATAATTTACCATTTTTTTTTAATATATTAAAAATTTGTGATATTTGTGTATTTGTGATAGGTAGATAAAAAAACATAAACCGCGGGCCTTGCTTTGGACAGTCTTGATATAATAAGTCGGTTTTCTCGTCTGTCTATATGGCCGCAAACTCCTTCTAAACTTCGCAACGGGTTTTGATGCGGTTTTCACCACCAGTTAGATATTATTCACGAAATTTTTATATAAAATAATAAAATCTAATTAATTTTTTTACTGGGCGAAGCCTGAAGGTGGTCGCTAATGTGTAGGTAATAGGTATAACATAAGTAATTGCATTCAAGAGTCTACCTATAAGGACCTACCTAGGAGTCGCTTCTACCATCTCAGGGCGACTCTATCATACTAAGCACCTGTTTCACAAACGTCAAGTAGGCCAAACTGTCATTTAAAGTCACCGGTAACCGGGGATAATCGAGCTGACCCTTTGTTTGTACGGTAAACGTCCCAAACATAAAATAAAATATAATAAAAAAAAATCGGCTATCGAATGATGCAGTAAACCGAGTGCATAATTCAATATACCAGAAAATGATTTCTAAAAGTAACTAATCAACACTTTACTTATAGTTTGTGAAAGAGGCTCTAAGTAGGATAAATTTTATGCAGTTCCACTACGAGTTCTTTGCATATTGACTTTGAACTAACTTTTAATCGAATTAAAAGAGCCATTCATAACCGACAATCAACTGACGAATGAACACATGTCATATTTAATAACACATATTACTGATCAATATCTATACCATTAATGTAATGAATAAAACTCGGATGTCGTATTGCAGGACAGACGCTATGCCGCCTCCAAAAGTATTACGCGACACTTATATAAATCAAATAGATAAATCGTATCTGGATTCTTTAACCAAAGTTATCGTTTTAGTGGAGTTGATAGTAGGTGTCAACAGATTACCCTTGCTCGGCGTAACAAAAAGATTTTTTACAGTGTTAGGTCTTATTTACACGCTCGGTGTAAATGGTTTTGTTATTTACGTTTACTTGTATAGAAATATGTATACTGATATTTATATATCGACCATAACAATTGAGTATTTATCGTGTACGCTCCTCGGAGCTGTAACTTGTAGACGTATAAGTTCTTACTATGTTGAGTTGAATAGATTTGATCGTGTGTACGGTTGCCATCCGAAAACTTATTTTTTTTCTTTAAATTTCATATCTTTTGTTGTACTCAATGCGACAATGTTCACTATAATTGTCATTCCAAGTGAAACTGAACCAGATATTGTCATAGATATATCAAAAATACCTGTGTATTTAATCCACGCCGGAGAGTTTTCGTACTATGGACATCTTTTCTATTTACTGCTACAAAGGATTCGAGTGATCAATCTTGATGTGAAATTGTCATTTGATGAAAAACAAACGTACGATTCTGACTTAAAATTGAAAAAGCAAATGAAATTGTATCACATTGTAATTGATGCTTATGATTTATTAAGTGAATCTATTAAATGGCAGGTAAAAACTGTTTATACTCGTAGAAAACATATATTATAAGTTATGTGAAAGGGGGTTTTTTAATTACATGGAATTTTTGCTGTCGTTTCATAATCTCAGTTAAAAAAAATTAATATATTCAGTGGCTTAGAGCGTCGTATATTTTATTATTATGTTGGCGGCCGATGGTATAATCCGACTGATCGTGATGTGCCTAGGCAGATAGTGATATGGCGCTGTTTCATGAAGTTGCAAAGTGATCAAAAACGAGCGAAAATATATTTCGCGATCTGACTGATAGTTAGGAACTTCATAAAACGGCGCTATATCACGATCTGCCTAGGCACATCACGAATTGCCGAATTATACGATCGGCCGCCGACATATACAAGCAACTCCATGGGTGCTGCAAGTGGGCTGCCGACATTAGTAAGATTAAAGATAAATGATTAGGACGGGATAGAGAAAGGGGCTCTGACATCCATTACTCACCGAAACACAACAGCATATATGTGTCGTTCATTGTAAAAGTGGTGTAACCCTATTTTTAAAACCATATTTTCTTGCCTAATGGTATCACATTTAGTCATAACTTTCAATATAAAAGTGAAGTAACTCCAATAGTTGCATTAAAATCCCATAGATGAACACAATGAATGAATGCTTATATTTTTTTCCTACACTATAATTCGCAAAAAGCTCGTTATTCTAAAATTCAGTTACAAGGAGATAGTTCACTTTTACAATGAACGACACATATATTGCATAGTAACATGATTTATTTGCAGTAATTTTATAAAACCTTAAGACTTTTGATACCTTAAGACATATCTTTTTTTTTTTCAGTTTGTGATTATGATCACAATGTCGTTTCTGTTCACACTGGGTCTGTCTTTTAATCTTGTGTTGAACGTCATTAGCGGTAATGTAAGTGTAGATGTTTTTTTTATAAAATATTTAATTGATAATATTCTGTTTTCTAGTGATTTCAATACTAGAAGCTAAAAGTTAATAAATTTGAATATAAAGTTAAATGATTAATAGTATAATTAGAGTCCCAAGCATTACCTCTTTGCACTGCAAGGCAAATTTGCTGACCAGCTATGTCGACTAAACGTTTTGACAAAAAATGTTAACAATTGAGGCGCTTTGGGACACCACGAACGCAGATCTTCGAGACCGAATTGAATGAAAATGTAGCTTTATTTAGCAGTAAAAATAACTTACTTTTGATAAGAATGGGACCAGTAGTCCTGATGGTACAAGTGATAAGTAAGCAAGTAAAACAAATAAACTGTTTTAGGAAATTTCCTTCGATACGTTATTGACTGCTGTTCTTGCTGTTGCCGAGCTGACGTCACTGTTCTTGCCTTGCGTGCTCAGCGAACAAGTTCACAACGAGGTGAAGCGTCTTAAAGAACTTTTAGCAAGCAGACTGTACG
Source organism: Synanthedon formicaeformis (assembly GCA_945859745.1). NCBI lineage: Eukaryota > Metazoa > Arthropoda > Insecta > Lepidoptera > Sesiidae > Synanthedon > Synanthedon formicaeformis. The sequence goes on along the minus strand of OX243969.1, from coordinate 7,878,956 downwards.
ATAACAAGTTAGGTAATATAAACCGTTATCGTACTGTACATATATATAAGTAAGCGTAGTAAGAGCGCCCAAAGAATTTCGCACAAATATCGATATTTTTTATTATTTTTAAAAAGTAGCTGTTAATTTTAATATCTGTTAAAATTTTTAAATATTTAATATCATGTTATTACTACTAGTTACTAGAATATTTTTCACATTTCAGATAAATCCACACGAAGCAATACACGAACTCTACTTGAGCTCACGGAAAGTCGGAGCCTGTCCTTCGTTTTAATCCGTACTTTAGACGTCAACATAGCGTTTCCATTCAAGTTCATGCAACTTTTGGTCACATATCTCATTATTCTTCTGCAGTTTCAAAAAGTATTCAACACGGTATCGCAATAAATAAATTTAATTTTTTCGGTTGTTTAAAATAAAATTTGACTTATTATTAAGTACATCATAATCTGAACCCAACTACATATTTGGCTTTTCTATTACACTAGGTATTATGGCACCTAGTCTAGATACACTAGATAATAGGTATTATTACCTACTAGGATTTATATCTAGTAATATTGGACATGATACTTACGTAATTAATTCATAGAAACAGAACATGAACAACATATACAAGTTACTACAAAAGTACTCAAAACAAGAAAGTTGGCGAGTAACTACGTCAACGCTCGTGAAATTATGGGGGGTGTCAGTGGTTATCTTACGGTATCCGATGTTGATGTGTAACTTTTTGTAAACTTTGTGTAACAGTACCTAATAAATATTAAAACAATTTTTCTTGTATATGACTTAGTGTTATTCATGATAAACCTTATTTATACGATAAGTGGTAGCCACCACAGCGCAATAGTTATTGTATTGACAACAGTGTTAGAGTATATACAGACGCGATGCCGCCGCCAAAAGCATTACACGACACTTTCATAGAAGAAATAGGAAAACCATATATAAGTTTACTAACAAGTCATTGTTTTATTAGAGTTGGAAGTGAGTCTCAATAGATTAGCTTTGTTTGGGGTAACAAGATTCTTAACAGTATTAGGGCTTAATATACACATTAGATGGTATTGCGTTTTTATTTTTAACTCTTCAATTGGGATGTGTATCACGTACGAACTTCTGAAGGATTGAGGTTACATATTACATAGAATTGAAAAAAATTGAAAAGAGTTGGTATCCGAAGCAGTGAATGTTTTTCTTTAAATCTCTTATCACTTGTTGCTCTAAATTTGATAATTTTTACTTCACCTCTTATTCCATAATGTGGAGTCAAGGGAAATATTGTCATGAAAATAGCCAGGACTTAAGTATATTTAATTGACGCCGCTGAGTTTTCTTAGAGTGTTATGACCAGCAGTCCTAATGGAAAATTATGCCCTACAGTGCTTGTGTGCTTTTTTTTTATACATATTTTGTCATCAATACAAATACAACAATATACAACAAATTTTCGCGATATATTAACTTAAAGATTATTCAAAAAATCTGCTTAAAATACATACAGGTTTGAATCATATACATATGAACATATTTATGTAGGTATATTAAAAAATGTGCAATATTCTTTAGAATTCATTTTATTATTAACCGAGTTTATACATCTATTTACTGTAACTGGCCTCTTTGTCTGGCAACTGACAAGTACAGCATATTAAATTCAATTTGTTCCTGGCAGCCGACAAAAGGGTTTTGTAATAAAGGCGTTCTCCACAATATATAATCGCAGGGACAATAAATCATCACGAAGCAATCCCTGGGAATATCGAAGCGGTTCAGTGGCCGACACTCCCCGTTTGATCGATGGACTTACATTTATGTATTTACGGATTCATTCAAAAGTAATTTCGGATTAATTCCAATCCTTCTGTTTATCTTTTGGCTGTAATAAAAGTTTGCGGAACATAATTAAAATAATATAATTAATTCGACCCCGACACATCCTGTTGGACCCGGATGACCCTATCACGGCAGCAAACGCGGCGCTTGCTGGTGATGACCCTGACGCACAGCTGCCTCGCCACCACATCAGAAGAGGATGACCGCCGCGCGACTCCACACCTACGAGGCGCGACCAGGACCCAGCGCCTGCTGCCGTGGTTCAAACCGCGGCACATGCAAGTGGCCCTACAGGGATAGCCGGTCCCTCATATATGAGTTAGGTTGTAAGCACTATTGTTTGTAAGGGCCAGGCGCTTCTCTCCCCCCCTCCCCCCCCTCCCCGACGCCCGGTGACCGTTCTAAAAGGACTGAACCATACCCATCCCGAGTTGGAGTTTTAGTGCGGTAAGAATCCCACATAACCTTATGACATTTGTCTCTGCATGCGGTATTTGTCATAAGGTACTTTTTGAAAGTTTCTTCGCTCGTAAAAAATAAATAATAATATATAATTAATTAAAATAACTCAATTAATTAATTATTTTTTTAGGCCACAAATAAGCAATATAATATCTATGTAAATAATCAATACTAATAATAAATCTGTAAGTGTAGGTATTGTATGTATGTATGTTCCTACATAACTCTTAAACGAATCAACTGATTTTCATGAAACTTGGTAGATAAACATTTAGACATACAGGACACAGGATAGGCTACTTTTTTCTTTTTCAACGCGGACGAAGTTGCGGGCGCCAGCTAGTATAATATATGAAAATCAGCGCTGCAGGTGCTTGTCCAGCGTCTCAGCACAATGCAGAGCCAGTATCCGATTCACTGCTGCGAGGACACACACATCTTACCTGTCTGTTTTTATTAAAATACTTGTGTCATTGTCAAAAAGAAAGAAAGAAAGTCTTTCTTTCTTTCTTTACTCGATTGTATTTTGGACGATAAATTATTATTAAAAAGCGCATTTCATAAATGTACCTATAGTCGTAGGGGACTCGTGATCGTGGTCCACAAAGGCTGGACCAATTAGGCTTTTGACGTGATGCGCCTTTGAATTTGCTTTCATAGTCGGGCAATTCAAAAAACTGATGGTATCAAAATAGAGTTTTGATGCTGTAGTATTCTAAATCAAAAAATTAACTATACCAGTCGATAGCTATAGGATCAAAGAATTTTCTGGTATATTTTCTGGTATGGTATATTCGGCTTTATATTTGTTAACGCTTTATAGTTTATTAATTCCAATTCGTTGGAATAATACGCTCAAAGAAAATATTACTCGTAACGTATACGTATTCATGTAAAACATACAGCCGTGTTCACGACATAGCTATACCTAATTTTTTTTTCATATATTCGTTGAAGTCCGTTGAAATTCTTATGAAGAGAAACATTGGAAAAGTTTCCCGGAAAATTGTATTCCTGCGAAGTCGGGAGCGGGTCGTTAGTAAAAGTTAAAAAACTAGTTAAATAGTGACGGAATTCTTCATTTTCAATGAAATCGAGGCACCGCTCCATAATTACGATTAAAGATAAATAAAATGCCGCTAGCTTTTGACCTAATCATACGAAACCGACGCAGAACTGACACTGTCTCGCGCAAAGCTGATTCATCTGTAAAAAGACGTACTACGAGTACAACGTAGCAATGAATTTCTAACAATTAACGCTGAATTTTTCGTAACCAAATGTAGGCAATAAATGCAGTCTACGAAACCTCATAGTCAGGTCATAAAGATGATTATGATCCCCATTTTCTTGGCATACAAAAAAGGAAATCTATTCTTAAAAGCTTTGTTATTGAGGGAGTAACTAAAAAACATCTTCACAGAATCCATTGTTACGCAGAGAAATAACGTCTTTTATGTAACGTAAAAATACTTGAGAAATTCCCTCCCAACGAAGTAAGTAACTATACTAAAATGGTTAAACAATTACTGGAGAAAGGTAATAGTTCGTTGAGTCACGTTCGAGATGAAATTAGATATAACGAGGCCTTACGTGTTAAATTGAAAAGGAAATTCCTTCCGATTTTATCTTTCTATCATTCAACCTTTCTATTTTTCTATTAGGAAGGCTTATCTTTTTCTTTAAAGTTTTCAATCATAATAACTGAAATATTAAAAACCATATAATTCAGAAAACTTTGGGAAAAGTATGATTTTACTTAACTTACTTACTGATTAGGAAGGGACAGACTCTTTCCTTTAGTGAAAACGGTATCAAAAACTTTTGGGTGGTTTAGAAGTTAGCGAAGAAATAGACAGAGGCGAAGAGCGTCTTACTTATTAAGATTTCTTATAAAATCTTTTATAAGACCTACAGATAGAATGTTATGGAATTTAATATTAATTTTTTTTTAGTGAAAATCTCTCAAAAGTTGTCTAAAGACCTTTAGTAATGTGATGAAGATTTCGCGTTCAGGCCGAATGTAAATGGAGGCACAACTAGCTGACAGTCCGGGCGGGCAACCAGTCAGCTTAGGCTAACCCAATTATATAACCTTTGAGAAATCCCGCGGGACGACCAGTGCCATAACTGATGTAATTTGAATAATGTTTTTTCTTTAAAGGACTGTTTGTGTTACTTGTAGAACGTTATTGTTAATTTTTTATTTATCCTAATATGAATAAAGTAATATTAAACCATCTGTCAAAAGGTATTGAGAAATAAGATACAATAAAATCTAATCAGTTTATTTCATTATCAATCCAGATTGTCATGAAAAATATCCATCACAACTATATAAGTTCATGACAACAAATAAAATTGAACGAGCCTCATACTTCTTTACTTTTTTATTAAACTTAATATACTTAAGTAAAGCAATAGTAGAAGGATTGTTTAATAAGTTACGTTTCCTATAATAAAATCCAATCAGTTTTTTTTTAATCACAAACCAAGTTGTGATAAAATATATCCATTACAACTAAGTTCATCACAACAAATATAATTGAAATAATCAAAACAAGCCCAATAAAATTGAAATAATGTTAACCCAAATTCTATGATATATAGTGAGTGCGTGAGCGTTTACCACTAGATATATTTGGTACGCGTAAACTTTTCATCATATTGTTGGCAAAAGCTCAAAGTTTAGGAAATTAAACGTCACGCTAGACGGTCATTTGTCACAAATCATAACTTCACGGCGAACACTTCGAAAAGTACGCAAAAGTTCGGCACTCAATCCCTTCAGTGTGAGAATAATGGATACGTTCTGTGTTAAATACTTAATGCGAGGCTGTTGTTTCAAGGTAGATTTGAGTAAGGTTGTCTTTACTGCAACCAGATAGGATGAACCAGATGGGAAATAAGCTTTTGACTGCGGAACGCAGTGTGCCCTGTCATTACTAGAAACCAAAAAGTACGAGGGCCCCTTTTTTATCTTTATCAATTTTTCCTAATAGTCATTACACTTATTTCCCGCGACTTTACTACGTGGTCTGACCACCTTTTTTTTACAAGAGGAGCAAGAGGACAGACCGGTGGGTTATGTTGGACTCCTGCCCCGAGGGTTATGTTGGACTGCCAAAATGCGCCGTGCCCCTCAGGATGAAGCGGTAGTGTCCCCATCTACCACCCTAGTCCTGTCAGGGATCCAGGCGAGCGTATGCCAGCCGCCTGCGTCCAGTTCGTCGGCGACGGAGGGGATGGGACAGGACGTCGTCCTCCCGCTTTCTCTCCGCCACAACGTGGTCTGACCACCTAGTGAGACTGTCCAGCGTAACGACTTTCGATATGTATACGCCACTCACGAACTGTTTTCCCTGACAGTTGTCGGTTTTACAAGCTATGTTAACTGCATGCTGTCACTTAAGTTTTGTTAATTCTATGAGCTATGTTTCAACAATAAGGCTGCGAAGATTTATATGGTTGATAAATATCTGTAATCGCCCCTTCTTAATTCCGTCTTCGCTGCCGTTCGCCTGGCGAATAATGAAACACAAATTCAGCATCATCCTTTGATAAATTTTGAAGCTATCATTCAATGTCAAGACGAAATTAAGAGCAAAATTCGACGTAAATAATGTAGTCGCCGGTTGTCAAAGCTCAGCAATATTTCGGAGTGCCATTTTTCATAACGTTCGTGGAGGTAAGTTTAAGTACCAACAGATGTGGAGCAGGAACAGTTTCCTTTTGATGAATGTCGACAGTTTGCGGGCAGAATGCGTAGGCCTCTGTAACGAAGACGGATTGTGACGCTTCGTGACCGATGTGCAGGTGCAAAAAAAAAACACATTTACCGCTAAGCTTAGCCAAAACTAATTTCGGCTAACTACCATCTTGTAGAAATTTTCGCCCCAAAAATAGAAATTAGCAACATACATACTAAGGTAGTAATAGATATACATTTTTTAAATTTGGATATATACTTCCTTAAATTTTTAGTGCATGGACTGAAAAAATAGCGATATTCGCATCACATACATTGTATGCCCTTGCCGTACACAGGATTTGGCTGTGATTATTATCTCCATTATTGGCATATTATTGGCAGGTTTCTCCAAATGCAGTTTTAATCAAGTAGACGGCTCTTTTGCTAGAAAACAGAGCAGCCGTGTGTCACCGGTATTTTAATCTTACGTTGTGTTTGACATTCAATTACTTGGTATTGTGTGAAGATGTATTGATTAGCCAAGCTCCAACACACGATGTAGTAAATTAAATTTCAGTAAGTAAATTTTATTAAAGTTCATTAATGTACTGAATTCATAATCATCATCATGTACAGATCATAATGAAATTTAGCATGTTATCAGTCAGTGACACCGAAAAGGACATGGGGTGCATTTCATGAAGTAAAAATACTGCTGACGAGAGATCATCAATAATATATCAATCAATACTAATAATAAATCTGTAAGGGTTGGTCATGGAGTAAGTTACTTTGTTTTCAGAGATATCGTGTTTATAGGCTCTATACATGATACTGAAACGAAATTGACGATTTTTAATTTTTTTCTGTATGTATGTATGTATGTATGTATGTATGTATGTATGTATGTATGTATGTATGTATGTATGTATGTATGTATGTATGTATGTATGTATGTATGTATGTATGTATGTATGTATGTATGTATGTATGTATGTATGTATGTATGTATGTATGTATGTATGTATGTATGTATGTATGTATGTATGTATGTATGTATGTATGTATGTATGTATGTATGTATGTATGTATGTATGTATGTATGTATGTATGTATGCATGCATGCATGCATGCAAAGATATTTGATTGGTCTCGCTGCACTCGACTAGATACAGCCGCCGTACTTGACAAATGCGGCAACAAATACTACGCCACAACGCCAAACTGTCTGTGATGTGTTCGTGCCGAATGTTTTATTAAATTTTGGGCATAATAAATGCCAATTTGCGTAGTGAAACTGTGTAAAAATGTAATTAAACTGTGTAAAAAGTGATAAATAGTGACAATGTTTTACACATACTACAATAAAAAGTTGTCACATTCACGGAGCTATTGCTTTTAGGTAGGGCCGTATCTAATCGAGCGCAGCGAGACCAGTCATTTATCTAGTGATTTATGTATGTATGTAGGTATGTATGTTCCTCCATAATTCTTAAACGAATTAACTGATTTTCATGAAACTTGGTAGATAAACATTTAGACGTACAGGACATAGGATAGGCTACTTTTTTCTTTTTCAACGCGGACGAAGTAGCGGGTACCAGCTATTTTAAAAATAAAAATACAAACTTCAACATCTGATAAAAAATATCAGCAATGAAAACTAAATAATTAATGTTTTAACACCTAATAAAAGGGGTGCGGGCGATGTTGCGGGCATAAGCTAGTAATCTATAATTCTTAGAAGACGTAGTTTGAACAAAAGTTAGTCATCATCATCATCGTTATCATCATCATCAACCCGTGTCTCTTCACTGGTGGATGTAGGCCTCTCAACGTTTGCCACCACGCCATAATTGAAGTCAGTTTTTGGTTATAGTGTGCAATGAAGTTCATTTTGCAAAATAAAAGAGTGAATAATACTCATTTAAATATCAGAGGCGAAAGCAATTTGGAATTATACCGACTGTTGGAGGTAAATGAAAAGTTCATTGACAATCAATACGTTGGCGTTGGCTCAGCGGAACTATAAACGGTTGAAGTACGAGTGTAATGTAGGGTTAATGTATCGGTGGTGTGGAGGCGTTTTACGATGAATCGTCGTGTTGTAGCCTCACGCTTCATGTTGGGGGTCAGATCAATACCGCCAAAGCTTACACCTACACAACCTGCACAGATTCTTTACGTTTTTAGTATTTCGTTGCCTACATATCTGGTTTGTATGGACGAATACTTTATTATTAGCAAGTCGACTCGACTGCCTATATGTTAACTGCTATATGTATCGCTGCTGGATTTCTACCACTGTGGAAATCCAGAGTAAGCAGTTTACTTAAGGCTTTTATTAGTGCCCCTAAGCGGGTACGGTGATTGGAAATATTTTCACGTAAAAAAATTAAATTATTTTTTACCTTAAACACAATGATAAAATTTATTTTTATTAATTTTATATAAATCAATAAACATTTTCATTCAAAACATAGAGCTATATAATACTAATTCCTGTATGCGGCGCAGGTGTATACAAATAAACCTTTGTACCAAATTTTTTAGCTTTCTAGTTTGGCTGTGTGATCGTCAGTTAGGACCAACGATTTTATATGTACTTACATTTTATCCGTTCTGTAAAAATTTGTTTTAAAATTTATAAATATACTAGCCAGTTGGGCTCTTTCAATTTCTTCACGAGTATTTACTTTGAAAAGCTTATAACGGTTAGTAAGTTTAAATGGAGCTGTTTCGTTGAGCTCAGACAAACGATATACCTAAGCAGTAGAAAGTTGCCGCAGTAGCAATTAGACGAGTTGGAGCAAACGCTATACGATGCAAAAATTAATGAGATGGTTTTCACTCATTTATTATTTTAAATGGATTTTTGTTAAATTGAATTACAATGTAGTATTTTTTCAACCTTAAAGGCGTCGGTGGTTAAAACAGGGAATAATTTTTACTTCTGGAAACCAAAATATGTGTCAAGACGGTTCATAACTTAGAATTAAAAATACCTATAAGTCTGTTGAAAGAGCGGAATTTTGTCAATTATAAAAGTGCTCAAACTTGTGAAGGGATCAAAGCAAAGTTGCCTACTTCGAGCATGTGTGTAACGTATGTTTCAGGGGCTCAATATTGAGCTTTAGGGAAAGTTGGTCGAGGCTAGCGGCGGTCGGCGGTTCATTACTGTACGAAGTTTTAATTTCATTGCGACCACTCTCCGGTGGACGAGGGGCGCCACATAGCACGATACATCCGAAAAAAGCTAACCCAATTGTGCCCAGGCTTACCCTAATAAACAAAGACTCGGTTCACCTTAAATCCTCAAAGTTATTCATAATACTGTGGATAATGAGAGTTGCAAGGGAAACCTTGCATAAAGCAAAAGTTAACAAAGTTGATATTGTGAAAATTTTAATTAGGAATTTATGCTAATTTGTGATGAAGAGGAAAACCGCCGAGATAAAACGTCGTTCACGAGGGTACCATTTTGCAATAAGCTTAATAAGTTTTGAATAAATTTTGATTTAATTTAACGCTTTATAAGCGTCGATAATATACTGTACTTAGCTTTTTATGAGACCAGCTGTGTTTTTATGAGACATACAAATGTCTATATCTATAGAAGTAATTCTATACAAAGTTTGACAGGAAATGAATATTTTACAGCAGATTTTGTTGAGACGACGATACTGGTATAATGTTAATTAAGTGAAATCCTGTCAAAGCATTTATCCAACACAATAGGAAAACGGAAGAGTCATCTCTCTTTATTTTTAATTAGTACCTTGGAGATTAGAAGAAGGGGCGAATAAAAAGGATGGCATAAAGTTATGTATTGCGACTCCAATCCATTTTAGCCTTTACCAAAATTGACTTTACAGCATTAATTCTCGTTTTAATTTGAATAATATGGTCTTAAGAGACACGGGGAAACCTTTGAGATTTAACTGTTTAATTTTGCAGGGTTTTAGCGATATCATAAATGTCATTAGATATGAAATCTGTTCATAATTTATGTGAAGGGTTAGTAGGTGATGTTTAGAGTTCTTTTTTAATTATTTTTAGAGCATCTTTTATAATTATTTAGAAGTTATAGTTTCTAACACTTTAAACAAAATTGTTTATGTAAATTGCACTTGATTCATTTATAAATAGCTGTTGCCCGCGACTACGTCCGCGTTCAAAATGTTATATAGCCTAAAGCCTTTCTTGATAAAGGGACTATCCAAGTATCCGAACCAGTAGTTCCTGAGATTAACGCGTGTAACCAAAAAAACTCTTCAGATTTATAATATTAAGTATAGATTCCAATAAAACGGAAAAAGTAAAAATTGTCATTTGTGTTTTCTGTAAATTATTTCTCTTTCATAATTTTACTAAAAAATAACAGATACTAAACAATAAATACTATAAAAAGATATTTATTTTCATGACGCTTTAATGAAAATAGAAATCTGTTTATTTTGATTTTATTAACACCCTGACCGATACAAAGTTTCGGTTAAATGATAGCTTCCTGCAGAAGGCATTAGGGAAGAGCGTGTGGATATCATCCCTGTCTTCGCAGAACGCCTTACGAATACTAATTTTTAGAATAATTCTCAGAAACGGAAGGAAGGCCGATGTAAAATAAAAGTTGGTTCTTTCTTTCACGACATAATTAGATGGTTCAGTGTTCACTGATAATTGAAATTTCTTTTTTAAATCCGAGCATTTATTTGTTATTAACTTTTAGTTTTAAATAACATGTATTTTTTTTTAATATAAAGATCGTCATAGACAAGCTGCTGAGGGTCCATTTGGTGGTAATGTGGCTACCGTCACCTAAAAGACAAAAATCACACAACACAACATTAATATAGGTTAGGTTATAATTACTTTAAAATAATCTAGGTAAGTATTTAGACATGTTTCAACTAGAGTTAAATCTTGATCAAAAAGATTCGATTAAGTATTGAAAAAAAAACCTCAGAAGTTTTGGAAAGTACTGGAGTACTGTAAAAGAATTGCTTTAAAAATTGATTTCAGTTCCAGCACCTAGACATTGGACTACAAAGGCTTCTCAAACCGTTAGTCTCAATACGGATTTGGCTGAAGGCCAGACCTCTCATAAAAAGGCCATTAATCACACCCTGGACTGAAAACCATTGCAGTATAATTGATTACATATATAATCAATTGGAAATGGTCAGTAGTACATTACTAACGATGTTTTGTGTAAAAATTTTATTTTGAACTAGCTGGTGCCCGCGACTTCGTCCGCGTTGAAAAAGAAAAAGTAGCCTATCCTGTGTCCCGTACGTCTAAATTTTTATCTACCAAGTTTCATGAAAATCAGTTAATTCGTTTAAGAGTTATGGAGGAACATACATACATACAGAAAAAAATTCTAAAAATCGTCAATTTAGTTTCAGTATCATGTATAGAGCCTATAAACTCGATATCTCTGAAAACAAAGTAACTTACTCCATGACCAACCCTTACAGATTTATTATTATTATTGATACTAATCTCAGTTTATGTCTTCATACTGCTGACATCGATTGTAATTATACAATCGATGTCAGCAGTATGAATAAATACATAGAGCAGCAGTAAGAATGATATTTTCAACAGCAAGAATGATAACAGCAAGACATTGCGGATTTCAGTCCTTCTGTCACTAATGTACGTTTTCACCAACAGACACAGAGTTAGGGAACACCTAACTACCATTTGAGCAGGATTATGCCTGACAGGTTCCATAACATTGGTCTTTATACATTGTCTATTTATAAATTATGGTTTTGCAATAAATGATTGAATTGAATTGGACTCTTTCCTTTGTAACTTCGGAATAAAAAGTATTTAAAAACACTGTTATATAAAAATTTCAAGTCAATCCATCGGCTAGTTTTCGAGTTTTGTCGACATCAATAAACGGAAGCTAAATTTTAATAAATGTATAAAGAAATTTAGATATAGATTTTCATAAACCAATTTGTATAATAAAAAAGAAATATATAAAGATTCAAATGTGAAGAAATTCAAAATTGTCGAACGTGACATCAGACAAATGAATGTTCCTCATTTTATTTTTAGAAGAGCAAAGCGTCGATCAGTAAGAATGTGACTTTAATGAACAGTCGTCCCGAGAATTCCGATAAGAGGATTTCTGTCTTTGTTCCAGCAAATATTTTCACTGCAAATATATCACGAAGATTTAGCTTTTTCTTTGACGCTGACAACGTGTCAACGCTTTGTTCGTCCGCATTTTCTATGTTGAAATTAAGACGTTGTCACTGTTACATAATTTAATTAAAAGTTTCCTAAACAGATTCGCAGCCGCTTTGACTTTTAATCCTTCAAATATTAAATAGGGGGGAGATGATCAGTTAAATTATTTTGGATTTCATTTGTTTGCTTTTATATTTGTCTTATCTAGTTAGCTACTGATAAAAACTTTTATAAGAAATTCTGATCCGGCGAAAACTCTTGATTTTATTTGTAAACTAGCTAGTGCCCGCGACTTCATCCGCGTTGAAAAAGAAAAGTAGCCTATCCTGTGTCCCGTACGTCTAAATGTTTATCTGCCTAGTTTTATGAAAATCAGTTAATTCCTTTAAGAGTTATAGAGGAACATACATACAATACCTACACTTACAGATTTATTATTAGTACTAGTTGGCGCCCGCGACTTCGTCCGCGTTGAAAAAAAAGTAGCCTATCCTGTGTCCCGTACGTCAAAATGTTTATCTACCAAATTTCATGAAAATCAGTTGATTCGTTTAAGAGTTACAGAGGAACATACATACTTATATACATACATACAGAAAAAATTTCTAAAAATCGTCAATTTAGTTTCAGTATCATGTATAGAGCGTATATACACGATATTTCTGAAAACAAAGTAAATTACTGCATGACCGACCCCTACAGATTTATTATTAGTATTGATTGATTGATATTGATGATGTAGTTCTTTTTTGTGGTCGGACCGACCAAGACAGACGTTTAAACAAAGGGTTAAATAACTATATTCGTCTTTTTAATGCTATAGAGCAATGAATGCAATTAAAACTCTTATCAATGCATTAGAAACCGCGCTCGTGTTGCATTACAAACCGCGGCTTGCATTGCGAGTCCGAATATTAAATTTTGCTTTAAATGTTTTTGTAAAATTAAATTTAAATTTGATTTGCTAAACCTTAAATCTATTTGTAATTGAGATATGTAGGCGTGTTCTTCTTTTGTTGACGTTTTAAATCATTTATCCAATTTTAAGTAAATAGTTGCAATCACAGGGGCAGAAGTGTCATGGAACTGTATCCAACTTGGTTTTAATTCTATGTTTAGGCTTTTTAAGTAGAAATGTTTAATCACCTCTCGATATTCACTTTTTTCCATTTTTTTTTCAATAAACAAATTTTATTTTATTCAACTGACAATAATAGCAAGATCGCTCTATGAATATGGTAATATTTAGTGAGGAATGACGCCTACTTGCAAGTCCCGTAAATATAAATATTTTATTTAGATCTCTAATAACTTTTTAAGAATGTTGATTTTGAACTTAATAAATAATCAGGTAGGTAAATTTGTGTTACTATCATTTCGATAACTGTACCTAACAATTATTTATCTTTATATATATATATTTCTTCTGTGCGTGTGTATGTCACTGAATTCCTCCTAAACGGCTGGACCGATTTTAATTCTGTCTTCACTTATGGATAGAGGGGTAATGAGGAATGGTTTGTATGAAAAAAAAATTAGTCGCGGACGAAGTCGCGGGCACAGCTAGTTATTATATAAATTCGTGGGTGCGAGATGGGAATAAACCAACAGAACGTTCAATATTCAAAAAACAAAAGTTCAACTATTGTAAAAGTGTAAAAGAAAACTATTAAATTTTTCTCTTTAACCAGGTAATAATAGAAGGTTGATGTTCATTAGCAAATTATGATTTAACATGTGAATGTGGCCACTCGAGTTTGCGCTGACATCGCCACCACTCTGCTTGCTGTCGAGTGGCCTCTACTCTAGCTCTACGTACTTCACAAGCGATTGTCGCGTTCTGGAAAATATCTCCCAAATATTAACGTTTAAAATTTCAATTACTTAACTTAGTGTTAACGATAACTTGGTCTTAGTTACTGTGTGAACTAAAATATACGAGTAACATATTTTTTTTTGAGAAACGTAATTTTTGAAGTGAAAACTTGCTAATGGACGAAATACACGATCAGTCCATCGCGTCAAATTAACTGGCGCAAAGCCAAAATTTGATCGTGAGTGGTAAAAACTGATGGCTTGATGTCAAAAACTGTATTTAAAATCGCGCCGTTGCCTCCGTCATTTTGTCTTCACGCCAAACGCTTGATAGTGTATTTCGTCCATTATGTAGGCATTTTCGAAATGAACTCGCGTCACCATTGAACCATTGAACTCGCGTCACTGTCATGTAATAACGTCATGTAGCGTAATCCAAACCTCCTGTATATTTTCAGATATTAATTTAAAAAAAAAATATGAGTTTTGAGATGGGATAAAATCATTGAACTCGTGACACTGTCATGTAATGTAATTTTGTGAACTTAATTTTCACTTCTGACGTGCAGTCCAACGACTGACATGTTTTTTTTTTTTTTGGTAATTTCATCTTCTTCGATTTTATCTATTTTTTAAAAGAATCAAAGAACATAAAAATCTGTGCAGCCGTTCTCGAGTTATTTATTAAATAATATCACCATCGAAATAATAGGTATAACTAACACGATTTTCAGCCAATCTTCAGATGTGCCCACAGTGATCCTGTGAAGTAGTAGCGATCGGATTAACAAAAAAATTTTTTGGTGATTTTGTGTAATGTTTTGCCTACAAGTACAAAATAAAAATAAAATAAAATAAAAATTAAACAATAAAGACTGAATTAATGTATTTAACGCCTATGACAATATGTAAGTTATAATTATAATATTGAACATGAGCTTCTATTTAACATTTTTAACTTAATAAAAGTCAAGTAATGATTCAATTTTGTACGCCATTTTTGTAGATAATTTGAAATCGGCTTTTTATCATTCCAATATCTTAAAAGTCTTTTGCGTTTATTTACACCCGAAGAAATTCCATCTCGCGATTACTCAAACAGAAATTTTTTTAAAGGAAATAACAACTGAGCAATCACAGTATTCTTTTCTCGCAACATTGATTTTCTTTGTCGTTAAATTGGAGCCTACTAGCGCTTTTTTGTCATGTCGCCGCCAGAGCTTTGTGTGTTTGTTACAGCAGATTTCGAGTTGCAGTTTCATTGCGAATTGGCTAGCTTGGTTCCATCCACATACATATTACTACCATACATCCATACATGATACCGTCTTATGAAGACGGCTTTTTTCTTGGCTCTTCTTTATATTTATTTATTTATTAAAGATGGCAGATGTGTTGCCAGTGATAATATATCATATAATGTATATATAATGTATATATGTATATTTGTATATAATGTATAATATGTTTATATAATTTATAGATACATGTAGGTATGTACTCGTATATTGTTATCTTTTTTTTTAAATTAGGTACTAGCACTTTTTTTTGTACATATAAACTTTAAGATGCCTAATCTTGTAATAGGCTATATAAAAATTTTAATCTATTATATGTAATTGTTAAATATTAAATGATGTAAGGTGAGCTATTAAATAAATAAATATAAATAAATAATATGGTACGGAAAAGTGGTCTCTAAATGTGCTGGGTTTCGTAAAAAAACCTTAAAGTTTAAAGTTTTTTGGCTGAACATTAATCTTTATTACTTAAGGCATTACAAATATTGTAAGGAGTAATCTCAATAGGAAAGGAAATTCAAAAGGCGCATTGCTGAATTATCCACAAGCCGTTTTATTATTTATTAATTTTATTAGTAAATTAATTAAAAGTCAGTCACACCGTTGACCACATATTTAATATATATTTATTTATCATACTATGATATTAAGGTTTCATCTTGCATTCTTATGGCACAAATTATATCCTCACGTATCCTCTTGCGGCGCAGGTTTGTTCTTTGTTTGTTAGTTTAGGGAAATTCTCATCACGTTCTTGGAACTCGAATTCCAATAACGCTACGTGGTTTGTATTAGATGCATAATTTATTCGTCATTGAATGTGTGCTTTCTTCGTGTACAGAAATTGTATATAAATTTTCCATATTCAATTTGTTTCGTTAAAACGCATCAGAATTATTTACCTACAATAAATGTAGTGATGCTTGACAATCCCTAATGTAAAAGGGTTGTTACGATTATATACTGGTACTGGCAAAAAGTATCGCTATAATTTGCTTAGCATCTAATGCTGTATGGAAAATCTATTATTTTCTGTAATATTCCATCCATTGTTGAGCCCTGAAAGTAAAAAAAAGAGCGCTATCGTTTCGTTAAGTCATTCTTTTTTCATTATACACTTTGTTGAGAACAAATGGAAATGGAATGGCAGAGCTTTGTGTTTCATTATTAAAACGTTCTAATGTTTGCGTTTCTCTTTCAAACATTCGGAACATTTTTAGGTATTTTTGGACTGTTAGCTGTTTTTAGTCCGTACAAGTTTAACGTCGACTCTCTCTAGTTCTAGACTCTCTGGGTCATTCTCTCAGTACTGGAGATCGTGGTCATGGCGCAGAAGATATGTATATTATTTAGGTTCAATGGCGTCCTTGCAGGTCGCCCTTCGCCATTTATTTCATTTTTATAATTAACTCTGCTAATATTAATTTTGGTATAAAAATTATATAAGTAAACATTTTTATGTAATACTAAATATTCGACTATATATCGACCAAAAGCACCCAATGCTGACTTTTTTGGGCTTTGTACTTGTCAATTACTAATTGACCCATACGGTACAAGCTAAGCTTAGTGTAGGGGTCAAAATCAAATTTAAACTATTTGTAAATTATTGAGAAAATAAATTATTATTATTATTATTATTTGCCTTGAAACTTTTTTGTAATTTGAAAAAATAAAACAGTTATTTTTATTTCACCAATCAATATTAAAATATCTTCTAGTAAATAAAAAGTGCTTCTGAGGCATCCAAATTTTGATTTTATTAATAAATTTTCTTGGAATATTGACTATTGAAATACTAGACCACTTTCGGTTTGTTTTGTTGCAAAGTTTAAGTAGAATAAGTTTACATAAATATTAAATAAAAATAAAACTTACGAAAGAAATTTCTCCAAATGGTAATCAACACAAAATTCATAGTTTTTAGTTCGTAGAAAAGAAAATAAATGCATATAAAAACCAACACGGTTAACGACTCTGTTTTAGAATTAATCTAGATTCTAGACTAGCGCTTGGCATTTAGAAGTTTGTTTTGCTAAGTTTACATATACCTCAAAGTAAGTGGTTCTATTCCCTGCGGGGGTTTGTACGACTATGTTGTTGAGAAGAAAGTCGTTGCACTATTCAATAAAATTGAATAAAGTATTGCACATCGAATAAAGTTGTGTTTGGTTCTACGAATAACAACATATTGAGTTAAAAATAGGTTAGAAATTGTTAAAAATACCTGCGTAGGTCATTGAAGTATAATGTACTAAGTAATATTATCTCAATGGCGTAGGTACACAATTTTTTTTTCAAAAATAACAATTCGTGCACCCAAGTAAAAAAAAAAAAAGTTTTTAGAATTTTTGTCTGCTTGTTGGTTTGTGCGTTTGTGCACGCTAACCTCAGAAAAGGCTTAACCAATTTGAATGCGTTTTTTGGTTTTTTGGCTGAAAAATCCTTCATTTTTCTAATATTTATATTAGGTTTTATTTGACGTTTTAAGGAACACCATTAACCCTTTCACGTAGTATATATTTTTTCGGTGTTAAATTAAAAGACGGGCAAATATAATAATTAAACAAAACGTACCTAAAAAGTACATAAACCCATATAAATGCAAATAACCTTAAGTTGCAAATATTTAAATTCGAAATGATCAACATTGTACCATTGTTGCATTAAGTGCCCATTTGTGACAGTATGTACCTGCTATTACTAGTAATAGTAATAGTAAAATAGTGCATTTAGTAATTTATTGAAACGGACTGTACAATTTCTGTCATTTACAGAATCAGCCTTTCCCAGAATCTGCCTTTTCCAGAATCTACCATTTACAGAATCAGCCTTTCCCAGAATCTGCCTTTTCCAGAATCTGCCATTTACAGAATCAGCCTTTCCCAGAATCTGCCTTTTCCAGAATCTGCCATTTACAGAATCAGCCTTTCCCAGAATCTGCCTTTTCCAGAATCTGCCATTTACAGAATCTGTCATTTACAGAATCAGCCTTTCCCAGAATCTGCCTTTTCCAGAATCTGCCATTTAGCGAATAAATTCATTAAATACCTTTTAAGTTTCATTAAGTAACATTTGTTGAGTATCTAGTAGTATCTATAGTATCTGGAAATCCAGTACTAGTTGTATAAAATGATAACAGGGCTAGGTAACGTTTGGTTAGTATTAATTTATCCGTAAAAGAATTCAAGTAAAAATGAAATGGAAAACCGGAACTTTAGTGAGCTATAAAAAGTGGATCTTCGTCCGTTATTTAATGTTAAATCAATGATCCGTTTTAATGAGAACGCTGAAGCAAGGAATCTATCAGAATTTGTGTCGGTAGATATACCAATTTTTCTATTTGAATGAACTTTCTTTTGTAATGAAATCCAGTTTCTTTATTGCTACATATCTTATCTTATCTTATCTTATCTTATCTTATCTTATCTTATCTTATCTTATCTTATCTTATCTTATCTTATCTTATCTTATCTTATCTTATCTTATCTTATCTTATCTTATCTTATCTTATCTTATCTTATCTTATCTTATCTTATCTTATCTTCTCTTATTCTTATCTTATTCTTTATCGCTGCTTAAAAACTAAAGGACCGTAAAACAAAAAATACAATCACAATCCTTCATATTGTATGTTGAAAAAATACTTATGGTTGTTTTATTCCATATTTAGTATATTTTGATCGTTTTTTATATATTAAAAAGTAACTTATATGCTTATATATCTCTAATATTCAGTTTATTATAAAATTACTTAAAACATTTCTAACGATGTATAATATGCATATATTTGATATATATCTAATAAGAAAAAAATAAACAAAAAATAATTTATTTTTTTCGATTAGCTCTCCTTTAGCTTTCGTTTTACTATTATTAAACATCCTACTAATATTAGAAAACGGAACATACAAAAGATTTGCTGGTCAAACGGGCACTTTTTAGGTAGGGTCAAAACTTGTGGGTCCAAAGTCAAAGGGTTCGACATCTAAATGAGAGAGTTTGTGAGGATGTATGCGTTGTAAAATATATAAATATATAGGCAATATAACGGCTTGACCTCTCGTTGCTATAACACTGGCCAGGCGTTAGTTTTTTATTTTATTTAAGACTAGCTGGTGCCCGCGAAAAAAAAAAGTAGTTTCATGAAAATCAGTTAATTCGTTTAAGAGTTATGGAGGAACATACATACAGAAAAAAATTGTAAAAATGGTCAATTTAGTTTCAGTATCATGTATAGAGCCTATAAACACGATATCTCCGAAAACAAAGTCTTACTCCATGACCAACCCTTACAGATTTATTATTAGTATTGATTTATTTTATTACAGATTATTATTAGTATTCTTTTTTATTTATTTAGAACATTATTTATTTATTTATTTATTTTTTTATTTTAGAACATTAGTTTTTCTGGATGAAAAGTACCCAATAAGCCTTTCCTGTATCCCTGACGACGTGTAAGCAAAATTTCATGATGATCGTACGAGTAGTTAATTCGTGAAAAGGTAACAGACAGACAGAGTTACCTTAAGGCTTGAGTCTGGCTGTGCAAAACTACGAAATAGAAGACAAAAAACAGTTCGCGCGGAGAGCTCCTCCTCTGCCATCCTGCGTCGTAATTTATCAATAGAATGTTGCTCTACTAATGGCTTTTAATATTTTACTAGTATTTTATAATTTCATGTTATTGCAAATACCCAATTTTTAACATTTCTAACAGTCGGCGCGCTAGCTCAGAGAAATTTTAGAAATTTTGACTTGTTTTTTAAAATTAGTTTTAGTTAATTTAAAATTTAGAAAAGTTACTAGCAGGTTATCGATATTGTTATTGTGAATAAGGTTGTGTTCATTATTAGAAATTGAGTTATAGGCGTCGATAGAATATAATATAGATACACAGTCTTATACAAAACAAAACCCAATAGTGGCACAACGTCTAACCTATGAAGACGTGAGTGGATAAAGGTGATATGTCGCATAATTCCAATTTTGAATAAATCGAGGTTAAAGTTTTACTTTTAGTTTTTAAGAACATGTGAACATAGTGAACTCTTCCATTAACAAAAGTTAATTTTTCTGCACTTCTTGCTTTTTAAAATTAACCGGACATAACACCTTATTCAACTTCTTATTTTCCAAAAATGTCTTAAATTGACGATCTTAAGGTCTGTAATCTTTCATAAGGACATATTAATCAACGCAAAAAAACGAAAAAACCCAAAAATGCGACATATCACCTTCATCCACTCACGTCTTCCTATCTATAGGTGTATCACATCTATTACAAACTATATAAAAGTAAGTCTTAAAATGTACATACAGTTTTTACAAAATGAAACTTATACACTAATGTCATAAAATTATAAAACGCACGACAGTTTCTATTACTTATTACTTTTTGTTTATAAGAACAAACAAAAAATGATTTCAAGTGTCATCTTTGAACGTAACTTGATATACACTAGAAATTGTTATTGTATAATGAACCGTAATATGTAAAGCGCAAAGCAGGAACTCAATTTCGAACTAAATTTCGAATAGAGAATATACATATAAACCGAACAAGTGTTGGCATGCAATAATATGAATAATACGTTCAGTCAGTATCAATCCAATTGATTCGTGTTATACTCCCGCTATTTATTACTAATAGTTCAAGATAATTAGAATAAAAAATGACATATCTGCCGGTCATCAATTTTTTTTGGGTCATTGGAAGTGCCTAAATCCCCCGGAATCCCCCGTATTTTTGGATTTTTTGTTTTATGGCCCTTTAGTTTTAAAGCAGCGATATATATTATATTATATTATATTATATTATATTATATTATATTATATTATATTATATTATATTATATTATATTATATTATATTATATTATATTATATTATATTATATTATATTATATTATATTATATTATATTATATTATATTATATTATATTATATTATATTATATTATATTATATTATATTATATTATATTATATTATATTATATTATATTATATTATATTATATTATATTATATTATATTATATTATATTATATTATATTATATTATATTATATTATATTATATTATATTATATTATATTATATTATATTATATTATATTATATTATATTATATTATATTATATTATATTATATTATATTATATATTAAAATATTTCAATATTTTCAAAAATAAAGTTTAAGTAAAAGCTATTTTCATTAAAAAAAATTATGAAAAAAATATATTTAAAATTAAAAATATTTAAATTTAAAATAATATTTAAATATATAGATTTAAAATGAACAAATAAACAAATATTTCAAAATTTATTTCACAAGTTCATCCTCCAGTAGACAGCTGCGCTGTCCGCATTGTGTTCGGATTTTCTTCAGTACTAATGGACAAAGACAACTTCGGCGCTTTATATCTCAGGTAATATTTGAGTTATCGAAAAATGCTCTATACAAAACTTGTTGGAAATAGAGTCCTGCACAAGTTTTATTCGAAGAATTTTTTGATAAAATCGAAAGGGGCCAAGATAATTGACAATAAACATTCGTAAGCATTAATAAATGGCACTTTTGTCATTGTAACTTTTGTTACATTACAGATCACAAAATTCTTTAAACAAAAGTTGTAGAGCATATTATTCCCTGCAAAACTAAAAAAATAAAAATAAAATCCGACCACCAGGAGCCGAGATATCGACAATTACCTGTTTTTCAAGATGGCTACGAAGCACAAGGAAATTTTGTTGGATTCCGGGGGATTCAGGCACATTTAATGACCCTCTACTGATCCCAAAAAAAAATATTGATGCCCGGCAGATTTGTAGATATTTGCCACTTTTTGATCTAATTATCTTGGCGTATAATTAAATTTAAAAAATCATGATTTTACACTATATTCTCAGGTAAATATACAATATTTCGATATATTTATAACATATTTCGATTATCAAAAATATTAATAATTATGTTATGATTACAATAATAATTAATATGTTTTAAAGTGAATTCATATTTTTATTGATAGCATATTATTGACTATATTTGCACTAAAGTACCTATTTGTAATTATTAAAAACTAGCTGGTGCCCGCGACTTCGTCCGCGTTCTCTATAGCCTATTATTCCGCGATAAATGGACTATCCAACACAAAAAGAATTTTTCAATTCGAACCAGAAGTTCCTGAGATTTGCGTGTACAACTAAACTAAACTAACAAACTCTTCAGCTTTATATTATACTAGCTGGTGCCCGCGACTTCGTCCGCGTTGAAAAAGAAAAAAGTAGCCTGTGTCCCGTACGACTAAATGTTTATTTACACACACACACACACACACACACACACACACACACACACACACACACACACACACACACACACACACACACACACACACACACACACACACACACACACACACATACATACACATACATACACACATGCATAAACACACATACATACACATACATACACACATACATACATACATACATACATACATACACACATACATACACACATACATACATACATACATACATACATACATACATACATACATACATACATACATACATACATACATACATACATACATACATACATACATACATACATACATACATACATACATACATACATACATACATACATACGAATATAAATTAATAATGCTTATGGTATTTGATTTGCACTCATCTTTGTATTCTATTTCTTTTTCTTACACAGGCATATCTTTTTCCTTTATGACCCATATTATATTTTAATAACAAACTATTTAACAAAAAGTTCAAAAATAATATTTAAAATAAATCAAGTAAAGCAACTTTCGATATGCGAACAGAGGTACAAAATCTCTGAGAGTGAGCGAGACAAAGATATTAACACGGAGAGAGTGAGCGAGACAAAAACACGTAAAAATTTAACACGGAGCACACGTCCGACCGCAACGACCGTTCACCGGTCACTGAGGAGTTTTGGTTGCCGGTATTTTCTTATAAATAAAAGATTACTTTTTTTGATATTTATACAGAAAACATAGCTTTTTTTGTACCTAACACTTATCCTTTATGATAATAAATGTTAATTACTAATATTTGTTACGTAATTATGTTATAAAAGGAAAAAAAAATAATAGTGAAAAAATGTGATAAAAGACAATTTTTAATGTTCTTAATTAAGAAAATGGATTAGTTTGAGAAAAAAATAATCAGCAAAATGTTAGGACGACCACATAAGAGAAACTTATTGCTAAATAGATTTTATAATTTATCATTAGTTGTTATGTATTACGTCCGTAAACATAGCTCAACATGCTGCAGGGCTTGGGAGAGCTCTATTTAACTCTATTTTTACCTAATAAATACCCTATAAACAAACGTTTAAAAAATATGTAACTGTTAACCATATTATAAATTTTTCTTGGTTATAAAAATATTTCTAGTTTTTCCCTAAATTAGTTTGAAAACAACGTTATCAGCAGCGCCAAAAAATCGACGAGAGTCAATTTTTAACGGACTGCAGCCTTAAGACAGATCAAAGATATTGATATAACAATAAAATATGTATACAATAATAAAAAGTTATTCATTAAAAGGAGCAGAATAAGAATTAGATGTGCCTACTCAGCGATTCTGTCAAAATGAAGGCACAGCGTGTCGACAATTGAGCTTATCCTTGTCATATCCGAACCGGACCCCAAGTTACATTTACAGACTGGACAAAAACGTGACATGACTCGCGAACATTTCCTTTTGTAAACAAATATAGTATGTATTACATAGAATAATTTTTCATTTTTTATATTTTTTTGCTTGCAATAACGAAACAGTAGAGGAATAATGTTTAATTGCTCACATTAATAATGTCATTTTTATATATTATGTATTTATTTCTTTTACTCAATTTTAGCTTTTGTTTACAATAATAAATATAAACAAACAATAAACTTAATAATAACCGGATTAACGTATAGGACCTTTTTTCAAAAGACGAACTAGCCCAGTCGAATTATATTAGATCAAAATAGAGGCTAAACTTAGAATAACAACGCCTAGAACGATAGTTTCATATCAAAAGACTGGCGAGTTTGAGGCACAAATTTAATAGATGTATGCGTAAGCCACACGTAATGAGTACGCTCGGTGACACGCACACAAGTATACAAAAAATGTTGAATACTATGAGCACTATGAGGCGAGTGACGCGAGCTGTTCGCTTACCAAGCTTATACGGCTTGGTAAAAGTTGCCTCACTTTTCGACCGTGTACTCGGTTTCTAGGGGTTGTTATTCTAAGAGGCTAAAATGGAAAAAAATCCAAGTAGCAATAATTTTCCTACGGAATTCGTTGGAGTCTTTATTTCATAAAGCTAGGTCAGATACTTTTGAAGATATTGAAGATTTTCTAACCGACCCTTTACATACAGTATGTTTATAAATAATCATAAATCGATAATTTGACGATAAATATTTTGCGAAAGTGAACGAATACTGAACACAATCTAATATGGGGCGTAGGCGTTTCGGGGTATTTGACAAGTTTTTGCGTGGGATGAATTGGAGAGGGTGTAAGTATGATAAAGGATTAGTTTGATTGTGAAACAACCGAAATATGTATGTAGTTAAAAATAGTTGTTGCTTTTTTATGTTAAGATAAACATACAGGCTGACGGTCCACGTCATGGTAGGTGGCTATAGTCGCCTATAACACAAGCAACGCCATAGGTGCTGCAAAAACAGCACATATGCTGTTATTTCACGGTGGTCTTCTTTAAGGAGGCCGTTGACTGCCAAATACAGTATGCTCTTAAAAAAGCTTTTAAGCTGGACTTAAAAAAGTTTAAATAATCGGTCGTAAATCCTGTTATACGTTATGTTTTTCAAAAAATATAAATTTGAGAATAATACAAAGCAATTTAAATGTGTAGTTATAGCACTCAAAGCAACAAAGAGGTATGGTATATTTCTGTTATGGAATGGGTGAGTTGTTGAATAATTCAAGATCTCAGTTTATTTTAATAGCACCACCGACTTGTTGTTCAGTGTTGAAACAACCGGAATAAAGCTATTTTGCAAGCAATAACAAATACTAAACTGCTTCCTGGATTTTGTTTCACTTCTGTTACTAAATGTGAGCTAAATTATTCTATTATATAAATTATACATCTATAATTAATATATGATAATTAACGAGCCTATTGGTCGAGTAGTTAATATGCTTGCTTTAGCACTTCGTCTTAGTATTCCCGTGTTCAATTTCCAGGTTTTTCGGTGACTGGTAAATACTGACTGAGTCCTACTAAGGTCGGCAGCGAACTTGTAGCTTGTGTATCGTTTTTTGTGCCAAAAAAACCCTAAAAAAATAAGGACCAAAAAACGCTTGCCAAAAGTGTCAGTCAATGTATGCTAGGCGTTATATGTATTACGAGTATTTTTACATATTTTTTCATGCGTTATATTTTTTAATTTTTAACGCCAACGAAGTCTCAGGCACTAGTTAGTATTTTATATTATAAAAACAAAAAAAAACTCAGTCACAGATTCAAAGCAATAGAAAGAATGCAATTATAGGTAATACTACAGAAGGTTCTGATTCATACAATCGAGTGAGAGCCGATTGTATGAATCTGATTGTATGAATTGATTAGTCCGTCGCCCGTGGGATTAAACCCCGTTCACCTGACTTCAACCCGCTCATCGAACGCTAGGTATTTTATTTTTCCGTTTACGACCCTTCGATGTCCGACTATTTATTTTCTGAACTTGATTTATTTTGAACACGTGCCCTTGTTATGATTTAACTGCTTCCACGATTAGTTGAGTGTTTAAGGCGCGAAAAGATAACAGACAGAGTCATGTACACATTTATAATATTAAAGTATGGAGTATGGATCCACTAAAGGTCGGCAGTAGCACCTGTGGCGTTTCTTGTGTTGATTTACAGACGGTTTCTAACATCAAATGACTGTGTACTTCTCAAATTGCAAATTATGTTCTTTTTTTGTGTAGTAGTTTCCGATGAACTCGTTCATGGAGCGCTTAAAGTTTCCTAACGATAAGTTCTAACGTTTAATACAACTTTAATCTCAGGTTAATTTTCTGGCACGGAATTACTTATCTTCTTATCTATATATTTGTTATGGAAACTGACATAATGTGAGTACGTTTGACCATAAGTTTTTGGAAAGATCTGGTGGTTTTGACGAGCTCATTGGATGAGTGGTTAGGGTGCCTTAACGGTCTTTTCAAGGGTTCCCGGGTTCGATTCTAGGCAGTTTAAACTTTGAAAATGAACTTTTCAAAGTTGATTCTGGCCTGGATTTGGAAAGTAGTGGCTGGCTGATTTTGGCAGCTCACTTGCAGCATCTCTGCCGTTGCTTGTGTTATAGGCGACGTTAGCCATTTACCATCAAGTGGACCGTCAGCCTGTGTACGACGTTAACATAAATAATACATGATATATTAGACATAAACTATAAGTCCGAAACAATATTAATTTAATTTTTTTGATCTGTTTTATTCGAAAGGGTCACCCGTTTTACGCGGAAAAGTTATGTACTCTATTGATGGCGTTGTTTTACGAGGGTGCTTGTCATAAATTGCCGCCAGGAGGCCAATAAAATATTTTAAGCGGTGATGGGGGCACAAAAGTCTGAGTTTACGACCAAGTCGGTCCGAGACATCTCTTTGTCCGATGTTAATCGAAATATACGAACAGAAAATCCAACAGTCTGCAACAGAATTGGAAAAGATAAGAACAGTGTAAAACAAAAAACGGAAAACACGTTCTCCGCCAACTGAGGTTTACGCGAGATTAACAGCATCTGTTCCTTCAGTAATTAGTTAAAAAGATACTTAATGTTTTTTCTCTCTTATTTAATTAAGTAATTCCTTTAGAGACTGTTCTACGAAAGAAATTTTCTTTTGGGAAAGTAACCATTAGTTTATCCGGTAAGTTGATTTGTTTTATCCTTGTATAAAAATGGCAAAAATATATAACATTGTGGAATTATGTTTATTTGGAGAGTTTTAAATAAATATACATATACATAATAATTGTAAAAGGTCTTATAAATTGTTAAATGCATTCTAATTACCTAAACTAAATCGACAATGACGGAGAAGAAGAATATGAGAGTTGCACCCACATTTTAACTTTATAAACTTTATAAAGATAACTTATTTTATAAAGATAACTTAATTTTTATAAATTTATAAAGAGTAGCTCATAATATAGGTATGAAGAGTCACCTGGTAACTATTAGAAAAGGTATTTAAAAAAAATCTTTAGCAGCCTCGTTTGTTAATCAATACTAATGCAAGACAAGATTCGAAGACATGCAAAATTACAAGAATTAGACAATTTCACAAACTACATGTAAAGTGTTGATTAGTTACTTTTAGAAATCATTTTCTGTTATATTGAATTATGCACTCGGTTTACTGCATCATTCGATAGCCGATTTTTTATGATTATTTTCTATTTAATGTTTGGGACGTTTACCGTACAAACAAAGGTATATCAGCTCCATTATCCCCGGTTACCAGTGACTTTAAATGACAGTTTGGCCTACTTGACGTTTGTGAAAGAGGCGCTTAAAATTAAAAATTCTTCCAAACCCACCTTATGATCTAGGACCTGACAGTAGTCCTGTGGGAAAGTTCGCGTATGAACAATTTTTTTCAGGAAAGTTTAGTAAAAGTCTGCATTTAAATTAAAATATTGGGAAATTGTTTTTTTTTGGTCCATAATACATGCACGATAAATGAAATTACAAATTGAACGAACACGCCATTTTTCATGGTAATCGCGCTACCTTATTAAATTCGATATCGTTCCCAGTTATTGGAAACGTGTTATTATTATAATTGAAATTGTGATTCTACAATATTTTCAGAGATTTTATATTAAATGTTATTAAATTATGTAATTTACTTGATTATATTTTTATTATATTGATATAAAATAAATATATATTTTAATTTTTTTATTGTAATATTCACAACTGGCTTGTATTTACTTGAATAAAATACGGTCAAAATGTTAAACTAAGTAAGAGTAGGTAATTTTTTTACATTTATTCGTTTAAATTTTTTTTGGGACAATTTTTTTTTCCTCTGAGTTTTTGAACTTTGTGATACTTAGTACACAATACTTTGTGATCGCCTGGAGAAATCTAGAATGTTCTATATGTAAATATCAGCAGTAAATACTGTTAAAAAATAGTAAAAAATATACCAAATTCAAACCTAACGGTATGGTGGTTTCCAAAGCAAGTGGACAGCAATTATTTTCTGCAAATTATAAACAAAACTTCTTCGTTGTTCCCTCTTTCCACTAGTCAAAACCGTATCAAAAATCCATTGCGTGGTTTAGGAGGAGTAAGTGAATATATAGACGGACAGACGAAGAAAGCGACTTTAATTATGTTGTTAGATATTACTTTGACTTGTATAATTAATTGAGTTTTAAGTGAACTCTCTTCTTCTTATCTTTATATGTTGTACTTAAATTTTTATTATTTTTTTACCGTAAATGCTTAAGTTTCGAGTAGGTATGTACGTATTATTAATTATTAATTTTTTTCTTTTCTTTTTTTTTAACAGAGACAATATGTAACATCATAGAGTAAATATACTTAAGCTGTAGATACCAGTAATTGGTACACAAATGTAAACGTGTTTGTATGTGTAACTTATGTATGTGACTTAGTTAATTTTGATGTGCTGTTGGTATTTGATTAAGCGCCTCTTTCACAAACGTCAAGTAGGCCAAACTGTCATTTAAAGTCGCCGGTAACGGGGGATAATGGAGCTGATATAATGGAGCTGATAGCTGATATACGGGGATAATAAAAAAAATCGCCAATCGAATCATGCAGTAAACCGAGTGCATAATTCAATATAACAGAAAATTATTTCTAAAAGTAACTACTCAACACTTTACATGTAGTTTGTGAATGAGGTCCTAAATAAAATAAATAAAAAATAATTTATACCATGTAAGGATGTACCACAAAATATTTTTAGTGATATTTTTCAATTCACTATGGTTTTAATAATAATAGGACCCCTCCCTCTTTTAGAGAAATGTAAAAAGTAAAACCAATTATTTACAAACCTTGCAAATATGATATCGAATATTTTAGCAAGATTATGTTAACGTGTTCCAAATGAGATGTTATTATTGTTAAAATAAGATTTTAATTTGTTTATCGTTTAATTGTGTCGCCAAACACTTAGTCTTAAAACTATAAAACTATTTTTACAATAGCCTTGAACTGATTCTCTTCAATAAAGTTTGTGATAAATGAGCAATCTATTGTTAGTAGGTGAACTAAAATGGTAGATACTAAATAAATAAGATAAGTCGCCAAATAGACTACACTAAATATTAAGTGACGTCAACTAACAAAATATCTTCACATAAATTTAGTTAATTTAGTATGTCTAGACATTAATATCTCCGCAATTTGTGGAGATATAAATAAAACTTACATTTTGATATCAACTAAAAGTTAAATAGATTATTCATTTATTTATATACTGTAGGATCCAATAACTTTATACCTTCTTTTTTATACTTCTTTAGATATTTTCGTGACTGTATCGTAATGTGTTATTCGTATTTTTTTAGGCATGAAATATTACAGTCAACCTAGGTAACTTTTTCATCGTTTTAGTATTAAAATATTTTTAAATATTTAAAATCGTTAATTTTAAATTTTTTAGTTTTAAAATATTTTTTCATCGTTTTAGTAGTGGTAGGGCACACTGCGTTTCGCAATCATTTGGGCAGCCCGTCTGGCGGCAGTAACCACCACCTTACAGAATACAACCGTGAAATAACAGCATTATGTGCTGTTGTGTTTCGGTGAGTGAGTAAGGGATGCCAGAGCCTATTACCCCACCTCTCCCTTATCCCTAATTCTTCTATGATCGGCAGCGCACTTGTAGCACTTATGGCGTTGCTTGTGTTATAGGCGACGGTAGTCACCTACCTTCAAGTGGACCGTCAGCCTGTCTGTCGACGTTAACATAAAAAAAATCGTTCTACTGTCGGCTGTAAGGTGCTGAGGTTATTTCCTTGACGACTTGATGCTGCAGCACCAAGTCAAAAATAGCTTACCAATTTCACGTGTACTGAAACTCACGTAACCGAGCCATAAGTGCGATTTGGCGTGGCAACCACAGAGGCATATAATCTCAATTATACGCTCGGTTCTAATAAGCGCCAATATATCAAGCTTAATTGATACTTCGATAATTTCGACCCTCCATTTGTGAGAGTATTACGACAAAAATGGTTGTTCGTAGAAACAGCGTTTAATTGGTTTTTTGTATTTTAATGTCAAATCAAAAGTGTACGAAGTACCTAATTATGGACTAAGAGCTATTGAACCATCCCAGTAACCCGCGAGGCACAAGGCTAGGAATTTTTTTATTGATGATTTATCATCGGTCAATTAAGAAAATACCAGTCTGGCAGATATCTCGCGGTTGCGTCGTTATCTAATAAATTTTTGAAAATGTAAAAATTTTTTTTTTCATAACCTTCTCGCACAAGGATGAAATTTAAAGGGCATATTCTATCAATAGTTTAAAAAGTTTATGCAAAGAGCCAACCTGTTCTGGCGGTTGCAAGTGACTGCCAGACCAGTATAAAGGACGTCCCAAGACTGCGACATGAAGGGAAAGTACCTTAAATATAAAAATACGCTTCTAACGATGTATAATATGCATATATTTGATATAGTTAGGTATATCTAATAAGAAAAAAATAAACAAACAAAAATTTAATATTTTTTCGATTAGCTCTCCTGTAAAAAGTGTAATTTTGATTTGTGGCCCTTTAGTTTTTAAGGAGCGTATTGTTTTCGTTTCAATTGTTTAAATAAAACAGAATAGACAGCGAAGTTTGTTTGCTGCGTCATCTATAACGTAGATAGATTCCAGATTGCCTCTCGCTGCTTCAGCAAACAAACGCTCAATTAGTTTTAGTCCATAAGTTGTATCGAAGATGAGAAGCGGTACTCGCTTCGCCAATTAGTTTACCACATCGAACACTTATTGTATAACATTTAATATTAATTGTGGCTTTTGTTACCCAACATTGTGCCATGTAATATTGATGAGGGTAACGTGGCTTTTGTGTACGAATAGGTACTCTGGGAAATTAATATGACCCATTCACATACATACATACATACATACAATACCCCATTCATGCTGTCCCTCACGACAATGAGTTTTTCAGGAGCTTGAATTTGTTTGTTTATTGCGTCTGGAGATTTCATTGACAGGTAAAATGTTAACTGGTTATAAAAAAAAATTATAAATAAAATTTAATGCATTTTTGAATTCATTTTTGAAAGTTATTATCAAAGCACGTAAAGCGTCACGTCATCAACGTGACTCGTTTTATGAAAACGGTATATTATATAAATAAATGACAAAAAATGCACACAATTATACAATATTTTATTTTATTTATAAATGAAAAACACATCATATTTTTTTATTTATTTATAAAAATCATTCTTTATAAATAAAAAAATATATAGCTAAGATCACGTCAGCTTTCAAACAAACAACCGGTCCATCCGTTTGGGAGCTACGATTCCACAGACAGACCCAGATACACAGACACAAGTCAAACTTATAACACCCCGTTTTTGCATACATGTGCAAACTTTAAAAGTATTCAATGGTATGTAAAGTAAGATGTCATAATTAGTGATGTGCCTGATATCTGTATCCGTATCCGTATCCGCGGATATCCGCGGGAAAAGTAAGATCCGTATCCGTATCCGTATCTTTTTGGCGGATCTTTTACCTTATTAATTTTTAATTCATAGCTGAAATTCTACATATTAGGTGATTAGGTAGAAATGAAAAACTATTAAATTCCATTCAGATTAAATCAAGCATTTAGCACCTATATAATGCAAGCGTCAAGTGGCGGGCGTCAACTATAGTTTCAAGGTCACGCGCACCGACTCCAATGGAGTAAGAAAGTTAAGATCCGTATCCGTATCCGCAGATCTTGACACCAAATATCCGTATCCGCGGATTTACATTTTTAACGATCCGGCACATCACTAGTCATAATATCCTGTTTTGTACGAGACGGTATTGTGACAGTGTCAGATGAATGAACTCTATTCAAGTGCCTCATCTCCTTTTACGGCGGACGCGAACATTCATAAGCTTCAAAGAAACCTTTCTCGAAATTTCTCTAATACTGCTCAGAGCTTTCATTCCATTTCTGATTATATGTATAAGTTAAAATAGGATATTGCTAAGACATTCATTGCCAACAGACAATTAATATGGCTTCACATCCTTTTGGTTACATAAGATTTTCGTATGATACTCATTTACGAATATTTTATACTATCTGGTGCCCGCGACTACGTCCGCGTAAAAAATAAAAGTATTATACCGCCTGGCAAAATATGTGAGCAATAATTCATTCAATCTCTATTGCTGTTACAGTTTTGGCAGGCGTCTAACTTTACAAAAAAGTCGGACAATGTGTAGTTTGGGTCAATAGATATTCCGACAAAACCATGGACGTAAACTAGGCTGAATATTAATGAAGATAATACGGCAAGCATAGTTCGATCTCACCACAAATACAACGTCATTGCACACGACGGGTCCGGTGCATGTAGATTGGCCGATATGCAGATATCTGTCTCCTATACTTAGCCTATAGTTACACTACACATAGTGTATTTGAACGTTCCGTCAATTTCTCGAGTGTTTGCATTTCAGCCACAAGGCACAGATTACCGACACGAGGCAGTAATATTGAATTCAATCTCTCGAACCAGACGTGTGCTTAAAGCCCGTATGATTCGCTTTAGCACCGTCAAATACCACAATTCATCATATTGAAATTAAATACATAAGGTGAACCTCGCAATCTAATATTACAAGCTATAATTAAAAATTACAAATTTACCCCCGACTTTCTATTGATTCTGAAGCAATTCACCAAATTCTAAATTTACCAGACAATCGAGTAGGAAATGCTTATTACTTTGATAAGCAATAATTGTACCTAAATACGCTATGTCCGCTGTAAGTCACTGAGGAGTTGGGTAACCCTCAGACAACTTCATGTAACTTTCTGTGGAAGTTAGAGTGAAATGGAAGTGGATCTTTTCGTCAATTAGAAAATTGGCTCATAATGTTCAAACGTCTGATCAGGTCTTTATAAGTTATAGCTAGGAATCATTTGGGTCACGTCAGCTTTATTTTATTTTTTTCAAAATAGGGAGCTATGATTCATCAGACAACACAACAAAACTTATAGCAGAGGGGTTTTACGTCGGGTGTCGGGGGTTAAAAATCGGACCCGTTTGCGAGCGTCACTCACGTTTTAACTTTAATATTTCATGCGCAAGGAGCTTTTAAAACAATAAAGGGCAAAGTTTCTAAATCATTTATTTAAACCTTTCTATTTATCACCAAATCCGTTTACACTTTGGTACAAAAACAATGTGTGTCACAACAAATCATTTCATACAAACAACAATAAAATAAATCCATCTCTGTCAACAACAATATTACAACGAAATAATCTAATGTAAGTATAAATAAAAAAAAATTTGCAATATTTACTACTAATATCAATAATGATTCGCTAAAATTGACTTTGTTTCCATAATTATTATAGACTATTGATATAATTTCTTTACTTTAAATCTAGTAATTTTTTTTTGTTTAAAAAACACTGACAAAAAAAAGTTACCTTAGAAACTCTTTGGTTGGAGGACTATGGCTACTGTAAACGCAAGAAGTAGAAATGTCTAGGTATTATATAAAATACTCGTAGTCATAGTAATACCTATTTACGGTTATACATTTACAAAGGTCCCACAAAGTACTCCAAGAAATAGATAAGTTTTCTAGTGAAAGTAGTTTACTATATATTATTTATATTAGGGCCTCTTTCACCAACTACAAGTAAAGTGTTGATTAGTTACTTTTCAAGTAACGCTAATTGGCGAGTAAATGTTACGAGTATCTTTTTTTCAATTTCATTGAAATCACCCTTGAGTAATGTTACTCGAAGATGGTTTAAAAGGCGGTTAGCCTACTTGACACTTTACTCAGAGATGGTGAAAGAGGCCATTAGTCTAGTTCACAAGTGCAAATTGGTGTTAATTCATGATAAAGCTCCTAAAATTATGTACGATAGCTCATTGGATTAGGAATGACGTCTAGAAAAATGAATTAAAATGCTTTACCAGCACATAAACAATTGCAAAAGTTATGAACAAAAAAAAATTAGAACAAAAGGCATTTGGTTTTTCGCTAACGATAACGGAAATTGGAATGATGATTTTTAATATTTTCCGATAAAAATACTTGACTTTTGGATCTCTACGTTATAATTATCTTCATTCTAATCTTAATTTGTTTATAATTTTTGCCTTTATTTATGTCTTGGTAAAACATTTTATAATACATTTTTCTAGATATCATGCCGCTATGGCACATAATATTCTTAGGAGTTTTATCAATAATAAACACCAATTTGAATGTGTGAACTAGATTATATACGCAGTTATTATATAAGATGAAATGGAATTAGATATACGAGTATCAAGAGTAATTTTAATGAACCCACTGATCCGTTACAAAATGGTTAGACGTATCGATATTTCTATACAAGGGAGTCTTAAAAATTACTATTTTTCATCTTCATCATTTTATCATTGATAATACAACATATTAGGGTATTTTTAATAAACAATTAGGTAGTTTTATAAGCACATTAGTAATAGTTCTTTTATCAAGTACAAGAATCTTTGATTATTGATCAAAGAATGTATGTATTGCTCTAATAAAGTATACATAAATATTTTTTTAGGAAGTCTGTAACATTATTACTAGCACTTATTTAGTTTTAACACGAATAACTAATATAAAAATTAGTAGAATGAAAATATGTAGCATATATATTATATCAATCCCTTTATTGCTGTTTCACGTCCAATCACTATATTCAACTTGAATCACAATTATAGCTACTTAGAGAGATATATTTACAAGTTGTTAATTTTTACATAATATTTCTACTAATTTATGAAAACTTGCTAATGGTGAGGGTTTTCAACTGCATTTTAGAGAAGTCCATATTGAAAATGAAACTTTACTTAGTTTCTAAAAATTTTATTTTAGGATTTTTGAAATGGAACTCTAGCAACCCTAACATTGGCGATTACAGATTGGTACACTATTGTGTACCATTCTGTAATCGTCAATTTCGAACGTGAAATGGTATTAATGTTACTTTAAATTTTATGAGGATACTTAGTTTATGTTCACAAAAACATAAATTATCCCCATATAATTTAATTTAGATACACAGAAAAATCCAATATCGAGTACGAAGTTACAACAGCACAGAAGTCCGAAAAAATCACAGCACACAAAACTAAGGCAAGGCCAGGGAGACAACGCAAAGAATGGCAAACTTTCAGGGGTACATAACATTTTTTTAAGAAAACAAATAGTTAACACGCATATTTATCTAGTAGACAAACCACTTATAAAAATAATTATAAAAAAATCATAAAAAGGAGACCATGAGTTGTTAAGATCGCATGACAGGCATACGTAATCACTCGATTACGTAACACTTGTAAAACGCAGTATGGATCTGATTTGTTTACATTTTATTGCATTGTCTCATTGGCTTTACTTAAGAGATTTTTCTATTTATTAAACAGATGTTGTGATTTGTTCTATGAGGTGATGTTCGCGGCGACGACACGAAGCGCGGCATGAGCCTGCGCGACTCCAAGTGCTTGGTCTACGGGCGAGACCTTCGGGCACGCTGCGTGACGGACGAAGCGGCACCTGTCGACAGCATTCTGGGTATTGCGCAGCGCAGCAAGTGCGGTCGAGTGGCGCCGCATAGGAGAGCGACTTGGGCAAGCGAGTGGTGCAAGTTGAGCCGGGCCATGCGCAGTAAGCGGTAGCACCGCCTGCGCTACAAGCACACCACGCAGGCGCGGGTTCGCAGCGTGATCTGGGCGGCGTGCACGCACACGCTTCGGACACAGTGGGCGCAGGCACAGGCGGCGGTGCTTCCGGTTCGCGCTTGGCGTAACCGACAAAGAACAACAGTAAGGCACCGATCAAAGTCGCTGCGGTCGAAAAGTAGAACCCAGCTCGCGGAGCCTGCTGGTTGATGTACCCAGTCACCGGTACACCGACAATCACAGGAATCGCTTCGGCTCCTTGAACGTAACCTGTTAGAGGGACATTCTTATTTAATTTTCTATTGTGATATATTTACTATTTATTTATTAGATTAGGTTAAAGAAAAATTAAAATTAATTAATATATTTTTTAATACTATCATATATCTTTAAATGTTAATAAATGTTGTTAGCTTATACAATAAAGAATAAAATTAATTTAAGTTTGACCAAAAATGCTAACTCGACTTTTTTTATACAACTTCGCCTTTATGACTAAAAGCGTTCACAATTGCTATTTTACGACGTCGTCGTCTTCACGGGAACACTTCTTTATTAAGTCTTTAAATGACTTAAAATCAAATAAAATCCCAGTTATATCTACTTTGCTAAAGTAATCTGATATTGTTTATTAGCTTGATGGAAATACGGAGTTCAATAGCAAGGGAGGCCGCACATTGGCTGAGAGCCACGATCCGAACATACACAGTTCTGTCAGAGTACACGATAGAATAGTTGTATAAGCTATCGCTAGGGTAATCAATTTTCCTCATAATATAATCAGTTGCTGAAGCGACAAGAGCGATCGCTAGCGTTTTTTCAGTTGCAAAGTTGTGGCCAGCGTTAACCGTGCAATGTGCGGCCTCAGTACAAATACGGCAAAACAATTCAGAATCTCGCGCGATAGAATAGCCAATGTGCGGCCTCCTCAACTTGTAATACAATTCATAATACATACCCCACACTTTGGCGAAATGTCGTCCACGAATACGCTCCATTGTAAGCATCTTTATAGAATAAAGGTATCCACCCAAACACAGTCCATACATCCAAGCAAAAAGGACGTAGCCATGATACCCTTCAACACTACTTAACGCTAACATTGATATACCTAAAACAAATGCACAGTTTAGGTAGGCAATTTCTGCAGAAACAGCATCAATCTGGGTTTAGCATTTTTTGTTCAATACATAAACGTAAACTTATGTGTTTCTTACCTATACCAAGCATAGCAGTTTGGCACAAATATTGCTTAGAGACCAGACACTGAGCTGACGGTCGCACCAGCACGAGCCCAAAGCCAGCGCAACCGAGAACTGCGGCGAAGCCCAAAAAAGTCTGAAGCAACACCAGTGCACTTTCCTCTAAACCTTCTTGGTAACCTTGGAGAGCCTGAAGTGAAGCAAAATTCAAATATAAACATTGAATCAATGAAAAAAAAGGTTCTTTAACAAATTGCCAATTAGCTTTACCAAAAAAAACACCGGAGTATAAAGCCCGAAAGCCGCTAATCCGGCAGCCAGCAACAAAACTTTTGCGGGTCGCGAACGAAGAGGGCTTAAATCGATAAGTGGGGGTCTCTTTAGGCCTTTCTTCTCTTTTACCTGCAAATTAAAATAACGCTGAAAATGTACAGGAAACCTTTAACTGTTAAGCTTTACTTACTGCTAAATAGTTACATAAAAATAAAAATATATGGCTCTATATGTTTTGCCAAATGACTCGAGAACAGCTGGACTAATTAGGCTATTTTTTTTTCTAATATTCGTAAGTTGGAGCGAGTTTCTTATGAAGAGAAAAATCAGAAAACATTGTCCGAAAACTATTTGTTAATTTTTTTTACACTTTATAGAATTGTTTTTTTAAATGTAAATAAAAAGACTTTGTACAGACTAATAAGAATTGCCACGCATTTTGAAGTTAAATTGTAGATAATAAATTATTATAATAATATTTTCAAGGTCAAAAAAAATAAAAGATACCTACTCCAAATTTTATCTCACCTTTCTTCGTTGGTTTTTGAGGTGAAGTATGGCACGCCTTTGGGGGTGGTACAGGGAGGCACTTCTATAGACGGCACTGAGGAAAAAAGCCAGCACAAGGACACCTGTAACCGCCTGTAGTCCCAAACGCCATCCAAGTTTGCTGAATAAATAAAAGTAAAATTTCTTTGTAAATATTTAGTAGTTCGCTCTACATTTTTATGAGATTGGTGTGGAACAGTGCTATTTATGCACAGAGACTTTCATGCAAGAAAAATTCTTTTAGTGAAATTACGTCGTTAACATATTCTACGCCTCTATGGACGAAATATACGATCAATCATTTGACGTGACTCCAAACGACTTAAATCAAATGGAGCGACGCCAAACATTGTGCCTATACACACGGTCAGTCCAATTTTCTGTCATTTATGCGTTTGACCGGTTCGAGTGACGTTGACATGAGCTCTGATTCGGAAGCGCGGCATGATACCACGGCGTAGTAAGGAGGATAGAAATGTATTCTATCCTCCTTGGTTTCTACACTCACGATCAGTTGGCGCGATCGTGAGTGTAGAAACCTCACGATCGTTATGTTATTATTGATTGATGATCAATCTGGGGATGATGTATTTGTCACTTCGAGCTATGGTGTTAAATGTTAGCTGAATGAATGAAAAAAAAAAAAACATAAAATTTTAAGAGTACATTCAAAAGTTCTTTTCTATGAAAATGGGAACATTGTAAACTAAAATTTCAATCCACCAATAACAGGTCAAGTGGGTACGAGCCGTCACTCGAGTGCTCTCTCTACAACTTCACTATAGAATAATAACTCATCTTCAACGTCGAATGTATATTTCTAAATAATAGTTTAAAATATGTTTATAATATCAGTTTAAATAATATCTAACAAAAATTATATTTATATAATATTAGTAATTGAGGATTCAAACAGGCTAATAAACCTCAAATAAATAACAAAGGCTAATAAATTAATATTTGACGATGCAAATGTGGTTGTTCAAAACTCGATAGTGGTTAAGTATTTAAATTAAGCTCTAAGTTTAAATCTATACTAATATTATAAAGTGCAAATATTTGTATTTTTGTTTGTAATAAACTCAAAAACTACTGGACCAATTTTAAAAATTCTTTCACCATAGGCTATATTTTATAGTTTAGTGGACGAAGTCGCGTCCAACGGCTAGTAATAAATAATGTCATATTCAAATTAGCATAGAAAAGAAATTATTACATATTAATAAATCTACTGAATATGTGATCAAAAGGATATAAGATATCTATACCAATATACATATAAAGCTGAAGAGTTTGTTTGTACGCGCTAATCTCAGTAACTACTGGTTCGAATTGCAAAATTCTTTTTGTGTTAAATAGTCCATTTATCGAGGAAGGCTATGGGCTATAGAGAACGCAAAATAAATGTTACGACTTTTTTCAGGAAAATCTTTTCACTTCACAAATGAAAGGTAATTATTTGAAAAACATAGACCTCCTTATCCTGCCATAATTAAAAGGGGCTCAGTATATTCTGAGAATTTTTTCCTTCAGATATTCGCGAAGGCTGTGTTAATAACATCATTTTCCCCATACCAAAAGTGCCTAAAGAAGTTTTCAATTAAAAAATATCATAATATATTCAAACGGATTCAACGGTTAGAAATTCAAACCAATAATATATGTGATAACATACCCTACAGCTTCCTTGTAAGCAACGCTGAAGAGTGCAATGCCAACACCTCCTCCTGCATGAGCCACTAATTCCACGAACTGTCTTCGTCTGCGGAAGTAAGCGCCGAGGACCAGTCCAGCTGACTCCCGTACTAGACCACAGCCCACACCTAAAACTACACCTGTAAAAATAAATAGGCCTCACTAACCTCTTAGCGATACCAGCAAGTTTTAGAAGGCACATTGATTAAACAAGGTTTTTAACATGTGACAACAGAAATGGCTCTTCAAATAGAAGAAAACACGTCGCTCACAAAGAACAATAAAATCTCAATTAAGTAAGTGTTTAGTAATTTTAAAGGAGAAATGTTGGAAGTTTTTGTAAATGTCTCACAGAAAATAGTTTCTTAAAAATATATATTTATTAGGTTTACAAAAACAGCACACAATCTAACAAAAAAAAGTCATATTAATATGATGGATTTTCCTATGGATCAAGGATCTACGATCACCTTATTATTTTGTAGCAGAGGTTTAAGAATACATCATTACTACGAGTAACTTCACTTTAAAATATTATTTAGATTAATCCTTACTATTTAGGCTTTAAAAAAAAAAACAAATTATATGGATATTATACCGTAACTTAATAGGGTCTGGTGCAGTTGCGTAGCAA
The DNA here is from genome assembly GCA_945859745.1 of Synanthedon formicaeformis. Lineage (NCBI taxonomy): Eukaryota > Metazoa > Arthropoda > Insecta > Lepidoptera > Sesiidae > Synanthedon > Synanthedon formicaeformis. The sequence goes on along the minus strand of OX243969.1, from coordinate 7,838,272 downwards.
ACGAGGTAAATAAGCAGGCGAGTGGTAGCAGCAACCCTCCGAGTAACGCAGCCAATCTTGGCGACCTCCTTCTACCGGCTACCATCGCCCCCGCAGCTCGCGATACTCCAACACATAACGCTCCCGCCCAAACTGACAAACAATTTTACGATCCAATTACTTACTTGATTGAATGTAAATCGACCAAACTGTAATGTAGGGTATCTATTATTATTATGTTTTAATATATAGGGTAGCTTATAAGTTGTCAGACAGTCATTAAATATTCGCTAAAACATGAACAACGTTTCATTGCCGTCGGCACATATACCTAAATATCTAATACTGGCGACGAGTAATAGAACTAATTTGTGCGCGTACTGTTAGAAGTAAAGTAAGAAAAAATGTCGATCGGAAAATTAAGTGCGTTCGATGTAAATAACGGACAATGGTCATCATACATCGACAGGCTAGAAATGTATTTCAAGGCCAACAATGTGGCGGGTGATTTACACTTACCCTCATTAATAGCCAGCATGGGGGACGAGGCTTATGAACTGCTGGTAAGCCTTGCCAGTCCAAATAAGCCATCGGAACTGACATATGCACAAGTCGTTAAATTAATGAAGGACCATTTACAACCAACACCATCAGCGTTAGCGGAGAGATTCCGGTTCAGACAAAAGCGTCAGGCTGCGTCAGAAGACGTGGCGGCCTACGTAGCGGACTTAAAGAAGATGTCACGTAACTGCAAATTCGCTGCTAATCTAAATGAAAATTTACGTGACCAGTTTGTGTGCGGACTCAAGAGTGATTTAATTAGGCAACGGTTGTTCGCGGAGGATGACTCAATCACGTTCTCCCGGGCCGTTCTTCTGGCGAGTTCCCTGGAAGCTGCGGAGAGAAATGCAGCGGAGGTCGATGGCGCACCACTGCCATCGGCGGTTACCAGTGCGGTACATGCACTGGCTCACGGGCAGATGCAGAAGAGCTCGGGCGGCTGGAGAGGCACGACGAGCGGCGGGAGGGGCTCACGCGCACCCAAAAACGGCAGCGCGGAAATGACAGGGCCTGCTCATCCAGCGGGAAATGAGGCGGTTAAGTGTGGGGCGTGTGGAGCCAACGACCATGCGTATGGCACTTGTCGTTACCGGAAATTCATGTGCAGCAAGTGTCGACGCTTCGGGCATTTACGTCGAGTTTGTACAGAGCGTGACAGGCAGCCCAGCAGTCTTGGTGGTGCCAGGGGTCAAGGTCAGCGGCAACTTCACTTCGGCGGCGTGGACCGCGAGTCTAGCGAGGAGGACCACGATGCCGAGGAAAGCCTAAACCTTCTGGCTCTGAACAATTATAAGGCAGTAAGTGTACCTATTTGTATAAACAATACCACAATATACATGGAAATAGACACCGGAACAGCGGTGTCGTGTATAAGCAAGGAGACATACAATAAATATTTTCCGGAATTTCCCATTAAAAAGGACAATACTGTTTTGAGATTTTATGATGGCACAAGGGTCAAGCCGTTAGGTATAATACGGCCCTATGTTCAGTACCAAGGTCAACGAGGAAAGCATTTAGAATTGTTTGTAATGAACCAAGGGGCCACTCCATTAATAGGTAGACAGTGGTTAGCGGAACTAAATATTGATATTCCCATGTTTAAAAAAGTTTCAAAAATTAATAATTTGTGTATTGAACATATTGACAAGGACGTGTATAATATACTCGACAGATATAAAGAAGTATTCAGCGGCGGGCTCGGGCGGTATACGGGCGGCAGGGCGACACTGCGCGTGAGAGAGGGGGCGGTGCCTGTATTTCACCGCGCGCGGCCGTTGCCGTACGCACTGCGCGAGCGCGTCGACGCCGAGTTGGATGCCATGCTGGACACCGGCGTCATCGAGCCGGTCGACTGCTCTGACTGGGCCTCGCCGCTGGTGCCTGTCAATAAGGCTGACGGTACGTTGCGAATTTGTGCGGACTACAAAGCGACCGTTAACCCCGTTTTACTGATCGACCGATTTCCGTTACCCCGAATCGAAGACGTACTGGTAGGGTTAAACGGGGCGCAATATTTTAGTAAAATTGATTTTTCACAAGCATATAACCAGGTGGAGTTAGACGAGTCTAAAATGTACACTGTAATAAATACTCATAGGGGATTATTCCGTTATAATAGATTAGTATATGGCTTATCCTCGAGTGTGGGTATCTTCCAGCGTATTATGACGAATCTTTTCCAGGGGATCCCAGACGTCCAGGTCTTCTTAGACGATGTGATCGTGGGCGGGAAGACTAAGAGGGAACATTTAAAGGCGCTCGGAGAGGTTTTTAGAAGGGTGTCGGAAAACGGTTTAAAATTAAAAAAACAAAAATGTGTTTTCTTAGTCGATGAAGTAAAATATTTAGGCTACATTGTTTCTAAGCAAGGGATAAAAGCGGATCAATCAAAAATAAAATCAATTCTGAAAATTTTACCACCCGAAAACGTTAGTGAGTTACGCTCCTTTCTCGGAATGGTAAATTTCTTTTCTAGATTTATAAAAAATTTTAGCACTTTGTTATTACCTTTGAATAAATTATTGCAAAAGGGAGTCAAATGGCATTGGAACAAAGAATGTAATGAGGCGTTTATAAAAATAAAACGGGTTTTAACTAGTACAGATGTACTCGCGCATTATGATCCAAAGCGACCTTTGATAGTTACGTGCGACGCAAGCGCACGAGGAATCGGTGGAGTTTTATCGCAGCCCGACGGGGGTGGGGAGCGGCCGGTAGCCTATGTGTCGCGCTCACTCACACAGGCGGAGGCTAATTATTCACAGATTCATCGGGAAGCATTGGCGATAGTGTTTTGTATGCAAAAATTTCATCAGTATGTTTACGGAAGGAAATTTATATTACGCACGGATCATAAACCGCTAGTATCTATATTCGGACCTCATACAGGTATACCTACTATGACGGCCAGTCGAATGCAACGGTGGGCAATAATTCTTTCGGCGTACAATTACGACATAGAATATATTAGAACCGACGAAAACTGCGCTGACGGCTTATCGCGCCTACCGGTGAACACAGGTGACCAGACTGTAGTTAAAAAGGCTATCCCGGAACAAACATATTTACATTTTGCTCAGGACGCCTTGTTGTTGGATTATAACGAGTTAAAAACAGAAACAGAAAAAGATCCAATATTGGGTAGGGTGTTAAGTTACATAAGGGATGGTTGGCCGCACACATGCGAAATAAGAAATTTAATGCCTTACTTTAATCGTAGAAAAGAGCTGTACGAGGAACTAAATTGCATAATGTGGGGTCACAGGGTTGTCATTCCGGAGGCTTGCTACAAAAAAGTGTTAAAAATAATTCATGAACCGCATATGGGCATCGTAAGATCGAAATCTTTGGCGCGTAGCTACGTGTGGTGGCCCGGCGTGGACGAGGCAGTGGAGCGTGAGTGCCGCGCCTGCGAGGTGTGTGCGGCCGTGGCGGATGCACCGGCGCGCGCGCCGCCGAAGCCCTGGCCCTGGCACCCACGACCCTGGACCCGGTTGCATTTGGACTTTATGGGCCCAATGGCTGGTAAAATTTATTTAGTAGTCGTAGACTCGACGTCTAAATGGTTGGAAGTTTTCCCAGTTCCCAGTACAGCCGCGGGTAGCACCATAGGGAAGCTTAGGGAGTTATGGAGTAGGTGGGGTATACCTAGACAGATAGTCACCGACAATGGACCGCCATTCACGAGTACAGAATTCGCAAATTTTATTAAATATTGTGGAATCAGACATGTGTTTATTGCTCCATATCATCCATCATCGAACGGGGCGGCTGAAAATGCCGTAAAAATCTTAAAAAGGGTAATTAAAAAAGCCATAGCAGAAAAAAATGATATCAATGAAGCATTAAACACATATCTGCTATATTATAGAAATACGGAACATGCTACAACGGGAGAACCCCCTTCCGTGATACTTCTGGGCAGGCGATTGCGTACAAGACTGGACGCACTGAAACCCGATAGAGAGGCGAGGGTAGGAAATGCGCAACAGAAGCAGGTGGAATGTGCGGGGGGGACGAGCAGGGAAATGAAAGAAGGGGAGCACGTATGGTATCGTCAGTACATTAAGGGAGAGAAATGGGCTCCGGGAACGGTCGTAAGTTCGGCAGGGTTAAACGACTATAGCGTTATAGATAGTAGTGGGAATCGGTGGCATAGGCATGTCGATCAGCTAAAGCGTAGGTCGCGGAGCTCGCTTGTGGTCCCTACAGGTTCGTCATCGCTGCCGTCACCACGACCGCAATCGGTCGCTAGTCCCTGTGGGGATGGACGGGACGAGAGCCCAGGCGGGGAACAGCCGGAGCGGCCGGCGGCGGCGGTTTCGCCGGTTCACGTGGCGCCTCCTTCACCGGCTCGCGTGGCATCTCCTTCACCAGTTCGTGACGATCAAGAGGTTTTCACTACGCCACCTGCCGCCCCTGTACCGGCCGAAACCCGACCAATTCGAAAGTGTAGGTTAAAGAATATTAATTATAAGGTTAGATTTTAAGTTAACTTAACTTTAACTTTTAATGTTTTGATGTTATATATATTGTTAGTTATTAGTTTTAGGTAGTGTTAATTAGGGTGGAGAGATGTAATGTAGGGTATCTATTATTATTATGTTTTAATATATAGGGTAGCTTATAAGTTGTCAGACAGTCATTAAATATTCGCTAAAACATGAACAACGTTTCATTGCCGTCGGCACATATACCTAAATATCTAATACAAACAATCGCACATATAACATTCAAGGGGGTGTACTACCCCTATATATTAAAATTGATAATAGCGAGCTCGTTGTAACGGCTTATTTTAATGCTAATTTGTTGCTCTACGATAGGCTAGTAATAATAATAAATAGGCTAGTAATAATAATAACGTAATAGCACGTCATTCCCCCTTGAAAGGGTTGAAATTTTTTAACATCTAAGTAGCCTATCATAGAGGAACAAATTAGCATTAAAATAAGCCTTTAAAACGAGCTCGCTATTCCCAATTTTAATATATAGGGGTAGTTCACCCCCTCATAATGTATTACCATTATGAATTTAAGAGATCCAGAACCCTTCCCATATTCCTACATTGTTCTTTATTTCATCTAACCTATGTTTATCTATGTGCATACAGGCCCTATATACCTACGTGATGGGATGACAATAAAAAAAGATAGTGGGACCGTATTGGATTACAAATAACAAAAGATTGAGAGAAATGGAAATCTTAGAAGCTTACATTGTTACATGTTATAACAAGAATGCAGACGCGAATTTGCATTCAGATATTATAGTATTAGATTTATTTGAGTGTTTGTTTGTTTTAACGCCATGAAATTTTGCATAGGTATACGTTGTTAGAAATAAAAAAAGGATAGTAGGGTACCTTTCCTCCAGAAAAATCCACTGTTCCCAAGGAATCATCAAAAGCTAAAGATTGAATAAATGTTTTAACACCTAAGAAAAAGGAGCGCAAATGTTTTCGCGGGCAAAAGCTAGTTTTTTTTATATATTACAAAAGGTGGCAAGGCAAGGCTGGGTCCAACTTGATGGTAGGTGGTTTTATTGTAAGCTAAAGAAACAAGCAACACCAGATGCTATGCAGGTGCGCTGCTGACTTTGCAAGAAAATCTAGTTTGTTCAGATATTGTAGAAAGAAATTGTAGCAAAGTTCGCGCTTCCCTAGGATAAAGTTTTTACTCATCCGGACTGTTCGCCCGGATGAACTATTCATTTTTTTTTTAATTTATTTACTAGCTGGCGCCCGTGACTTCGTCCGCGTTGAAAAAGAAAAAAAAGTAGCCTATCCTGTGTCCCATACGTCTAAATTTTTATCTACCAAGTTTCATGAAAATCAGTTGAACATACATACTTACATACATACATACAGAAAAAAATTCTAAAAATGGTCAATTTAGTTTCAGTATCATGTATAGAGCCTATAAACACGATATCTCTGAAAACAACTTACTCCATGACCAACCCTTACAGATTTATTATTAGTATTGGTAATTTTAACAATTTTAAGGGCTAATATATAAACTAACATGTAAAATGATAACACTAAAAACCACTGAGGTTTAATCTCGTATTATCATCTGTAATTATTAATAAATCTAACTATATACACTATTAATTGCAAAAAATATTGCTTTAACTTAAATTTAATATTTTTAATCGATATATTGTTACATAGATCTGAAGGTAGGCTATTGATAAGGTTTGGGATTTTACTATTTCTATTTGTAATGTTACATTATGAAATCGCCGTTACCGATGTGACATTCATTACGTGTGACATTTCACTGCCGCAGATGTACGTTGCGTGCAATAATCATTATGTGAACTGTTTGATGTTACCTCAAGTCTATTCTGGTTCTGTTAGCCTAGGGGGTTAATTGACTGAAGTGTTGACTGCGGCGAGTTACATAAGCTACATTAATGAGCCTACTTGCGAGTTATAAATAGGAGCGATTTAATAGCGGACTACTACTGGAATAAAATTTAATTTATATGTAATAATTGTTTTTACGACTATGAGCGCCTCTCACAAACGTCATGTAGGCCAAACTGTCATTTAAAGTCACCGGTAACCGGGGATAATGGAGGTGATATACCTTTGTACTTTTGTTGTACGGTAAACGTCCCAAACATTAAATAGAAAATAATTAAAAAAATTCGGCTATCGAATGATGCAGTAAACCGAGTGCATAATTGAATATAACAGAAAATGATTTCTAAAAGTAACTAATCAACACTTTACATGTAGTTTGTGAAAGAGGCCCTCAAGTTTAACGTTTAATTAAAAATAGAAACATTCAATAAAATAAAAACATAAAATGTCAAATCCTAAAAAGATTGTTAAACTGTGTTAAATAAAAGTTAAAAAGCTTGTAATAATAAAAAAATAATTAATTAAAAAATATTAATGGCTACATGCTGTTGTTGCTAAGCGCAAAACTCGTTTGGTTAAATTCGTCTAATTTTTTTTACAAATATTCGATAAAATCAGAGGAAGGGTCATGAAGAAAAAAATTGACAACATTGTCCGGAAAAACGTTAAAACCCCCGTTTTTATTTTTCCATACAAAGTTCCTAACTACATATCTGCAATTCAAATATTTCAACAAAATATTAGATAGGGAAATATTTTTGTGACATATTTTAGCGTGATGATTTTCTGATGCATTTTAAATTTTGTCCTGACTGTAATTCTGACATGTATATCATAGTTTACTGAATGCAAAATTTAGTGGTGTCATATACATATTTTTATACGCCAAACTTTTACGCCTAGATTTATTTAAGTTTTTATAATATCAATTAAATCTAGTGAATACGAGTTCTGTTGACAGATAAGTTGAATATAAATTGCGTGAAATTACAAAAGCGTTATGAAAAGAAAAGATACGTATGTTAATGAGCACTTCAGACTGAAAACTCTAATTAGACTTGCGGAAACGCGATGCGATGTAATTATGAATGTGTTTCAAAATGAAGAAGATTTATGAACTGAGCAAAAATACTTTGCGAAAAAGTTGTGAATGCTTTTAGCATGTTGCTTTTCGCTTGCGGACACAAAGGGAGTAATATGTTTGAAATATCAGACTTGCATGACAAATGGTTTTCTGAATAAGTGCACACGACAAAGGAATATAGAGAAAAGATGTACGAGAAACGTGTTGCTATTACAACCAGTTGACGTGACACATAATATGTTAATATTAACACCTTTTTGCCGCGACTTTGTCTGTGTTTATCGGGAACTGCACTTTTTGATGGATTAAAGGTCATATCTTTTGTATACCCTACATAATATGCTTCTCTGTACAGCTGATTCAAACTTTCAATATTGAGTGTTTTTCTTCTCTTTTAATTTTATTCTCTTTTTCTTATTATTTTATTTTATTTAAGTTAAGTTTATGTTATATTAATTATTATATGCATATGTTTCATTCGTCACAATTTCTATTTTGTAATTTATCTGTGTATACCTTAAAATTGCCTTGTATTACCTATACCTATTATAAGTTTTTTGTTTGTGCTGTTGGTGTACTATCGCGGTCAAGGGAGCAGTCCCACCGTAAGGAACAATTTCGTGTGCACATTTTGTATTTATCTTTGTTCCTACTTCAAATACCTACTCGTATTATAACATTTACGTTACTATGACAACCTCAATTCAACGTTAGACAAATTTGTATGAAAAGTGGGTGCTCCATTAACCGCGATAGTACCTTTTGAAAAAAAAAATGATCGACAGATCTCCTAGCCGCTGCGAGAGGTGACTATGGGCGGCTTGTGCCACTTCGCCCAGGGGCGGACATCGTGGGGACGCCTTCATCACAACACTGGAAAATTAGAGGAGACGTACTTTGTGTTTACGGCACGTCTCTTCACTGGGCGGAGCTCAAATTCCGCGCCTAATCGCAGTAGTGCCCACAAAAGTACCTCGTCTGGTAGGAGAGGAGGCTGCGTCTCTAGCGATTAACAGACGGCGCGAAGAAACATCGTGCTTTTTAGTGGGTAAAAGTCCTGCACACCCCACCGATCTCTCCATGGTCGGTGGGGATCAGGTTCGCAGATTTTCCATGCATAAAAGATCAGTTTGCTACCCTTAAAGGCCTCGTAGTTACGACTGCTATAAGAAAAACTGAAGACAGAATTGAATTGAAATTTTTGATGACCAAGGCATTTAACGACGTTCAGCAATGAAAAAAAACTGCTTCGATTATTTGATTTCAAACGCTTTTAACTTGTATTTTGGTACAGTAGGCGTAACAGACAATTATGTACAACCTTCCCGCCCACACGACCGACAACAAAGACCATGTTCATAACCGAAATTATTTGTGCTTCTTAATATTCAAGCCGGATCGTGAATCTTGGAAAATTAATTTAATAAATCAGACCGGCCCTCAAATACCGGTGAGTAGAAAGTTCATTTTCCGCCCTACTCCTCTTAAATTTAACTTTGCGGAACGCAAAGCTCCCGGCTGTTATCGTAAATAGCATCGTTAAAATAGAAAATTGATCGTTTTATGAGTTTAAAAATTATGTGTTTTATTTGAAACTCGATCGACTTAGGCGGGCGGGACCGAACGTTTATTTCATTATTTCATGAACTTTCATGATCATTTATTAATAAAATTGTGATTTACATTTTTTAACAACATTCATCATTATCATCATCACGTAATACCACAGGATATCCACTGCTGGACATAGGCCTTTCCATACTTAAAGGCCGGTCCCACACTTAAGTCCAGTAGTCCAGTCTTGGATCCAAAGTCAACCAAGAAATTTACAAGGTTGTCAGTCTTAATATTCTTTAAACAATAACATTACCAAATGCTTTCAATTTAATTAAATACAAATGATTTAAAAAGAAACTCGTTTTTCATTTGGTTTCATCTAACGGTTTCGCGAAGATTCTACTTGATGGATTAGTTCCGCAGTTAAGATAATCTCTCGAATTGATTTACTTCAGTATTACATTTGTCTCCGTTAAAAAATTACTTTTCCCTGTCTTCTTCGTTTACGTAAATTATCAAAATTAGATAAGTGGATTACAAAGAAAAAATATAAAGTTTTTTGTTTTCGATTAGATATATCCAATTAGCAGCTGGCCCCGTCTATATGACGTTATAAGGTATAATTTTAATTTGCATTAATTCTACCGTCAACCTACTATTTAATGATTTTAATAGAGATATTTTGAATGATTGCGAAACGCAGTGTGTGGCACTAATTTCCATAATTATCCAGCCCAGAGCCAAGCCAACTTCATTTCTAAAGTTTGTTTCTAAAGTTTTCGAATCGACCCCGGGGCCCCTAAGTCAAATACAATACAGGACGTCCCGAGACTATGCGACATGAAGGGAAGTACCTTAAATATCGTAGATTTTTGCCAAAAGAAGACTTTGTTATTTTTAAAAGTTAGTAATACTGCATTCAAAGATTTTCTATGATGCCAATCGAAGGAATGGACAAAAAATAGTAATTCTTAGTACCTTAAAAGAAAGGAATATATTTACTGCCGACGACGTAATTTAAATAAAATCTTTGAATGCAGTATTTACTTTAAAAACTTTTAAAAATAACAGTCTTCTTTCAGCAAAATATCCTATCTACTATATTTAATTGCATTGTCTTGGGACGCCTGTATAAAGTTGAAAATTCATCTCTGTAATTTTTATTGTGGGCTTATTTGTTTTTATAGAACAACCACAGATAAGATAATAGTTACTACGTAAACGTAAAACGGCGACTTAATAAGGACCGCGGGTTGACCCTGAATCTTAGCTGCTACTGACCTGTATGGGAATTATGGCGGAGGCTGAAATGATTATGGTGATCTTTATTCTGTACCTGCATGATCAGCTGATGGTCCAAGATGTTTGAGAGCATATACGTGAAGTGCACCATATGCTAGCTGCAGCCCGGTGGACAGTAGATGCGCCAGGAATGCTGCACCGCAAACAATCCAGCTGCAATGAAATAAATTACTAATACACAGGCCGGTGCCGCTGCTGATCAGGCCCAGTTTCTCAAGCGCCGCTCATGCTCATGCTTACTCAAGGATTATGAGCTTACGGCGCTCGCAATAGAGACACTAGGCCCCTGGTCAGCTGACATGAAGGCATTTGTAAGGGCATTGTCGATACGGCTGGTCGACTCTACAGGGGACCCCAGGGCTGGCACATACTTCTGTCGGCGTAACCCTCTGGCAGTACAGAGGGGTAACGTTGCCAGCATAATGGGGTCCATGCCGCAGGCGGACTTATTAGACGGGATATTCTTCTTATAATTGTTTGATATATCCCCCCTTCGCATTAAAAGTGTATAATCTCAAAATCTACTAATTTTACAGGAGAGCGTTTTAAAGATTCAACGTGTAATAGTTTTAATAATAATGAGCTCTTCAATGTTTATTTTTATTTTTTGGCTAGGTACGTTATCTAGATCTTACAAAGTAGTCTTACAAGTACAAAATAGTTTTGAGTTTAAATACTTTTTTTGATAAAATGTTGCCAAACATAGTTTTGATGAAAAACATAAGGCAGTATATTATTCATTATTCTATCACAAAAACTGTACAATTACCTAATTATACAATTTTGAACGGAAAATTGATTCAAATTTTGCAAAATATTTAAAGCAATAAGAGTGTATTATTTTGAGATTGTATAATATTAATGAAAAAGAATGCTTATTCTTGCCTAAAATTTTCGTTTTTGAATACTTTTGAAGAGACACAGCGCGTGAACTGCTCGGTTGCTTGATCGTAACGATCGTAACTAAAAATTGCATACTATTCGCGCGACAATATACATAAAAATTACATACCTCGGCCAATTTAAAACTATACATAGCGCTCTCTAGTGAATGTTGGTTGAACTACGATCTTTAATCAATATTTAAAATTTTCTACTGCTGATACCGAACGTTTCCGCACATTAATTGAAAGTTTTTGGGAATTGTACAGTTTTATTGCGAAGGGGCGATATTAGGTTTAATTGTTTATTTATTTGTTTGTAATTTATTTGTAAAATACTATGTAAACTTAAACTTAACTTATAATATCAAGAATTTAATAAATAATTAACAAGCTGTAAATTAACCAAGACTTTCTATTGAGCTTACAGGCACGCTATAAGTTAATGATGAGTTGGGTGTTCCGCAAACTACTTGATGCTGCAGAATTACACTAAGGTGACAATGTTATGGAAATACCACAGAAAGAACAGAAGGTTATATCAAATTTCACATCAATCTACCTGTCAAAGTCGGTGAATTCTTAAAATGATGAGTTCAGGCGTTTAAAAATCATCTTAAACGCCTGAACTGATCATATAATAATTGTATTATAGCTAAGAACTATCTCGATGACGACAGTAAAGTAACTTTTTCTGAAAGTAACTGTCTGTCTCTCTGTCTGTTATCTTTTCACGTCTTAACTACTCAACCGATCATCATGAAATTTAGCATACACGTTATCAGGGATACAAGAAAGGATATAGGGTACCTTTCATCCAGAAAAAAGTACAGAAAAAAAGTTTTCAAGGGTTTATCTAAAATAAAATAAAAAACTAACGCCTGGCCAAAGTGAAACTAAACTAAAGGTTAAGGCTAACTAAAGGTTAGCTAAAGAAACTAGAGGTTAAAGGTTATATTTTTTATATATTTTAGTCACAAATCTAACCGACCTTTTTAGGATAAAAAATATCCTATATGTTAATTATGTGTGCCTTTCAACGTGAACAGTTTTGGCGTGAAACAATATTCTCACAAACTTTCGCATTTTTAGTAAAATTCTAATTCGAAACTGGAATATTTCTATAATAGATACACTTATGAATGCAGCGTTTAGTATTTATTAAGCTTAGAACTAGAAATAATGATGGGTCCGCTGCGTACAAATGAACGTATACTCATTAGAACGAATAAAATGTAAATGAGATCGGAGCCCGTTGTATGAATTGAATTATTTAGTAGGTAGTGGTTACGGCGCTAATGAGTTGCATTTTGCGAAACAATATTCTTTCATAACGAATTTATTACTGAATACATGTGAATATATATTTTTTATGTTAAGGTCGGCAGATGGGCTACCGTCGCCTGTAATCGAAGCGTGCCTACCGACCTTTATAGTCTAAGATCCGAATAAGACATCGGCCTTTACCCATCTGTTTAATGGATAGTATGTTAAAAAACATAAATTTCGAATGGGTTGGTTAAAAAAAATCTGGCCAAGCTATGATTAATTAATAATTGAAAAATGACTTTTTATTTTTTATTACCTTCGAGTTTTTATTATCTGCGACTACATATTTAAATTTTGCATACCTAGTTTCATTTAAATCCACTTTTTGAGAAATTATCTCTACCATAAGGCGATATTATTGATGTTGTTAACAAGATCAAGACTTTGTTAAACTTTGTTTAACAAGAAGGCAATGGGCGTTCTGTGTAATGCGAATAAATAAATAAACAAGTAATATTTTACAAAGTGTGTTTTAAGATGAAAAGTGAGTGACTGTTTCACAAATTAAGTAATGTAAATAAATTCGTATCGCTCGTCGATCGACACGTGTTTCTTTCGTATTTCTAAATTCCCAAGTCGCCGGTAAATTTGTTGCGAGAATCTGGTCCGTATTTATCTTGTCGTCATGCGAACTTGCCGGCTCGACTGATGATAAGTCTTCATCTTGTGTCACGTTTGAACCGCGAGGGAAATTCGTGATTCGTACACTTATGTGTTCAATTCGTCTTTCGTGTCTCACGATTTATCTTAAACCCTAGACAAAGTTATGACATGACCTGCCCTCCGGGCTTTTAATGAAAGGTTTATGAATTTATTTTATGACGATACCTATGTTAACGTTACTATCTAATAAATGTGCAAATAATAAATCACATTTTTATATTTAAACAAAACCTTTTCGTAAGGCAAAGACACTTTTTTGTCGCTACAGACTGGACTAATGGCAGAGAACCGTCCTAATAATTCCTTCGCATATCATTAAAAAATGTTGTACTATAGTAAAGCCAAGAAGACAACGCAAACAATGTAAACTAAACCCGACCCTCTGTCCTTTTCTCTTACACGAAGAGGCCGGCGCTATCCGTTTCATAATATAGAAAGTCATGACAACCCTTCAAAGTTTGTTTACATTCTTTGCGTTTTCTCCTTGGCCTTGCTTTAGTCTCGGCCGAAAAAGAATTGCGCTGACGCGTTGTGAACGTCTACAGCTAGTCTTCATCATTACACAGCACAAGCAACGGCATCTCTGTGTGTGCAGGATTAATGACTGAACAGTAAACGTACCCCCATCCCCCTTCTGGATAGAAGTGATGTTTGATGGCACGTGTATCCAGTTCCCTCCTACGTAGCGCAGGCACTGTGCGGTGAAGCGAACGCAATTCGCGCTCACGTAAAGCGCCCACAGTCGACTCTTCTTCGCCATCAGGCCACCCTTCTGTAAAAAAAAATAATTAATCCTATATAAAGGAAAATGAATCGTTAAATGTGTTGCTAAGTGCTAAACACAAGGAAGGTCGGACCAATTCGGCTATTTTTTTCAGCTATTCCTTAAAGTCGGAGGTTGTTAAATAAAATTTAACAAGTTCTTTTTTTATTTCAAATTCATAATTTCATTTTAGTATGAAAGAATTAATATAGCTTTTTCATGTTTTCACTGTAAATAAAATTATCTTGTTATATTTATCATCGTAGGTTCAAAAATGAAGCTCTTCATATAATATGTAAATTATATTCGGAGTTCGTATTCAAAATTCAGGGCAACATACTTGTAATTATTATATTCTACCACTATGTTAATTATAGTGTTAATTTATTATTATTAAACAATACCTTAATTTTTCTATGATGTTATTTTCAAATAATACTTAAATATGAAAAAAGAACAACCATATTATTTTTTTTATGTTAAGGTTGGCAGACATTAACATAACATTAACATTCATTAAGATTGACGGTAAGGGTGCTTGCCTATCGTCTCAGGGGCCCCGGGTTCAATTCCCGGCGAGGTTAACTTTGGAAATGAACTTTTTAAAGTTGGCTCTGGTCTGGATTTTGAAAGAAGTGGCAAGGCACACTGCGTTTCGTAGTCATCAGGGGCAGGACAAAAAAATCCAAAAATGTTTTATTGCAAAAATGCAATCACAATCCTTCATATTATATGTTGCAAAACGACTAATGGTTGTTTTATTCCATATTTAGCATATTTTGATCATTTTTTATATATCCAAAAGTAACTTATATGCTCATATCTCTAATAGTATTCAGTTTATTATAAAAGTACTTAAAACATTTAATGCTACTTAAAAATACGCTTCTAACGATGTAATACTTATGCATATATTTGATATATATCTACCTAGTAAGAAAAAATAAACAAAAAAATTTTTTTTTTCGATTAGCTCTCCTGTAAAAAGTGTAATTTTGATTTGTGGCCCTTTAGATTTTAAGCAGCGATATAGTCGGGCCCGCACATTTCATTCGGCAATGTCTACCGGCCGGCTTGCTAATAAGTATAGCAATCTTATTGAACGTTCATCTACACATTTTAGATTTTACCGCCCGGCCCGGCTATGCCGGCCCGACTATATGTGTAGCAACCCTAACCGCGCATATTTGAAACTAGCTGGTGCTCGCAACTTCGTACGCGTTCTCTATAGCCTATAGATAGCCTTCCTCGATAAATGGAATAGTCCACAAAAAAATTCTATTCGAACAACAACAAACAAACAAACTCTTCAGCTTTATATATTGGTATAGATGTGATATCGCCAGAACCAAAAATGATTATACATTTTTAATGCGTGACGGTTTCCGCATCTGAGATTTTCCGGCACTCAAGACACGCACTAAGAGAGAAAAAGATAAAAGAGTAAATTACCATAATGTGGTAGACAGGTGTAGCTGGTGGATAGGTGATATCGGCAGCGCGGCGGCGCGGGGGCGCGGGGCGGCGGCGGCGGCGATGCCGACGGTGACGGTGACCACCAGCCCGCCTCCATCAGCCGCCCATGTCTGCACGCGCACCCGCACCCGCGCCCGCGCTACCTGCACATAACATACACCCTTAAGAAATGTATAATACACCATACACCCTTAATACACCGTGAATATTACAATCTTTATACTAGCTGTTGTACGCGACTTCGTCCGTATTACTAGCCTATGTTACTCGCTGATAATGAGCTTTCTATAGGTGAAAGAATTTTTAAAATAGGTCAAGTAGTTTTTGAGTATGTTCATTACAAACAAAAATACAAATCTTCTTTCTTTATATTACACCATTTCCCCATCTCCTCCTAATCTCTTACATTCTTAGCACTCCTGCAGCACTTGTGGCGTTGCTTGTGTTATAGGTGACGGTAGCCACTAAACACTACACACGAGTAGGCAACTATACAGGGCGTCCCAAAACTATGCAACATGAAGGGAAAGCACCTTAAATATTGTAGATAGGATATTTTGCTGAAAGAAGACTTTATGTTATTTTTAAAAGTTAGTAGTTAATACTGCATTCAAAGATTTTCTAAAAATTACGTCGTTGTGGGCAATAAATAAATATTATTGAAATTTTACGTTATTCCTTTCTCTTAATATGCTATGTTACTTAAGAAAAATTATTATTTTTTGTCTACTCTTTCGATTGGCATCATAAAAATACGGGTGATTTTTTTTTCACATAACAAGTCGGTTCGATAACCAGACGTAGCAAGTAAATTTAAGAAAATCTTTGAATGCAGTATTCCTAACTTTTAAAAATAACATAAAGTCTTGTTTCAGCAACCTATCCTATCTGCGATATTTAATGTACTTTCCCTTCATGTCGCATAGTCTTGGGACACCCTGTATAGTTGATTGTGTTAATATGGATGTCATATCTGAAATAAATGATAAATATTATCATTATTAACCCCCAAGTGAATTTGCTATCGATAAGAGTGAAATGGCCAAATATGTGTGGATTAATTGCAACACTATATTGTAAATTAACAATTTCATTTAATTACTCGTGCACTAGATAATGAAGTTCGTTAGATTAACCAACGCAAAGACCGTAAAATGTTGCAAGCCGTACGTTACACGAATCGCGTAGCGAAATTTGCCGCATGCATGGTTTGATAGGCACGCATGAATTCATGCGTTTGATTTTTGTACGTAGCCACCACTAACTATGACTGAAAATTATATTTA
Organism: Synanthedon formicaeformis; assembly: GCA_945859745.1. Lineage (NCBI taxonomy): Eukaryota > Metazoa > Arthropoda > Insecta > Lepidoptera > Sesiidae > Synanthedon > Synanthedon formicaeformis. The sequence continues at coordinate 7,821,516 of OX243969.1, read as the reverse complement.
AAATATGTAAAACAGAATTTTATATTTTATTAATAATTAAATTTGAGACGGCTAATGCGATAGTGCCATCCGTACTCCTGTTTTTACAGATATGACAAAAACGAATCGCGAATTCACGTATGACTGTGCACTACGCGAATACGAATCAGTGGACAGGCAAGTAATGTAGAGTACTGGTGGCGTTTTTACGAAGATAAATTAATGAATTACATACAAATATTACAAATATTTCTACGACCCGCTGTCGAGCCCAACGGAGGAGTCTCGGTTTGGGTCCTGGGTTCGATTCTCGGCAGGAGTAACCATAAAAACAAAAACTATGGTTTGAAAAAAAAATAAAAAAATAAAGCTATAAGGATTAGCTTGTAAAGATATTATGTAAAAACTACTAATATTATAAATGCGCAGGTTTGTGAGGCTGAATGGATGTATGTATGAATGTTTGTTACTCTTTCACATAAAAAGAGTGGATTTGGATGAAATTTGGAAAACATATAGTTTATTACGTGGATACTTTTTATCCTCAAAATGAAAAAAAAAAAAAAGGTTCCTGAGAGATCGTCTAAAAATATAAAAAATGGCGCCTATTTCCTTATCGAGATAAAGATGTCCGGCGTATCATATAATATTCCGCGGACGAAGTCGCGGGCACTAGCTAATGTGGACATAAATATTACTTTATTCTGTGTCAGTGTTGCCCACTAAATAAATTGGAGCAACACAACTGAATGGTTTAACTGTTGGGCATGAGAGTGAAAAGGCTGAAATTTACTGGTCCTATACGAATTCAATGTTTATTGTAGTTTTAATTAAAAGCCAGTCCGCTTTAGACTTTTATATGTACATACGCCTCATTGTAAATCGACGATCGTTTTGTCGATACAATTTCCATCAAGGCCTTTACCTTTAACTGTGGAAAATTGAAAAACTTGATTCGTTTTGAAAAAGAAATTCAAGTGATGGGATGAATATGAGCGCATTGGTCGAGTGATTACAGTTATTTGGGACGGTAATCATCCCCTTATAAAAGACCACCGTGAAATAACAGCATGTGTGCTGTTGTGTTTCGGCGAGTGAGTAGGGGATGCCAGAGCTAATTTCCCTATCCCTATCCATTAATTCTCACTATGGTCGGCAGCACACATGCGCCACCAGGTTCAAAAGTGATATAAATTTTCATAAAAAGCGACTCCACAAGATAAGTAATTCTTTTATGGGTCAAAGTGTACGGTTTTATAATAAACTACCTCAAATAATCAGAGCCTTATCTATAAATAAATTTAAATGTGTCATTAAAACTAAACTCCTCTCGAAAGGCTATTATAAAAACATTGATTATTTAAGCGACAAAGAAGCCTGGATTTAAGCGATTCGGAGCTCGTACTATGTTTAGTATTAAAAAACTATAATTGTATATATATAGGCGACGGTATCCACCTAACATCAAGTGAGCAGTCAGCCTGTCTGGTGACCTTTACATAGGAAGAAATGAAAGAAAAATATGAATGCATTGTTATAAGTTATCGCGGCTTTATATAAATTTTGGTGAAACTTTTTTTTATAAGTAAGCTGCAACATTCAAAATAGAAAGAGAAAATATCGTTATTTTTTACATAAAATTATTAGAATATTTGAACACACCGCTTTTTCATCGGACAGCGGTCGGTCCGCATTATTCCACACACTGAACCCAGTGTCCGCAACCCTGCCTTGGTTTACATTTCATTATGGATTTTCACGTAGATACTCGTAGATCTATTTTTAAATCTATAACTACTTATTTGGCTATTTCGAAATCTTTTATATCAAATCAGTGACTGCATAAAAAGGTAAAACCCTGCTAAGATGAAGCATAATCGATCATCAATTTGCTCAGTAAGCATAATCGGGAAATTTTTCTAAATAACTAAGTTATGTAAAAATAAATTTTAATTTGATTACGAAATGCATATTTTTAGTGTTTACAAGTTTGTTCCCATCTTAAGCCGTTACTGACATTGCGCAAACGAACAAACAGGCAGAAATTCTAAAAACTATTTTTTGACCTCGACAACACAAGTACAACGTTTACAAATTGTGTTTATTTTTAATTATTATTTAATATTTATATAGACATGGCTCTTATACGATTTTATTATACTTACTTTAAGTTTTTTATTATTAGAGATGGGTTTGCTCTTAGCCAACAACCAGCTGTATGGCAAGGGTGAGGCCTATGATGGAGCGAGCTCACCCAGAAGAAGCCTATTCACTCGAACTTTGAAAAGATTTGGGTTATATCAGCTCGGAAATACAGACACCGTCAGGGAGTTCTAATTAAACCTTGGCAGTGCGCATTATAAAGTAATTCTAAAGGTGCTCCCTCACCGGGAGCATTCGCGTGTAATGTAACGTTACAGATTCGAGCATTACATCAGTGAAGGAGGAGAACCGAGCATTACAATGCGCAGCTTGTAATGATACAATGTGTAATATGTATCTTTATACAACTTGTATTTTGTCGGTTTTACTTGTATGAAATAATTCATGACACCAATTTCGTTTCTTCTGTTTTTTTTTTTACGTAAATAAAATGTCGAATTAATATTGCCTCATTCAGCACAATGACTGCTTCGTCTGACTATATGGAATCAACTAAATCACACGTGAATGCTCGCAAAGTCAAATCTATAATGTTACATTAACCGTGAATGCTCGTCAGTCAGGGAGGTAGTGTGGAGGTAGTATTAGAATGTAATGCTCAAAGTCGAATCTATAATGTTACATTAACCGTGAATGCTCGTCAGTCAGGGAGGTAGTGTGGAGGTAGTATTAGAATGTAATGCTCAAAGTCGAATCTATAATGTTACATTACACGTGAATGCACGTCAGTCAGGGAGGTAGTGTGGAGGTAGTATTAGAATGTAATGCTCAAAGTCGAATCTATAATGTTACATTACACGTGAATGCACGTCAGTCAGGGAGGTAGTGTGGAGGTAGTATTAGAATGTAATGCTCAAAGTCGAATCTATAATGTTACATTACACGTGAATGCTCCCGGTGAGGGAGCACCTTAATAGTAATATTAAAATACCTAGAACAGGTGCACCGCTCCACTCCTTCGCTTACGCTGTACACGCTGCCACGCCGCATCCGCGACTCGCTGCTTCAGCGAGGTCACACTGCCCACCGCCACATCCTCAGTCATCCAGTGCGTGGACACAGAGTAGACTATCTACTCATGTGTAGCCGCCGACCAGCCCCATACAAGCGGACTTGCTTCGGATGCGAGGGCATCCGCGTTTCGGCACTACGCTCCTAGCCTCCGCATCCTATTTTTATAGTTTTCACACTGCACACACTTCACTACACTATGCTAGGCACTCGAGTGTAAACTCATTGTAAACTGCGCCTGAAACAAAGAGGAATAATAATTAAAATTGCGTAATCTTACCCAAGTGTTTTTAATGTCGTATTTTTCATACAATTTTAATAATATATAAGTAAGTCGCTTTCTGCGTCTTTCTTTCTGTACATCCGCTTACTCCTTCTAAACTACCAAACAGATTTTAATTAGGTTTAATGTTATGGAAAGAAAAATAAACGAGGAAGGTTTGTGTATATAAAAAAAATTGAATTCTGGGCAAAGCCGGGATCGGGTCGCTAGTATTTGTATAATTATCTTCATGAAAAACAAGGATAGACAATATTTGTCTCGGGTATTGTCTTAAGAGCAGAGTCAAGGGCACGAGGTCGTGTAGAAGGTCGCCTATAACTAAGGTTACGATATAGGTATTACGGTGTGGCGGTGGACTATAGGTATTACGAGATTTGTTGTAAATTTGTTATAAGATTCGCTGAACCACTGAAGGGACATAACACAGTCAAATTAAGCCGAATATCGGCAATTAGGGGAAACAAATCGTGTAGTTTTGAAAATTTATAGAAATATACTTTACGGTATCCAGATTATCATACTAAGATTAACAGTGGTTTGAAGTACGGCTGAAACCGTGGTTTAATTATTATAAAAAGAAAAGAGAGATAGAGATAGAGAGAGAAAGAGAGAAGGGAGAATAAACTTTTATATAAAAGAATCTTTCCCCGATTGAAGCCATATTTCGTCGAGAGCATAATAAAGCACAAAGTCAATTATTTATTTGATCTTCCAATTTCCCGGTTAAAACATTTTTGTGTGTATCTCAAATGTATCTTTTCCTTAATTTGCATACGATTTGATATCAAGCTACATGAATATTATTAGATATTTGCGTAAGCATGTGCCTACTTATAATAATTTACGAGATATTTGTGCTGAAAATTAAAATTCAACCCTCGTCTTGTCGCACTCAAAGCGTCCGTAGTCATGTGAAGTGGTGAATGTTAGCTACGAATAATTTGCATTCAATGTGATACGCCACGTAGCGAATTGAAGATGGCCGCGACGCGTGTTTTATCAAGAGCCAAATGGGATTAGTAGGTTAATGTTAGTTTTTAAATTAGTACTGCTATTACAAACTACTTACATATATACCTACATATATGGTGGTTCTAATCTAAACAAAAATGCAACTTTTTTACAATACAACAATTAACCAATAGATGACAATAACAATTGTTTAAAAATTTTGGAAATTAACTTTTTATACTTGATTCTGGTCTAGATGGCTGTACTATATTATCCATAATAATAATAATAATAAGTTTATTTTTGTTTTTATTTATCTACTTATTGCTATATTATGATTTAAACGATCTCAGCTTTTTTTGTCATATTTGTAAAATGGTTGCTGTAGTCCAGATGAGTTATCTTTATGTTTGGGCAAGGTATTAAATAAGAATTTAAATGTTATTAATTTCATGTATATTATGAGTCCAGGGCTGTATCCCAAAACTATGCGACATGAAGGGAAAGTACCTTAAATATCGTAGATAGGATATTTTGCTGAAAGAAGACTAGGTCATTTTTAAAAGTTAGTAATACTGCATTCAAAAATTACGTCTAAAAATAAAACGTCTAAAATAAATAAAAGAAAAAAGATTTTCTAAAAATTACGTCGTCGTCGGCAATAAATAATATTCTTGAAATTTGAATCAAACATTTTACGTTATTCCTTTCTTTTAAGATACTAAATTACTTAAGAAGAATTATTATTTTTTGTCTATTCTTTCGATATTGGCATCATAAGAATACGGGTGATTATTTTTTTCACATTTAAGTCTGTTCGATTGCCAGACGAAGCAAGTAAATTTTTAGAAAATCTTTAAATGCAGTATTATTAACTTTTAAAAATAACAAAGTCTTCTTCCAGCAAAATATCCTCTCTAAGATATAATATTTAAGGTACTTTCCTTTCATGTCGCATAGTCTTGGGACGCCCTGAATACACAGCCCTGGATGACTTCTGACATATTGGTTTTTATGACATAACACATATTGGTTTATTGTACTGAGAGTAAGTAGAACTCGTTGGATGACTAGAGAAAGAACTCGTTGGCCTATTTGATTGCCATAGCGCTATTTGCAAACGCGATGACATATGTGAGAGAGCGACTTTTCGGTTGCAAAGGCTTTATGCTTCTCGCTTACAATGACAACAATAGTGAAGTGCTGATGCGAAAGCAATTCGTTTCCATTACACTCAGAAGCGCTCCGGCGCTCATTATGCAAAAGCTCGCGGCCCTAAAAGCTTTTTTAAAAGGTTGATAGACAAGTAAAATTAAAAATGTGTATACGTATTTTACTTACAAGGAAAATGTGTGTTTAAGTAACTAATTGGCTGTCCCCGTTTGAGACAAACGTTTCCTTTAAATCTGAATCAACCATGCGAATGTGGTTCAATGTGAATAAAGTGAATTTGTTTTATTATAGAATACTAACTGTTGTACGCGACTTTGCCAGCGTAAGTTTATAGATATAGTAATTTGATGATGGACATCTTCTACTTATCGATGGCTACCAAAAATTGTTATTTCTTGCAAAATCCATTAGTCGCAAAGGCATACACTAAACAGCTCGACCAATGAGTTCGTCATAATAAAAACTACTTTAGATTTCGTAAATTAAACAGACTACAATAAAGCAACATCTAAATTCTTAATTAATTACTTCGTTAATGGCGAAATTCTAGTGGCAATGAACGCTTGAACGAGAGTTTGTAAACTTGTATTTTTAATTATTGCCCATAATTTCAAATCGTTCGCTTCTTAAACATTTGTACACGATTAATTTGAACAAGATTTATACACCCATTCGACCTTAATCGCGTTTATGATTTGTGATGCAAAAACATCACAAACATTTATTTATTTAACAAGTAGGCGTAGCCAAGTGACCCCGCTTCTATAATAAATCGGAAGAGTCGGCGGATAACATTTTAACTAATGGCCATGATGACAGTAAAAATATTATTTGTCGTAGAATCGCAAATTAGATCCGTTTTCTTTTCGACGTTTAATGAGCGAAGTAAAGATGTACAAGTATATAATTCGAATACATTTTTTTGCAACCGTTCGGGTTATGATTTGGCAAAAGGTTGTTTATAGCCGGCTCGCAAACAGCCCAGGGATCATTATGTTGAATAGCAACGTATAAAAAGGACGTAATTAAATTATGTTCACGAGAAATATTGAAAAAGGGTTTCATAACATCGCTGGTGCTACGTCGGGCTGAGTTTAAGTGGTTTAGGGAGGCCGCACATTGGCTATTATCGCGCGAGCAACTGACAATGAGTTGTTTTGCCGGCTTTGTATCGTACTAAGGTCGCACTTAGCTACTATGGAGCAACGCAAACAACGTTGGGCTTCCAGGTCTAGGTTCGGTTTGACATGTAGCGAACAGTCTTGGTAACTGCACAGATGCGTGTGCGATCGTTTTAATCGCTTTAGCAACAGAGGGTCTAGGGCGAGTTTTACTCGATCAAACGCGTCGAACGCGTAAACATCAATTTGTATGGGAATGAAGCAGCGCCACCTAGTGACTAACGTGCCTGCACGTTAGTCTGCTTCATTCCCATACAAAGTGACGTTTACGCGTTCGACGCGTTTGATCGAGTAAAACTCGCACTAGGCCCTCTGATTTTATGAGGAAAATGATCGCTCTAACCCTAGCCGCTTATGCGGTGTATCGTGTACGACAGGACAGCGCATCTGCAGATGGTCTCTTCAGCAACCGAATCGCTCAAGCGATAGTAGCCAATGTGCGGCCTCCCTTAGGAATAGAGCGTACTGAGTACTGACCCAATGCCGTACCTATTAATGTAAGGCTTGGTGAAATTTTGTAAAAACTGTAACATTTATACAATGTATAAAAATTAATACTTATTTACGAATACGATCGATCTAAGTTATAAATAAGTCCAATTTTAGACTATGCCTTTCCTCGTAGGTACTGAGGAACTTCAAACAATATTGAACAGCAAATTGATCAAATTCTAACAACTAACATAAGCTCGGACGAGCCTGTTACACACAGAATTTCAAACCACTTTGAGTAGGAGCGGGTTATAGAACTAAGATACAACCTTGAGACTATTTCAGTCCTTTATTATTGTGAACTTATTTTGTATATTAAATCCTTTAGCAGCTGTATTGGTTTATTATTAGCCCTGATAATATTACAGACATCACAATACCTACATATTTTATAGAATCAGTTTTTCTTAACTAAAAGACTTTTTCTCAACTTTAATTTGACTTAAATTAATTTTAATTTTTTTTGTTTTCTTAAAAGTTTGAGAAGTATTAAAATAATTTTCTTTACCTATAAAATATTTAGTTAAAAATTGAAGTCGTTTTACGTTAAATTATAAATAACTGGTTTATGGTTTATAAGTAACAAAATAACATGTTATGAAAATTGTGGTTTATAACCTGCGTCGATTGCGATGCAATTATTGTGACGATTTTAAGTCCACCGAGCGCCCGGCGTATTACATCAATACTAATAATAAATGTGTAAGGGTTGGTCATGGAGTAAGTTACTTTGTTTTCAGAGATATCGTGTTTATAGGCTCTATACATTATACTGAAACTAAATTGACCATTTTTAGATTTTTTTTCTGTATGTATGTATGTACGTATGTATGTTTCTCAATAACTCTTAAACGAATCAACTGATTTTCATGAAACTTGGTAGATAAACATTTAGACGTACGGGACACAGGATAGGCTACTTTTATCTTTTTCAACGCGGACGAAGTCGCGGGCGCCAGCTAGTACAGAATAATTTAGCTGACATACCTACCTTTGTTTGTACGGTAAACGTCCCAAACATTAAATGGAAAATAATTTAAAAAATAACCTATCCAATGATGCAGTAAACCGAGTGCATAATTCAATAGAACAGAAAATGATTTTTAAAAGTAACTAATCAACGTTTTACTTGTAGTTGGTGAAAGAGGCGCTTAATGATATTTTATGACGTTAACTCCTACACACACGTAAACTTTTACGTCCTTCATGGACTAGTATAGTCTTAGTCCCAATACCTTCATCCACAGACTAGTCTAGTTTAGTGTGTGGAATAATATTTTATCCATACCACAGACTAGTCTATTGTAGTGCTTCAGCTGGTTGCTTAGCAAAACTGTCTCCGAATTTTTTACGGAAGGTACATCCTTGTAATCTTTCACGTATAAATAGAGACACTTCCGCGACATTCTGCGGTTGCTAACGAATAATGAGCACATGAACACACTCAAACGAGCAATATGTTTCCTTTATAGTACTTTTACGATTATTAAAGACGTTTGATGTATGTTTTGTATCGTTTGGTAGCTCACAATATATTACCGACGAGTTTATGTGACAATTATTATTATTCCTCTTTGTGAATGTATGTACAATTGCGGGCAGATGATGTCAAAAAAATTCAGAAAAAATCTTTAAAATAAGTACATATATGTACCTTAAATTAGATTTTATAATTTTAGACCTTATAGCTTTCGTGTTAATTTTAATCCATTTCTTAGAATTTTATTAGAATTTCTTAGAATTAGTATCTTGATTTGTCAGACAGACAGCAGTTATAAGATTGTTATAAGATTTTTTATTTTTATTTTGACATGCTCGAAAATTTGAGACGCCCGACGCAAAAGTATCTGTGGCATCATAACTAACTCCCAAACGCATGAATTATGATCCAGTTTTTCTTTTGTTTAAAAGCTGTCATCTTTGAGATGGTACTTAGCTATAATTTATGAAGATGATCAGCTCATTTCCTAGTATGAAGGGAAGTTACTAATTTCCACAATTAGTAATGTGAAGATATAGTAATATATCGTGTTTGGGCTCAATAGAAAGTCGGTGGTTAGTTTATAATTTTTAATTAAGTATAACTTCTTAGTACTGTTAATCAGGTGGTCTGCATTCTTTGCTAAACGGACCAGTGAAAATGATATGAGGTTTAAATCTAGACATTAATATATTTATTATTTAATAACATTTAAAATGTGTTCGTAATATTTTATTCATAGGTAATATAATAAATAATAGAACCTAAATAGAAACCGCTTCTGAATATAACAGAAGGCTACATTGTGTATTGATTGATTGTCCGAAATACGACAATGACACCGCCAGAGTGACGGTTGTGACTAGCCACGCCTCTTCAGAACAATAATGAGATCTCGACATCTAACTCCTACACAACTCTCTTGCACTATGCTATGGACTGTAGTGATTTGCTCCGCCCCTGTATTGCATTATTCGTCACTTTTTAGACGACTACGAGTAGTAGAGACAAGATTTTATATTACGAGATGACATTTAAAATGAATCGAGACTTAACGTCCTGCCTCACCGGGACGCCAAGGTCACGTGGCCGGCGACGTGGCCAACAATTTATATTGAAATGTATGGCAGATAACGCACTTGGCGACGGCTTGGAAGCGTCGCTAGTTTGGAAGCGTGGCCACGAGTGTCGGCTCTCTGCGTGGAGACTGGAGACTCTGGCGACGCGACGACGTCGCCAGTAAAATGTATGCGAGTAAAGTGCGTATCACTCACTCAGTGTCCAAACCGGTGGCCAAGACGGTAGCACGCGTGTTCTATGTTTAAATTTTGTGTATTTTTATAGTAAAAAGAATGAGTTTCGATACCGAAAGTTCATTGTTGAAATACAAAAGCGTCCATTCTATATACGAAAACTGAGAGAACTGACTGACAGACGGTAGCCAAGACGCCACTGGCCACTTAATTTGGCGACCGTGGGTAGCCACACCTACGTCGCCAGCGACGTGGCCGTGGCGTCCCGGTGAAGTAGCGCTCTTACTCATGCGAATTTCTGTGAGCCTAATTTCAGGTTACCGTTGCTTACATCTTTAGTTATTAAAATTAAGCAAACGCTCTCATAACATCTTTTCTCTTAAGTTAATATTAGGAAGTAACGTCAATTTTAGAATATCTCCATATCGATTTCTTAGTTTTTCTAACTTCAATTTCAACTTAGTTTTTCTATACTTAACGAGCTATGGAAAGAGCTCTCGGAGTTGGCGAAAATAGGTAATATTCTTGGACAACTTTCTATTTTCTAAGAATTCTGCAACGACAGTCTGTTCAAACTACTTAAAAGACCAGCCTGGCGCTTCAGCCATGACGTCACCATCGTCAGGTCACAGGTCATTCCGGTGGTTCGGTGTATCGCTGAAAATGTTATAAGATGACACTGGTAGCCTGACCTTAATTAGGATTGGTAAAGGGATTAGGAATAGATGGGAAAATAAGCTCTGGCATCCCTTACTCACTCACCGAAACAAAACAGCACACAGTGGTTACTGTTGCCAGATGGGCTGCCCAATAATAGCATAAAATTTCAAATAACCGTAAAAATTTTACGGAATTATATAGTCATACATATTTAGAATACTAAAAGGGGCAGCAGCCCCGAAAATTTAAAAAGTTCGTTATAATATTTATAAAAGTTATGCAAGTACACGATCGTCCACTCTAGCATTTTCTCATACTTACCTACTTAGGTACTAGCTAAGCACATACATTATTTTATTTTCTTTACTTTACACAGACAAAGAAATAACCAGATAGCAAAAGCTAAGTAATATTCAAATATTCAAATATGGCGAATCGAAGCTTGTATAGCTTATAGTTTTGTTATGTGCCTCTACCCGTAAATATATGTTCCCATGAGACAGAAAGAGAATAAAGTTATATTCCTAGCCTATTTCGCTTACAAAAGCAAAAATGTAGAATGTTAATGTTATGATGGAAATATTGGAATTTTTTCTTTGTCGAATATGAATGTACTGTAACTATGTCAGTTGGTAAATTTAATTTATAGAGGTAGATTGAGTATACTTATATATTATATATTATACTTATATAATACACACATGTACATGTGTGTATAAATGTGTATGAGCATTTGATCTTTAATTTTTTTTCAACTTTCAATGCATTATATGTAACAAACAACTAAACATTCAAACCTCTTTACAAAGTTTTATATTTATACTAGCTGGTCCCGCGACTTCGTACGCGTTGAACGATTAAAGGTAGCCTATGTCCTTTCTGGTGTCCCAAACAACGTGTATGCAAAATTTCATTGCGATGGGTTCAGTAGTTTTTGCGTGAAACCGTAACAAACAAGCTCATATTCACATTTATAATATTAGTAAATAAGTATATACCTACACCTTACACAGTCTGTCGCAAAACTAAACGCAAAATGGGTACCAGGGAGTGGATAAAATATTGACCACCTAGGGAAAATAAAAAATAATAAATTATTATTATAATTACAATTATTCTTTTGAATAACACACTTTTTTCAAGCAATTTCAGATAATTTCCTTTGATAAGGTATACTAGACTGGGGTCAATGAAAGGTTTAAAGTTTTTTACATGTAATATAAGAAGGAGATAGTCTGAAACATTATTAAAAAAAAATCAAGAATATTTTATTTGTAACTAGCGGTTCGCCCTCTCGGCTTCGCCCGGGGTGCATTTTTTTTACGTAAAAACCTTCCCTGATTATCCCTCTATCCATGAGTAAAGACAGAATAAAAATCGGTCCAGCCGTTCTCCAGTTTTGCGCTTAGCAACACATTTAGGTATTCATTTTTATTTATAACCGCGACTTCGTCCGCGTTGAAAAAGAAAAAAGTAGCCTATCCTGTGTCCTGCACGTCTAAATGTTTATCTAGCAAGTTTCATGAAAATCAGTTAATTCATTTAAGAGTTATGGAGGAACATATATACATACATACAGAAAAAAATTCTTAAAATGGTCAATTTAGTTTCAGTATCATGTATAGAGCCTATAAACACGATATCTCTGAAAACAAAGTAACTTACTCCATGACCAACCCTTACACATTTATTATTAGTATTGTTATAAAATGAGCAAGCGTTACTTTTGTTCCATTAAAAAAAACTACCTAAAACGAATTTTCTCGAAGATAAGACCCTGAGGACTCTGACAGATCGATTTCTAGACATAAAAAGCCCCTAACCCTAGATCGTCGTGGCATACAAGAATTCCTCGTTTAGTATTATAAGATTAGAGCAACTAACTTTATTTCCTTTGATAAGGTATATTAGTGCTTTATTTATTTCTGAAATTTTCTGTTTCTTATGTTAATTAAAAATATTATAAATTAAAGAAGGTTGTAACGAACTTCACATTCACAAACTTAATTAAGAGGACCCAATCGCTGCACATAAATAAATTATTAAAGTAATTTTTTGTTGGCTTTTATTCATAAGGAGCACCTTAATGATACTTAAATACTGCTTTAACGCAAAAAGTGACAACGTACACATCTTAACGTCCAAAATTAACAGACATTAATTTTGAAATACAATCAGGTAGAAATGTAGCCAATATAGACATTCATTTAATTTACGACCCTGTGTGTCTCGAATTATAAACACAAAAACTAGTTTTTGCACGCCGCCCGACGCAAAAATGGGGTTTAATAATTTAACGTGCTGTGTGTGAATTTTTCTGTGGAATCGTGGCTCCCAAACGGATGGACCGATTTTGAAAATTCTTTCACCTATAGAAAGCTGCATTATTATCAGCAAATAATATAAGCTATATTTTATAATGTAATGCGGGTATAGTCTCGTGCAACAGCTAGTTTCAGATATAAAGGTAAACGGCGCCCTAACTACATTTAGGGCCTCTTTCAACATCTGTCAAGAAGCCTGTCATTTAAAGTCAACGGGAACCGGGGATAATGGAGCTGATATACCTACCTTTGTTTGTACGGTAAAATTCCCAAACATTAAAAAGAAAATTGAACAATAAAAAATCGCCAATCGAAGGATGCAGTAAACCGAATGCATAATTTAATAAAACATAAAATTATTTCTAAAAGTAACTAATCAACACTTTAGTTGTAGTTGGTGAAAGAGGCCCTTAGTCTTCAAACGAATTGAAAAGCTCGCGTTTGCAACGCAAAGCTTTCAAGCATGATAAATGATACAAATCAGCATTAAATGATAAAACGTCTGCGTGAGCCAGCAACAACTTAATTTAAGACGGAAGCAATAAATACAGACGTACGGTGGAACAATACAAGAGCACTCAGCTTCGCGATCATAACTTATTTTATTACTTATTGCCTGGCGGCCATTGATCTGCGTCTTGGTTCACTTGTACCTTGTTTGTCTACATTATCAAAAGCCTGAACTCAATTTAAGAGTAAGTTCATACCAATGATTTATTTAAATTTAACTGTGCTTTCGACAAAAATTAAGAACTTTGAAATAAGTGTAGATGCAGTAATGAGTTAGCTCATTACACGCAGCCACACATCAGATTCTAATAGATCTTTCATTATCAAAAAAATTAATAAAAAAATACTTACTTACTGTTGAGGTATGTACTGTATGAAAATGAAATTATAATAATCAATCAAATATATTTAAGTTACAATGTATAATATAAAACGAACCACAGACAAAAACGAACTGACACGAAACTCTTTTCCACAACAACAACGAAGAAGTATTATATAATTTTAACTTAACTTCTATTTATTATATGTGGCCACTAACCAACCAGTTGCCAACACTCAAAACAGTTGAAAGATAAATTATATTCAGACAAGTGATTCGATTTTTCAATCTGACAGCCCTGACTGTGGATTCCGTTCAATGGAACAAAGGTGAATGCATTACACAAAGCACACGAGTAACTCCTAAAAGTTCATTTCCAATGATGATCCCGTCGGGATCGCACCTGAGTAACACACTTCTAGTATGCTCAGCAATATACTATACACATTACACATAAGTAGTTGCAGTAATCCCATGAGTAGGAAATGTATAATTTGCCCTGATTATAATAACAATTAGAATATAATTGTCAACACAGCTTATTGTTCGCCCGCTCTAAATTTATTGTTAATCAAAGCTAAAAATTTCATACATTGATTTCCAAGAGCTCCGTGAAAAAGAAATTATAAATAAAAAATCAAGCCATACCTACCAACTCTTGGAGCTGCTGGAAACAAAATCGTGGAGCGGGTGGGAACAAGCTAACACCACTATCAAAGGAACATTCTAATTGCTTTTGATTTTCATTTTAACATGTTGAAATAATCCAGAAACCCTAGAATCTAGTCGATAGAAAATAGAAAAGAAAGCTCACTAATTTGATGCATGCCTTAACCGAGTCGGCACGACTAAAGAAGAATTTATTCTGAATACGCAATTTTTCCAATATTGAATTTAATAAAATGGATATAGATCACCGTTCAAGTATGGCTTTTATAATCCTATTGAAAACTCATTAGCTTGAAGAGGAGGTATCGTTTAATTCAACCAACGTTCGACCTTATTTCTAGTTGAATAAATTAGCTTTTTCAGTGTATACTTTGTCTTTATATAGAAGATTTCTTTTTATTTAATGGATATTAAGGTATTCAATCGGTTACTAATTATAATAGTGTACTCGTACATGTATAATGAATGGTATATTATATCTTTACTTAAAAAGCGTTTTTGTGCAAGTTTGGCGAACATATTTTTAGACACTACGCGTTGCTTATTATTCGCTTAAAATATAGGTCAGCTCACTTACAAATTTTGTATCCAGTTTAGGTACATTTTGGGGATCCAATAAAATAAATTTGAATAGTGTTCTGTGTGTAGTGCCCACGGATTTTAATTCGATATTCACGTATGGAAAGAGGGATAAACGATGAAGTTTTTTGTAGGTATACAAAAATTGCATCCCGAGTAAATGACAGACAAATATCTTTATTTATTCGCAAAATTTACATAGATAAGACCCAGTCTAAAAAAGTATAGGACTAAATTACTAACACATAAATGATATAAGCTTACTCGAATAATGAAGGCTTCATACAATTATTATTACCTACGCCAGGGAAGTATAACATGTTGGCCTTTACACTTTGTTTAGACTAAACAAAAACAACAAATATGCTTTTATCCATTTAGGAATCAGAACTTTTTTATACGTATTTTTATGCTTTGTTTTGTCTATGTCATGGGAAAACCCTCTTAACCAAATTATTGAAATATGAAACTGGAAAGCAATGTAGTTTTTCGTTATATCTTCTATATTAAATAAAAAAGAGTCTTAGCGCCCTACCTCATCGGGACGCCAAGGCCACGTGGCCGGCGACGTGGCCAACAATTTATATTGAAATGTATGGCAGATAACGCATTTGGCGACGGCTTGCAAGCGTCGCTAGTTTGGAAGCGTGGCCAGCGTGGCCAGTGGAAGCCAGGGACGCCACGGCCACGTCGCTGGTGACGTAGGTGTTGCTACCCACGTTCGCCAAATTGAGTGGCCAGTGGCGTCTTGACTAATGTCTGTCAGTCAGTTCTCTCAGTTTTCGTATAGAGAATGGACGCTTTTGTATTTCAACAATGAACCTTCGGTATCGAAACTCATTCTTTTTACTATAGAAACACACAAACTTTAAACATAGAACACGCGTGCTATCGTCTTGGCCACCGGTTTGGACACTGAGTGAGTGAGACGCAGTTTACTCGCATACATTTTACTGGCGAGGTCGTCAGCTCCGTCACTCTGGAACCCGCTTTTGGAAAAACCATACTTTTTTTAGCTCATTATAAACTACAAACGATACTAATGAATGTAGTAAAATTTATTTTTTTGTAGTTTTATTAATTACCGAGAAAACTTCATTGATAATGTTTAAACTAAGAAATATTATTCATAATACGCTGAAAGGTTTTGGAATACGGTTTAAATTGATTGTAGTTTATTGTAGTGACGAAAAAAAACATCTTTATTCCATATTATTCAAGAAATATTCAAGAAATATAAAAAAAAAATCTAAAATAACGTAGTTTTGGAAAATCAAAAAACCTACTCGGTAACTACAAACGATACTAATAAATGTAGTAAAACTTATTTATTTGTAGTTTTATTAATTACTGAGAAAACTTCATTGATAATGTTTATACTAAGAAATATTAGTCATAATGCGCTGAAAGGTTTTGGAATACATTCTAAATTGATTGTAGTTTTTTGTAGTAAAAAAAAAATCTTCATTCCATATTATTTAAGAAATATTCAAGAAATATAGGATATTTTTTTAATATAACGTAGTTTTGGAAAATCAATAAACCTGCTCGGAAACTACAAACGATACTAATAAATGTAGTAAAACTTATTTTTTTGTAGTTTTATTAATTACTGAGAAAACTTCATTGATAATATTTATACTAAGAAATATTAGTCATAA
Organism: Synanthedon formicaeformis; assembly: GCA_945859745.1. Taxonomy (NCBI): domain Eukaryota; kingdom Metazoa; phylum Arthropoda; class Insecta; order Lepidoptera; family Sesiidae; genus Synanthedon; species Synanthedon formicaeformis. The sequence goes on along the minus strand of OX243969.1, from coordinate 7,804,825 downwards.
TGCGCTGAAAGGTTTTGGAATACGTTCTAAATTGATTGTAGTTTTTTGTAGTGAAGAAAAATAAAAACATCTTCATTCCATATTATTTAAGAAATATTCAAGAAATATAGGAAAAAAAATTAAGTAACGTAGTTATGGAAAATCTAAAAACCTGTTCGGAAACTACAAACGATACTAATAAATATAGTAAAACTTATTTTTTTGTAGTTTTATTAATTACTGAGAAAACTTCATTGATAATGTTTATACTAAGAAATATTAGTCATAATGCGCTGAAAGGTTTTGGAATACGTTCTAAATTGATTGTAGTTTTTTGTAGTGAAGAAAAAGAAATCTTCATTCCATATTATTTAAGAAATATTCAAGAAATATAAAAAAAAATCTAAAATAACGTAGTTTTGGAAAATCAAAAAACCTACTCGGTAACTACAAACGATACTAATAAATGTAGTAAAACTTATTTTTTTGTAGTTTTATTAATTACTGAGAAAACTTCATTGATAATGTTTAAACTAAGAAATATTATTCATAATACGCTGAAAGGTTTTGGAATACGTTTTAAATTGATTGTAGTTTATTGTAGAGACGAAAAAAATATCTTCATTCCATATTATTTAAGAAATATTCAAGAAATATAGGATCTTTTTTTAAAATAACGTAGTTTTGGAAAATCAATAAACCTGCTCGGAAACTACAAACGATACTAATAAATGTAGTAAAACTAATTTTTTTGTAGTTTTATTAATTACTGAGAAAACTTCATTGATAATATTTATACTAAGAAATATTAGTCATAATGCGCTGAAAGGTTTTGGAATACGTTCTAAATTGATTGTAGTTTTTTGTAGTGAAGAAAAATAAAAACATCTTCATTCCATATTATTTAAGAAATATTCAAGAAATATAGAAAAAAAAATTTAAGTAACGTAGTTATGGAAAATCTAAAAACCTGCTCGGAAACTACAAACGATACTAATAAATATAGTAAAACTTATTTTTTTGTATTTTTATTAATTACTGAGAAAACTTCATTGATAATGTTTAAACTAAGAAATATTATTCATAATACGCTGAAAGGTTTTGGAATACGTTTTAAATTGATTGTAGTTTATTGTAGTGACGAAAAAAAAATCTTCATTCCATATTATTTAAGAAATATTCAAGTAATATAGGGTCTTTTTTTAAAATAACGTAGTTTTGGAAAATCAATAAACCTTCTCGGTAACTAAAAACGATACTAATAAATGTAGTAAAACTTATTTTTTTGTAGTTTTATTAATTACTGAGAAAACTTCATTGATAATGTTTATACTAAGAAATATTAGTCATAATGCGCTGAAAGGTTTTGGAATACGTTCTAAATTTATTGTAGTTTTTTGTAGTGAAGAAAAAAAAACATTCTTCATTCCATATTATTTAGGAAATATTCAAGAAATATAAGATTTTTTTTTAAAATAACGTAGTTTTGGAAAATCAAAAAACCTGCTCGGAAACTACAAACGATACTAATAAATGTAGTAAAATTTATTTTTTTGTAGTTGTATTAATTACTGAGGAAACTTCATTGATAATGTTTATACTAAGAAATATTAGTCATAATACGCTGAAAGGTTTTAGAATACGTTTTAAATTGATTGTAGTTTATTGTAGTGACGAAAAAAAAACATCTTCATTCAACTCCGTTGGTGCAGTCCAAAGCGCTTTCAAATATTTAATTGATTCCCGTTCGAATGTTTTTTTTTAGTAAAGGGATCAATGAACTACCTATAAGATGGCAAAAGTGCATAGATAGCAATGGTACATACTTTGATTAAATAAATATATTATATTTAAAAAAAATCGACCTTATGTTCCTCCCTTAAAGAACGCCGGCACCAGCAAGTATAGTGTAATATAATTGTATATTATTTTATAATTTCTAGTAGTAAGTACTTAGTTATTTTTAATATTTAGTAGTAGGTACGACAGCGATTTCGAATTAAATGTAAATAATATAATGTTAAATAATATGTGTAAATTCAATTTATTATTATAAAAAAAATATATATATATATACATTATTTTCACAGAAAATGTCTAGTTTATTCCCCTGTTTTCAGTTATTATCAGGATAGAAAGAAAATTTTAAAGAAAATTTTATACATCATAAAATATGGATTATCCATATTTTATTATGTATAAAAAAAATTCTATACTCTTTCATTAACCATAATTAAAGTCAGAAATAGTTACACATAAATTTATTTAAAAATACAAAAAATAATAGTAAATAATAAAAAATAACTACTCTACTAAAAATATGTTCCAAATATTTATCTTGTCATCACGCATCGATAGTAAAAGGTAGTAACGACCAAGTTCTACTATTGATTTTAAACTCCAATGTGTTGACGTCACATTTTCTTTAAATGACAGATGTTTGATTGGTTTTAAATTACAGATGACAGTGTTGATGCTCTACGCACATTTTAAATGTTCCATAAAGTTCGTAGTGTTTTCTATGGGATGCGATTTTCTTTGTAAAAGTTCGTTGGTAGTGACAAAAAAAATAAATTTTACTACATTTATTAGTATCGTTTGTAGTTTCCGAGCAGGTTTTTTGATTTTCCAAAACCACGTTATTTTAGATTTTTTTTATATTTCTTGAATATTTCTTGAATATAATGGAATAAAGATGTTTTTTTTCGTCACTACAATAAACTACAATCAATTTAGAACGTATTCCAAAATCTTTCAGCGCATTATGACTAATATTTCTTAGTATAAATATTATCAATGAAGTTTTCTCAGTAATTAATAAAACTACAAAAAAATAAGTTTTACTACATTTATTAGTATCGTTTGTAGTTTCCGAGCAGGTTTATTGATTTTCCAAAACTACGTTATTTTAAAAAAAAATCCTATATTTCTTGAATATTTCTTAAATAATATGGAATGAAGATTTTTTTTCTTCACTACAAAAAACTACAATCAATTTAGAACGTATTCCAAAACCTTTCAGCGCATTTTGACTAATATTTCTTAGTATAAACATTATCAATGAAGTTTTCTCAGTAATTAATAAAACTACAAAAAAATAAGTTTTACAACATTTATTAGTATCGTTTGTAGTTTCCGAGCAGGTTTATTGATTTTCCAAAACTACGTTATTTTAAAAAAAGATCCTATATTTCTTGAATATTTCTTAAATAATAAGGAATGAAGATATTTTTTTCGTCACTACAATAAACTACAATCAATTTAAAACGTATTCCAAAACCTTTCAGCGTATTATGAATAATATTTCTTAGTTTAAACATTATCAATGAAGTTTTCTCAGTAATTAATAAAACTACAAAAAAATAAGTTTTACAACATTTATTAGTATCGTTTGTAGTTACCGAGTAGGTTTTTTGATTTTCCAAAACTACGTTATTTTAGATTTTTTTTTATATTTCTTGAATATTTCTTGAATAATATGGAATAAAGATGTTTTTTTTCGTCACTACAATAAACTACAATCAATTTAAAACGTATTCCAAAACCTTTCAGCGTATTATGAATAATATTTATTAGTTTAAACATTATCAATGAAGTTTTCTCAGTAATTAATAAAACTACAAAAAAATAAGTTTTACTACATTTATTAGTATCGTTTGTAGTTACCGAGTAGGTTTTTTGATTTTCCAAAACTACGTTATTTTAGATTTTTTTTTATATTTCTTGAATATTTCTTAAATAATATGGAATGAAGATTTCTTTTTCTTCACTACAAAAAACTACAATCAATTTAGAACGTATTCCAAAACCTTTCAGCGCATTATGACTAATATTTCTTAGTATAAACATTATCAATTAAGTTTTCTCAGTAATTAATAAAACTACAAAAAAAAAAGTTTTACTATATTTATTAGTATCGTTTGTAGTTTCCGAACAGGTTTTTAGATTTTCCATAACTACGTTACTTAATTTTTTTTCCTATATTTCTTGAATATTTCTTAAATAATATGGAATGAAGATGTTTTTATTTTTCTTCACTACAAAAAACTACAATCAATTTAGAACGTATTCCAAAACCTTTCAGCGCATTATGACTAATATTTCTTAGTATAAATATTATCAATGAAGTTTTCTCAGTAATTAATAAAACTACAAAAAAATAAGTTTTACTACATTTATTAGTATCGTTTGTAGTTTCCGAGCAGGTTTATTGATTTTCCAAAACTACGTTATATTAAAAAAATATCCTATATTTCTTGAATATTTCTTAAATAATATGGAATGAAGATTTTTTTTTTTACTACAAAAAACTACAATCAATTTAGAATGTATTCCAAAACCTTTCAGCGCATTATGACTAATATTTCTTAGTATAAACATTATCAATGAAGTTTTCTCAGTAATTAATAAAACTACAAAAAAATAAGTTTTACTACATTTATTAGTATCGTTTGTAGTTACCGAGTAGGTTTTTTGATTTTCCAAAACTACGTTATTTTAGATTTTTTTTTATATTTCTTGAATATTTCTTAAATAATATGGAATGAAGATTTCTTTTTCTTCACTACAAAAAACTACAATCAATTTAGAACGTATTCCAAAACCTTTCAGCGCATTATGACTAATATTTCTTAGTATAAACATTATCAATGAAGTTTTCTCAGTAATTAATAAAACTACAAAAAAATAAGTTTTACTATATTTATTAGTATCGTTTGTAGTTTCCGAACAGGTTTTTAGATTTTCCATAACTACGTTACTTAATTTTTTTTCCTATATTTCTTGAATATTTCTTAAATAATATGGAATGAAGATGTTTTTATTTTTCTTCACTACAAAAAACTACAATCAATTTAGAACGTATTCCAAAACCTTTCAGCGCATTATGACTAATATTTCTTAGTATAAATATTATCAATGAAGTTTTCTCAGTAATTAATAAAACTACAAAAAAATAAGTTTTACTACATTTATTAGTATCGTTTGTAGTTTCCGAGCAGGTTTATTGATTTTCCAAAACTACGTTATATTAAAAAAATATCCTATATTTCTTGAATATTTCTTAAATAATATGGAATGAAGATTTTTTTTTTCACTACAAAAAACTACAATCAATTTAGAATGTATTCCAAAACCTTTCAGCGCATTATGACTAATATTTCTTAGTATAAACATTATCAATGAAGTTTTCTCAGTAATTAATAAAACTACAAAAAAATAAGTTTTACTACATTTATTAGTATCGTTTGTAGTTACCGAGTAGGTTTTTTGATTTTCCAAAACTACGTTATTTTAGTTTTTTTTTTATATTTCTTGAATATTTCTTGAATAATATGGAATAAAGATGTTTTTTTTCGTCACTACAATAAACTACAATCAATTTAAAACGTATTCCAAAACCTTTCAGCGTATTATGAATAATATTTCTTAGTTTAAACATTATCAATGAAGTTTTCTCGGTAATTAATAAAACTACAAAAAAATAAATTTTACTACATTCATTAGTATCGTTTGTAGTTTATAATGAGCTAAAAAAAGTATGGTTTTTCCAAAAGCGGGTTCCAGAGTGACGGAGCTCGCGTAGCCAGAGTCTCCAGTCTCCACGCAGAGCGCCGACACTCGTGGCCACGCTTCCAAATTAGCGACGCTTCCAAGCCGTCGTCAAGTGCGTTATCTGCCATACATTTCAATATAAATTGTTGGCCACGTTGCCGGCCACGTGGCCTTGGTGTCCTGAGGTAGGGCGCTTAGAATATGTTGCCAATTGCAAAACTCGAGAACGGCTGGACCGATTTGGCTGATTTCTTTTTTGTTGTGTTTGATGTAGTGTGAGGAAGGTTCTTATGGATAGAAAAATTGGAAAAATTGCATCCGTGATTATATGGAGTAAATAAAAATAAATCTTTATTTGCGCGAATTATATTTTACAAGATTTTAATTTATATACAGCCTTCAGCAGTTACTTTACAAAGTATATTCTACCGCCGACAAGGGAATGCAAATATTTGATTTCCGAATACATAAATATTCATAATATACATAATACATAATATATTTTGAGTCAATGATTTTTAAATCGCTCAAAAATTATTAACATCAAGCTGTAGTTGCTTATTTATTTATTTATTTTTACAAAAAATAGGGTTTTCATAAAGCTGAAATTGTTAGTCGAGATTAGTCCGCAATCCCTACTCAGGAAGTGACAGACGTCTTAATACTCCATTATAAATTTACCCTCATTAAATGGGATAAATTTATTTACAAAACGGAACAAATGTACTTACAAAATATTTCAGAGAAGGCATTTTCTAATTAAATATGTACGGAGTTAGATAACCGCTACCAACTTTTAGAAGCAAGAATGAAAGACGAACAAGAAATATAGAAGCGCAAGTACTTTTAAAGAGTTCTATCTCCATTAAGTCAAAGGGTAGTTTTACACTGTATTTTTTGGAATTAATAGCCACAATAGTTTTGAAATTAGGAAAAAACTAACTAAAAACTTTTTTTGTTTTGCCACAATAGTTTTGTTCCTCAATAAATACTAAACAACGACAAAGAAAATAGGTTCAAAGTACCGAACTCTTTGGAATACTCGTAGGTACGTTTTTATAATACACAGTTAATGTTTCAAAAATCCAAAATAATTTATAAATGCAAAATATACTTATGTAGTTGGTACCTACGCACTGCTGTGTTTTAATATTTGGTAGAATACGTTTTTTTTTACGAGAGAGTTTATTTATTTAGGACAACACTGTTGCCCACGTCATAAACTCGGAACCTGAATATATTAAAAATTGTATAAATGTGATTAAAAAAAAAGATGTAAAAATGTAAACAAACAAAACGTCAGAGAGTGACATGTATTTTTAATTATATTTTTTTTTATTACAGGCAGCATTTCATGAACTTGATCGATATGTTATATTACAAACAGGTGGTTACTGTTAACTTTTAATATTTTTTAGCAATTTTTTTTTTATTATCTATACTATTATTACTATTATATAAAGCTGAAGAGTTTGTTTGTTTGGTTGTACGCGCTAATCTCAGGAACAGTACTGGTCCGAATTGAAAAAAATCTTTTTGTGTTTAGTACATTTATCGAGGAAGGCTTGTATAACATTTTGAACGCAGACGAAGTCGCAGGCACCTTCTAGTACAATATGTAAATATTGTGTATTTATAGGTTGTTTTTCTTTCTTTTTAAACTATTGAACTATTATTTGAACTATTTCTTTTTTTTTTTAGAGCTTCTATGTAAGTATTTGTTTTTTAGTAAGTACGTGACCTCATTATCGGATCTAACGGAAGACCAGCTGTTTAAGACATCATAAGGAAATATTAAAAACTAGCGACCCGCTCCCGGCTTCGTCCGCGTCCGATAACTAACAAACTTCACAGGCTTACGCGCCGGACTAATGGAGTCCATAGGGAACATACACACACACGTCGCCTTTTATGATTTTATACTCATGACACTTCCGCAATATTTCGCAAAGAAAACCATCAATGAAATGAAAAAGAAAAAGAGTTAGGCGAAGTTGAAAATGCCGAAATCGCACAAAAGTTTAAAATGAATATCACTGATAAAAGCGAAGTGCAAATTGAATATTCCGACGTCCAATAAAAGTACGTTTTCGTTCCGCAAAAGATCCAACACTATACTAGCTGTATACTATAAACTTTTGGTACGGTTCATTTGAACTTTATTAAGTGGAAATACAGTTCGATTGGGCGTCGATCCGGCATCGTGCTTTGATATCACAGTGATTTGATCGTTCTATGTAGTTTTTATGTGGCGAGTGAAATTACTTCGATGTTTCATTCCGCAGTATCCATTCAATAAAGTAGCACACATCAGAATGCCATATAACATCCATAACATCTATACATGATGATAAACTTTCTCATTTACAAAATCAGTAGAAACTAGTAATGAACTGAGTAATAGAGAATAAACTAATATACATGGACAATTAAAGAAGAGATTAGCAAAGACTATGTAGTACAACTGAGGTAACTATACTGGAAGAGAGAGATAGAGAGAGAGAGAGAGAGGTAACTAAATAGGCTATACCCAATCTGTGCGAAATATCGAAGCTAGAACATAGTATTGTTAAATCATTCATAATCTGTTTGGTTTTGTCTTGTCAGCTACAAATCCATTCTCCTAAAGTAAATGGATTTCCGACCCGAATAACATCACCGCCCTGATACTGCGGAGAGACTCGACGAAATGAGATATATCTACGAACATATACATATAGATATAGAGACGTCGATCTCATCTAAGAAATGGAAATACACGAGTACCTACTGGGCTCTATTTCATAGTCACATCGTTGTGATACGCTATAAAATTGCTATTATATCGTCGAAGAGATTGGAAACTTGCCCGTGGTACACAAAATAAATAAGCTCCACTCCGAACCTCGGGCGGTCTCAATAAATTGTTCGCTCAGATGTCTCTCTAACTGAACCTGTGGCCTCCAAAATACGCACTTGTCTCTGTCACTTGGTAAACTTTCAACATAATTTGCTGTTCATTACTCAAACGGTTCCACCAAGATTGCAACAATTATTCAACATAATTACACGGAGTCATTAGGCAGACAATTTGTAATATGTTATGTCTTTTGTCTTCCTTTTGTTTCGATTATTAGATATTTATTCTTAACGACTCCCACATTGAATGTCAATGACTTGTTACATTTAGTTACTTTCGACATAACCTAGGTATTGCAACATGGAGTTTAAAAACTTTTACCGCATATCTCTTGGCCGCCATCCAAGTACACCTGGATACGGTGATTATGTAGGAAATTATTCATACGATGCATTCAAATTAGATATTCCTTCAACGAGTTTTTATTAGCATAGTGATTTTTACACAAAAAAGTACAGGTTGAGTTGAAAGATGATTGAGATAAAGAATAAGAAAACCTGGGTAATTAAAGAACAAAGATCTTTCCACCTGTGGCTAAGGCCCGTTTTCAATGTGGACTAAGAGTTCAAAAAATGTCCGTGGTACATGCGAGTGGACACGAGAAATTATTACACATAATCATAATGTAGTGTAAGGCCACATTAAGATATACAAGCGATTGATGATTGTATTTTTTTTGCAAACTATAAGACAATACAAATCTTTCTCGTTTATCACAATTTACATTAGTGATTTAAAAGAAGTTTGCGGAGAAACAGGCAAAGGCGAACAACGACATCATTTTATAATATACTATAGCTGCTGCCCGCGACTTCACTCGCGTAACTTTGTAAATTATATACTAAACTAAAACCTTCCTCGAGAACCACTCTATCCATTGGTGAAAACAGCATGAAAATCAGTGCAGTAGTTTTTGAGTTTATCGCGAACAGACAGACAGAGGACTTTGTTTTATAATATGTTTAAGGATGATGTACAGATATTGATACCGAAGTTATACGAGTAATATAATAATATAGTTAAACAGAGTTTCAAAAGCGTACTTGCTCCAAGCATAATGTAATAATGATAATGTTTGTTCAAACGTCGAAAGCCACACATAATGTGTTTTGTTGAGCGAAATATGCGATGATAAACACATCGATCGTTATGCCTCGACATATAATTTTCAGGAACACACATTAACTGCGTATGAACAGTATTGTACATAATATGGTGGTGGGTTTACGACATATAATAGATAGAACAATACATATGTTCTGGTCAGAAACTTGCGGTCAGTCTGATGGCAGTAACAGGTGCTTTGAAGTTATCACTTGACTCAGGGGTCCCAGTCCCGAAAGACACTACTTGGGAAATGAACTTTTTAAAGTTAGCTCTGGCCTGGGTACATTAGCGCAGTAGCGGCAGGCACATTGCGTCTTGTCATTTGGACAAAATCTCTGGTGGCAGTATACAAAAGTATACAGTGGTACCTTACAAAAGACCAAAGCACCAATCACAATCTAGATTGAGCAAAATTAGAAACTCATTTGTGGGGAACTGTATACAATTTTATAATAAAATTCCAGACAATATTATAAATTTACCTGAACAAAAATTTAAGATTTTGATAAAGAACACTCTATGTACCAAAGGATACTATAAAGTACAAGATTATATTAATGATAAGCATGTCTGGTCGGTGATTGCTCTAACACAACACAAAAATTAATAATAATGACGTATGTACTTATTGTAAATGACTATATACGCTTATAAGCAATATATAAAAATAAAAATAAATACAAAAATTTAGGACGTGTTGGGAGTTTCTTCGCAGCTTCTTTTTCCAGCGCTAACACATTCCGAAGCTTGCATGTAGTTTCAGACATTCAAAAAGAGAAATTTTATGTTCCTATTTTGAAATAAAATATTTTGAATTTTGAATTTTGACCACTATGAAATAACAGCGTCCATGAGTTGTTTTTCGTTGAGTAAGGGATGCCAGAGCCCATTACTTTTTTGTTATTCTTAATCCTACTCCGGTTGGCTTCGCATTTGTAACACCTATGACATTGCTCGTGTTATAAGCGTCGGTAGCCACCTACCATCAACTGGATCGTTTACTATACGGTCTGTCGCTCTTAACATCAATTCCGTCACATCAATCAACCGCCAACTATTGATACCCATCAGCTCTCGGCAGCATGAAGTAGAAGTACCTACCTACCCACCATCTTGTGGATGATATCATTGTGAAAAGCCCATATCTTTTATCCAATCAACGCATTTAAAACCCCTATGGCGTTGCATAGGTTAAATCCTTAGCCTATCTACCAATCTTTAAATAATAAATAGAACTTAGGCTGTCATATAAAATCTATGCTATCTGGTATAAAAATATTCTCAAGTCGAAATAATGCAGCCATTATATTTTTTGTTTAGTATCTGAATGCCGTCTATCTGTAAATGCATCACATTACACATCGCCTCTGTTTTAATGATTACAAAAAGTAAGCTTTAGGATCGACAACAAAATACACTTCTAAATAATTTTCAAATATTTGTTTGTATGCATTCAGAATAAAACGATTTTATTTCGCCTCACAAACGGTTTGAATGAAAATCAAATCATGTTTTAAATTTTCTGTCACTTCACACACAATCACTACGAAATTGAATTCGATCGCAAAAAATTGTTCTATTTCAATTATGCTATTGTTTGTTCCATATTTGTGCTACTATTTTTATGTAGCTTCCTTTTGGTTTCAAGGATTGTATTTTTTTGTAAACTTACAGAATTATAAGCGATGATTTATAAGCGAAGTAAACGATGCACCTATTATAACAGAACAAGATCTACGGCATTAGAGAAATTAGTGTTTAAAAAAAGATATTATAGTTTTGTTATCATTCCATCATTCGTCATTTAAGCCATTTGAAAGAAGAGTTAAAACCTAACTGCAACGAACTTTTACAAATGACACAGCAGATGGCTGGATTAACATGGCTGAAGACATATTTTAGACTATTTAAAAAAATGTAACTGTCAAATAAGTTTAGAAATAAAAAGGCTTCATTAGAATAAAAAAAACACAACTTCGCCTTCTTCCCTAGGATCAATGACTCGACAAAGTTATTTAATAGCAGGAAAATATCAAAATGAACATGTTTGCATAATATTTGATATCATAAGAAGTTACGAAGTTGTCCCCCAATCATCTTCTACGAAACTCACGGGAATATATGCATATGTTCAATCCATTTCTCCTGACGTACAGAGTGTAGCTAATAAAGTAGAATAATTGCAGCAAGGTATTTCAAAGTTCACTCGTAATGTAATTCGCTCGTTTTCACGGAGTATGAATGAGAGCACTTAGGTTCATAAATAAGATATGTTTATTTGTTGCGGTCTCTGTTAAATTATTCAGTTCATTGCATTCCGGCGAGGAGCGTCTTGATAATGTAGTTCAGAGCTTAGGTGCATCAGAGACATTTTCTTCACATTTCTCATTAGCAGCAATAGCTGCTAATGAGAAATGTGAATAAATCGTCGGCAACGACACTCGTATTTTGCCAACAGCATAAGTATACCAACATACGTTTTAATATTCTTTATATATATTTCACTTTGCTTTATTACACTCACAACACTCGCTCCACAAGAAACACACAAAATATTAAAAATGTTCACTCCAAGTAAAGTTAAAAAATATATGTTTCCCGCAATTCGTAGAATCCCTAATTATTGTATCATCCATTAACGTAATTAAATTATCACAATACTTACTATTAGTATTCTTATCCAAGGACATAAGCTTATATAACATACTAGCTGGTTCCCGCGACTTCGTCCGCGTTCTCTATACTCTAATAGCCTTCCTCGATAAATGGACAAACAAACTCTTCAGCTTTATATAATAGTATAGATTATTAAAGTGTGTAGTTCGACGAATATGTTCAGGACAGGGACGGATACATACGATACGAACTTCAGTATCTCAACGTTAACTATTCACTATAAGTCCAACAAGAAACCACAAACTGAACAACAGATTTCAGTTACCGCCCACCCTTTTGCATTAATCTTATCCCAAGTGAATAATTCATTTACGTATTTCCAAAGAGCTGAGGGAACTTAGTGATCTGTGCCCTCTTGTTTTCGAGTGACACCGTTACAACTCCCCGGGGGACGCGAGGGCCCTCCAAATTCAGCCTCAGATCATCAGTGTTAAGCCTCAAGGCCATTATCCCACAAAAGCCTCTATAAGCAGCCGTTTAAGTGCCTCTTTGAAACGAGGTCTCGCGGTATCACTTAAACATATATCACATACCATTCGACACGAGTCAAAATACGCACATGAAACGGAATGTGTCCCGGATTCCCGAGCCATACATGGGGGACAATTCATTAATTACCCGGACATTGATATAATGCGGTCGGACGCTTTGATGATAAATCTTTTAGTCACGAGCAAAATCTATAATTAGTTGTAATGTAAGTACAGTTCTGTACAATTACATACGTATTAAATAATTCTTTCTGTTTAGTAAGTGGCAGTGCACACTTCTTCATATTAGTAATAAGTTCGTATAACGGAAGTAAGGAAGTAACCACCCCCTTACAGAAAACGAATTATTTATCTGTTAGACCGTCAGGTTAAAGTGTGATAGCAATGCAGATGTCAAGCGATATATTGCTTACATGTTTTTTTATTTTACAACTCGAAGTCGCGGGCACCAACTATTAACATATAAATCAGTCTAAATTACTTCTAAATCACAAATGTTCCTTATGTTGTATCCACAAATTAAATTGAAAAAATATCAGAGCCTGATTAGGATTCGAACCTGCATCTGCAGTATAGGTAACCACCGTTCGTTCTACTTTGTAAGTTATTAGTGGTATTATGTGTTAAAATCATAAGCCCGATATATGTGAATCTATATAAATATGTCCTAAGTACACTTTATTCTATATATTTTACAAAATTATTTAAATAGGTATGCACAGTAGCAAAATGCAATAATTCCTAAGACTTAATTTACGGGACATAATTCGGGCTAGTCATATTTCAAAATGAAAACATTGTGTCGAAATTATGACGAGAGACAAAGTAAGATTAAAATGAAATTCCTGTGTAGTTACACAGGAATTTCAAACTTTATTCGCCGCCCAGGCGTCACACAAAGACTCAAAATCACTGTGTAGCTATTAGTTATCACATACGTTTCAGAGACTTTGAACAGGGTTTCATGAGATTAAAATGTAAGGGTTGCTTCGATGTGCCTTTTTGCCGTTACTACAGTCTTTTGCCGATACAATATCGATGTGGATTCACTTGGTGAATCAGTACAAAGTATAAAGTCCTCCTTTTTTATGTCTATCTGTGTGTAGGCTGATAGACAGGCTGTCAATCTGGGAAATTACATTTTTTTTTTATTTTAAGGTCGGCTGACAGACTAACTGTCTACTTAATGCTATATGGCTACCGTCGCCTATAACACAAGCCAGTAGAATTAAGGACAAGGGTTAGGGAAATGGGCTCAGGCATCTCTTGCTCACACAGCGAAACACAACAGCACACATGCTGTTATTTCACGGTGGTCTTTTGTAAGTGGGTGGAACACTACCTCCTCACGGGCTGTCCAAATGACTGCGAAACGTAGTGTGCCCTGCCCCTACTTCCCAAATCCAGATCAGAGGCAACTTTGAAATGTTCATTCCCAAAATGTCGGGAATTGAACCCAGGTACCCTGGAACAGAGTGTAAAGGGACAGACCCTGGAACAGAGTGTAAGGGACAGACCCTGGAACAGAGTCTAACCACTCATCCAATAAGATGATCGTAATTGATCGTAATCTTTGAACTTGCTTGTGTATACATATGGCGACGTTATTCACTCACTATCAAGAGCAACGAATAACGAATCAGTCTATCATAAAAATACACCCAAAACATTAGAGATGACTTTCAAAACATTTATAAGTATAGAATGATAAATTCAAAATTATGAGATGTAAACGTATTAATTTAATTCCTCTAGTATAAGAGTTAAATCGGTACTCCCACTAATAACGGTTAATATTAAAACGATGACGTAACCAAGGATTACAAGGCGTGTTATTAAAGGGGAACACATCCCGATTATTCATGAGGATTTGGGAATACAATGTGTCAAAAACACACCCCCGGGGATGATTGATCTTAGTGATAGACGCCTCAGAGGTGGTTCTGTTAAATATACCCAAGATGTCTTAAGACATAGAGGGAACATAAATTATCTAGTATATCTAGGATTGTATCTAAAGGTATTGTATATATGTCATTGTAGAATAATATAATAGCTACAATATTAATGATTAAATATAATGATTACAATACAAGTCCATCAGTAATATGCTTATTAATCCAAAGCCTCTTTATATTGTAAAATGGTGAATTTTGTTGGTTTACACGTCTTTCACCTATATCTTGAAAAAAGTTTTCAAAGCTCTGTAATATATTCATTGTAGAATATATTATTGTTATTTACAGCTACTTGTAAATAACATACGTGATATTAATTTTGGCAGTATAGTTTATTCGAATTGCTATTCGAAAAGCAATGAAATAACTGTTGAGAGTTAATCAACTTAGGACAGAAATACAAATTAAGTTAATGCCGTCGAAATAATATATCTCTGCTAGCACAGAATAATTTGAAACATTGATTTCAAAATTGAACCGTACTTTGATTGATTAATTTAAACCAGTTCTAAAACAAAATTTTTCATCACACTTCAACATTTTAAAAAAACGTCGTATCTAATTACACTTGTCTTGCTAGACCAAGTATTTTATTACTAGTACCTATAGTAAGTATTGCTATTTCTTGCTCGCACTCAACTTTCTAACTTCAGATCAACAGAAATCAAAAGCTCACAAACGACAGGATTTGTAGGTACTTCACAAAACACAAAAAAAAAAATTCAGATCATATTTCTTAAAATAAAAGCCAATTTCTATACTTTTTCCATAATGGCAATCAACAATGTGGTGAAAGAGTAACACAATTTATTATGAACTGTGGTAACACTGAGCAAACAACATTTGTTTTCATCGCAATAACACAATTGAATCAATAACTCACATTCTTTTACACTTATTGATTGACCCAACAAATAACAGTGAGTTTTACGATATTTGCTATCATTTTTCCGAAGGTACATAACATAAACGTCAATTTGATAAAATTGAATGCGAGTTCGATATTTATGTTGTTACACGACACCAGTAGCATATCAGTGGCAACATTCTCTAGTGGTTTCACAACACAATAAATTTGTTGTTGTGAGTTGGCTCCCGGCGTGATACTGTGAGTGGATTTCCGCAAACACTGAGATCATCATTTGTGAAAAATAATACCTATACGTCGACTTGAATGGTATTCGAGAATTAGTTCTATGCAAACCCGAATTTTCGCCATTATTTTTATCACTGACTAGTTTTTAAAGGGGTAATGTAAGACTGCAAACATAAATAGACTAAATATATATATATAATAAGTGTAGTATCTAGGTGGCACTTGCTCGGTAGTTCACTGTATATCCGGCAAAACACGCGTCCACTCTCCAAGGTACATTATACTTCCAGTCTCTCTCCCGGCTCCGGCCCACGCAACGCTCCAGTGTGACCACCATTCAGTGTGTCCAACATTCGGTGTTGCCCCCATCTGTGTTGCCACCGTCGGTGTGGCCATCATATACAATGAACGCGAGATAGTGTATATAACTATGATTTAGTTATATCTATAACGTATCTATGCACATACACTACAATAAGTACACACTAAAACCGAAATGCGTTGCTCTGAAAGAGAAACAACATTTAAAGCTATTACTTATTTCTATATTCTTGTTTACTTCTTTAAATGCTTTAAATTGTTTATTATTTATGCACACGTCTCGTTTTACAATCAGATAATATTACGTATTATTTCCGCGTTGTAGGTAGACGCTTTTAAAATTATAAACAACTACCTACATACCCACTAAGAAGTTTACAACGCGGGAAATTCAAATTAAATGAAGTGAAACAAACTTCATTTACATAATATTAAAAAAATTATTTTTCTTCTTCTTCACATAAGGTCCAGTCCCAGTATCCACGAGTCGAAATAATTGCTCTATGATTTCAATACTTGTTTTCATAAATTTAAACCACTTTCTGATTTTACGCAGCCAAGACAACCTTCTTCTTTTAACTTTACGCTTTTTACTTTACAAAATTCTTTCTGGATTCAGAAGACAATAGTCTACAATTCTAAACTGCTGCGTATTGACAGGACTTATTCAAATGTTTTTAAAAATTGTTGGTCTTCCCAGTGATATGTTAAGTACTACGTACTAGATGGAACACTCAAGACACGATGAGTGTTCCAAGTGATTGGAGTTCCGACGTCCTATCCGTTCACAGTCTGTCATACGCGCTCGTAGAAATTAGGCGCGTTATTATTTTAAAAACCAATAAAAATGCCGTCTTGTGTGATGAGATATTGCAAAAATACAACAAAAAATATTGGTAAAACTGCTGGTGTTACGTTCCATAGGTAAGTTTTATTAATATTGAAACGTTTAATAGGTTAATATTTAATTTGTTAAAACCGACGTGCTTATCGGGTCGGTCGGCCATATTAATATTCAGTTGTCTACGACTTGACGTATTGACCTTGACACTACTGCCGCGCCGTCCCCCGCCAACCCCCGCGCACCTTCCGTGTTGGAACATGAATTTCGCAAGAAATCGTAGGGAGTGCTCAATCTAGTACTTACTTAACATATCACTGGGTCTTCCCACTGTAGTAGATTTCTTCGCATTGAGTACTTAGCGAAGATTAATGTTTGCTTTATGAAAACTGTTGTAGTTGAAATAATATTGGTAAGAAATTGCGTCCTTAATAATTTCGAAGAATTTAGTTGGTGAGTATCGAAACACTTAATTTACGTGTATTGACAGGGCTGTTCAGCGAGTTTTCCAATGCACGTGAAGTTTCCGAAAATGTCTTTACCTCTACGTCGTTACCAAGTTTCAATTCCGGCTTAGTTCTCAACTGTTCATGGGGAAAATTGGTTGTGGTTTAGTTGTGGGTTTAAAACTTAATTTCTTGTTTGAAATGTATTTCCTCTGGGACGTGGAATCATAATTTGCATATTGAATTGTGCGCACAGTCGAACATTTTCATAGTCGTGTTCAATGATATTTGAATATTATCAATGGCATTTGAAAAACTAACGCTATAACATGCAAATATATGCAAAGTTCAGACAATCTCGCGAGCATTGTTTACACCGAGAAAGAAGCCTATACGTTCTAATGGAAAATTAATATATCATCTACATTTATTATCTAATTTGCTGAGTGAGGAAAATAAATATATGGCCTGCTTCGTCTATTTCGTACACCTACAATGGATTAAATAGAATTTTCATTTTACAATAGCAATAAGAACATAATAAAGCTATGAATTTAGGCAATATTATTATTACAAAATACGAATTGTTTTACATAACACATACGAAGTTAATCCTTTGTCGCACTTGTTGTCATAACATGGTCGTGACAGACAACGGACAAAATGACATGTTGATAATGCTTACAGCAAAAACTGAAATGTCACGCCTTGCAATAAAAATAGACTTGTTTATAATAAAATTTAATCCTAAGTTATATATATTTACACACTATATTTATTTCATAAAATATAATATGATTCACAATCCTCTTACAGTGTTAAGCCTTTATACATATTTTTTATTATTATACTAGCGACCCGCTCCCGGCTTCGCCCGGGGTGCATTTTTTTTTTACGTAAAAACCTGTCCTGATTATCCCTCTATCCAGCCAGCCGTTCTCGAATTTTGCGTTTAGTAACACATTTAGGGATTCATTTTTATTTATATAGATATTTTACATAATTTCATATTAATATTTTTTTATTATTATTATTTTTATAACACCTGAGAAAATATATGAGTAAGTACATATTCTTCCCACTTATAAATGCCAAAGTTTTGTGAGGATGTATGGATCATTTTTTTATATTTCATCCAAATTAGTTGCTCGCCTCTATTTCTTAGATGTCATTAGATTTATTCAATCTTTATTGCTCATATATTTTTTTCAAGAGTTGATTTTTAACAGTTTTTTTTCAGGATTATAGATACCATACCTATGTCTTTTTCTGTGTCACTGACAACTTGTAAACCAAATTTCATGATGATCAGTTCAGTAGTTAAGGCGTGAAAGCATAACAAACAAACAAAAAAAACTTTCACATTTATAATGTGTAGGTAAGTATAAGCATAGAGTAAATAGTACTCTGGGCCACGTAGTCACCCACGCAGACAATCAAAATTAAGTCGGCTTAGGGGCTCTTTCACAAACTACATGTAAAGTGTTGATTAGTTACTTTTAGAAATATTTTTCTGTTATATTGAATTATGCACTCGGTTTACTGCATCATTCGATAGCCGAATTTTTTATTATTATTTTCTATTTAATGTTTGGGACGTTTACCTTACAAACAAAGGTATATCAGCTCCATTATCCCCGGTTACCGGTGACTTTAAATGACAGTTTGGCCTACTTGACGTTTGAGAAAGAGGCGCTTCGAGTGACACCTGGTTTTGCCCCAAAAACTAGAACATGATTTAGGTCAGGCACACATCGCGTATACTAAAGTGTAAACGTTTTGCTTCTATAAAATGTATGAACGCGTAAAGGCGATTTCACTGAAGATAAGCACTAAACCCTTTCAGCGCCCCAAAAGCGTTTAAATTATGTTTCGCTGCGCTTCGCTTTGGTTGGACTGTATGTAAGTACTTTTCTTATCAAATATTCACATTAAAAGGATTTAAACTCTGCAATATAGGTTATCTTTATACTGACAGTAATCTCTACTATTCTTTGTGTGCAATTTTGTGGCAGTTTTCACAAGTGATCCAAATTTGACTTAATATAGCTATAATTCAAATGTGAGGTGACTGATGTCCTGTTGTTAAGATGCTTGCTTTAAAGTTCTATTCCAGGGTAGCTCTCTGTACGGGTTTGATACCCGGTATGGTCAACTTTGGAAATAATATTTTCAAAATTGGGACTATGTCTGTTTCTTCGTATTTTTTTCGTATTTTCTCTTCAAAAAACACACGAAAAAATATATAGCGGAATTGTTCTAGTATTTCTTGAATTTTGGGCTTAGCGATTGTGTAGAAGATGAACTGACGTAAGTATTTTCCACGACGAAAATGTAAAAGAAATCCCTATTCCCTATAAATTACTCAAAATCCGACTAGCCAAGAAAAGGTATAAAACTGTATCCTCACACGTCGAGATCAACTACCGTACAGTCAGATAAAAATTTTCTGCCTCTTTTTCTGTAGATGTGATTGAATTTACATTTAACTGTTCTAACAGCATTGAAATTTAGCACTTTGAAAATAACTCGGCCTGTAATGTAATTACCTGTGGTATTTTTGTGCAACTGCCATAAAAGAACTTTATATCAGGCCATCAGTTTAACGGTTGAAACTTGTACCACCACTGGGAAAATATCATGTGATTTGGTAATTGGGTTTCATGGATATTTAAGTTTGAAAATATTAAAATATCATACACTTCCCAAACACAAGACATTTTCATATTCATTTATGAAACCTATAAAATTTACTATCCGAATTTTATAAATATAACTAGCGGCCTGTTCCCGGCTTCGCACGGATGCAAATTATATACCAAAACCTTCCTCGAGAACCACTCTATCCATTGGTGAAAACAGCATAAAAATTGATGCAGTAGTTTTTGAGTTTATCGCGAACAGACAGACTGGCGGAGGATATATTCACAGGAAAGTACTGAAATTTTTAAAAAAATCTTTCACTTTAATTCAAAGTGTAACTTTAAAAAACAATGTTTTGAATGATGTCCTTTAAAGGTTCATATTAAAAAAGAAATGTACTCGCACTGCAGTGGTTTTGACATTGATTGTGACAATATTGTAGCTGGAAGCAAGTGGCATCAAGTTAGCGACTGCCTCGGTTGGTTAACGAGCGGTTGGCAATGCTTGTTACCGCTTGCTAAACTGTGAGCAAGTAGGGGAAAGTTTTACGTTGTTACGAACCCGAAACGTGAGGACACATGTATCCGATGCACAATGAATTCGTATGTGTATGAGGGACTATTGCCAACTATTCCTTAACAATCTAACTACTGCAAAGGCAACTTTAGTAGCGGCATCTGACATTAATATGGGATAGGAACTGAATTTTAAGTTTGTGGGAAGCTTGGGGAACAAATTAATTATTTTTGAAGTGATATGTTCCTTAGCCGGGGTTGAAGTGATGTGACAGTTTTTATGGGGGAATTTTGTAGGGGTAAACAGTGATTTCGGAGCGACACGCTCAGTTACTCTCAGTGGCGCTCAGTGTCGCTCAGTGGAGCTAAGTGACGCTCCGTGGAGCTAAGTGACGCTCAGTGGAGCTAAGTGACGCTCAGTGGAGCTAAGTGACGCTCAGTGACGCACAGTGACGCTCAGATAGCATTGGTAGATCTACTGTTTCACACAAAAAACCCATTCCGCCGCTCCATAAATAAAGCTACACCAGACCTTAAACTTTAAGAAAAACAAAGTTGCTCCCCGCCAGTACTTAGTTACAAAATTGTTACTAAGGTACATAAAATACATATCTAGGTATATATTTTAGCTGTAGATGTACCCCTGTAGACAGTTGTTAAGGTCAAAAGAAAACCGAGTAGCGAAAATAAAATAAGACATAATAAAAGAGGGACGTGTGTCTCTAGAGACTTACGGAAGATTCCATATTTAGTTAGAAGTTCCAACATGAATTACTTTTTTGACGAAGATTTTCCTGTTGCTCAGTGCCAAGTTACATAACTCAATGGCCATTGTCCACGGCTTCTCCCATATTGTTAGTTAAAAAGTAGCCCTTGTCACTTTTGGTAGAGCGTCTATAAATTATTCCACCACACTTACTGTGCATAAAGCTAACTGGTTCGACGATGAAGATCCAAGTTCTAAGTAGATGCAAGTCACAATCTAGTGTCGAAATTTAAATTTGAAATATGATTCCTTAGACACTTAGCACCTCTTTCACCAACTACAAGTAAAGTGTTGATTAGTTACTTTTAGAAATCATTTTCTGTTTTATTGAATTATGCAGTATACCGAGTGGTTTACTGCATCATTCGATAGGCGATTTTTTTTATTGTTTTCTATTTAATGTTTGAGACGTTTACCGTACAAACAAAGGTATATCAGCTAAATTATTCCCGGTTACCGGTGACTTTAAATGACAGTTTGGCCTACTTGACGTCTGTGAAAGAGGCGCTTAAACTCACTCAGAGAATAAAAAAATAGTACACGTTTTTATTCAGGACATGGAATATCCAAACATCTTCACAAATTTTCTCATTTATAGTATTACGATCTTAAGCCCACTGCTTAATTCGCATAAAAAGTTAAAAGTGGCTTATACTTCGTATCTACATTGAATATAATTTATATAGCTAAAATTTTAATTTTTTTAGAAATTATTCCTACATAAAAACGTACGTACAACTTTAAATTTATGCGTCTATTTTTGACAAACCTTTATAATTTACTCAAAATTATATTTATGTATATAATAAAAAAAAACTCATAAAAGAACAAAAAAGCGCAATGCTACAAAACATTTGCTACAATACAATACTGAAGAGATTAAATGAAAAGTGTTATAATTGATAATTCAATAATTAAATTAAATCAGCATAATCATTGAAAAATGGCAATAAGTTATTTTTAATATCTATGTAAATTCCAGATATCAAATATTACAAAAACAGTATTTATACAGAGCGAATCTGTAAGGAAGACAGACGTAAGTCTGTGAATTTCGTCCGTTACACCTTATCGCACATTTCCAGCTGGATAACTAAATAGTATATTCACGCATTGAATAATTCCATTGTGTACGTCTTGCATGTTATCTACGAGTATTACATTGATACAACAATATTGCTCTAAACGTTCCACTCTAGTTATTTTCTTAACAATTAAAATAATAGGAGCTATAATAAGCTTTTAAGCTTTTATCCAAATGTAGCTTTTTCCTTTTTTTGATGACCCTGGTTAGGATGCTTGCCTTAACGCTTCGTCTCAGGGGTCCTGGGTTAAAACATTGGAAATAAAGTTTTTTAGTTGGGTCTTATTTATATCTGGAAAGTAGTGGCAGGGGCACACTGTGTTTCGCAGTCACTTGAGTAGCACGGCAGTAACCACCCCCTTTTTTTTTACGCGAGCAAATCTGCGAATCAGATCCCCACCGACCATGGGGAGATCGGTGGGGCGTGGGGACTTCTACCTACTAAAACCCCACGGTGTTTCTTTGCGCCGTCTATGGGCGGGGGTCAGGGGACGTTCAGACACGCTACGTTGTCCCCCCGCCAGACGAGGCCCGCACACTTGCGGGCTCCACCTCGATTAGACGTGCCGGAAACACACAGCACGTCTCCCCCCGTTGCCCGATGTTGTGATGACGACGGACGACCCCATGTCCGCCGCCCCCAGGGCGAAGCGGCACAAGCCGCCAATTCTCAACTCTCGCAGCGGGCTGTCAACGAGGGGCTTCTTCTCTGCGGCACAACCTACCACAGAGTCGGAGCGGAGGCCGCTTCCACCTGACACTAGGATAACCCCCGCTCGTGTGGCCGCTCATCTCCACGGCATTAAGGGTGGAGGGCCCAAAGAAGTTTCCGCCTGACATTTCCACATCAATCGCGGCAGCCCGAGAGACAGGCTCCACCTCGTGTTATCGTCGAAAGAGTTACTAGGCCGTCATACTGTTGAGTTTCGGTGAGTGAGAAAGGGATAATCCCTTATCCGTAATCTTACTATTTGGTAATAGATTGGTAGACACGTTTGGTCTAGTGGCTAGTAACCCTAGCTGTGAACCAAACGGTCGCGGGTTCGAATCCCGCTAAGGGCAAATGTTTATGTGTTAACATTTACCCATTTACCTGTCATGGATGTTTGTATTTATAATATGTACATGTATTTAACTTACAAAAAAAAGTAATCTATATGAACTGTCTGGTATCCATAATACAAGCATTAGTCGCTTAGTGTGGAACTAGATGGTGCCATGTGGAATTTCTGAGGATTTATTATTTATTACGGTGTATAAAAAGCTCATGGCAAATTGTGACTTTGCTTTTTTTATACGCAACAGTAGCAACTTATAATCAAATGGACCGTCAGCCTGTCTGCGGACAGGCTGACGGGACGAAGTCGGCTGCAACAGCTAGTTGTTCATAAAATGAAAGAAGAAATAAAAATTATCGTTCCAAAGCCTTCGCTTTATGCCTCCGCCAATTCCGTATTAGACGTTGCCTTTTTTGTTTCAAACACCACATCCACCTTTACCATTCTATTAGCATTTTTATAGGCTCTTGAGGTCGCCGTTATCTCAACAAGGCGGTATGCGCTGAAAGCTACATAGCTTGATATTACGCTATACCCACCTTTATATATATGTGATTGTTCGTTTTCAATTGCATTTACCCTTATCTATACTCGTACCAATATACTCGTATAAAGCTGAAGAGCTTGTTTATTTGTTTGGTTGTACGCGCTAATCTCTGGAACTACTGGTTCGAAAAATTCTTTTTGTGTTGGATAGTCCATTTATCAAGGAAGGCTGAGAACGCGGACGAAGTCGCGGGCAGCAACTAGTCTTGTAATATAAATGAAAATGAATTGCTAAGCTTTGTTTATTACACATAAACTGCCCCAGCACAATTAGCTTTGGGCAGAATGACCACGAGCAGTCGTCGCGTGGCAACGCGTCGTAGTCACGCGAAGAAGCCACGTGACGTCGGATCAATTAATAAATACATATAATAAAACATTAAATATAAAAAATAAAGAGTTTAGAATTTTTGTCTGTTTGTATATGCGCTTGTGCACGCTAATCTCAGAAACGGCTCAATCGATTTGAATGCGGTTTTCACATAGTATTGTAGCAAGCTTCCCGTAATATTTAGTTTGTTTCTTTTCAATCGGATTTCATTAAAAAAAATTAAGAAAATTATTCCGAATCAAATGAAATCAAATCAAATCAAAGCCTTGTTTACGATGTTTCAGCCTTGATCGATCGTTCTCTGACAGATCAGCAAGAAACCTACCGTAAAAAAGAAAATCTTTTGAATTGTAGCCTCTTAATATGCATTTTGAAGTACACCATAATGATTTTCTTTATTTTCTTTAATCTTCCACGTCGCATAGAGAAAATATCCCACAAATGTATTTCCATAAAGTCGAATCTAACTGCAAAGATTAAAAAACCGATGAAATTTAAACGTGTCACGATTAAACGAGTGCACGTGTAGATTCTAGATAGCGTCCTTTACATGTTCTGGCTTTGGAAGTTCCAGTGTTATCTTTGTCATAACTGGATATTTGTATAATCCCTATATCAACTCAGTTTTTATTATTTTTTTGAACTATTTCAACCATATCAAAATGAGAACTAGTGTTATAATTAATATAAATCGCTGCTTAAAAACTAAAGGCCCACAAATCAAAATTACACTTTTTAACAGGAGAGCTAATCGAAAATATACAATATTTTTTTTCTATTTTTTCTTATTAGATATATATCAAATATATGCATAATATACATCGTTAGAAGCGTACTTTTATGTAGCATTAAATGTTTTAAGTACTTTTATAATAAACTGAATACTAGAGGAGATATAAGCATATAAGTTACTTCTGAATATATAAAAATGATCAAAATATACTAAATATTGAATAAAACAAACATAAAGTCTTTTTGCAACACACAATATGAAGGATTGTGATTGTATTTTTGTAATAAAACATTTTTGGATTTTTTTTGTTTTATGGCCCTTTAGTTTTTAAGCAGCGAAATGTTCATCCCCGTAGGTCGTAGGTTATTGTAAATTTTCCAACTCCTTATTATTTTCCATATTACATATAAAAAAAATCGTAAACGAACAATCTGTACTTAGTTTATTTATTTAGAAAAACAATTTATTCACGTTGTATTTATGTTAACGAGATCAAAACAATAGTTTTTAGAATTCTTGTTCGTTTGTGGATTAAATTTGACACACAGATATGTTTATTACCTGGATTTACATATAGGATACTTTGTATCGTACAAAAATATTGCGTTTAAGTCGTTATACTATTTAGGAAATATACTAACTAGTCGTTTTGCGTTTTTGTCAATATAAGAATTAGGTATTTTACATAGTAGCCGTATTGCGTTGTAGGCAAAACTACAACTAGTCAAATTGCGTTTTAGACCGTCTGAGACCCACCCTTATTTTTCTGTTGGATTTTAAAAAAACGAATTACGGAGCGTACAAACTAACATTCTCACATGTTGTTTTTATTTTAGAGAGGATTTTCCTTTTGCATCGTGGTAGCAGTAGATCTGGGAGGATATAGGGATTGCTGGCTTTATCGCTATTGTGGAGAGTATTTCTCATTTGAATTCTGATTGAACAAACTATATTTGGTCGCGTCGATCGTATGTACAACAAAGTTCGTTGACAACATAGCACTACATACGGTTAGACGCAAGCAAACTATGACAACTTGTTAACGAACTACCAACTACATGGGATTGCCTGAATTGAACTCGAATCCTGCCGAAATACACGTTGTCAAAAATTCTCCATCAAAATAGAAGTGCTTTATTACGGTGAGTAAATTTTGAATGTGTAAATTAAAGAGAATGCTGAAAATGTATTGAAATGTTCCCCACTTAAAAAAATTCAACGTACAGTAAAGGTGTTTCGAATAGGTTATTATAAAACATTTTTAACCAAATAGGAACAAATACGAAATAGCGAACGAATGTTGATATTTAAAAAAAAAGGAAAAGTCAAAAACAACGGTTTAAGGTTTCAGGAGAGGTTAAAAAAAAAATTCGAAAAGGTTTAAATAAATTAATCATCGACTTGGTAACGGTCAAAAACTACCTAAAGATAAAATTAAACACAGTTCCAAAATAATGTACAGCTTTTTAATTTTTTCTAACAGCGCCGTCTAGTCCTATTTTTAAAATTCTTAATATTTTTTCTCAACTATTTTTAATAATATATGTGATGCCGCTATATTTTAATATTAAATTCAAAAAGAGGACAAAGAATCTTAAAAACATAAACGTAAAGCTCTTGCTTCATACGGGAGCTTATTACATTGCATATTCTGAAACTACAAGCTATTTTTGTGTAATATTGTGAGCACGGCTCAGTTCATTGAATTTATATTCTGTATACTGTTGGTATATGAGATATCTTATATACCAACCTTAAAAAGAAACTAGGTGTATGTAAAATAGGTACTTCGGCAAAAAAATTTACTTTGTGTGAAAAATTTTGCCGAAGTACCTATTTTAGTACCTAGTAAAAAATAAAACATTAAAACAACAACATAAAAATCATAAATTAACTTGGTTATTATTTATGTTTTTGAGAAATGCACTACCAAAATGTGATGCAGATCACATATTTTCATTGAATTCAAGATATTCATATAATATGTGGGACAATAAAAAGCGATATTGGAATTACTATTTTATCTACTACCAACAAGCGACTCATTCCCAGTTTCGCATGGATTCAATTTTCCACATATTTTTTTTATTTTCCTCTTCATAAGAACCTTCCTCGGACTTTCCCGAATATTGAAGAAAAAAATTATCTAGCCTTTTTTGAGTTGGCAAGGGTGGAATGATTGCCTATCTTCCCTTACTGTGATTTTTTTTAAGAAATGGTTACTGCTACCAGACGAGTTGCTAAAGTAATATAGATTATATACCTATATAACTTCTAAATCTTTAATTTAGATCGATTACTAGAAAACAGTCCAATACCTCATTTATATTCTATAGGAAGAAAGAACTGGAGTAAATTCGCTGTTGCGAAGGGCTCAGAAATATATCCTCAGTACGGAAGGCATACATTGCCGGCGGAATTTAAATCACAACGGGGTGCTTCTGAGGGTAATATATTGCTCGCATGTTCACGATTTTTCCATCCCTGTTAAGAAGAATAATTAATTATTATGTTTCACCGTTCACACCACGTAATTTTCCATTTTAACCCGAAACTCATTTTTATTTTTTATAAAATCGTTTTATTTTTAAATCGAAAATAAAAGTTTAACCGAGCGAATACAAGAGGGATGGAAAGCGTGACTCAACTTTCGTGTTCTCGATTAACACTTTTATAGTGAGTTATAATTAATTAATTAATTAATTAATTAATAAGTTTCACTAAGCGCCTCTTTCACCAACTACAAGTGTTGATTAGTTACTTTTAGAAATAATTTTATGTTTTATTAAATTATTCACTCGGTTTAGTGCATCCATCGATAGCCATATTTTTTTAATTATTTTCTATTTAATGTTTGGGACGTTTACTGTACAAACAAATATCAGCTCCTTTATCCCCGGTTACCGGTGACTTTAAATGACAGTTTGGCCTACTTGACGTTTGTGAAAAAGGCGCTAAGCGATTCACTTACGTTTACTTATCAGAAATGCGAGTAAATGACGGGATAACTATTCACTTGGCTGGGCACCGGTTGGAAGAGGCTAAAACGGCCTAGGGGCTTAAATTACCCCTAAACTCGCAGATATATTATTTCGATGCCCCTAAAAGGCTTAAATGCAGAAGGCAAGGGGAAACCACTGCATCTTTTTCCCATGAAAATCATCATGAAGGTTACCTTAAATGATGGCCACGGCCACTCTGTTGTCGTGTCTGAAAATGCGACCTAAAAAAAGTTTTCACTTTTAAAAGAAAAATTCAATAAAAGCCACATTCTTTTACCCCTTATGGATCTAATGCGGTGTTGGTACCGTAATTGGTACAAGCGTTTTCAGCTGAAAATTTCAACGTTTAAGATGCAATTTACTCTGACCGTCTGTTGAAGATAAAGTCGCTGCCATTTGTAAAGACGTTTAGCAAGATTGGTATATTAGTAGTGATAACATTGCTGAAAAGCTCGGTACAAAGTAGTACAAAACCACAAAGCTATTTTTACTCTTAAACTTTTTATCTATGGAGTTTTTTCTAGCGACCCGCTCTCGGCATCGCTCAGGAAAAATCTTAATTAGGTTTTAAGCAAAGTAAGCTTTTTCCGCATCGATATCAGAAGGAGACAATGGCTCCTTCTAAACCAAGCAAGACAGACGCAGAAAGCGACTTCAAATTGTTACATTGAAGTCACTTTCTGCGTCTGTCAGATTAGGATTAAGATATTAGGAAATAATATTGAATTTCTTAACATTTATAAAACTTATAAAAACTAAGTTAATGTTATGAGTTAGAAAAGAGTTGTGATTAATCCAATGTGTTTAATTAGACAGAATATTCACTCATTATAACATGTTAAATTAAACAAGAAGTATAAATGTTGTTAATTCGCTAAATAAACATTTTAATTACGGCCTTCTACAAACAGTATCAAGGCGATCAAATATACATTCCCGAGCGAAGGTTTACCGCAACGGGGATATAATGTGGACAAAATGTTATAATATTATACAATTCTGTATTAAAATGGGACTTTCTTTATGCCACAACGACTTCCTAGCTCGGTCGTAGATGAGCGGGGTCGCGGGGAATTTATGACACGACATCGGTGCCCAGCGCGGCGAGGGCTACGCTACATGTCGGAACCTCGGCGTACCCGAAAATGGAGGTACGCCGGCCATCTCGGAGACCTCACGACCGGCGGTAGTTTCCCGTAAGACTACTGCCCAAGGTCAGACCCTCCACCTACCCATGGCCCTATCGACAGTCTTGTCATAAAGGCCGAATCTAGTACAAATTATTTGTCGTACCTGTCCCTAAGGGCGGTTTTCCATTAGCCACGGCACGGCCGGGCCCGGCACGGCACGCCGGGGTTTCGTTTTTCCACTGAGCCGGTGTTGATCAGCCGGTTTACGTCCTACGTAAACCGCGCCGCGCACTCACACACGCATACGACTACAATTCATATACAACACACATACAGTGGCGACGGCGCCGGCCGGCACCGGCAGGAGTCAAATGCCAAGCAGTGCCGGGCCATGCCGGGCCGTGCCGGGCCGTGCCGTGCCGTGCCGTCGCTAATGGAAAAACGACATACATTTCCATACATTTTTGGATGGAAAAATGGAAATCGCCCAATGTCGTCCCTCTCCCCTTTCTGGGGCGGACAATCACGCCACACTGATTAATGAGTGACGCGCGAGCCCCGGGCTTTGCTCACTCTCCCTTTTACTTGTAGGTGCTTCCCCGGCGGTGCCATTCGCGTGCGAATTTCTCAAGCTAACCCAGGGTCAATGGGAAGGTGGATGACATAGGCAAGCCGCCTGTGCTCGAGCCTCCTCCGAGAGAAGTTTTTTTTATTAGAGATGGGTTTGCTCTTGCCAAGCGGCTGTGTAGCAAGGATGAGGGATATTCTTCCCGCTCTTTCCGACTATTATCAACCTAGCAAGCTTAGATCATAAAAAAATGTTGTCGCAATATTAAACCTTAAAAATAAAACGTGGTGAAGTAATTGAATCATTTGAAACAAGCCAAAATGTAGGCGCCGTTAATGTTGAGTTTCAGGTTAAGCCGTAATAATAACCATTTACCTTTAAAGGACAAAATCCTAAATATTTCACACGAGTTTAACAAAGGTACACAAATTACGTCAATTTATTATATCACAAAAAGTGCCGCGCCCGTGTGTCGACAACGCCACTGTAATGGGACGTAGCCTTTTCAGTCCCGTGAGGTTTTACTGCCATTCAGACAGATAGTTTTTTTTTTTTTTCATATATTTACAGCATTGGGAAACTTTTGAACTCGAGAAATGTTATCGTTATGTAATAAGTAATAGTATACACGTGTAGAAATGTTAAAAAATATAATTTAACCTAAATTTTTAAAATAAATTCCAATAAACCAATGATAAAATGCTATTAATGTCATTTAAAAAATATATACAATTAGGTTATTATGTCCTACAAATTCTAAAAATACTTGAATAATAACAGGAAAATGGCAATTTGGCAACTAAAATGCGGACAGTAGCGCCACTTGTATCTAAACGTAATGGACCTAGTGGAACATTAGCACGTGTGTGATATGTGTGATTTACGTAACTGCTGAATGAAATAATGAATGCCGAAAAGAAATGAAAGAAAACGGGGATCCTATTTTTCCTATCTTTTCGAATCAGTGATATGTTAAACAAGACAGGATGCGCCATTACAATACTACTAGTGACAAAAATGGTCCTCCAATTTGCACCTAGTTACTAAAAATAATTTGTTTTCATTGCCATCTTAATACGTATTTTTATTTCTTACTAGTTGGCGCCCGCGACTTCGTCCGCGTTGAAAAAAAAAGTAGCCTATCCTGTGCCCCGTACGTCTAAATGTTTATCTACCAAATTTCATGAAAATCAGTTGATTCGTTTAAGAGTTATAGAGGAACATACATACTTACATACATACAGAAAAAAATTCTAATAATCGTCAATTTAGTTTCAGTATCATGTATGGAGCCTATATACACGATATTTCTGAAAACAAAGTAAATTACTCCATGACCGACCCCTACAGATTTATTATTAGTATTGATTGGTGTATTCTTTCTGTTATTGTAAAGTGTTCTCATTGGTTGGTTGGACATATCACTGATAAGTAGGCATTTTCGTATCTTTCTACGCACAGAATGAACACCCGTCATTGGTGTCAATTTTCGATTTTGACACCGGCGCGTCGGTGCCACGTACTAGGAGCTTTAGCCTTGTCCTTAAGAAGTAATATAGAAGTCATTGTTTCGAATCTCTTGTCCTATTAAGTAATATCCTTAATCCTAATATGGTAGGCAGAGTACCTGCAGCACCTGTGACTTTGCTTGTGTTATGGCGACGGTAGCCATCTACCGTCAAGTTGACCGTCAGCCTGTCTGTTTAAAAAAAAAAAAAAAATTTTTACCTCTTTCAGCATCTATGAGTAAAGTGTCAAGTAAGCTAACTGCCATTTAAATTCATCGGTAAGAAGGTAATTTCAATGAAATTGACACAAGATACTCGTAACATTTACTCGCCAATTAGCGTTACTTAAAAAGTAACTAATCACACTTTACTTTTAGTTGTGTGTGTGGGTGGGTCTCAAACGGTCTAGAACGCAATTTGACTAGTTGTAGTTTTGCCTACAACGCAATACGGCTACTATGTAAAATACCTAATTCTTATATTGACAAAAACGCAAAACGACTAGTTAGTATAATTCCTAAATAGTATAACGACTTAAACGCAAAATGCCCGGACAGGTAACTGCAAAAGTTTAGTATTGCAAAAATGCAGAGTATCCTATTGTTTCCTATTATCAATCATCATCAATACTCAATACTAATAATAAATCTGTAAGTGCAGGTATTGTATGTATCTATGTATGTTCCTCCATAACTCTGATTTTCATGAAAGTTGGTAGATAAACATTTAGACCTACAGGACACAGGATAGGCTACTTTGTGTATGTTCCTCCATAACATAACTCTTAGACGAATTAACTGATTGTCATAAAACTTGGTAAATAAACATTTAGATAACATTTTTCTTTTTCAATGCGAAAGAAGCCGCAGGCATCAGCTAGTATTTCAATATGACTTCAACAGCCAATTGGAATATGTATGTAATACTTAACCTCTACCTTATACCTAATATTATGTACCTTATCCCAGCAGCCTTTCAGTGTGTAACAATTCAGATGATTAAATTGCCTGTAAAGTCGTCAAGGTGTATATTTCAGAGTTAATTGTGCACGGTTACGCTAATATTAGCTGAGTTACGAGATAGGAATTTATGTGAAAACACGCAGAAAATTCCAGCGCGAGGATTTCCTTCACGCCTCACACTCAACACCTCTACCTTGTTGTACTCCTGGTACTCAACTCGAATTACATGTAAACTGAACCATGTTTATCCTTAATTTTGGTAGGGCACACTGCGTTACGCAGTGATAAACTAGCAACTCGACTGTACTTTGTTGTGTTCCTACTCGACTGGAATTACATGTAAACTGAACCACGTTTATCCTTAATTTTGGTAGGGCACACTGCGTTACGCAGTGATAAACTAGCAACTCGACTGTACTTTGTTGTGTTCCTACTCGACTGGAATTACATGTAAACTGAACCATGTTTATCCTTAATTTTGGTAGGGCACACTGCGTTACGCAGTGATAAACTAGCAACTCGACTGTACTTTGTTGTGTTCCTACTCGACTGGAATTACATGTAAACTAAACCATGTTTATCCTTAATTTTGGTAGGGCACACTGCATTACGCAGTGATAAACTAGCAACTCGACTGTACTTTGTTGTGTTCCTACTCGACTGGAATTACAAATTCAAATTCAAATTCAAATCATTTATTAGATGTAAGTTTTTACAAAACATTTATCTTCGTCAAAATTACAAACTACCACCGGTTCGGAAAGCTGTTTCTAGGGGGAAGAACTCGGCAAGAAACCCCCTAGTTGCTCTTTTCATAAATCAGTTTACAACATACGAGTAACACGTAACAATACATAGACATCAAAAGGATATCAATCTAATAACACAATATTCAACTCCAAGGACGTTCATCATTTATGTAATCTAATATCCTATAATAACCCTTTTTGCACAGGGTTTTCTTAATATAAACTTTAAATTTATTCAGAGATAATTGCTGTATATTAGCAGGAAGTCCGTTGTAGAAGCGTACACATTGTCCCATAAAAGAGTTGCTAACCCTGTGGAGGCGAGTTTTATTCAGTTGAAGCCTATGCCTGTTTCTAGTATTCAAACTATGAACATCACTATTTCTACTGAAAGTGCTAATATTTTTGTGAGCAAACAAAAGATTTTCAAAAATGTATTGTGAGGCTACAGTAAGTACATTTATTTCCTTAAACTTATCTTTTAGCGATACCCTGGGACCGAGCTTGTAGATGGCACGAATAGCCCTTTTCTGTAACACAAATATAGTGTTTATATCCGCAGCATTACCCCAAAGTAAAATACCGTACGTCATTACACTATGGAAATAGCTAAAATATACTATCCTCGCGGTATTTACGTCAGTAAGCTCGCGAATTCTTTTAACAGCGTAAGCAGCCGAACTTAATTTAATGGCTAGTTTATTAATGTGTGGTCCCCATTGTAGTTTAGAATCTATATTTATACCTAAAAATACAGTCGACTCAACCAGCTCAATGTCTTCACCATTTACGTGAACATTATGATCAGTTTGTTTGACATTAGGTAAAGTGAATTTAATACATTTTGTCTTTTTATTATTCAACAATAGATTATTAGCATTAAACCAATCAATAACCTTAGACATCGCCGAGTTAACATGATCATGATTCTTTCTACGGTTAACTTTAAAAAGCAATGACGTATCATCTGCGAATAAAACAATATCATGATCATTAATATGGTAAGGAAGGTCATTTATATAAACAAGGAAGAGAAATGGACCCAGAATAGAGCCTTGCGGGACACCCACAGTCACTAATGATCCCTGTGATCTAACCCCACCCACATCAACACTCTGAATTCTATCAGTCAAATATGATTTCAAGAGATCCAAAGCTACACCTCTAATACCGTAGTGGGAAAGTTTCCCGAATAAATTATCATATTTAACACAGTCAAAAGCCTTGGAAAGGTCGCAAAAAATACCCAGAGCATCCTGTCTATCCTCCCAAGCTTCATAAATAAACTTAAGCAATTTTACTCCTGCATCAATAGTGGAGCGACCCCTTGTGAAACCAAATTGCTTGTTACACATAAGGTTATTCACTGAAAAGTGAGAGTACATTTGATTAAATAAGATTTTTTCGAATATTTTACTAAGAACTGGTAGGACTGAAATCGGGCGAAAGTTTGAAGGGTCCGTAGTACTACCGGACTTAAATAGAGGTATCACTCTGCTCAATTTCATCTGATTAGGGAATATGCCCATAGAAATACAACAATTAAACACAGCTGCCAAATGAGGAGCTATAACGTTAATTACTGATTTTATTGTTTTAACAGACAGTCCCCATAGATCTGTCGTATTTTTTTGCTTTAAAGATTTAAATGCACTTACTATATCACTAGGCCCTATAGTTTTAAATTTAAAATCAGTGGTACATTCCGGTACACTCGCTTTTAAGAATGCTAATGCGACACCAGGGGAGGAGTTAAGGTGCCTTGTAGTAACCAACGGGACAGAAGTAAAGTAATTTTCAAATGCCGTGGCTACCTCCACCTCAGTTTGTAACCTACACCCATTCACAATTAGCTCCAAATCCTGTTTGCTTTTTACTGACTTTCCAGATTCACTATTGATTATAGTCCAAATGGTTTTAATCTTGTTTGAGGACGTTATTATTTTATGTTTCAAGTAGATCGATTTTGCATCGATACATACCCGTCTAAATAATTTAGAATATTTTTTAACATATTCATGAAAGTCTGCACTTTTGTTATAATTTCTTTCTTCGTAGAGTTCAAATAAGCGTTGTCTACTTTTATTTATACCTGTAGTAGCCCAATCACTGAAACTCATACGACCGTTTAAAACTACTTTTTTGGGTGTGAAAATTTTCTTAAATTCAGCAATCAGTATGTCAAAAACTTGGTTAAACATATTATTCGCTTCCTCATCTAGACTAGCCATGGAAAGTTTATCATATAAACTGTTTTTAAAAGTATTTAGTCTTTTTTAGTAATCGGTACTAATGTTAATTCATTTTTACTATGGGTCATCATGTACCTTTCAAAAGTTACTAATTGACCAGAGTGATCCGAATCTAAATTATTAATTATTGATTTATTAACTGGAATTATGTTAGAAAAGATGTTATCAATACAAGTAGCACTTGATGCAGCAATCCTAGTCGGCTCACAAAACCATGTAAACCAAACCATGTTTATCCTTAATTTTGGTAGGGCACACTGCGTTACGCAGTGATAAACTAGCAACTCGACTGTACTTTGTTGTGTTCCTACTCGACTGGAATTACATGTAAACTAAACCATGTTTATCCTTAATTTTGGTAGGGCACACTGCGTTACGCAGTGATAAACTAGCAACTCGACTGTACTTTGTTGTGTTCCTACTCGACTGGAATTACATGTAAACCAAACCACAAGTTTATCCCGACAATTGGTAGAGCACATTGCGTTACGCATTCATAAACTAGTAACTCGACTAAGTACATACCTTGTTGTATTTCTAGTAGGTACTCGACTGGATTTTTTTTTAAATTAAGTTAGACAAACAGGCTTGACAGTCCACTTTAAGGTAGGTGGCTATATCGTCGCCTATTATACAAGCAACGGTACAAGTGCTGCAAGTGCGCTGCTGACTATAAGTACATAAGTCTTATAAAACAAAGTCCTGTCTGTCTATCTGTCTGTTCGCGATAAATTCAAAAACTACTGCACCGATTTTCATGCTGCTTTCACCAATGGATAGAGTGGTTCTCGAGGAAGGTTTTGTATAAGAAAATGGGCTCTGGCATCCCACTCACTTGACCAGTGAGTACAGTAATTTTCAAGAATGTGCCAAGATATTGAATTATGGAAATCGAAAAACAGATGTCGGAGCATTTTTTGAAATTTTGGTCATATATTTTACTATCTACTAGCGTTGAAAAAGAAAAAAGTAGCCTATCCTGTGTCTTGTACGTTTAAATGTTTATCTACCAAGTTTCATGAAAATCAGTTAATTCGTTTAAGAGTTATGGAGGAACATACATACATACAATACCTACACTTAGATTTATTATTAGTATTGATTGATTGGTTGATTGATAACATTATCAAATAAAGAATTGAAAATTCATACAGGTAACTTTTCTAGTTTTCTGTTGTTTCTTCGCGGCCTGGTCAAACCATATCCTCTTTACGCAGCAAAGAAGCCGTGAGATCTACAGGTTGTTTCATAAGTATATACGGTCTGTTTTTTAATCTCAGACAAAAATGACACATGCAAATGTCAAGTTTGCATATACATAATGATACCATGAAATGACATGAAATGTATGTAATGCATGTCAAATGTAATGTAATTTTTGTCTCTGAAGTTAAAAAAACAAACTATAGGTGCATTACTTTTTAAACGACCTTACAAGATTTTCATCTTGTAGGTTCATGTCAAACATAAAAGATATTTTTTTTTCATCTTTAAGTGCTAGTCAGACTGACGTGACGGTTCATTTGATAGTAGAACACTCTACAAGAACACCAGAGGATTCATGTAATTTGTGATAAAATAAAGGGTAAGGAACTAAATGTAGATATGGGAATGTGCTATGTTATCCCTTATTCACGCATCGATTTATCTATGGTCTTTTTAGAGGGTAGTTACTGCCGTAAGAGAGACTGTGTTGAATATGGTGCTATCTTTTCACTTTTATGCACGTCTATCGTTTGAGGGACGATACTTGAGTAACTTATATTTACCACTGTCACATAGGTACACATCTATACCAATATATATTGGTCTAGATGTGTACCTATGTAAAGCTGAAGGGTTTGTTTGTTTGTTTGTTTGGTTGTACGCGTAGCATCTCAGGAACTACTGGTTCGAATTGAAAAAAATCTTTTTGTGTTGGATAGTCCATTTATCGAGGAATATAGGCTATAGAGAAGGCGGACGAAGTTGCGGGCACCAGCTAGTCACAAATATTATATGAGAGGGGACTCTCTCTGTTTGTATGTATGTATGTATGTATGCGCTTTCGGAAAATTCTAAACAGATGTTCCTTTTTACATAAAGTAGGATTTCTAAGGATGCTTCTTGTGTATAATTAATAACTAAATGTTTTATTTCTATTTGCCGAGTTATCAGGGTTTTTGCAAAAATCTGTGACTTATTCCACTATCTAATTAAACAGATAAGTATATATAAAGGCTTTGGATATCTTCATGTGTTTCACATTACATAAAACAACCATTGACCCTGCAATAACTTCACCTACATAAAAGATAGGCCGAGATTTGCAGGCGCATGTCTCCGACACTTCTGACACTATATTTGTGCCTCGGACTGTAATCCTTATCGTGTTCCAGAAATCATCCAGTGACCGTAAAACGAATTTTATTATATCTACGTCTGTTTTATTACCGAATGTCTTGAAACACATTAATTCATCTTGATTCAACAAAATAATAAGTATATATATAATCACTTTTTTTTTCATGTTAAGGTCGGCTGACAGGATGACGATCCACTTGAGATGGCTACAGGGGCTGGTTAAATTCAAAATAATTTATTTGCTGAATATGGTATATTAAAATTTGCAATTTTACAAATTTTAAGTAGGTGGCAGGGCGTACTGCGTTTCGCAGTCACTTGGGCAGTTCGTCTGGCAGAAGACCACACCGCGAAATAACAGCATAAATAACATATTATATGTGCTGTTGTGTTTTAGTGACTGTTAAGGGATGCCAGAGCCCAGTGGCGTAGCTAGGCGTGGGCGAAGTGGGCCCACGCTCACGGCCTCGCACTTAGAGGGGCCTCGCGAGGCCTCTTTAAATTTCAGTCCAATGTGGTCCGCAACAAAATTTAGATCTTATTTATGAATATTATCCAGATTTAGCAGATTTAGCTGCAAAAATCAATTACAAATCCTTACTAGAGGACTTCTGTAAAGCGAAAAGCCTATATTAGAAAAGAAGAAAAGGTCTATATTAGACCACGCTACGCCACTGCCAGACCCCTTCCTAACACCTGTGATCGGCAGCGCACTTGTAGCACCTGTGGCATTGCTTGTGTTATAGGCGAAGGTAGCCACATCATCAAGTGGCCTGTCAGCGTCACCCTTAAAATAAAATAAAATGTGAAATTTTTAATCTCTGATAGAAATACAGATTTTAGATTTAAAAGTAATCAATTCATTTTATTACAATTGCATTAAAATTTTAATATTGAAAAGCTTATAAAAAAATCCCAGCGATATTCGTATCAAAATTGACAGACATTAGACGTTTATCGACTTTATTTTACAATACAGGAAAGTCAAGAAACCATTCAGTTCAATTAAGGATTTCAATTACAATAACATTTAATGATAATTAATTTGTTTACTTACAATACTGTCAATTAAAAATTCCCCAAACAATTTCCTTGCACAAACATATCCATCCGTTCTCACGACACAATAATATTATGGAGCTGAAGTGTGAACAGAAATGGTGGTAACGCGACCGGCACAAACAGAGAATACAGTCACGAGTATGGAAAAGTACGGAAAAGTTGCGGTGCAATCATGTTGCGGTGATTGAGAGGCGGCGCACGGCGCGGCGTCTAACGCGGTACTAGAAGCTGCGCCCCCGGGCTAGCGACTCTAGCGAGGCGCCCACGGCCGTAGCTCGAAACAGCCGGGCGGGGACGCGTAGCTATCTCCAGCCTTTTACTACTTCGCATGCAATATACCTCCGGACCTCGTGTAACTTGAACACTACCTAATAACAAATTCGCTTTTCTTTATCTATACTAATAATAAATCTGTAAGGGTTTTTCATGGAGTAAGTTACTTTGTTTTCAGAGATATCGTGTTTAAAGGCTCTATACATATACGTAAACGATATTGACGATAGTGAAACGAAATTGACGATTTTTAGATTTTTTTTCTGTATGTTTGTATGTATGTATGTATGTATGTATGTATGTATGTATGTACGTATGTACGTATGTATGTATGTACGTATGTATGTATGTATGTATGTATGTATGTATGTATGTATGTATGTATGTATGTATGTATGTACGTACGTACGTACGTACGTACGTACGTACGTATGTATGTATGTATGATGATGATATAAGCAGTCACAGGTGTTAAATGTGCGCTTGTGTTAAATATTTTATTTATTTCAAATTTTAAAAAATTAAAGGGTTCCTCCTCAATTTAGCATAGCGTTTTTATGATAACAGAGTATTTGTATACAAATAACAATAATAATTATAAAATAAAGTCATTACTTAATTCTTACCACAAATCTATAATAAATAATCTAGTAATCTCTAAAAATATTTGAGACAGAAATAAATTCAAGAAACAATCCATGGAATCTTTTAAAGTACCTACGTCTCGTCTACATCCTTTGTATATTGATTTACAGAAATCGTTTCTTCCGCGAAGTCAAAACAAAATTTCCTTCGCCAAAGATCTCCAAGCTCGAAACGCGGAAGGCCTTTGCAAACAATTCTTTATTTACTTGATATAGATCAGTGGTTTTTTTAAAAAAAACTACTGTTAACGGCATTTTGTGAAACTTTTTGTCACCGGGTCTTTTTAGACTAATTTGACCCTGCTGAACACGATTCTGCCCGGTGTCATCCCCTCCCCCGCTCCCTTCCCCCCCTTTCCTCCCCAAACGTGTCCCGATCTGCGGTTTTTTCAATTTATTTCGGAATCTATTAGAGATTAAAAAAAACTGTCAATGACAAAAACAATCTGCACTAAATTCTCTACAAAATGTGTATATAAATAATTTGAGAGACATAATAACTTAAGAAATAATGTGTGTCGAAACTATGTAAATTTTTATTTTTTTCAACATTTTTGTATTTGCTGTTAATTTATCCAAAAACAAACGAAGATGTGATAAAGTAGTTCAGGAGTGAATTATTCTTGATACTTTTAGCTACAAAACAAGACCTTACTTACCCTCGTACGAGTATTCGTTCACGATTTATAGGTCGTAGCGCAGACGCCGCCCATGAATCTCAAGTACTTACACTATGCTCGATACATCACATAGACACGTATATACTTAAAATAACTACTTTTTATAAACATTTCGTCATCATCATCTCAGTCAAATGACTTCCACTGCTGTACTTAAAGTTTTACTGAAGAAAACGGGAGACCACGAAGAACCAGACACAAGGCTGGTAGGTAGTACAGCCTTGTGCCATCATCCACAGATGTTTGGAGGCAATCATCCCCCAATGATGTAGAAGTAAGAAAAAGTTATCAGAACCCCTCACTAATACAATAACGCCCTCAAACGGACTGTTCAAGCTATCAGCCTTGTGTCTGTTTCTTCGTGGTCTCCGATTTTCTTTAGTAAAAATTAAAGTCCAACAGTGAAAGTCATTTGACTGAGATGATGACGATGACGAAATGTTTATAAAAATAGTTATTTTAAGTAGGTACGTGATGTATCGAACATAGTGTAGGTACTTGAGTATCGTGCGCGGCATGGCAGCGTCTGCGCTACAACCTATAAATCGTGAACGAATACTCGTATGAGGGTAAATTAGGTCTTGTTTCGTAGGTAAATGTATGAAGAATAATTCACTTCTTAGCTATTTTATCACAGCGTCGATTGTTTTTCGATAAATTAACTGCAAATACAAAAATGTTAAAAAAAATATATTTGTATAGGTTGGTCAGACATTATTTCTTAAGTTATTACGCCTGTCAGATGATTTATATACGAATATTTTAGAGAATTTAATGCACATTATTTTTGTAATGGTCAGTTTTCTTATATCTCTAATAATTCCGAAATAAATTGAAAAAACCGCAGATCGGGACACGTTTGGGGAGGAAAGGGGGGGAAGGGAGCGGGGGAGGGGATGACACCGGGCAGAATCGTGTTCAGCAGGGTCAAATTAGTTTAAAAAGTCCCGGTGACAAATAGTTTCACTGAATTCCGTTAACTGTTGAAAGCAGGCGCTTTTTGAGATTTTTCCGAAAGTCTAATGGCTGCGTCTGCGTTACGACCTATAAATCGTGAACGAATACTCGTACGAGGGTAAGTAAGGTCTTGTTTTTTAGCTAAAAGTATCAAGAATAATTCACTCCTTAACTACTTTATCACATCTTCGTTTGTTTTTAGATAAATTAACAGCAAATACAAAAATGTTGAAAAAAAATAAAAATTTACATAGTTTCGACACACATTACTTCTTAGGTTATTATGTCTATCAAATTATTTATATACACATTTTGTAGAGAATTTAGTGCAGATTGTTTTTGTCATTGACAATTTTCTTTTATCTCTAATAGATTCCGAAATAAATTGAAAAAACCGCAAATCGGGACACGTTTGGGGAGGAAAGGGGGGGAAGGGAGCGGGGGAGGGGTTGACACCGGGCAGAATCGTGATCAGCAAGCTCGAATTAGTCTAAAAAGACCCGGTGACAAAAAGTTTCACTAAATGCCGTTAACCGTTGAAAGCAGGCGTCTTTTGAGATTCCACCGCCGGTCTAATATGGAAATTGTGCTACGCGCAGTAGCAAGCTTGAATGCTTTTTGTACGTTCAACATTTGTTTAGGAAAAGCAAAATTTATTTTTTCTTTGTAAAAATGAGCCATATACCTACTACTACGAATCCACTAATAAGAGATTTTCCGAGCCTTGATAGCCTTACCTGGGATCTAGAACTATGAGAAAGACTGGTTAAGTCTTACCAATATATTTTTTTATGTTAAGGCTACGGCAGTAGGATTAAGGATAAGAAATTGGAAATCCCTTTTATCCTTAATTTCTTAAGTTCAGTGCTTTTTCCCCATACAAAAAGTGCCCAATGTGCCTAAAGAAGTTTTCACTACAATAATATACAAGTATCATTGAGAAACTACTCGATTGACAAACAGTTTACAGGCGCATTCTGTGAAACCATCGTTTTACACGAGACAAAACGATCAAGTCGAAGTCAAAGTGAATGAGAAATGATAGCAATTTGACGTTGATGTTCTCGTGATACGGTACTCGTATAATGTTTGCGCGCTCTACTTTCGAGTTTTCGATGAAAGGAAAAAGCATTATATGCGTAATGCGAAAGACACGTTGGATATTTTTTTTACTATACATTTTATTTAGTACTAGCTGACGCCCGCGACTTCGTCCGCGTTTAAAAAGGAAAAAGTAGCCTATCCTGTGTCCCGTACGTCTAAATGTTTATGTACCAAGTTTCATGAAAATCAGTTGATTCGTTTAAGAGTTATGGAGGAACATACATACTTACATACATACAGAAAAAATTCTAAAAATGGTCAATTTAGTTTCAGTATCATGTATAGAGCCTATAACAAGCCTATAAACACGATATCTCTGAAAACAAAGTAACTTACTCCATGACCAACCCTTACAGATTTATTATTAGTATTGATTTTGCTAAAATACTATCACAAAAATAAGTACGTTTCAAAATTAACAACATCACACTTTCATGAACCATTTTCGGATATAAGGTTTAGTTCGTTTTTATATTTATATTTGTTCATGTTGTTTATATTTTTGGACAGGTTTCGGATATTCTCCGGATATTCGGATTGGACAGGTCCACGCTATGCCTCGTTTTAGTCTTTAGCCACCTTTCTTCCGAGCATTAAATAGCCTAATAGCTATAACCTTTCATTAGAAATGGGTCATCAAATGCATAAAGACTACAAAAGCAAATGAAAAATCCAATGTCTAACAAAATTATATGAGCAATAATCTGAATAAAAGTTTTAACGCTTAAGAAAAAGGGGTGCTAGTGAAGTCGCAGGAAAAACCTAGTTATGCATAAAAATTGATTTATCCGACTCCTCTTGAATGAATCCCCAGATATATACCCGGTTATAGTGAGGTGAGGTGCAGATAGATGATAAATGAATTAGATGTTGAGGTTAGGTAGACAGTAGTTGCAAGATTGAGAGTTAGAGAATACCTTAACAATGTTGGTTCGTGAGGAATTATTCATAAGGGTGCTAAGCTCCTAAGGATAATTCAATCAAATCACTTCGACAGTGAATATTATGTCTATTGGTTTAATTTATCCTTACCCAATGTTGAGCTGGCTTTGAAATTAATTTGATATATATATCGAAACATTTATATTTAACATCTTAATTAGTTACTATATATTATTATGTAATTGAAAATATAGTTTCTTTGTCAATATTAAATGAAGGCTTGTTTCGACGTTTGAACAAATCTATTATACTTATTTGAGCTTCTCTTATTTAGTTTGTTTTTGAAAATGTCCAAAAAATGTTTTAATAAAATTTATTTACAGTCCAACTGGCCTTTCTATAAACATGCAACACTATACATAAAAAATTGTCGGATGTGTATTATAACACAAATATTTTTTTAACCTTGTGCTGTCATTTTGATTTTTACTTATTAAATACAATTAAAAAAGTAATCCTTTAATTTAACTTTAAGATTTATTGTTTAAACAATAAAAAAATCTGTTTACATTATGACCTAACAACTTAATTAGTGCCCTACGAGTTTTATGTTTATCGATTCGAAGAATATTTGCTGGTCTCATTTCTGACGAAACTCGTTCTACATATTGTATTGTGTACGAGTATTGAATCAATTTAAAAAAAATGAAAGTGGGTACGTAAACAAACAATAACTTTTAATGTCAACAGAATTGCTGGCCAAATCTTATCAGGTTTAATGGTTTCAATAATAAAAACAAACGTAATCAAAAACAAGAACAGCCATCCAAAAAAGTTGTCGGTAACGCGAGCAGTTCCCAATGACACCTCAGAATGAATAAACAAAGGTAAATTAAGACTTGCGTTTAAGGTTATAGGGTTCATTTTCGCTCGCATTTTTTCGTCGGCTTTACTTACGAAAGTAAGTGAATTTTTGTAAAATTCCCCTTCGAAGATATATTTGTAACTTTTGCTTAGCGCATTATCTATTTGAGAGACTGCTGACGTGG
Organism: Synanthedon formicaeformis; assembly: GCA_945859745.1. Taxonomy (NCBI): domain Eukaryota; kingdom Metazoa; phylum Arthropoda; class Insecta; order Lepidoptera; family Sesiidae; genus Synanthedon; species Synanthedon formicaeformis. The sequence goes on along the minus strand of OX243969.1, from coordinate 7,760,617 downwards.
GCGTCTCGCAGGCTTATGAAAAAATGTCGCAGGGAAAATTCGAATAAGCAAAGAATACAATAAAGAGAATAGAAGTCGCATTGAATGAGTGGTGGAATTATTTTTACAAATACAAACAAGATTTGTACGTTATGTATTATATAAGTCATGTATTATATGAATAAATAAATATCTTCACACATTCCACACAGCACCATCTAAGTTCCACACTAAGAACTAGGCTTGTATTATAAATAGAATACTAGACAGTTGATATACTACATAGGGTCCTTTTCATCCATGACTCAGGTGCAAAAGCAAATGTTAGCACATAAACATTTTTCCCCTAGCGGGATTCGAACCTGCGACCGTTTGGTTAACCTAACAACTAGGGTTATTTTAGCCACCACACCAAACGTGTCGACAAAATGTCATGTATAAAAATTATTTTATGATGATTACTTAGGAATTCAAATGGTATTTTACAGGAGAACATCACATATGATGGAACTTTGTGTATTCCCAAGGTGTGTCAGACCCTTTTTCTCTATGAACTCACTTTGACCCTTAAGACCTGTGAACACTGTGTGACCCTTAAGAGAGTATTGTCTTGAGACAATGAATGATGCTGGAAATAAAGTCACTATTGGATTCGACTTATAATCACCATTACATAGAAGTTCTTTGTATTTTTGTATTATTGGTCCATATTGTTTTCAGTGATACCCCAATCATTTATCTATACCTATAAAATACTAAGTCTAGGAAGCTGAAATTTGGAACATAATATAGGTTTTTTTATAACGTAAATATCCGCTAAGAAAAGTCAATTTTGAACGAAGCCGAGGACGACCCACTAGTGCATACAATAAAATGTAATTTAATTGAAATAAACTGCATGTGGTGTATTCAGCTGACACAACGTGTGTAATAAATAATACAATTATACAAAAGTGTCTACTTTATTTTACGAGTATGACATTCTTCAATATTACGGTAGTATAAATTCGGTCTTGTTTTTAACGAAGAAAGTAATAAAATTTTGTGCATTTTTTTACTTTATTGCGGTTCCTTTAACCGAGTTATTTCAAGTGTTCGTAAAAATTTCCGATCAATATAAATGTTAAAACAAGTTTGAAATAAAGAAGTAAATACCTAAGCAACTTTTATATTTTCACGATACAGTAATGCAAAAATAATAAGAAAAATAAATAAATATTATGAGCTAAGTATTATACTAATCACAACTCGGTTTAAGACCACCACAAGTTTTAAATTAATATTAACATTGTCTATCTACAGATACTTATGTCTATTAATAATTTTGTCTATTAATATTGACTACCAATAATTTGACCAAACATATTATAGACAACAAATGAAAAAAAAAACTTTAATTCGCTTAAGTTATAAATGGTTAATTCCCATAATTAAGAATTTAAAACTGTTGTTGAATTTTAATTTTTTTTAGAACAAATAAAATAATTGAACATGAAAATTTAAAAGTTAAACCAATAAAAGTTTTATTGGTGTAGTACAGTGAAGTAGATCACCATAGATAAATAGATTCGTTTGAATTGTTACGACGCCAATATACAAACAGAATATTTCATGTATGCCACCTCATAATCTGGAACAAAATCATAAACCTTTAGGGTCATATCATATCAAGGGCTATAAATATGGAAATTGAATGGAACGGCTAATAGCGGGGACCCAACACACTGGGATCAAAATTATAATCCATGCGTAAATGTATAACTGCACTTGCGTGCCCAACTATGTGCAATTATTTTAAAGGCCCTATTATATCATTTGCTCCTATATAAGGGTATGTTTTGAATTAATAAAATTATAATATTAATTGCTTTGAAGTGAGCTTAAGAGGCCACTTTCAAACTCGAGCCACTTACCAACTCAATTCCTTGATCACTCATTAATTATTGGTTGTAGCAATACATAAAAAAACATGACATTTCTGAGATATAATATTAAGGTTTGGATGGAAACAAAAAGCTGTGTGCAAAATTTGTGTCATTTTCGCGGGTTCGATTCTTGACTGACGATTACCTACTGACTTAAAGCTATAAATGATGTTTCATAACATCCTAGCTTAGCTATTACATTTAAAATTGCGTTGTCAATAGCTACAATCTATAAAAAAGTTTTTTTTTTTAATAATAGAATTGCTGGTAGTTTTATTATTTTCGCGAGTTCAATAAGTGTTATGTGTTTTGCAAATGTTTTGTGTCGGATTCTGTCTGTCTGTCTCATTATAGTAAGCTGAGACAAAAAAATGTCCCAAATACCTATTACTTAATAATACTTAATATCAAATCAATCTTAATAAAATAAAGGACGTTATAGTTTAAAAAATTACTGACCAGTTATAGGGTCTTTTCAGACGGACTACAATTATATTGCAAGTCAGCTGGAAAATTGCATTTTGGTTAAGGTTTTGTTGCAGTTGATAAAAGCTCACGGAAACTGTCAACTTTCAGTTCTGACGGAAGTCTAATGCAGTTAAATCGAATATGCAGCTGGCGTAAGGTAGACTTTTGCAGCTATACTAAACTAAACTAAGTATACTTTTTCATACTAAATTTTCTTTTACTTTTGCAGCTTCACTATAAAGATCAACCTAAACACAGATCCTCTAAAGAAACCAAATTATTTGTTTTTTTCTTGTATTAGAAATGAGTTAGTACAAGTGACAAACTCGAAGGTTTTGGTGCTATGCATCGAAATACTACAATGGAATTTGCGTCACAAGTGCCAAAGGGGCACATAAAAAGAACGCCTTTGACAGAATCATGGCGGACTCTTGCCTTCACGCGTCAATGGTAAAAGGTAGTTACGATCAACTTCTACTATTTCATTTAAAACTAATGGGTTCACGTAAAGTCACATTTTCTTTAAATTACGTAATTATTATTATGTTTGTTGTTATAAATGACAGTTCATGCTCTAAGCATACATATGTCACTTTTAAATGTTCCATAAAATTCGTTGTGTTTTGTATGGCACGCGGGTTCCATGTTGTAGTAATTTGATGGTGCTATGGTAAGTTTTTGATATGTGAGTACCTAAGATATGCCAGGCAGATCCACATATTTAAAATAACTGTTTAAAAAGTTCAACAAAATGTTTTTTTAATAATAATATAAAATACCGATATTTTTGAACACAAAAAATGTTTTATTTTGCAAGTTTGCAAATTACTTTAATATTTCTGGCTTTTTATTTCAATTTTATTTTCAATTTAATTCGCTTTTTAAAAGTTTTATTTCAAACAACAATCTGAATCATGAAAAAATAACATCGATACCACTTCCATTCCATGGTCATTCCATGGGAATTGCACTGCTGGAGTGAAACTTTTTTAAATCAGACCTTAAGTGTCGTGCGAATCGAGCGAAACATTTTTAAAAAATCTGTAAAAAAGTAATATTTTTTTTATTCGTTGAATTGAGGCAATTGAACAACATTTATCTCTTAGAGCCATTAATCGGAATGTCTGTGCCCGATCACGTTCGTTGCCAATTGGATATTTTATTTTTATTTTCTTTTGAACGGCAAAGGTGTGGCGCGCCTGAGGACCACCGATTGCACCATCTGTACCGAATCCCCGCAGAATGAGTGACGTCTTTTTAAAAGCTTTACTTCATTTTCTGTGGAATTGGGAATTTTCGAAGCGATTCCTTACGGGAAACATTCCTTTTCTTTGGCTGCTAAGCTTGCAAGTGAAAAGATTTTATCGCTCCGCAATGTTCGTTCTCTCAATTTAAGTTTTTTTTTTGTATTTGTTTTCGCAACTGCCAGACGAGATTGTCTAGTAACTTGTTTCAACTTTAGTCTGTTCGTTGTTGTGAAAATTATTTTGAGCTAATATTATATTTCTTTATCCCTGTAGGAATTCTTTTGTAATGTGAAGAGAGAACTGACTTAAGGTAGAACTTTCTTTAATTAAGAATTTACAAGAAATAGACAACGCAAATGCTTTGAATTCGTTAACGTACGTAATAGAATATCCAAAACCAATTTGACTTTTATGGAAAAATATTTCAAAAACGGCTTATTGCGCGCACATATGAATTCTGTACCGATTAATAAGTATTGTTTATATATTTTTTTTGTAATTGTTCATCACATCCAAACACGAACAAACTATCATAATTTTATCACGGTCTAAACGTTTTCTGTTGTATTTTCTTCCTTAGACTGGTGTGAGACTTAGTTTTTAAACCTTTAATTAACCTAGTTTAAATAAGGTTAGACGCATTCTTTACGTTCAAGTTAAAATAGAACGTGTTAGACAAATCTTTTCAAGTTATTGCATTATTGTCTTCAATTTGAAATGCTTTGAGATACAGTTAACATTTCAGTGAACTTTAAATTTTCAGTCCATAATTGCAAGAGTAGTATATGATCACTGACAACTCACAACATGGACAGACCTTATCAAAACAGAAAGTGTTCCCTCACTGCGTACGCAATGCCAGTAATAAATTAGGGTTGGATAAGTCTCGCAAAGGTAGCGACCAACTTATCAGACGTTCCAACCACTCCGTCAGGAGTGTAGGTACTATACTTAAGAGTAAAATTTGATATTAATTACAAAATATAGCTTTAAAGAACTACTAAATCACTCTTTTTTACTTTTTTACTACTACTAAATCACTCGTCACATTCTCTTTCTGTCTTTTTCGTTTAATATCATTTTTCTTAATTTAATTTGTTCTAATTAAATTTAATTTAATTAGAACAAATTAAATTAAGAAAAAAATATATATATATACATAATTTTTCTTAATTTAGGCTATATAAACTGTTAACCGCCCTATTACAATTGCTGATAATCTACATTATTAGGTACGCAACTATAACTTTTAATTTCAAATAGTGAAAATAGAAATTGTTGATGTTGCATTTCATTAAATGAATACTATTCTGAAATTCAATAAAAGAGAGTGCTCTCTCGATTATAAACCGCGAACAGCTAGCCTAGCTAGCAATGAAATGAAAGGATCTATAATGTAGAACTTTATGAATGTGATTTACGTGTGTAATAGTAAAATAAAATGTGATAATGTTGTCATCATTAGAGTTAGGTGCAGTTCACAATGTGAAAGTTTCATAATGTTCGTATCTCGGGCACGACTGTTGTTAATTTTTAAAATATTACTATAAGTTAACTAATTAAGAGCGAGTATAAAGAGAAATAGCCAATCCTAGATTTGAATTTTATCTAAGTAAACAAAGTCTAATTTAATTAATTTTTTTAAATAGATAAATACATTATAAATGAAAGTGACGACTGTAACAGAAAACATAATATAATGAAATTTTCTCGATAGAAAAAAATCACCAAGTGAGCTCTCATTTCCATCGATTTTAGTTTTATTTTCAAAATGACACACATTACAAAGCTAAAAGTGTATCAGTAATTTCACTTTACATATTATCTAAGGCTGTATGTAACAATTTTTCATTTGACATTGTAGTTTACGAATAATTAATATCTAATACTTTTGGCACTTATAACATCTTTATTGAGCGAGATGCGCTATCTTCCGTCGCATGTTATGCGTAGTTGTACGTATTTTGTGTCACTGTCATGTCCAAGGGACCACGCGGGTGAAATTACAAATATTGTTTGCTTTATACCCACTCTTAATCTGTTTTTTTTTAATCCCTAAATACTAACGATTACATTATTTTAGATTCAGTTCTAATGGAACTTATATAGGCAGTGAATGCGAACGTAGCGTAGTCCATTCCTATTAGGAATTCTGAAATGAATCATACGCCAAACTCATTTACGAGATGTGCATGTAAACTATGCAGCAGCAAACTTAGTAATATTGACTCGTTTGGAGCTTAGGAAATGTATTGAATTTGCATTTCCAATCGGTGATGCTTTGTCTTTATTTACTCTGGCGCTTAATGCATCGACCGACGAATCATACGATGTGTGTATTAGTTTTAGGGCCTCTTACACAAACTACATGTAAAGTGTTGATTAGTTACTTTTAGAAATCATTTTCTGTTATATTGAATTATGCACTCGGTTTACTGCATCATTCGATAGCCGATTTTTATTAATTATTTTCTATTTAGTGTTTGGGACGTTTACCGTACAAACAAAGGTATATCAGCTAAATTATTCCCGGTTACCGGTGACTTTAAATGACAGTTTGGCCTAATTGACGTTTGTGAAATAGGCGCTAAGTGATACACACTATTCCATTTTATGTACAATCATTTTATGACTACGTCCGCGTAACTTTGTAAATTATATACTAAAACCTTCCTCGAGAACCACTCTATCCATTGGTGAAAACAGCTTGCAAATCGGTGCAGTAGTTTTTGAGTTTATCGCGAACAGACAGACAGGCAGACAGACGTGGCGGAGGATTTTGTTTTATAATATGTAGTGATGATACTTACTGAGCTTTCAATAACTGTCAAATAATTAGTCAAATAATTAGTAATTAGTCAAATAATTAGTAATTAGTCAAATAATTAGTAATTAGTCAAATAATTAATAATTAGTCAAATAATTAGTAATTAGTCAAATAATTAATAATTAGTCAAATAATTAGTAATTAGTCAAATAATTAATAATTAGTCAAATAATTAGTAATTAGTCAAATAATTAGAAGTCAAATAATTAACAACGGTGATGTTTGCGAACAAGTGACGTCGTTGGAATTCGTAGTCACATGACTCGAGTATAAAGAACAATATTGTGTTTTTTAAGTATTCTATTTATTTTAAATACTACCGTTTCGCGGCAAAATTATATCTATTTGAATACAGTCAACATATTTGGGATTTATATTAATTTGCATTTCTCTGTCTGTTTCTCCCAAATTAAAAAGTAAATACAATCTGATCTCATTAGTCACAGTTTGATGTAGGTAATCTGTTTTAATAATTACATATCAATACAGCAGTATCAACAGCTTATTAAAAGTTTCACTTGAGCCGTCCTTGACACACGTGCGGTGACCTATTTTTTGCGTGTGCGACAAGTAGGCCTTCAACTTGAGATATTAATACAAGCCTCGGATAAAGTATAGTATATCCCGCACTTCCATTAACATGAGAGCGCGAAACAATGGCTAGAGAACCAGAACCAAAGAAGTTCACACCGAAACTTTTCTCATTTCGTTTCACCTTGAGAAACCAATGCGTTATTAGAACACTGCGGCATTTTGGTACATATATGTGGTGATAGAGGTTCAGAACTTCAGATTATAACAATGCATCGGGCACAACATTACACAATAGTCAAAACAAAAAAAAACGAAACAAAACTCCTCCGCCCATTTATTTCAATTTTTTCAAATTCATTTATTTGCAGGCAATTGACTAGACCCATATTTTTAATTTTTTTTATACATTTAATTATAATCTATACAGTATTATATATTATTATAATTATATATATACAGTAATAAGATTATAGTACACGATAGAAAAGAAAAGAAAATAATAATAGAAAATAATATTAATTATAATAAGAATAAGAAAGTGCCTAAAAACTACAATCAACATGTCAACATGTTGGTTTTAATTTCGAATAATATACAGTATTTGATATGTACTTTTATATTTGCTTCAATAGTGGGAGGCAATGATGCAATTCAGAAAAATGAAAGGTGGGTTTTATTAAAGAATCCGTCATCCACCTTTCCCCTTTCTTGTTGAAATCGGGGGATACATAGTGATGCTTACAGCCAAAGATTCAAACCTATCATCTACATCCAAAATTTAATTACACCATTAGATCAAAGAAAATGCCAAATATATGTGGTATATTCGAATTCGTTTTATATATTTATATAATATACTCCTTACTCATCTTACTGTGGCGTAAAACAAACGCATTTGACTAGTACATTTATTCGTATATTGGATTTTCTTCCGGAAAATTGAGACGCTCCATTTGACGTTTGTGTTATTTTATATTTTTCCATCGCCTCAGCAATCAGTCACGTCACCGGCATAAAAATGCGAACAGAAAAAGGCTATGTACTCGTACGTCACGCTTTCTTAGAAATTGAAGCTTTAAAAATTCCTTATCACATGGTGGTTATGGTTTTCGGTATGGCACTGGAAGAGTAAAACAAAGAGGTGAGGCAGCTTCCCATTTCCATACATCATTTAAACATTAAAGGAAGGCTTGTGAACCTATATAATTTAGCGTGCGAAGCTGGGAACGATTCGCTAGTATATCGCACCTTCGGTAAGACAAGGGCTTAATTTACAATTTTTTTTAAATAAGTTAAACTTAAAATATATGCAGAAATGGTTTAAAAACATTATTAAATTAAAAAATATATTCACAAGACTATGGGGCTTATTTGATGAAGAATTGTTTAAAAGCAATATAAGCAGAAATGCAAAAAAATAACTTTAAATGGCTCTCCTGTAAAATTACAAAAAGTGCAGTTATCCCTTGTCTTACCGAAGGTGCGATATAATAAAATTACTAGGAATAGTATACTTTTCGCTTATTTATCATTATGGGGTCGTTTTAAAATTAACTATGAGGTTTCCCGTTAATTCAACATTTTTTATTATTATAATATTCTTATTTAATATTTATTGATTTAAGGTTGCTAAAGCAGTTGTTGAGCTTCATAAAAACACATTTATTCCTAAAAGGAATTTAATGAATTCTTCATATATTGCTTAGTTTAAAAAATTCAAAATCTAATCTGTGTGACGTACTACGGATGCCTGTTTCGCTAACATGCATCACAAATATGGGTAGATATTTATGTCTACATTAATATTACCTATTCCAAAACGAATTCCGGGTCAAATCTTGTTTAGATTATCCTTTCACAGATTCTCCCAAATACCACATTTGTCCCCTTTTTTAAGTTATTTTACGCAATATCGCTGTCAACGTGACTTGAGTTATTTTTATATCTATACCAAGACGAGTTTGTTTGAATGTTTGGTTGTACGCGCTAATCTCAGGAACTGGTTCGAATTGAAAAATTATTTTTGTGTTGGATAGTCCATTTATAGAAGGCTATAGGCTATAAGAGAACGCGGACGAAGTCGCGGGCACCAGAGGGCCTAGTGCGAGTTTTACTCGATCATACGCGTCGAGCGCGTAAACGTCAATTTGTATAGGAATGAAGCAGCGCCACCTAGTGGTTAACATGTACGTCTGCTTCATTCCCATACAAATTGACGTTTACGCGCTCGACGCGTTTGATCGAGTAAAACCATCAAAATACTACAACATGGAACCCGCGTGCCATACAAAACACTACGAATTTTATGAAACATTTAAAAGTGACATATACGTAGAGCATGAACTGTCTTTTAAAACAAAACAATCATAATAATAAGTACGTAATTTAAAGAAAATATGACTTTACGTCAACCCATTAGAGTTTAAAATGAAATAGTAGAAGTTGATCGTTACTACCTTTAACCATTGACGCGTGAAGGTGAGTCCGCCACGATTCTGTCAAAGGCGTTCTTTTTATGTGACGCTTTGGCATTTGTGACGCAAATTTCCATTGTAGTATTTCGATTATACTACTCGATTGAGTAAAACTCGCACTAGGTCCACAGCTAGTTTATAATATTAATATGGAGTATGGATAGATAGGACTATTTGAATCTTGCGGCACGTAAAGATCGCTGCTTATATTAAATTTTTTGCCTTAATTATAGGCACAACTTATAACATTAGATATCTAAAAGTCCCGTCAAAAGTTTCGGAGATTAGCCTGAACAAACACAGATAAAAATTTTGATTTTTTTGTTATAGTGGGTACCGTATATAGTTTGATATAAATACAGTTAGTAAAAAGTGTAGATAGTATAGATATAGATCAAACAAATTGCTATAAAATGTTATCGATTTAATAAATACTAGGCTGTTGCACGCGACTTCGTCCGCGTAACTTTATAAAACATATCCTGTGCTACTCGCTGAAAACATAGCTTCCCAACAGTGAAAGAATTTTTCAAATCGGTCCAGTAGTTTCAGAGCCTATTCAATGCAAACAAACAAACAAACAATCAAATCTTTCCTCTATATAATATTAAAATATACTTTACATCATAAAAAATATAATGTTTATTTAACGGTCTCTATTTAGTTATTCGACGAATATAATATAATTCTAATTAGACACCCGATGAGAGAAGCCACTATAATAATGTTAAAGCAACTTATGACTTAATTTATGTTCTCAAGTTTTAGGATCCCGCTAATTTGATTTATTACGTTGCTGTAATTACCGCGGTGATTTTAATAATTACTTTGCGTTCGTGAATAATGTGTGAAACCTCTTTGGAAATATACTCGTATTATCGATTTTGATACTAGGTATAACCTGTATAAGAACATAGACTTCGGTTTAGGGGCCTCTGTTACCATCTGTCAAGTAGGCTAACCGTCATTTAAAGTCACCGGTCACCAGGGATAATGGAGCTGAATACTCGTACCATTGTTTGTACGGTAAGAGTCCCAAATATTAAAAAGAAAATAACAATAAAAATTCGCCTATCGAAGGATGCAGTAAACCGAGTGCATAATTTAATAAAACATAAAAATATTTCTAAAAGTAACTTATCAACACTTTTACTTGTAGTAGGTGAAAGAGGTCCTTACTTTAATATTTTGCCGGTTCTTGATTAACAAAACTGCGACAGTGCTATTAAGTCGGTGCAGATTTATTTAGTTTTTATGTTCAATTGTACAGAATCACCTATTAATTGTCTTGTGAAATAATAGTTAAAAAAGAAACATGATAACTTGCCGGTTAAATTATAATGATAGTCTAGTAAGAATAGTTATTTTCATTGCACATTTTTGCAAGGCGTTGGAAATGGTCCTTCGGGAACAGTAGTTACGTCTTTTTTTAATGATAGATATTCTATGTCCTTATCTATATTCTTTACAACGTGTATGCAAAATTTCAAGATGACCGGTTGAGTAGTTATGGCGTGAAAAGTTAATAGACAGAACGTGGTCATCTCTGCCCATCCCTTTAGCAGTAAGCGTAAAATTTTGTGATGAATAAGACGTTCATAAAGTTTGAAGTCCTCCAGAACAATTCCATAATGTTCACCTTTGGCTAATGGAAATTTCACGTTGCCGCTCCGCGTTGAAACAACTCACGGTACGGGAACGCAGGCGATTTAGGATTCTTAATTTCGTTTACTCCGCTCTCGTTCAACCTTTTGCCCGGTTGTATTTGGAAAGCAATTTCTATTATCTTGGTGGTGGTAATTTTCTTCGTGAACTGGGGGCCTAGCCAAGATACAAACGCTTCATTGCTAAATTCGGAAACGAAGAGAGAACGCTAAAAAAAGGCTTGGTGATTGGTTGTTGTAACGCCCAAATAAAATTTTGACCAATTACAAAGTTTTCTCTCAGCGTTCCCTCTTCGTTTTCTAAGTACGCAACGAAGCGTTTGCATCTTAGCTAAGGGCCCTGTACAACAATCAACTAAATATATGTTTTCTTTTTTTTTTGAGTATTTTCATATATACCTAAGCCCGGGGTATGAAAATGTATGGGAGTAAAATCAAACGTGACGTTACGCGTTACAGACTACAATATATATTTCTTCTGTGTTTTAATTCAGTCTTCACTTATGGATAGAGGGATAATCAGGAATGGTCTGCATGTAAAAAAAAATTGGTCCCGGACGAAGTCGCGGGCACCCACTAGTAATACATATAATATAATACAGTCATATAATATATTATATTAATACCTTTAACTATATTTATTAAATTATTTATATATCGTTCGTAAAGAGTAAACTCCAGTCGTGCGTCGGAGCTGACACACCCCCTTTTTTTTTCAATGTAATGGACGAAATAGACGATCAAGCGTTTGGCGTGACGACAAAATGACGTGAGGCAACGGCGCCGATTTTACATACAGTTTTTGACATCAAGCCATCAGTTTTTACCATTCACGATCAAATTTTGGCTTCACGCCAGTTAATTTGACGCGATGGACTGACCGTGTATTTGATCCATAAAGTTTGTCAAACAGGCTGACATTTGATGGTAGGTGGCTGTCGTCGCCTATTTCGTAATAGTAGCAACTTCACAGGTGCTACTGGTGTGCTTCTGGCCGTAGTAATTAAAGACAATTAAGACCCTTACTCACTCACTGAAACATAACAGCATATTTTTAACTGTGGTCTTCTGTAAGTTTGATATTAAGTTAAAAGCTTATAATTAAGCCCAATTAAATACTATTCAAAGAGCCTTATTGAAATTTCATTAACTTATGTAACTGTTACTAAATGCCTTAATCGCACACATAATATATGAAGGTGCTAATAAATTTAATAAGATTTATAAGGTCCTCATTAAAGCCTGTATGCGGACAGCTTTTCTTAATAAGAAGTCATCCTTTAAACTATGTATGGCGTCTTGAAATCTTAATATATAAAAGGCGATGTGTGTGTGTATGTTTCCTATGGACTCCAAAACCGCGGAATTTGATGAAACTTTCAGACAATTAGTCCAACGGATAATCCTGTGAAATTTGGTAGCGATCGGACGCGGGCGAAGCCGGGAGCGGGTCGCTAGTTATTAATATTAATAACAGATAGAATGATTTTGTCAAGAGTTCATAAACTATAGGATAGACATACTATTTGGTAACTGGAAATTCGGGGTTTGTGCATTTTTAGGGAAGTGGACTTTGGGGAAATAGACGTTCGGGGAATTAGACGGTCAGGGAATGATCGTTTAGGGAAATAGACCCAAATGGACCGAGTGGACGTTTCGGTAATAAGACTCAACGAACTTGAGGGAAATAAACATTGTATCCTGTAAAGACACTTTTCATATTGTGTCACTTTTCATATTCACAGCATATTTTCTCAATTTTCACATATCAAAAGCAAAGGGAATGCTCTTTACCTTGTTAAAAGTTAAACATGAAACCTATTTTATGTGTGTAAAATGGAAATGTGTAGAATTTTCCGAGGATTTTATGTGCGTTCGTTATTTACGAATGTGAGGACAGTCGCAGACCGCAATGTGGTGTAATGCGGGCGCAACGACTCGCCAGGGACGAAGTAACACCTGTGGTCTATAGTTATATTTACACAATATGTTATGTAAATATAACTATAGATCATCGAGTGGATATCATTAGTGAAGCATTTCCGCAACGCAACGAAATAGTATTTTAAAATAAAAAAGCAAATGTGTGCTGTAATCTAATATAAATATTTTTGCCATACAGAACGAAAATTCAGTTCTTTTTTATATAAACCATTTTTGTGCTACTCTTGCGTTAAGTCCATAAATATCACAACTTTTTTTACATTTTTCCCTTTTTTGAAATAAATAAATTCTTCGTCAGATTCACTACATTTTGGCGGACAGTAAAACAACGGTATCAAAACAAGCCATATACAAACAGTACAACCAAAGATATTTTACTACAACTTTTTACTTTTTTCCTACCAAGAGAAAACAACTAAGTATAACTTTGTTATAACTTATATTTCTTTGTTATGAAATAACTTGACCACCAAATGCAATTTTTTCTACATATTAAATACTATTTTTTTTTTCATTTTTCGCTCATTCCATTACTATAAACCGCATCCAAAAAGAAAGAAAAAGTTGCGTTCTAGAAAAAATTTACATGGAAATAGACAGATACGGACACCGACTTTATGTATTTGATAAATTTTGTTTCAAAATTTTCCACACTTTCAGTTGGGTGTATATAACTTGTTTAAATTAGAATATTCCAATTTATTTTAACAATAGCAATGAAATTTAGGTGAAACGGCTGACTTAATTATTTCTGGAACCAATTTATTGAAACTCTGAATTAAACAAATGAATTGCTTATTACAACAAAAGGTATCTTACCAATAGAAAGGTAAGAGATTATAATTGTATTTGTACTTATAATACAAATTACTATATAACTGTCACAAACCTACACATACTCAAGTTTGTGCTTTTTTTTTTTAATTTGTGTTGTTTACTTGTACTTTTTTTCTATTTAATATTTATATTCTATTGCTTTTTTTTCTTGTTTAATTAATTAATAAAATACATAATTATAGCGTATTTTTGAAACTTATCGAAAAAAAAAAATTTTACAGCATCTCAGTTATAAGTTGGTATATTATGTTAACGTAACTTTGTTTAAACTTATATAAGCTTAACCTTAAGCTTCGCCCTAGTGCCAACAAATGTGTTTGTATACATATAACTAGTAACCAAAAACTATGTCGACAATTAAGTATGGCAATTAAGTTACATTTATATTTATTGATAATATTAGAAAATAAAAGAATGTATAAACATTAATTTCAAATTGAATTTTTTAAATATTTCAACATATTCACTCAGCAATGGAAACCTTATGTCAACTGTTAAATCAGTTAAGCTCTTCTAGGTTGCCTGTCAGACACAAGCGTATTAGATTTAAAAGTCCTGCAATATTTTTAAAATTCAATGCCTCGCTCCGACGAATTCTTTTCGTGGAATAGACAGAATGGGAGCCTACATTCTAATCTCGTTTTCATCACAGTTAAACTACGCTGTCTTGCACCCAAATTGAGTTGTGAATGTACTAAATTTATGTAAGTTTTTTTTAAAATAAGTTTTTAAAAAATCTTAACAATCTGTTGACGAAGTTAAACTTTGGGGCTAGATGACGCAGTGCACATGTACCAACATTGTTTTATCATGTTATGTAACAACATTATGAACTAATGTTTTATCTGGAATTAACTAACTTATCTTGAACTACATTTTTTTGCAAAACTGTGTGAGAAATCAAATATTAGGCTTAAATAAATTCTATTATATTTCTATCTGAAATAAGTACCGTACCTAATTATTATATTTGCTTTAAGTTTTCGTTGAATTCTAAACTAAGAATCAAAATAATAGTGCTTAGATTGAGCATTTGCATGTATATTATTTGTTTGCAAATTTGCAAACTAATTTATTCAGGAAGTTAACCATGCACCCGACTTGCTATGGCTTGAGGTTTAGATAACAGTAACTAAGTGAGCCCATATCAACGTGAGTGCATCGCGGTCTTATGGGATCTAGTGATGTGATCACAATAAAATGAGTATTGTACATCTTCAGTCACAACTACTTTCTTCCCTCAACATTTTTATCCAGCTTCTTTGCCTTTCTGGCTCAAAAGATGTCACATTCTCTAGGGACGGACAGTTGTGCCAATGTGTCAATGAGAATCATACTCTTTCTGTAAACAATGAGGAAGGTACTAAAACATCTTATTTAGAATCTACATACTTTAGGCATTTTTAACGAGGTAGAAATCTTGGAAAAATTAGGAACCCTAAGTTATTCATAAAATAATTTATTCATTAAATCGACTACGAAAACAACAACGTGAGAGTCGCTTTAGAAGAGTCGAATTAACTCTTTCTAAAGCGATCACAACACTATAGATGCAATCTCTGGTGAGTGCAAGTGCATTCACTCAGATCTTGTAAACGACGTGTTTGTACGGTTTGATTAATCTTTAAGAAATTCTTAAATTGACAATGAGACAATATTAACCTAGTACCTCCTAATGATTATATTTGGTATTTTAACTGGTATTTTTTTTAATTAATTTTTGGTTTCACGTAAAGATTAAAGCAAATGTTGCCTCATTTGTTTGGTGGCTACCTCCCTACATACGAGCATAGCACAGAGATGAAGCATGCACTGATAATAAGAAGGGTTGCTAAAATTTAAGTATGTCAAATTATAATAGTCGCGGGCACAGCTAATAGTTTATATAAACCATATAACTATAGATCAAGCTGCAGAGATTTGGTGTGAGCATTTTGTGTAAAAAGTCTTAGAAAAAAACCAACTGCGCTATTGTGTAAAGAATAGTTTCATATAATATACTGACATGTTTTCCACTCGAGTTTATTATTTATAACATTGTTATTAACAATTTTATGGAACTCCTCGTGTTTTCGTTCTCTACAAATTGTCTGTTGATATCATCGTGATTACCGTGATAGTTTCAATTTTATAAGCAAAAAAACTAAAAGAACAGCGATTTTTTTCATAAAATTGTTAATAACAATGTTATAAATAATAAACTGGAGTGAAAAACATGTCACTATATCATATGAAACTATTCTTCACACAATAGCGCAGTTGGTTTTTTTCTAAAGACTTTTTACATGTCAAAACCTA
Organism: Synanthedon formicaeformis; assembly: GCA_945859745.1. Taxonomy (NCBI): domain Eukaryota; kingdom Metazoa; phylum Arthropoda; class Insecta; order Lepidoptera; family Sesiidae; genus Synanthedon; species Synanthedon formicaeformis. Next base: position 7,744,420 of record OX243969.1, on the reverse strand, counting down.
GGTAGATTGGCGTACTAGCATACAGTAGAAACCGGATATAACGACTTCGGTTATAACGACATATCGGTTACAGCGACCAAATGGCAAGGTCCCTGTTGAATGCCTATAAAGATTTAATATTGCTTATAATGACTATCCGTTTATTACGACCAATTTTTGTATTCCCTTGCAGGTCGCTATAACCGATTTTCACTGTATTTACATTTTATATATGGGTCTGCACGCAAGTGTTTATCTTACCTTAACTTTTAGATAGACATGCAGGTTCAAGTGGGTAACGTATATTCGGATATTGGCAATTCGGCAAATGGCACTGCAGTATTTTTTACAGCAGTGACAATGTAGTGGGCGTCGAGGCCAATAAATGTATTCGGCATTTAGTAGCAAAGTTCACATTGGGCCATAAAAAGCTTCTGCGTAATTACAGGGATTACAACTCCAGTGCTAAAATGAATGGGCGTCGTTTCTTTGTTCACCCAATGATAATGGCCCACTTTAGGAATTTCCGACGTGCCTACTAACAAATGTTTAACGTCCACCAAAGATGGATGCTAGAGACCAAGTGTTTTGCATCGGACTACTTTGTAACTTGAACTTTAAACGAGCCATAAAATGGAACACACCACACACCCCTTTGCAGCTGTTTGTACTTTCCTACAGCTGCTGCGTTATCCAAATAAAATTCGCCGGTTACACGAAAACAGTCCTTTTCTGGATGAAAGATATTCTATGTCAATGAGGTGACGATTGTGCAAAATTTCAATGGAAATTATGACCGGTTGAGTAGTTGAAGCATAACAAGAAACTCAAAAAGTTAAAATTATCATTGTTATCTTTATAACTCATATGAAAATTTTTAAGCTGCCTATAAAAACGACAAGGCATAGTAAATGTGGAGTATTTGATGGCGATAGTGTCTCCTCTCATTTCCTTTCACGCATTTTCCCTATACGCATGTCGATATATTCTTCCAAGTGCTCATTCCAAAGCCCATTAAACAAGGGAAGGCCATCATTGTAGCCATTTCAGCCGCTTAAGGCCAACAATGAAAGCATTTCGGAGGTTAAGCATATGTGAAATAGACACGTTATAGTGATACTTTTTTTTTCTTCTGACAATTTTACAACTATTTTTCTGTCGAAAGGCAGATAAATAAATTCCCAAATATGCTTTTAAAACATTAAACAAATAAATTAAAAATACAACAAGTAAATTTTGACGAGTCCAATGGACTCAATAAATGGAGTTCAATTCCTGGCAAGGTCAACTATGAAAATAACTTTTCAAAGTTGGCTCTGGTCTGGCTGGATCTGAAAAGTAGTGGCAGGGTACGTTTCGCAGTCATTGGGGCAGCCCGTCTAGCGACAGTAAACACCCCCTTACAAAAGACCTCTGTGAAATAACATCACGTGATCTGTTGTTTCGGTGAGTGATTAAGGGATGCCAGAGCCCATTTTCCCTAGCCTCTTATCCCTAATCCTAATATAGTCGGCATCCCACTTGCAGCGCCTGTTGCGTTGCTTGTATTATATGCGACGGCAGCCACCTACCATGAAGTGGAACGTCAGCCTGACTAAGGCTGGTTTTCGTGTCACGCTGACCGTCAGCGCTGACAGGCCAATATGTATTGGTGCTATGAAGAGTTTTAGAGTCGCCGACCGCCGTCCACGCGCCTCTGTCTTCAGTGAGCATTTTCGTGTCGCGCTGACCGCACGTGCCACAATCACAATCACAAAACGCTTCATAGCACCATACATATTGGCCTGTCAGCGGTGACGGGCAGCGTGACACGAAAACCAGCGTCTCGCGCTAACGCGCTGACAAGCTACGCACCGAGGCCTCGGCGCTGATGATCAGCGTAACACGAAAACAAGCCTAAAAGCTCTCAAGGAGAATGATTAATAATAATTACTAATTAAAGTATATTTTACTGTATAAAACACAGGATTTATACACAAAAAATGAACTAATTGTACCTAAATGAAAAAGAAATATTGAATTATTCATGAGCAAAAAAGTTCATTAATGAATTCAACTGAACGACAGCGTTTATATGGGCATGGTTTTATCCCATTTGCTCTGCTGAAGTTGTGACAATTTGCCTACAGGAAGTGCCGAGCGAACGGATGTAGCCAACTTCATATATATAGGTACTCGTACAGTTGTATCTGGATCATTATTATCTCGAAAAATGTTATGCCTTTTTTCTCCGTAAGGATTTTCCAATATGAAAAACATATCATTACGATATTTTTTCATGTAAATATATATATGATCATTCAATTCGGTTCATGTAGTCTAGAAAATCATACTAGCGACCCGCCAGCGGTTTCGCACGAAGTTGAAATTTTCAAAAAGTCCTTTAGCAGATTTTATAAATAAAGATTTAGGCTTTATGGCTCTCTTTTGTATTTCGACATAAGGCTCTGATAACTGTTATAAATAAACTTATTTTCATACACGTCTATATAATTCGGTTGTTGGAGGCTGAACAAATACTTCCATAATTTGTAATTAGAATAATAAAATTTATACTTCCCGAATTATTTATTTTAGGAAAAGCTCCTTTCCTGTCCAATTTATTTCACGGTAACGAGAGGCTTAACAATTCCAATTCTATCAATTAAATTATTTTATTAAATTAATTATATTTTTATTCTTAAACAAATTGAGAGGATATTTAAATTCAAGGTAGTGGAAGGAGAAATTCAATATATTCAGACCGAAGTATATTCAAATACACTTCAATGATATAATATAATATAATATATATAATATAATATAATATAATATAATATAATATAATATAATATAATATAATATAATATAATATAATATAATATAATATAATATAATATAATATAATATAATATAATATAATATAATATAATATAATATAATATAATATAATATAATATAATATAATATAATATAATATAATATACATTATAAAATAATCCATTTTAAATGTTTTTTGCGGTTTATGTTTATGTCTGAGCTGAAGCCCAAAATTACAATAAAATTCAACAGAGCATAAAGTTATATCTCTTATGTAATATGTCTTCATAGAAGAAAAGCACTGTCATTTAGTTTTCACGGTTTAGTTGGTACGATTGTTGTTATCGCACTTTTTATCTGTGACAACGAAAGCCTTATTAACTGTCGGGATTTTGCAGACAAATTTGTGTCATCTAAGTCTGGATTTTTAAAAAATATGTCTCTTGGACCTGGACACTATTTCTATCTGAAATTGTGTGAAATCGAAAAATCTAGATTTTTTTTAAAAAAAACCACCATATTATATCTTAAAATATAAGGTAACATTGGACAAGAAATATAATAATTAGCAAACGACATATTGAACAAATATTATTTCTTATAATTATTTATTATTGAAAAGTCAAAGTATATATTATAGTCTTAAAAACGCTCTACTCCTTGTTTCCCACGTTTGCATTCATTTTCTGCAAGTTATTATAATATATAGACAAACCTTTCTCATTTATCGCTTTTTTGATAAGTGAAAACCGAATAAAAAAAACATCCGGCAATATTTTCAGATTTAAGTCACATCACATCGTAAAAAATGTGCATCACTTGTTAGACGGGTGCGGGACAGCTCTAACAAAGTTATTATTATTATTTTCTTTTCTTTCACCTTGTATTAAATATCTTATTACTGTTGTATCAAGTATATAGTATAGTCATGTATAAAAATTTACTTTTATTTTATTTAATTAAGTACTGTTTAGTTAAATATTAACAACGAATGTGTAACCAAAAAAAAATATGTAAAATATGGGTCTAGTTACCTACCTGAAAATAAATGAATTTGAATTTGAATATTTATATTGTCGCCTGCAAAATATTGGCGCAAATTCAAAACATTAAAATTCTGCCAGCTTCTTATCCGATCTTCGAGTCATTTCTGGAACGCACATTTTTGAATGAATTTGAAGTTCCTCTAGCGTTTCAGTATTTATCTCGGACGTGTATACGATCGCGAAACATTCTCTTTTTACAGTTTTCATGTTCCCGGCAACAGAAAAAGATCACAAGTGACTAAGTCCAGCGAATAAGTGGCTAAGCTTCAGTGCTGAGCTGTCTCATTTTTGTACATTGAATAAAAATTATAAATTAAGAATTAAAAACCAATTAAACAACGTACCTAATTTAAAAATGACTAATAGAAAGAAATATTTGAATTCAATATAATATTTCGATATTCCAGGTATTTTTTAACATTTCTCTTTTGAATAAATGTAAAAATTGTGATTTGTTTCTAAACATAAAATACAAGTTAATAATCTCAACTAATGTTCTAAATGCGAATGTGAGTTTAAGTTTGTTTGTTGTAACTCCTAACGACTCAACCGATCATTAAAATTTTCATACACGTGCCTTAATGGATTGAAGCGTACCTTTAATCCAGAAAAAGTACTTTTGCCAAAAGAATTCATCTAAAAAAAAAAAATCAACGCTTCACAAAAATATTAGCAAAAAAGTTTGAATAAACATATTATAATATATTTTTAAACTTAAAAAAGGGGGCGAGGATGAAATCGCAGGTAATAGATTGTACAAGATACTTAGTTTTCTGAGAGCGTTCTGACTGCAGTCTGTTCTCAAACCTCATCACTGAAATTGCCTATCTGTCCTACGAGTCTATCCGAGTTAATGATGTGCAGATGTGTATCAAGATGATATATAAACATGGTATAATGTTAATCTTGACGTAAATGTTTGTGAGCCCTTGACTGTCCCACCGCAAGGGATACGAGACGAGCATAAATCACGAGTAAAAGCCTTCATTGTTGCCTCCACTGATAAAGGTTTCGTACGTGGTAATGGAATGTGAGAGAGGCATTAAACGGCGCCAACCACATTCCCACTGACCTGAGGGATTTTGCACGCTTCACGGTTACAAATCCATTATAAGTTCGGTAAACTAAAATGTTTTAAACGGTACTTGTGCTTAGTTTCAGTATAATTATAGCCAAATAGCCAGTCAATGAATTAAAATCAGTAAACTGACTTTGTTTCAATTTCGTGAGCCTTACACATTGTTAAAAGATAAAATCTAATATTATGTAGGTGTATTATTACTGTATCAATTAACTTCAGGACTTAGTTCCTCCTTTTTGTCCATTTCCATTTCCTTTTTTAACATTTCCAATCCATCCCAACAGGGTCCATAACAGTGGTCTTTATTTTTATATTATAACATCTTTGTACATTATGGTTTCGCAATAAATAATTGAATTGAAAAAAAAAAAGTTGTTCACACAAATCCAAAGTATACAAATAAAAAAATGTAGGTTATCTTTTTCCATGTTTACAGGAACTTACAGAAATAATTTTATAAAGTAAATGGAACTAAGATCGTTTCGAACTAAATTCTACTTTAGTTTAAAATATCGTAACGAGTGTATTGTGTCGACTTAGAAATTTTGGATTTTCTAGACACCTTCTATGGAACTATTAGTTCAGGTGTGATAATTATTTAATACAAAGACAGGAACTATATTATTAATTTTTTACTGCCTTACCTTATTACATATATTATAATAATATATAAGTTTGTACTATTCATTTTAATTTGATACCGTCATCTTGACAGAAAGGCAAGATAATCAAGTACAGTCGGGGTAAGAAAAGTTTCGTCACCTTAAAGTCGAAATTTGCTTGCACCCGGGCAAAATGTCAGTCATGCCAAAACTTATTTCAAACGTATGTCAGTTGTCTGCTTAATGCTTTAATGTATGTCAAATGTATGTTTGCTTAATGGTTTAATTTTAAAAAGAACTTAGTCTACGATTTTGATAAAGGAATGAATTTGAAAACTGACGAAGGTTTCGTACCTCGATTTTTTGTGGTATTGGTAACCAAGTATTAATATTATTAAAACATTTAAACGCGTTATACACCCTAATAAACATAGCACGAAAAAATACCCTTTGTTTTAAAATCTGAATTAGGATTTCGTGAACACAGGATCTCTTTTAATGAAGAGCCTGCGTGTAAATACTCGTGGACCGTGACGCTCGCCGCTATCGAGATTCGGGCGGCACGAAGGTAATCAAGGTAAATCCACAGTTATTTTAGGTTTATACATTTTACATTAAGATTAATTTGTGAAGAAAATATTTCAGCCACATTACATTATATAATACATATCGGGTGTATCAAGACTATGCGACATGAAGGGAAAGTACCTTCAATATCGGAGATAGGATATTTTGCTGAAAGAAGACTTTGTTATTTTTAAAAGTTAGTAATACTACATTTAAAGATTTTCTAAAAATTACTTGCTTCGTCTGGAAATCGAACCGACTTAAATGTGAAGAAAAAAATCCCCCGTATTTTTATGATGCCAATCGAAAGAATGGACAAAAAATAATAATTCTTCTTAAGTAGCATAGTATCTTAAAAAAAGGTATAACGTAAAATGTTTGATTCAAATTTTAAGAATATTATTTATTGCCAACGACAGCGTAATTTTTAGAAAATCTTTGAATACATTATTATTAACTTTTATTTAAGGTACTTTCTCTTCATGTCGCATAGTTTTGGGACGCCCTGTATACGTGCATAAACGCATATATTACGTTATGCATATATGCGTTACATGCACATATGCATAAGGTCTTATTGACGGTTTTCCCTCTCGTTAAAGAAATAACCAAGGTACTTACATATCTCATATTTTAATTTAAAAAAAAACTAGCTGACAAGCAAAATTTATTGGACTGTGGCAGCTGATGTGTAATTCCAGGCAATTTTAACAATTTTTCTCTTCATTTTGCCAACATTCCTCTGATTTCAAGGAATATTTAAAAACAAAAACATTGGACTAGACGTTCTAGAATTTTGCGCTTAACAATAAATTTTGTGACTCATTTTTGTTTATATAGAAGAGATACTCGTAGATAGAGATGGCATTTAAGTAGAAGATTTATTTCAATTATAAAACTCGGTCTAAAAACAAAACAAAACTCAACTTTTGTACACATTCGTCAGATTACGTACGTACTTAAGATTCTTAAGAAAAAAAAACATAAAGAAACGTAAAAGTATAAAATTAAATACATTTCTTATTCGAGTGATTTTTATACGAAGTAAAAGAAAGAGCAACAACTCTTAAGTGGACAACTTCCTTTCTCCAAATACTTAAAGCAAAACCGAATTTCTTTATTGACTTGGGAACAGTTATTAGGGGCCATGAAACAAAAATTACTCGAATTTAATGAGCATACGACGAACAACGACGTCTCTTTAAGGAAGCTGAATCGTGAACAGCTCATTCATTATTCATTTTCGATGGTTAATATTCTATTTGTAATGTTTTAAATTTACTTACCTTTACCCAAATGTTATACGAGATATTTAGATTTTATTATCATGTTGACGACTCATATGTCATCGACATCATGTGACGACTCGTTTGGTTTAGTGGCTAGTAATCCTAGCTGTTAACAAAACGGTCGCGGGTTCGAATCCCGCTAGGGGCAAATGTTTGTGTTAGCATTTTACCTTTGTACCTGTCATGGATGTTTTGTTTTATAATATGTATGTATTTACAAAAAAAAAAATTAATCTATGCAGTATATCAACTGTCTGGTATCCACAATACAAGCATTAGTTGCTTACTTAGGAACTGGATGGTGATGTGTGGAATGTGTGAAATATTTATTTATAAATATTTATATTTATAAAATATTTATGTTACAAGACTTAGGGCCTCTTTCACCATCTGTCATCAAACGACTGAACAGGATTTTTATAAATTACTAGTATTTACCCGCGTCTTTGTCCGTGTTCGATCGCTACCAAACTTCACAGGAACAATTTGACTGGACAACCGCTGGACTAATTTGAAGGTTTCATAAAATCGGTTCAGCGGTTTTGGAGTCTATAGTAGATATAAATACATACACACATCGCCTAAGAACTATCCCGATCACGTCAGCTTTCAAACAAAAAAATCGGATCGAAAAAAAAAACGATTTCACTGACACATTCACACGCATGCATCACACTTGAACACCCCGTTTTTGCGTCGAGCGTAGGGGGTTAAAAATAGATACAACTAATTTTCCCTAAATTCCTTTTATTAATTGAACAATTTGGTATTCCAACAATAACACAGTTATGTAATATTATACAAGGGAAACATTAGGAATGTACAGGGCAGGGACAACCATTATATAAATTTTAAATGGCGTTAAGCCGCAAGGTAGCGTTGGGAAGATTTAACTTACCTACCCTTTTCTACGTGTATATTCCACCGACATGGATTATTAAGAGGCGACCGAATGTGTTTCGTTATCGCAAAATGAACACGTAAATAAAATCAAAAGGTAAGCTGAAATGAAATTTTATAAAATTATAAAATTGTGTAGCAAAAAATTTATTAGTAAAATATAAACAATATCCTATAGTAGATAGAGGATGAATAGTCATAACACTCTTTTAAAAGTAAAGAAATATGTATTTTAATTATAATCTAAAAATATATTAAGATCGAACCAATGCTTAACTTTTCTATCCTTAATTTTATAAATGCGATGTGTTTTTTTTTTGTTTTTACCATTCACAACTTGACTACTCAACCGACCATCGTTAAATTTCGAATGCATATCAGGGGTACAAGAAAAATGCACCTTCTGTTCCCGTAGAATCAGTAAGAAAATATAAAAATAACAACAATTAACTATGAAATTGTTAATTTACAATAGTAAAACTGTGATACAATTTCAGTTACTGACGTAGGTATTAACCGTAAGCCATATTTATTACAATACATACTTTTATTTAAGCTAGGCCCGGGAAAATACTATTAGGTTTTCTGATAATATATAAAAAAATCGTGAAAACTGATGTTGAAAACCGATTAGATGCTAGAAATGCGGAAAGCAATTTAAAACTATATTATACTACTAGTTGGCGCCCGCGACTTCGTCCGCGTTGAAAAAAAAGTAGCCTATCCTGTGTCCCGTACGTCTAAATGTTTATCTACCAAGTTTCATGAAAATCAGTTGATTCGTTTAAGAGTTATAGAGGAACATACTTACATACATACATACAGAAAAAAATTCTAAAAATGGTCAATTTAGTTTCAGTATCATGTATAGAGCTTATAAACACGATATCTCTGAAAACAAAGTAACTTACTCCATGACCAACCCTTACAGATTTATTATTAGTATTGATATGTAAAGATGGATTAGTCTGTGTCAAGTTGTGTATATTTTACGAACGTACTTTAAATTCCAAATGAACATTATGAACAAATCCAATTTTAAAATCCAAATTAATGTCGAAGTACTGCCTTATGTGATTGTGATTCTGTCACACCAGTCAACCTGAATAAACCTATGTTTTCAAACCGTTATATCATGTTAGTATTTGAATTACTCAGTTTATATTAAAATGTTGGGTTGTCGTACATAAATACGAGTAGATATAAATGTTTCCGCCATAAAAATAAGGGTAGCTTCATAAATACGCATTGCTTTGGTTTCCTGAGGGTTCTTCGAAGGTTCACGATTCGATAATAAAAATTGGCGAACAGAATATTCTCAGCTGATATTCGTTTTATATATCACATAAAAATGATTGTGTCTTAAGAGCCAGTTCACGTGATTCGCTCGATTTAAACAATTTTGAGTGTTTAATTTACAACTTAAAATATATATATATATGATATTGAAGTATTGTTTCAATTAGCTGAATCCTTCGTATTGACAGTTAATAAAATATAATTTGAAATATTATTCAAAATAACCAAAATGCGGCTAGTTTTATCAACGGCTAGCAAGTATTAAAAAATCTGCGGTAATATTACCAATTCGTTATACATAGACTACAAACTGTGTTATCAAAAGAAAATCCGTGAGCGTGTGTGATTATGGACAATCAGTCAGTTAATTATAAAATGGGTTTAAATTTATATGTATAAAAAACAATTATCACTTTTGTTCGTTCACGTTATTATTTCAATTAAATTGTATGAATGTGTATTGTTGATCTCAGAATGGGTAGTAAATTATAGATTAATATAGTTTGGTAATAGTGTATCTAAGATTGTATCTAGTTAAATATGTGATTGCGACAATACATTTTGTGACAGCTATATTATATACCTATTACACGTATTTATGTATGTAGCGTACGGCGCGACTAAGCCCCCATTAAAATTGGATTATTGTCGTATGTATAACAACTACTTTAACTATGTTATATTTAGATTAGTTTAACAGTTGTTTACAAAATAGTTTCACATAAGAAAATATTGCAAATGTTTACAAATAATTTAACAAATTACAAAAAAAAATTGGAAGGAAATAAAAAGTTAAAGAGAAAAAAGAGTGAAACTCCAAACAACGCGTATTTTGGTAGATATAATCAAAATCTCCGTAATTATTACTCTGAATTGGATAGAAATTAGAAAACTTTTTCCAATTATATAAATCCTTGGACGAAAGTTATTGCAAACGAGCTTGGACTAATCATCCGGTGCGGAGGTAAACGTTACTGTTTTCGAGAAAAATACCATTGGGAAAAAATGTGGAGAATAATTTTGGATAAGTCGCCGCCGCGTGGAGTTCTCCATCGCCTCAAATAACTGCAAACACAACTCAGCACCTGCGGGATTATTTAACTTGAACTTCGGTCTTAAAATTAAAGCGCTCTGGGGTTTAATTTGTCTGCCGAATGTGATTACCGGTTAACTTGAAACGACAAATATAACTTCCCCGGGGTAAAACAAACGACAATTTTAACAAGTTTATACTGAACGTAGTAATTTTCACAATTGATGTTCTAATAACATTATTAGATCTCGAGACTCTTAATTCTTAAATCCATATCTTAATCTTAAGTACCTAATGTTATAAATGCGAAAGTAATAAGTTTGTTTCATGCATATGATACCTATCATGAGCGGCGAAAAGTATAATCTGCTTCAGCTGATCATTCAGAGGAAATTACAGGGAAGACGCAAGCCGGGCAGATGACGTACCTACTTCCTTTTTTTTCGACGAGGGGTAAAAACCTTTTATAGGTAGCCAGGGGCGCTAGCCAAGAGCAAACCAATGCAAACGGGAGCGTTGCGTATTTACCAACGAATTGCGTATGCGAAAATAAAGCCCAGTGATTGGTTGTTGTGACGCCCACATAAAGTTTTGACCAATCACTGGGCTTTATTTTCTATCGTTTCGTAAATACGCAACGCTCCCGTTTGCATTGATTTGCTCTTGGCTAGGGACCCAGGTAACAAACACCGGGTTAAATGAGATTTTTACTCACTAAAAACGTCGTGGGTATCTATTAGTAAGCCAATCACAGGAACCCATTTTATAGTCGCCTCATACGACAGGCAGGGGATACCGTGTCTGTATTCTTATTAACCCTAGATCACAGGGACGTACTTCCTAGGTCAAGAATCTCCGCGAATGGTATGGCCGATGTACCGTCGCTGTTGTATGAGTATTTCGGTAAGTAAGTTCATTTCTCTACTCTTCCCTATCCCTTATCCTTAATCCTACTATGGTCAGCAGCGCACTTGCACAGCAACTGTCGCGTTGCTTGTATTATAGGCGACGGTAGCCACCTACCATCAAGTGGACAGTCAGCCTCTATATGTATTTGTACTATGAACGTACTATGACGTCAGCCTCTATATGTATTCGTACTATGTACTAGAGACCTGTGATCTACGAAGGGACACAACATATAAATCAAATAAAAGTTGTTACCGATAGAGATTGTAGATTTCAAATAACGTATTTAGCTTTACTCTTCAATTAGAGGAAGTCAATTAACAAATCCGGATGTGGGAATTTTGGAAGAGCTTCGTTAGCCGCTTCCTGACAATTCGTTTGACACGGTCGAATTTGGGACGAACGTCCAATTATGTATGATAAGTGGCAGGGCGGACACCATGTACCACTTTCTGGTTTTGTTGTGTTTTATTTTGAATTATACGAATTCATTCCAGTGTTGTTTAACTTCCGTTCATACTTTTTTGGGCGCCTACAGGGCAAAATTAATTAAACTAATTCATTTATTACATTAATTACATATACCCATAATTGACGAAGGGATTTCACTAACTTCTACAGGTTGATTGATGGTAAATTTCGTATATTACTGTTACTTCGGTGACCTTGGGCCCTAGACAAGTTGCATTCGCTCCGTAGCGATTCGATTCGCTAAAAATAAAATGTATGGAATTGACATATGCCTTCGCTAAATCACGTGATACTTCCCATACATTTATAACTATCGAACTTCGTTATCGTTATCGTTATGGCACTTTGTCTAGGGCCCCTATGTCTATAGACGTAATGAAGGTTACATCTAACCTTGACTTGATACTGCAACATCAAGTAGTCTGTCAACTTACAAGAATGGATATAGCGTGTTTGGGCTAAATAGAAATTCGGGGGTAAAGAAAGAAGAAAGAAAGAAACAATTTATTAAGAAACTAGCGTCTCGCTACCGGCTCCTCCCGGTTGCAATTTTTTTATATGAAAATCTTCAAAGTTTATTCCTCTTTCCATGTGTTAACCGAATTAAATGCTGTCTACCCCTTCTCGAGTTTTTAAAGCATACACACAAACCAATTTAATATTTTTATATATAAAAAAATATTAGTTTTGACAGAGATATAAATATTTCCAAAGGTCGCTAGCCATCCCCTATCTATTACACAATTTCCTTATTTGTAATATAATTTCATTACAAAACGAGACAAAACAATTGTTCAATGCTTTCGATATTTTATACGCGTAACAATAAGCTGTCACAAGCAAAAGCTACCGAGTTGGATGTTACATTTTTGTCGAACCTGTCATTCGCATCACAATTAATTGTATCCTCCGATATCAACCTTGAAATATATGTACCCCAGATGAAATAATAAGCCATTTATTATTACTAATGAACGGTATACAATATAGGTACCTACAATATGATTTGCCACATCTGGTAATAAGATCTTGAAAACAAGAGAAGACAAATAAGGTTAATTTCTCTCCCCATGCCTCCATTATCGATTTTGATCGTAATAGGATCCCTTGAGATTAATGTGTAAGGCGTCGGAATTTAATCTTTACCGAAACACTCTGAAGGGTGCCTACTTTAGTAATGCGTATTTAATTGTGTATAAAAAAACAATGAAGAGAGGGTGTTTTAGAATTGTTTTGGGGGAATCGCCTTTTTAAATGATTATTTAAAATCCTATAAGATAACTTTTAATTATAGATATTTTTTTATAATAGGTATCTATTATAAAAAGGGTTTTACATATTTAGTCACATGTATGACAAATAAATGTTGAAATAATTGTTAAAATCAACACCAATAATAAAAATAACATAGGTATTTTGGAATAAAGAATATTTTTAAAACAACAAATGAATGATATTAATTTTATAATATATATTTAATAAGCGGTATATAACTTTTGTGCTTTACCTAATATACACATATATGTCCTAACTCGTGCTCATACTTATACTTACCTACTTATTTATTTTAAACTAGCTGGTGCACGCAACCTCGTCTGCGATGAAAAATAAAAAAACATATATATATGATCTATTCTTTTTCTATTGATCAAAAACGTAAACAAATACAGCGTCGCCATGGTCACTGGACTGTTTTAAAGATGGAATTTGTACATTAGGCATTACTTACTTACATACATACATACAGAAAAAAATTGTAAAAATGGTCAATTTAGTTTCAGTATCATGTATAGAGCCTATAAACACGATATCTCTGAAAACAAAGTAACTTACTCCATGACCAACCCTTACAGATTTATTATTAGTATTGATGATCCCTTGAGAAAAGTACTTTTTTCTGGATAAAAGGTAGGTACCCTATTATGATCGGTTGAGTAAAAGGTAACAGACAGACACAGTTATATTCACATTGATAATAATAGTATGGAAGTATGGATTAGCAGAATATTTTTCTAAAAATTATATACATAAGCGTTTCTCGTTTATTGCTCTTTCCGTTCGTGAAAATCGTAATAAAATACGTTGGGTGATTTAGAAGTTGGTGGAGAAATAGACAAAGGCAGAAAGCTATTTTATTTCATATGTAGTTATAGATACGAAAGTAACTGACTAAATGGCAAAGCCTATGTAGCAGTCTTTAGTGCTGTTGTAAACAGAAATGTACAAAAATTGATGAAATATTCTTACAATTACTTCGATCTGATTTTTATCTCCAATATAAGCCGTTTGAAACAATAAACGTCAGTTTTCTAGAACATCTATTGTTTTCATCGAATGCCTTTCAGTCAAGCGTATATTTACTACAATGGGCTGATATCTGTAAGAATTTCTTATAGATTACACACTTATAATATGAAAATTTTTTAACCAGTTGAATTTAAATTTTAAACAAGAAAGGTTGTCTCAAAAAAAACTATTAATAATGATTAAAATACTATTTTGTATTTCTATTATTTTTGGTATGTAAATAACATATTTATTTCTATTCAATTTTATTGTAGCAATATTTAACTAAAACTAAAAAAAGAATTATTTCCTTTGAAATATTATAAATTTTAAAAATTTCTAATACCATTTACTGGTTTGTTGCTAAATTTCTTTTCTGTTTTAGTCAAAATTTAATTAAAAGTTAATCATATAACACTTACCAATTATGTGGTGTTTGCATGACGTGCCCCAAATTAAAATATCAAATTATAAACTTTCCCATGTATTTCCAGGTTTCATTGAGTGTCAAATACAGGAACAACCATCGTATAGGGATGTCAGAAAAGAATCTCCTCTTTTAATTGCGAGCTTAAATACAAATCCTCAAGAACAACAATCATTTAAAGACTACGATAAAATCCAAAAAAACGAAAAGTTAAATAGCGAACAAATTGTGCTAAATACTCAAACAGAAAATGAACAAAGTGAGGTGGTTCGTGAAATTGAAAATCAGCTTGCATCATCAAAAACGAAATATGGAAAAGATGTGTTCCTTCTGCTTGTCGATTGTATAAATAATCGAAATCAAGAACTCAAAACACGAAGACAATTTTCACCTATCAATCCAATCTATTTTCAATCTAACACTTTAAGAAATTCTTTGGAAGAAATGAATGAACCATTGATAACAAATTCAACTGCTACAACAATTCAAACAGAAAAGTCTCATGAAAATTTAGTTGGTATGAAAACTGTAAGAGAAAACCAAACCCAAGATAATACTCTTGCAACAAATTCAGATACTCAAAACTACACATTAAACGAAGACACTTATAAAACAGATAGTATGAATGTGAAACATCCTGATCTTATTGAAAAAGATAAAGATGAATTTGATGATATTTTTGATGATGAAAAGTTATGGTTGAAAAATCGTAGAATGAATAGAGATGAAATCGAAAAAGTGCTTTCTAATCCAACTAGAGGCGTTATTGTAAAACCTTTGAGTCAACCACGTATCGTGTTGATGCAAAACTCAAGAGTATGTTATGCTTGTAGTACGGTTGGAAATAAAAACTGTTGGACACCGGACAGGTCGACTACTGTGAAATATTGCCGTAAAGGAAATGACGCCTGTATCACTAAAAGAATAGACGAAAGTAAATATTTATTGAGTTATAGTTAAACTTCTTTCAAAGAATTATTTTTTATGACGCATGGAGAGATGACTCTTTATATAGGAGGTTTCCGGTAGACCTATAGGCTGCCTATAGGTATCATAACATATGTGGCGCCATTTTTGATCTCACAGCGTGTGTAGGGATTAAATAAAGAGAGATATTTCGTAGAAGGTTCTCGAATGGAGACCACGAAGACCACGGACTGGCAACTGCATGTTAAGACGTCCACCCACAAGATGGACATAAGACTTAATAAGAGCCGAAAGTCAATGCTGACCGTCCTACTGGAAAATTATGGGGGAGGCCTATCAACAGCAGTGGACGTCCTATTTAGATGATGGATTTGTCCAAATGGAGTTTGTCCTGATAATCTGGCATTATTTTAGATTTAGTTAGTATTTTTTTTAAATATTTTTTGCATTTTACAGATTCCACGATACTTATACGTGATTGTGGAAACTCGTGCGATGAAAGCGACCTTCCAGGGTTGAAGCAACAGTACACATCGTGTTCAATATGCCACTACGATCTTTGCAACAGCGCTTTTACCAATTCTGTCAGCATTTTTGCTATTACTATTGTGTTGTTTTTAACATTTTTCGCTAAATATATTTAAACTAGCGGCCCGCCCCCGGCTTCCCACGGTTTTTTTTTTCTGCAAATTATATTTAGAAACCTCCATTAACGCTCTTTCCACTCGTGAAAATCGCATTAAAATCCGTTTTTTAGTTTTAAAGATCTAAGCGTACCATACAGAGGGACAGGCGGCGGGAAGCGACTTTCTTTATACTATGTAAAAGATAAACACACATAATAATTATGTACTATAATCAAATAAATGTATCAGAATTGAAATGCCTACAATCTGAAAGTTTTACTTTTCTACTGGTGACAATGACTACAAGTTTATTGGTCCTAAGGGAAATCTAAAATTTGATTCAAAGGAAGGGGTTTATTGCCTCATTGACCCTAAATGGAATGCCGCGAGGGCTATTTTATCCCTGCAAATGTATTCCTCAATTTCCTGTCTAGATCTTGAGATTACAGGAATGTAAATATTTTAAACAGTATAGAAACTGGCGTTAATGAATCTACAATTTTATAATAATCCATATTCTTATCCGTCTTTTATTTTATACTAGCTGCTGCCCGCGTAACTTTGTAAATTATATACCTACTAAAACCTTCCTCGAGAACCACTCTATCCATTGGTGAAAACAGCAAGAAAATCGATGCAGTAGTTTTTGAGTTTATCGCGAACAGACAGTCTGTTGTAGTGATTGTAATCCCCATACAACCAAGAAAAGTCATATCTTTGGAATCAAAATCAAATCTCTCCGGCTAGTATCGAAAAATCAAATTTCTGAATCATCACCAGCTTCCTAACAGCTAGAACCTAGTAATTTGGTTCATTTTTCATCGATAATCTCGACATATTACTTATTGGACAATCGCTAACACACTTCACCATTTATGTAGTAAATTTTCCTATTATGTCTAGGCATAGCGTTGTATGGAAGTCGGATTTTTCCTTTCCTGTATCTAAAAATATATATCTTACATAAATTGCATCGACCTAATGCAAATTTAATTAACAAAAAAAAACCTAATTTCATCGCCTTTCGTTAGATATAGTTAATAAAGACATAGGGTGTGTAATCGCCAAAATAAACATATATTTTACTAAAAGAAGACATTTTTATGTTCCATTAATGTTTATGGAGCTAACGAGGGGAAACAATAAATTTTATTAAGTCTGTTGTGTTGCGTTGGCTATGCATTTTTAACAACAGGATAATGTAAATCAAGTTAAGTAACATTTAGGTATTTTTATGGACACTTAGATTGTAAGAGAGGTAGTTTAATGTTTGACAAGCGCCTTGGTCGTGTGGTTAAGGTGCTTGGCTTAACGCTCTGTCTCATCTGAGGTCCCGGGTTCGATTCTCGGTAGGTTCAAAATTTGAAATGAACTTTAAATAGTTGGTCTGGATTTGGCGAGTAGTGGCAGGGCACACTGCACACTTGGTTCTGCAGGTATTTAGGCAGCATTACTGCCTGGCTGCAGGTCATCTGCCTGCCTGCCTGCCTGCCTGGCCACTCACTTTCACAAGACCATCGTGAAAAAACAGAATGTGTGCTGTTGTGTTTCGGTGAGAAGGGATGCCAGAGCCTATCCCCTCCCAATGTCTTTTATCCTAATCCTACTGTGGTAGGTAGCATAAGTTAAGCACCTCGTTGGTTGTTATAGGAAACTTTAGCACCTAGCACCAGCAGTTTTAATATGTATATTTTAGCCATTTTAATATTAAATAATTTATTTTTTAGCTATAGTATTTCACGCCACTTATTAAATTAACTAATCTGTATCAATGACGGTTTTATTTATAATGATAATGTCTGCTAAAATCGGAGGTTTTCTCATAATTTTGTCATAGAATACCTAAACAGTGATGCCATCTAGAATAAGGTAAACTGTACGTAACATCGACTGAAAGCAAGCTAGCGTGTAGTTAGATGCCAAGAGCACAATTTTCTTAATAGATGACGCTTTGCATTGGTTTATCTCAATTCTCCTTGCATTGGTTGTTAAATTGAATGCACACGCCAGCGTTATACATGACAATATTTTGTATTAATTTCCGTGGTATTTAATAGAAAATATTCTATTAATTAACTTAACATTCCACATTTAAAACTAAGTAAGTATTCCATTTATCTACGAGTATATAGTTAAAAAAAACTATAATATTTTAAAAATATTTCATTTTACATTATTTTAAAAAAATGTATATATTTTTAGTTATGTTTATTAATTATTATTTATAAAAATAAATTAATCAATCATTTTCAAAATAAACATTGTAAAATAATATTGTATGTTATGTATTCTTTCTGAGTTCTTAGGTCTTACTAGTGCAATAAGCGCAATCCATGGCGCCATCTGCATAGTTCTCATTTATTCTGTGCAATGAACATAGAGTACTAGTATATAGTTAATCTACTTTGTATTTTATTCTGTGTCTTTCATTGTCGTACATCTCTCGCTCCCCGCCCCAACCCCGCCCTTCGCCAAATCTGATGCAATGCATGCTCAAATACTTAATGTTGCTAACTTAAAAGATTTTTTTTTCCACTAAAACTTGTGGTTTCGACTTCCCTTTTATTGGAGAAATATGTATAGTCGGATTTGGTTCGACCGAACCGGCGGACTTGGTACGCTCCGAACCAAATCCGACCGTGTGTAGAGTAGTCCGGCGGACATAATTATTATTAATCGAGTATATCGGTCCGCTTGTTTGCACATCGGATTTGGTTCGCTTCGTCCAAATCCGAACGTGTGGAGGCTTGTCCGGCGGATCTAGTCCGAGAGCCAGCGACACTATTTTTTGTTAGCAGGAGTTTGTTGTTCGACAATAGAGGTGGCAGGAAGTGTTTTTTTTTTCCATGATGGACTGCCAATAAACAATATGTAAAGTTTCAGCTTTGCGCATTTTTGACATTCACTCGCTTGTTTCATTTTTGACATTTAAACATAATTGACATTTATGTTAAATGTTGTTGTTGCCACTTGTTGTCCTGCGATTGAAATGGCAGGAGTTTATTTTGTTGATAGGCTATATTATCACGACAAATAAAAAAAACAGGCTTGGGCAAATATAGTAACCAAAAGTGTCGCTGGCTCCCGGACGATGCTGGTGTTATCCCTACCACCATAACTGAGTCCGGTCAGGTCCGGTCCGGTCGTGTGTAGCGACAACGGATTTGTCTGGCGGATATGGTCCGCCGGACCGAATCCGAGCGTGTGTTACGACTAGTATTGCTTTTAGTGTCTAGTGGTTTAGAAGAATTGAGTTTAATTCATAAGACTGATCTGGTACCACTGATATGTGATGTCAGATGATTATAGGTTCAAGGGGATTCCCCTTACATTGTTTTTAGTAATACTTTATTACCAACTACGATTACGAACAAAACTTATTCATTGTATTGAATTTAACTCGTCGATCTTAGTGTGTCGTATTCGTTTCGCGAGTTGTTGCCGTATACCATGCCAAAACTACAATATATATATACCCCAGTTTCGAGAATCTTGGCCACATCATGGTCAAGTAACAAAATGAAAATTTTCCGGCACGATTTTAGGTAGTCGAATCTATGTAACGATAAATCGGTACTAACTAAATAATCCTATCAATCTGAAATCGATCATGATGGCGGCGATAAATGTAATTCATCTGGAGAAGGTGTCTTAACAGTGACATAATTGGCTATTTGACAAGGTTTAAAATATACTACAAATTGTGGTTATCCTATCAGAAAATAGCGTAAAAAAACATATGTGACTTTATTTGAAGCTAAATTATGTATATTTTTTGCAAATTATATGAAAAAAAATCGTATTTTTTGAAATTTTATCTTGGCGCCGAAACGCCCTGTGACTGGTTCCAACTCTGATGACGTCATACTCTAGTAAACATATGAGACATAGAGTAATAAATAGTGTTTATTCACTTAATATTAGTTCTCTGTGTCATCATTCAGTTCTGTTTGTTTACTAGCGTGTGACGTCACACGTATCAAAGACCAGCGCCATTACAGAAACAGCGTTTTTGCGCGATTTTGGAAATTTAAACTTTAACATTGATTTTTATTAATAATACAGTAGATCTCCCGGAAATATCAATGTATTGTGCTTATTATGTAATAAAGAATAATTTAAAACGATTTTCTAAAATTAGTCAAATTGATTGTTTGCGGATTGTTGTCATTAAATTGTATTTCTAATGAATATTTACTATAATAAATACATCATTGAATATAAATGAGAAAAAATTACTAATAAGACAATTGTTTTCTTTCGAAATGAACAATAATTTATTCTCTGGCCCAAATGAAATTGGGGCAAATTATTGTCAGTAGTTTTTCTGGTGGTTTAAAAAGTTGAATCTGGTCAGCCAGTTAAACTGATGGCAACACTGATCCGTACTCCAACTCCAAACTTCACCATTTCCATACCATAGTCAAGTCAAGTCAATTCAATATTATCGGCCAGTCCCCACTACTACTAAATCAAATTGTACATTGATCGTGCACTTTTGTCTTTTACTCGTTACCAGAAAATTTAGAAAAAAGTGAGTATTGAAATTACATTATATTTTATAACATAGTTCTTATACTGTGCTCAATATTCTTTGTGATAATTTTCATTTTTAAATATGTCATTTTATTTAATAACCTTAAATTGTTTCAAAAATGTGTATTATGTAATAAAGAAAAGTATTCTCTGTACTATAATTCATAATTGTTCAGTTATTTCGCTTTGATTCAATTATCTGTATGTGCAAAATCTGTTTCTCACACTTACGTAATGATGTCATTGTTACGACACTTGCCTTTGCATGGTGCCCCAGTGACATTGATCCTGATTTTATTATGTATGCAAGAGCGTGAATGACCTAATTTTGTTTGGCTAATTTCAGTTCAGAATAGCCAAATAAAAACTATGTGCAATATTTCAATGTATTGATATTTAGAAAAATGTTGAAGTTTGCACTTATAGGTACCTAGGTACTTGTTTTTGAAGCATGCCTTTATATAAAACATTGCCATTGTAAAAGAAATTATAAAATAAATCTATTTAAATATCAAAAATACAATAAATTGTAAGTGAAACATTTATTTTTTTGAAAGTTTTACATGGGTTTTGCTATTACAAGATTATTACATCATAATTGTGCATGCATTGCACTGAAGTTTTTTATTTAATTTTATTTTTTATTTTAATTACAGACAAAAAAAATGGGTGTCCCCGCTGGCAACTCTGAGAATGGAAAGAAAATTTTTGTTCAGAGATGCGCCCAATGCCACACTGTAAGTTTAGCAACACAATGTTTAATAATAAAATATTTAGCTTAAATATAAGAATGAAAAAGTATTTATTTTTTTCTAAGTAATCTTTAGATACTAAAATCACTAACATAGCATAGAATTAGCAAACTGAAGTAGCATTGAGTAAGCCCAAAACTCATCTAACCTATACTGGGAGTCTTTTACACCTATTTGGTGACTTTAAATGACGGTTAGCCTACTTGACAGTTGGTCAAAGAGGTGCTTACACTATGTTTAGCTTATGGGTTAGCACAAGTGTGAAGTTTATTAATAATGTTCATTTAAAGGGTTTATTAATACATATCAAAATCTTTTATATAGACTGATTTTTGATAGTTTATTTTTTGCCCAACAAACAAGTGCTAATATAATGTAATTTTTAATTCAATGTCTTTTTAAAAAAGCATACTTTTTTGCTTTGATTTCCCTTACTTTTACTAACATCCTTACTAATATAATAAATGTGAATGTGAGTTTGTTTGTTTGTTATGCTTTCACACAAAAACTACTGAACCGATCACATTGAAATTTTGCATACACATTGTCTGGAACACCAGAAAGGACATAGGGTACCTTTGATCATTCAACGTGGACGAAGTCGCTGGCACCAGCTAGTCTTCTATATACATATATAAAAGTCTTGTGTCTTTTATATATGTGTTGTAACCAAACTCCTACGAAAACGATTTTTTTTTATATTTGGTAGGTCATAAACTATTTTTTATAAGTATTTTTGATTCCCCTGAGTGATAAG
This sequence comes from Synanthedon formicaeformis, assembly GCA_945859745.1. Taxonomy (NCBI): domain Eukaryota; kingdom Metazoa; phylum Arthropoda; class Insecta; order Lepidoptera; family Sesiidae; genus Synanthedon; species Synanthedon formicaeformis. Next base: position 7,722,134 of record OX243969.1, on the reverse strand, counting down.
AGTGGCCCACCCCATTTTTTTGGATTTTTTTTTTTTTCAAATATTGTATGCATTTGTTTTTTTACAGGTTGAATCTGGTGGCAAACACAAGGTAGGCCCAAACCTTCATGGCTTCTTTGGCCGCAAGACTGGTCAAGCAGCTGGATTCTCATACTCAGATGCCAATAAAGCTAAAGGTAATATTTGTTACAATTTAACTGTCACACACACACACACACATAATGAAAAAAAAACTTTATCAATGTTAATGGCATTGATAGTGTAACATTGATTACCTTTAATGGAGACATGTGACCTTATCTAAATAAGGAAATTATCATTCAAATAAATGTACCTATTTATCGATTAATTCATTCAAATAAGTGAACTTTATATAGATTATGTGGTATTTAATGTACATCATGACTTTGAGCTTTGAACCTTGCCCATTGAAAAAGCATAGGTACTTTTTTTGACTGATATACATACAACACACTTTTCTTTATAATGCAGCATATACATTACTAAGTGTATTTAAGAAATCTATTGTAACATTATTTTAAAATATTATTGAAGTACAGTATGATTTGTGGGTGTCTATTGAATATGGATGATTTTAACGAGAGCCTACTTTAACATCACTTGCCTTTTCAGAAGTGTAAAAAAAATCACTTCGAAATTTGATGACGAATTTGTTGATTTTGGCAAATTCGTAATTTTTCTCTTATTTCACCCAATACTAGATTTGTTAGGGCTTAAATATTAAAACTATCAACTTCAATATCTATTTTACACTTGTACCAGACCAACATTATGTCCAACTAGATTTATTTTTTATGAAATAAACATTTTTTTTTTCTGGGAAAGTTTACTTGTCACCTAAAACTGCTGTATATATTAATAAGGATATTATGTTAAATTTCAGGTATTACCTGGAATGAAGATACCCTCTTTGAATACCTCGAGAACCCCAAGAAGTACATCCCTGGCACCAAAATGGTGTTTGCTGGTCTCAAAAAGGCCAATGAACGTGCGGACCTCATCGCATACCTAAAAGAGGCAACCAAGTAGAAAACTAAAAGTTTTTAGCAAAATTCACATAAAACGGGAAGTGTACTTCGGTTTTTTTCGAAGTATTTTTCATGTTTTATTCAAAACAATATCTCATTATACATTGTTTTCGAAAAAACGGTTGGACATTATAAAATAGTTAAATTTCATCACATCTTCATTAAAGTAGTTATTTATTACGAGTACAAAATGGAAGTTGTACGAAGACGGTCACAACCACCTTTATATGTGACATTGTTATGTATTACCATTTCGTGAATGTGGTTAAGTGTTATTAAATTATTACTAGATGTAATAACTAGCTTTTTATTTTCTAATGTACCTAAAATTCCTGTAACAATCATTTTTGAATCATACATGTTATTTTGAAACTAATGTTACCAGTTTAATTAAAGTATTATACTATATAATAATAAACGAAACAAAGACAATTTTCTTTCTTTTTAATCCTCGAAAATATGTAATTTTAAGAGTTATGTTGCAAAAGAATTAAATTATGGAAATGAAATAATTACATAATACTGCTCTAATATAGTAGTAAGGTAGTTGTATTTCAATCAACAGTAAAATTCTACTCTATTAGTATTTCAAGTAGATAATATAATATAAATTTTGGATACCCCAAACATGGTGTATGAAAAATGAGTCGAGATACCAGGTATCATCGATGCCAGGTATAAATTGTTCAGAAATAAAAAAACTTAATTAAGGTCATTGGGTAATTACTAATTATCGTAGGTCAAGTACAAGAAATAATAATTTATTTATAGCATTTATAATTAGGATCGGTTTGAACATTTCAAAACATTGAAAATGGGTGCAAACAAGAGAGAAAGAAATTTTTTCCAATTTTATAATGATTAATGACTAGGTATAGTCATTGATCTGAACTATAGATGCGGCGTAGCAAGCAGAAAGCCCCGAAATCTTTGGTAGTATTAAAATCATACTCGCACTAGCGAGCGACAGTGCGAATTCGTCCACTTCTCTCTCTTTCTCTCTCGAGTGGACGAATTGTACTACTACCATTATTTACGGGCTACGCCGTGTCTATACTCCCAAATATACTTATAAAGTCTTTGGGTATAGTCGAGTTAGTGCATAACCAATCCGAGCGCCCTTGATGTCGAGTAGAACCAAGCAAAAAGTAATCTCGATTCAGCGTCACCGAACCGAGTGTGATGGCGCATTCTGCTCGAGCTTCGGCGCGTTTTGCTAATATAAGTGAACACTTATAACGCGCCGAAACCTAAACCTAAAGAAGTTTTCACTTCAATAAATAATCCTAAATGTAATTAAATTATTTCCAACCAAGTTGATAGAAAATTGGAAACTGGCAATGAGCCAATGACAAACCCAAGGACGTTAAATGTAGAACAGTCTGAACAGTGGTCGAAGTCTGTGCGCTATGACATTGACAATGACATTATAATTTATAATAAGAAAATGAAATAATGAAATTCCTGTCCCCTCTGGTCTGTATCACCTGTGCTCAGTCAGCTAATCAGCCATGAAATCTACTCGAAAACTCGAAAGCCTTACTTATATAAAAACAGAATTTTAGAAAGAAAAGCGAAGTATTATTATAATTGAATCTCCGAGCACGAACTAAAAAAGTTGCGTTAAAACAAAAAAACGTGCTAAACATAAACAGTAATGGATTTTGTTCACATTACAAAATTTGTGATTGATATTGTGTAGTTTGTGTTGCAAAACTCGAGTGTTTTCGTTTGAAATCTAAAATTGTTTATGTGCCTAAACAGTTGGACTACATGTTATAAAAATATACAATAATTAAGCAAGTAAGTTTTACACATATTATTTACCTCTGACATTAGTTGCGGACTATAATTTTAATATATTTTTTAATGTTAGGTTTGACAGACAGGCTGTCTGATAGTCCACTCTATGGTAGTTGGCTACCGTCACCTATAACACAAGCAACGCAATAGGTTCTGCAAGTGCGCTGCTGACCATGGTAGGGTTAAAGCTTGTACATACTAGGCGTTTCGAAGCGCGCGCTTTGCTAACGCGCGCTTTGAGAACTATGAAGTTCTAAGGCAAACGCCAAGCGCTTAATGTGTACTCGCTCTAAGAACTTCATAGTTTTCAAACCGCGCGCTTCAAAACGCCTAGTGTGTACCAGCTCTTAAGGATATTAGGAAGAGTAAGGGAAATGGGCTCTGGAATCCCTTACTCCCTCACCAAAACACAACAGTAAACATGTTGTTATTTCACAGTGGTCTTCCATGACTGAATTATAATTGTGATACATTAAATAAAATGATAATGATTTTTGTTTTGACTTTATTATTTTATTTCCATCTCAGATTTTGGACAGCGACAAGGGTATTTGGAAATGGCAAACACTTCTAGCATATTGAGCTTCTATGATATATTAATTCGTCAATCAGACATTGAACTTTTGGAAGGGCCCTATTGGTTGAACGACACCATTATATCGTTTTATTTCGAATATCTCGAGAAAGTTGTCTTTAAGAATGCCAAGGAATTACTATTTGTTTCACCGGAAGTGACTCAATGTATTAAGATGGTCCGACTTGAAGAAATTAAAACGTTCTTAGACCCCCTAGATATTTCTAGAAAGCGTTTTGTATTCTTTCCGCTGAATGACAATCAGTCGATAGACTCTGGTGGTTCACATTGGAGTCTAGTTGTGTACTCAAAAGGGGAAAAGTGCTTCTTCCATTTTGACTCATCGTCTGCCTCAAATCATGATGTCGCTTGGGACTTTTCTGGTCATTTGTTTCCATATTTAGTCAGTGATGGTAAGTCCTATTTTCACAATCGAATAATATGTATTATAACATAATAGTATTTTGTTCCTTGTATTATATGTATTATGTCATTTCAACTATTCTATAATAAATGACTACTTTTATAATAATTTAAATTAATTTATGATCTAGGTTACCATAAACATGTTTTTATTTTTCTATTTCAAATGGTATCTTGTTATAAAGCAAAAAAAAAACCAGTTATAATTAATATCATAAATATGATAGTTCGTATGGTTTTCTCCTCAATAAAGCAAATAATTGATCCATTTGATCAACATGTTTGGATGGAATTTGGCACACAGATTGTTTATTACCTGGATAAACATATAGGAAACTTTTTATCTTGGGAAAATGTTAGGTTCACGAGAGACCATACAAAATAAAAATACAAAAAAAAACGTCCACCGCGCCGTCAACACAGCGATAAAGATATCAGATGTTATATTTTTTTATTTTCAACGTGGACAAAGCCGCGGGCACCAGCTAGTTTACCATAACATAGACCACCATACTGCCTGCCACCTCTTACAGAAAGCAAAATTAAATTCTTAAAATATAATAATTTTTCCTAATAACTAAAGTCATAATATACAAGATGTCTAGGTACACAACTTGGCATTGACATTCTATATTAGTTATTATGTTTTTATTATTTCGTTTTTCTTACCTTCCCTAAAAAAATTCTCTACTTTAATTTACTTAATTTTGATTGTGACACTTATTTAAATTTATTTTTTAGGTCAACTGTCATTCGTAAATAAAGATTGCCAGCAGCAGTCAAATGGTTACGACTGTGGGGTTCATGTTATTAGCAACTGTGAAAGACTGGCCGAACATGCCCACACACATGGAGATATTGGTAGCTGTAATATGACACACAATATAAATCCAAGCTTTAAAAGAAAAGAAATTATGAATATAATAAAGAAGCTCTCTAAATGAAAATTATAAATTGTAGATATTAATTATTTTTAATTAAAATTTATATTAAAAGAATTTACGTACTGTCTTCAAAAGTTAGGTCAAACCTTTATTCATTAGACAATTTATTGTTAGGTAACTAGCAACAATTAATTAATTTGTATTTTTTTTTAAATAATGCTCCTTGAGGCACATTAAGAGTAAAATTTCAAGATTGAATATTGGGTAACGTTTCTTGTAACATTTCTACATGACATAATTATGCATTTTGAAGTTTCACATCTAACTCGCTTGCTTTGTACACACACATGTTTTTTATTTATTTATATAACTGTTTTGATTAATATTTATTAATAAGTAAATACTTACGAATGGTGTTTTTTAACTTTTAAACAATTTCCCTATTGTAATCTAGCTAATAGCTTCGTTCGTTTTCGTTTTAATTGGAAAAAGAATTTTGCTGTAAAATTATTATTACTTAAGTGCAAACTAGTCGGCGGCTCGAACTTATCGGTGCGTGTAGCTAAAATTCATTCTGTCTCACATAGCACAATGCGCGGGAAGAGCAGTCGACTGAGATGCACAATGATTCATACCAAAAAAATATCATAAACAGACCCTTGGGAAAATGCTTTTTTTAACAAAACTACTGCACATATCTATTTCATGTAAAGTTATTTAAACTTTTGAATAAGGAATCAATGCCTGTGGCTAAAGTATTTTAGAGTTTTTGTACACTAGAGTGACCTATTCACCCTCAAAGTTGCATTAAAACTTGTGTTAAAATATGGATTTTTCAAGGATCATACTTTTTTTACTAGTTTGTATAGCAAGGATCCTAGTTAACGACAAGATAAATCGATATCATGCTTACTTTTGTAAATTAAACATAGTTAAAACAGCGGAGTAATAAACATTCTACGTTTGTATGTAGGAAAGCTGACTTGTATCACCTTAATAATTAGTTCAATTGTTTTTTTTTTATACAAAATACTTGCTAAGCTAAGACCATTGAAACCAGGAGAAAATTTAAAATTTATTTTTATTCATGTAAATAAAGTAGAGAATACATTATGTAAGTATATAAAATATTTGTGTTTTAGGATTTGTGTAAGTTGTTATTAAGTTTTTTTTCTGTGTATTTTATCACACGGGCTCTCTCCATCCCCCGAAAGCGTTGTCAAGTTCTTCGGCAACAGCCAGGCATAGCCTGTCGTTGTTGTGATTTGCGATAACTTGTATTCCTATAGGAAGTCCTTCCCTGTTCAATCCTAAAGGGATTGTAGTCGCCGGTAAACCGAGACAGTTAATTATTGCCGTGTAAGAAAAGTTCATTGCTTTAATTAATGGTTCATTGTGGTACGGAGCTGGTGTTGGGTGTGTAGGGTATAATAGTACTCCATCATCGCCCAACATGTCTTTGACAACTTTTTCTAAGTCATCTCGTAGATTAAGATAGTGCTTGTACTTGTCGCTACCTATTTCGACACCGCCATAATCAAATAATGCTGTGAAAAGTCCAATGAGTGTATTACCGGATAGACCGATGAGATTCTTGAAAATTTCTTTGATTATATTTCCCACGCCGTCTTTGCCTGTAATTAGATGACCGAATGTTTCCTTGTTTTTCATTGTGACGAACCATATCGGACCGGATTTACGGAACAGTTCAATCTTCTTCTCTTCGGCATCGAGTTTGTATTTTATTTGGAAGTATTCTAAAACCTTTTTCATGGCAGCAGTGATTTCTGGGTCAACTGGATCCGTGAGAGGCGCATCGTTGCTCAGTTGATAGAATATTTTAAGTTTTCCAATATCGACGGGCCGCTCCAAATTTAGCTTGGTGCTGTTGTCGCCGGAAATTATTTTCAGGATAGGCTTCAAGTCAATCGCGTGTCTGGTCATTGGACCTAGGCCTGAAATTGTAATTTTATTTTGTAGCTATCAAATAATTATATTGTATTTTTGAAGTGTTAAAATCACATTATGCTCTCAATTTATTTTGCATTATTTTTGAATTATGTCTCTTAAATAAAATCAGTCATTGAAAAATAACATTGACACTAAATACATAATACATACTCAATAATTAATTTAACGCGCTTTTAATTTATTACAATTTAAATTATTTTATAAACAGTAATTTAAAAATCAAGCATAAAAAACGGAGATAAAAACATCTGGGACGCTCTAAATTGCTTTACAATTTGGCTTATTTCCAAAATTCTTGAAATTCACTAAGAATCAATTAATGGAAAAGATATAAGTAGTTGGATGCTATTATATTTAACAAAACTATTACCTGAAAAACATGCTTTTAAAACTAAAATACATGTTTAAAAAAAAATTAAATTTCGTCATTTTTCTTATAAGTTATTAATTGAGAGAAAGTTTTAAAATAAATATATTATTAAAAAATTTATAGGGATCAAAAAAGTCATTTGTAAAATAAAATAAAATGTTTTGTTTATATAAAGTATACTTAAGTACCTAGGAATGATGCTTGCAGTGGCGTTTCTGGGAAAGGATACTGTCCCTTATTAGATACTATATTTCTCGATGGCTTGTGCCCGAATATCCCATTGAAGAATGCCGGCATCCGAATCGAACCTCCAATATCAGAACCTGAAAAGTTATTACAAATACTATTTAGTTTAGAATAATATATTAAATACACAAGGCATTGGGTTAATCAAAATGTCTGTGTGTTGTATTTTCCCCCATGGTTTTCAGTCAAGTGAGTGGATCAAGAACTTTGGTTGCTTTACATTTAGCAACATTGGCGCTTTTTTTCTTTTCTTTTTTTTCATTGAAAAAGCATTAATAATAGTTATTCCTTTGAAATCTTGTAAAAAGTCAAATAAAACTTAACATTTTCCTATCTATTTCTAAAATAAAAAACTGAAATTATATTACAAAATAAGTATTGATAGTAAATAATTAATGCAAGTACGCTACCAATTCCAAAACAACTGCCCGCGGCAGCTTGTATACATCCTTCCCCGCCAGAGGAGCCTCCTACTATTCGCGTGGTATTATACGGATTGTTAGTCCTGCCGTGTATATGATTGTGAGTTTCCCACCTGAAAGAATTATTAAGTTATTTTACATGGAAATGTCCACAAACCTTCTTCGTTTATTTCTCATTCCATAGGTGGAAGTCGAATTAAAATCCGTTGGGTGGCTTCAGCTTTGGTTTCGTAGGATAGCGGTGCCGTCATATAGCGGCCGTAATATTAGAACGCAAAAAGACGGCCGTCTTTACGGTGCCGACATGTCGGTTTCCTAGGATAGCGGTGCCGCTATCACACCGTCTGTCATCTTTTCGTATCTGTATGCAATATATTAAAAACAGCTTCACCGCTATCAATAAAAACGTTCAGAACAGACAAGACGGCCGTCATGCAAATTGCGGCACCGCTTTTTGACGTTACAGTGTCAATTACTGCTCTCTAGGAAACCGCGCCATTTAGTTTACATAGACAACGTTCTAGTGACGTCATTCACCGCTGTATTACGGCCGCTACATGACGGCACCGCTATCCTAGGAAACCAAAGCTTTAGAAGTATATAGTTAACGGAGAAACAGACACGGACAGTTTCGACGACTTGGTTGCAAAAATATTGTTTTTTTTTCTACTTCATAAAACCTTAATAAGGTGTTATTATATAGGCATATAGAATCCGTTGCGTGGTTTAGGAGTTAGCGGATATATAGACAGACGGACGAGGAAAGCGACTTCAATTTATATTAAATAAGGACAAGAATAACTATTCATAACACTTATAAATTTGCTTGAGAAGCGGGTAAAGTAAGTTTGTTGCCTGCCTCACGCAGCACTTACCACATGCAGAGTTCAGGTACATTAGTTAAACCAATAACGATTGCTCCGTTGTCCCTTAACAGTTTAATGGCGTCGGCGTCGTCATTTGCAATTATATTCTCACGCAACACCACCCCAGCTGTATGATGTAAACCTATGGAGAACACGTAATTGTCATTTAATGCCATCCTTCACCTTATGAACTATATTGGCTATGTTTGTTGTATGAATCCTGCTAATACGTTATCTATAAATGGGAAAGTTTGTAATGATGGATGTTTGTTACTTTCACGCAAAAACGGCTCAACGGATTTGGAAGAAATTTGGCACACATATAGTTTATTACCCCGATTAACATATAGGATACTTTTGGGAAAATGTTAGGTTTAAGAGGGATCGTCTAACAATTTAAAAAAATTGCGGGGATGACGGGAAGCGTCTTTGTTTTATACTAAGTAAAGACATTGCTTATAGTAATCTATGGCTCTCTTATAACTAGTTTTAAACAAATACTATATAAATAAACCTTATTGTGTGAATTAAATACTATTCACTAAGCGCCTCTTTCACCAACTACAAGTAAAGTGTTGATTAGTTACTTTTAGAAATAATTTTATGTTTTATTAAATCATTCACTCGGTTTATTGCATCCATCGATAGTTAGTCGATTTTTTTTTATTACTTTCTATTTAATATTTGGGACATTTACCGTACAAACAAAGGTATATTAGCTCCTTTATCCCCGGTTACCGGTCACTTTAAATGACAGTTTGGCCTACTTGACGTTGGTAAAAGAGGCGCTAAGACTGATTTTTTTCGCTAAATCTTCGCTAGACAACAACAATTGCTAACTCTTCGTCATAATGACGACTTTCCTCCTTTGGATCGCAAAGTTGACAGACCCTAAGTAATTACGTAAATTACCTTTCACTGCGATGCAATCTTTGGTGGTGAAAGGTACGCCGAGTAATGGTTTTTCTTTTTCGAGCTCCAACGCGGATTTTGTCCCGCTACGTACGAGTTCGTCGGCATCTTTGGCTTCTTTGAGAGCTAAATCAAAACGATCTTCAACAAAGCATTTCAGCGCTGGATTTACATCTTTTATTCGTCGGATACAAGCTTCTAATACTTCAGTACTTGTTATCTGAAAAAAAAAGATATTTTTTGTTTATTTAAGAAATGTTGTCTAACCGAATTTAGTAACGCTAATTTTTTAAATGCACTAGGCAAGAAGTCAATTGTGTAAAATATATTTTTTAATTTGTAATATATATGTCACCGTAAAATTGTACGAACCGTTTATAATTTATCTAGTGAGATTATAAACTGTCGACAGATTGTGAACAGACATTAAAATTTACAATCTAACGCTTACATTTCCGTTAGTTTATAAACCGACCATGTCAAGCTGTCAGTTTATAATCTTACTGTCTCTAACACGTCAAATTTATTTATTTATTTATTTATTTAAGGTACACCAACAGAAGACACAACAATACAACACATTAATACAATTTATACAAACGGTTTTAGTCTGAAGTGAATTCCAATGACAGGTATACACAACATTTGAAATTATTATATACCCTTGACAATACAGGATACAGAAACATGTATATCCATCCACACACGCACACACACGCATATAATACAAAATACATACATACATGAATAACATATACACCCACACACAACAAACACACACATACACAGTACAAAATTACATCTTACAAATTAGGCTACATGTAGACAACAACAATACTAACTGAGATTTGAGAATGTCGGTAGGCATTTCCGTATTTTATGATGAAAGCTTGCCAGTCTATCGTGGTTTATGTCGATTTGAGGATTGAGTCCACAAATTGAATTCAGTTGAGTTTTCATTCTAATGATTGGAGCATTACGGCCAATATTCGTTTTGCAAGGTGGGTTTGCAAACACCTTGCACAGAGGATTTCTAGGAACCCTACGTGGAACGCAAAAACCAAGTTCCGAGAGTATTGACGGCGAATCAGCCAGTCCGTGCAGAACTTTGAACAGAAATACAAGATCCAAGAGTTTCCTGCGATCACACAGAGATGCCATTTTGAGAAACTGAAGTCGCTGACTATATGGCTGTCTATGCGAGATGCCTTGGGATATGTAAGCTAGGTGCCTTGTAAAGGCACAAATTACAAACAAATGAACCAATCACTGCACAGTCTTACAATTTATCACTCGCGAAATTGTAAACTGTCCATTGATTGGTCGGCGTTATAGGTGGCACGTGTTCGTGTGCATAGAGTTACAAACAAAATTAATTGGAATTATTTGTACCACTGGATCTAAATGGAACTTTCTTTTTAGTATTAACACTTTTTCGGTACCAACAGTCATTAGTCATCATAGGGTTCTATTAGTTTAATCACACTTTTAATTTTTCCATTTGTCAATTCACACTTCTTACTATTTTGGTTATGTCCACTGTGGTACCTTTGTAAATCTATAGTGAATTGTTGTTGGTCAAAAATCACAATTTGACGGCTAGTCATGGTTAGTTTACAAACTTACGGAAATTTAAGCGTTAGATTGTAAATTTTAATGTCTGTTCACAATCTGTCGACAGTTTATAATCTCACTAGATAAATTATAAACTAACGGTTCGTACAATTTTACGGTGACATATACACTAAATGTAGATTATATAACTGCATACATATTAAAATCTGATTATAGGAGTCTATTATAAGATTAAATTATTATTATTAAACTAATGTTGTTATAACATTAATTAGTAAATGCTGAAAAAAAAATTTTTTTAGAATGGACTTGCCATTCAGCTAATAAGCTGACTCACTGCACCAAGTCCAGTAGATATGGTGTGTAATAGTCAGCTTAAATTAAATGCTTAAAATAAAGTGGCAGGCAGACTGACCATCTCTGACGGTGGCTGTATACCGTCGCCTTTACGAAAAACATAAACAGTATCGGGGGCATTCAAGTGCACTGCATACTGGCATTCAGTGGTAAAAGGGTAAGGGCAGGAAAATAGGCTCTAAACCTACTCACACACAACTTACCCACATAAGCACACGTACTTTTATATTGTCATGGTCTCAGTGAGCGTAGGATCACTGCCTCCAGTCCAGATGGTTACTGCAACCACTTTATAGCTGCGAAATGCAGTGTCACAGCTATAACTTTAGGCTCTCAAAAAGAGTTTGTATGCAGATGTTAACTGAATACAATCTCTTTGTAAGGTACGGTTCTTAAAAATGCAATGAACTTATATAAGTCTAAGATCCGAGTAGGAAACGACCTTCACCCAGCTGTTTAATGGATGCAAAGTATTTTTATATCAAATAAAATGTATTAAGTAGATACCTTATAGGTTGCCTGGAAAATTACATCAGTCAACACGATTTTTGGGTCTGGCTTCTGCATATGAATTTTTTTTTTCCTACGTTAAAAATAAGCATTGACTGCAATGGCTCTGTGCCCTTTAAATATGTGTAAGTAAGTATGTACATTAAATTTACATCAAACCGATTTCAATTTGTCTGCCTGGTTTAATGAATCGCGTTAAAAAGTATTTTAATTAAAATGCCTACAGAATGAATAACACGATACGGTTTTATTATTTTTAAGAGTACCAGTAATATCAATTTTGATTGATGAATTACGGAGGTAACACCGCGAAAAAAAGAAATGTCATGATGACGAAACGTATAGGGCCTTTGCCGAACAACGCTCATCAGTGTCTTATCTAGTCGATCGTAACTTATCATTTTGCTCTGAGCCTCGCTAATTAACATTATGTGTAGTATTATCACAATTTAATACTTTGATTTCTATTATTTAACACATTCATTGCCGCACCAAAAATTTCAAGTCTCATATGAATGTCCAGCGGTATCAATACTAATAATAATCTGTAAGTGTAGGTATTGTAGATGTACTCGTATGTACGTTCCTCCATAACTTAAACGAAACTTGGTAGATGAACATTTAGACGTACAGGACACAGGATAGGCTACTTTTTTCTTTTTCAACGCGGACGAAGTCGCGGGCGCTAGCTAGTACTTAATATTTTGTACTCGTCTGGTCAGTCGTCGGGCGTACGAATGAGGAGAATTCGAAGTCCACGGCATTTGAATTGCATATTTCACGGACATATTGACATTTCAAGGTGGTTTTTTTTAATGAATAAGTTGTGTTTTACATTAAAACCTTGTGAAAAACCGATAAATCGTTTGGACTCACGTAGCGAGTTCTAAGCTCCCAGTATGTGATCTTAGTGAACTCACCAGGCGAGTCCTTGGCAATGAACGGGTTAGTAATAATTATTAGGTATACCATCTACGTATTTGTTTTGTGGTTCAGGAAATCATATCAGTACATTTAAACACATTAACAATACAATCATATCGGTAAGTTTCGCATGAACTGCTATAGAATTTGTAATCATCGATAACATGATTGTTGATATGCGAGTTGAAAATTACAAAATTCCTAACCTATTTAAATGTTTTTAGTTGAAGCAAAGTAGTTACAATGTACCTATACTACCTATTGTATGCGCACGGCTTGAGTGCAGTCGGGGTATGAGGATGAGGTGAGGCGCGGAAGCGTCTCCCTCCTCCATCCGAACGCCTTCTCGCATGCACTGTTATGTAGGTAGTACCTGTAGTGCCGGGCTTTACATCCTTCACACGTGTGTGATTGTGACAGCTGACAGATGTGTGCTTGCAATTAAAAACCTTAAGGTGGTTACAGACCTCTATTTCTACTCTATTCTCTTACTACCACCAAACTACCACTCGTTTGATTGCAACACTAACGCGTTCTTCAGAGCTGCACTCAAGTCGCGCGCGTACTATACATAGCGTTTCGCAGTCATAAAATAATCGTTGGGAGTCCACCTGGCTACATCACCTTATCTAGATACCCTGAGCCTTATCTAGATTTTCACAATTTAATACATACTTTGATTTTCACTATTATACTATTTAATTTATTACATCCATGGCACCTGTGGAAGTTAGTGAAATCCCTTCTTCAACTAGGAAAAAGGATGATGATCTTAACACGCCTGAACAAATTTTCATAAATTGTTTATAGCTCAAAACGATCCCGATCCGAACTGTCCGATTCTATAAACAGATGTCAAACTTATAACACCTCGTTTTTGGGTCGGACGCTGGGGGTTAAAAGGGTAACAAAACAAGAAGAAGTCAATAATTTTCATTGTGCACGACACATATGAAAGCGCAGGACAATTCGCCTTTTCATACCAACTGGGCTAGAAGTCATAATGGAAGTAAGGTCTCCATTGTGCTCGCTGATGTTGGACCAATTGTGATCCCCACTTAGCTTAATCTTAGTTCAATAAGTACGCCTGACAGGATATCTATTATCTAATGGAGTGGATAATGTACGCTGTCGAAGTTCATGATCAATATCTTGGCATGACGCGCTCTTTGCATTGTTACCAAGCAAGAATGTGACATTGTGTCTGCAAACTACCATAAAATGTACCGGATGTTTGTTTAAACAATATTTTATAACAATTTTTTTTCTTTTATCCAAAGGTTGGAAGACGGTTCACTCGATGATAAGTGGCTATCAATTGACACAGACACTTATTGATTGACAAAAGCAACTATTGTTGGAGGTTAAAGCCGCCATAGTCTGTCTACTGTCTACCCAGTTATTTGAATGCGATAAGTAATGTGCCCTGCTACTATTAAATGTGGAATATATAGGTATATAGTTAATATTCATTTTGATGTATTATTATGAAATGGGCTAAACATTATTACAGTACAGTACCTCATTGCTATTATATTATAATCTAAATTTAATACCTACTCGTTATGTATCTATAATACTTTAAATATGCAGCGTTTAATTAAAGTGGCGAGGTTTTAAATTTAATATGCTAAACCGAATTTCATGATTTATTTCACATTATTACAGAAAATTTAATATCTAAAAAAATTATTATTGTTTAAAATTCTAAAAAAATCGTTACACGGAACAGACAGAAGGACAGTAGTTCGCGCCAATGAACTGCTGAATTTATCAATAACTACATATTTTTTATATTCGGCGTCGTCGAATATGTCTGCCACAAAGCATAGATAACGACTTTTTACATTACTCATCGCATTGCTTATCCTACATGTTATTTTGATATTAAATTAACAACAGATCATATCCTGTTTAGACTTGTCTCTGCCACACCGCAATCTTGTTATTGTATAACACAGAACATTTATTTTCATAACTATAACTGCATTTCATTCATATAATTATATAATGCATATAATTCGAACGAGTAATTTGACATTTTCTGGGTTGCAGGTTTTTGACCATACAAAAATAATGATGTCACCTAATCGAACTTATTAAAAAACTTACGGTTTTAACCGTAATCAATGCTTTAAGTATAGAGCAATAATTAGTTCAGAATTATGTAATATTAATTATTATTTAATTGTTTAATTTATATATTTTTTGCAAAGTCCGTTCTATAAGTCTCAACTCAATTCTTTTCGATTATTATAATTTTTATGATGAGAATATTTTCATAGGTGACATAAAATTATCACAAAATAATAGCCATGGCTATTGCATTATACTATTTTTTATTAATTAGACTTCTCATATAAATTGTGAATTGTTTTTTTATGCGTTCCAAATCGACTTGGTCAATGAGTAATCCTGCTTTAAACATTGATCCTAGAAAGTAAAGATGCGGCCATTCGAACATTTGCTCCGAGCGCATTTGATACAGAAAAAACTAACGCCATCTATTAGAACTTTAACATACTACTTCCTTTACTTCTGCAGCTCTGGTACATGGGCCGGTCTCTGTGTCTCGGTGACTAAGCTGTCATTGGTGTCACTTTTCGATTTTGACACCGGCGCGTCGGCGCCACGTACTAGGAGCGTTAGCCTTGTCCTTACGAAGTAATATAATATGTCAATGGCTTTAAACGAAATTCAAACCTTAAAATAATAATACGAATGTTAAATCAATAAAACGAGATCAAAAATATTTTTACTGTAAAATATCAGTTTACTATTTAAGTAATACCGATATTAGTACAGCACTACGGAAACAACGCTGATAACATTATTTTAAAATTTGACAAAATACTCGTTCGAATTATGAAACCCACCAACTATGCGATGTAGTTCGTTTTTTAAAAAAAAAACCGGGAACCTAACATTCTTGCAAGATAAAAAGTATCCTACAATTCAGGGGTATACAATCAAAGTTGGTAAAGTCCACAAAATTTTAAAAGTGAGATTTAAATTACAACACATTTATTTCCGTATCTATATTACCCCGTAGAATAATTTTATACAAATTCTAGAAATCTCGACTGTTATTTCAAATTGAAAATTGACTTTACAAACAAACCTAGCAAAGTCCAAGTGAGTTGAGTTTCAATTCAATATTAAAATAATCGTTTTTATCGTTTTGAACATTTTGGCTCATCTAACTAATTTCTTTTAAGCTAAATCCAACTTATTAGATGAGTAGATAACAACTAGCTAGAACAATTATGATCAAAATCCATCTATGAAGAGATATACCTAAATTGTCATGTCTATAAATCAAATTCAAATGTCTAAAATGCGAATTGTCTAAATTGAAAAACTCCGTCTAGAAGCAAAAATGTTTAAATTACAAAATACCTAAAAAACTGATGTAAAATTGTACCGCTCGACACATAATCACAACAATGAATAAGAAACCAGGTGTTTTTATCACTTTGCGAACAAAGATAAATATAACGATAGCACAGTATTGTAAAACTGTGACGATATAGTATGAACCTTGGAAGGGACTAGGGGAGACGCCTTGCCGGACGAAATCGCATCGTTCGTAGCAAATTAGCAATACTGCGACGCGAATTCACTGTTTCGTGTTTGTCCGAGAAATTAATTTGATTACGGTCTTTTGATAAAAAAGGCCACACATTTAAAAACTGGTTACGAACCTCTTTGTTCCTGATTTTTCTTGCAACATGAATAGCCGGTTCCTTTAGTATGTCATCTGTTATTGCCGGCAACTTTTCGCCTTCCGTCCCATAATATAAAACGAAAAATAATCTCGCCACTTTCGCTAACGCAAGTCTCAAGACGTGCAACACTCTAATTTTTAATCCGAACGGTTTTTTCGCTGTTATTTGGGCGTCACTCATGTTTATCAAAATTTCAGTCGCGGTTCTATTTATAGAGTTGACACATTACATAGAGACGATCGATAACATAAAAAAATGCCTCTGTCGTCATCAAAGAGATATTACTTAGTAAGGAATAAACAACAATTAACTTTTAACAAACGTTACACGAACTCAGAAACTAACAGACGCGATGTCAACATACGTATTGTAACCTGTGTTGACTGACTGCGACTCAATGAAAAATGAAATTGGTTGGAGCCTTGGAGTGAGCGAATCAAATAAACAAGTCGTCATACACTATAATATGTCTGTCTCACTCTAACCAGACGTTCGCTTGTGACGTAGAAGAGCGTCCGGCTTCACCACAGTACATTACGATTAAGTACGATATAAAGTTGTTTATTGTTTAATAACTGTGGCAGACTCGGTTGGCGACAACTGAACCGCCTCCATATCCAAAATTGTACATCAACATTTTTATATTTGTATAACGACTGGCCAAAATTTCAGCTTTCTAGACTTAGTTTTAGCTGTGTAATAGACAGTCAGGCCCAACGATTTTAATAAGTATTGATTGGTATTGATAGATGAACGACTAACTGTCTTCGCAAGGAGTTGAAATTTTCAAAAATCCTTTCTTAGCAGATGCTTCCTTATAAAATAAACCTGTGTTCCAAATTTAGACTTAGTAGTTTTGGCTGTGCGTTAATATTCATTCCAAACGATTTTATAAGTATAAATTGTTATCTATGCTTATAAAATTATAAATTAATGAATCATTTATGAACATCATCTTAAAATTGATGTCACACAACATCAAAACAGTTACTATTGGTATTCGTGAACGTGAACGTCTGTCATGTTCGTTAGCGCTTATCATCCAAGCTATTTTAATCTGATGACATTGAATGATTTTTTTTTATATTATAAAATGTATTTATATTATAATTGTTGCTCGTATTCAAGTGAGTTTCTTTTAAATTAAGAGGTTTCTCTTTACCATGGATTTACACAAAGTTCGTTTGGTTCAAGGTTCATCATGGCCGATCCAGGGACAGAAGAAAACGCCTCACCCGTAAATGGTTCCTTGAAAATATCCTTACCCACCGTCCTGTGTACATCTGAACCGGGTGAAAGTTCCGAATTGAATAAATCAAATACATTTAAATGTTCAGACTCTAAATTATCTCTGCCTTCCAATCTCGGGACGCCTACGTCGCCTTTGCGATTGTCCTCCCCTTTGTCTTTGCCTGCTTCCCCAACGCCTTTCATGAAATCCTCACCGGAACAAAACTCCTTGAAGACAGGTTCTCAGCAGTTGTGTCCATCGCCTAACATGAGTCAGCAAGACTTCTCCAAGAACAAACAAGTCAATGTAGGATCGGCTACAGGTATGTACCTACCTTTATTTGTTTATTATCCACTTTGTAGATTACGGAGCTTGACATTCAGAGCAATACCCAACAGGAATTCGGGGTAACTATTCAAAATCGCCCCTTAATATTAATTAATAATCAATATCTACTTGTTGCTTTCAAATTCCTGGTTATTATATTTTGTTAGTTATTTTTGTAGTACCTATTTAAACCGTTTAAACAATAGTACATTTGTTTCTTTATGGGCCTAAGTAAGCAATTGCAAGAACCTCACTACTCTTCCAATTTATAAAATTCTTTTTCAATTATAGTAACAGACCGCTGCTTTGACATAATTCCACTTTCATACCTGGTTAGAGTAACTATTTTACTGCCCCACTTTCCAGCAGTCGAGCCATTTTAGTGGGTGCAAAAATAACAATGGAAGCTGACTTAAAACCAACCATATTTCACATTCTATTCTAAGCCCTATTAAATAAGTAACTAATGTAGGTACATTGTACAATACTATAAAACCGACCTAGAAACGTGAACTAAATATTAAAAGTAGGTATAGCAAATCCCATTGACGAGCCCATTGAACGAGTTGTGGTGTGACCCCTCTGATTCAAGGGTCTCCGGGTTCGATTCCCGACAGAATCAACTCATCAAAAAGTAACTTTTCGGCAGGGTTACGCCCCTATCTGTTATATTTTTTTGCTTAAACAGACTATATGATTTGTGTGTTACGTCTAGGCGATTTTTATATTACACTAGCTTTTGACGTGGCTTTCATTAATTTCGTCCGGGCCACTTTTTCTTGTGCGTTGAAAAAGAAATAAATTCAACGGCTGTCAAAATATGTATACATGGGCAATAATTTATTCAATCGGGGTTTGGTTCTGAAATTGTAATGTGTTATGATAATAATAAATTAATTGAATTTGAATCTTTATTGCTTAAATATATTTCTGTAGGGTTTTGATTTTTTTTTGTATTTTTAGGTGATCCCTCGGGAACAGTATACTTTTTTTGGATACTTTATATCATTTTATGTATCCCTTACAATGTGTATTCTAAATTTCATGATTTTAGGTTGAAGAGTTAGCATGACAGTTAAACAAACGAACAAACAAACTTCGCAACTTTCGCATTTATATTATTAGTTGCGGTTAGGATTATGAAAAAATCCTACATCTACTTTTTATTTTTACCTACCTCTACATAATGATTTTTTATTTTATGTAACCATCAAACTGTATAACTTACAAATTACAATGCTTCTATTCTGTTTTCTGTTGTTACCAAAGCAAAGCGAGAAATGCGAGAAGATAAATTAAAAAACAAATTACCTATCTTTTTCTTTTCTTTTTCACAACCTTAATTTACGTTAAACGGAAAGCGCTCTTTTATTATTACCACTTAAAACGTTCCAGTTTATTTAGGACTCAAGTCGTAAGTTATGTTTTCCTGAAAGCGAAAACATGAAGGTTGTATACGCGAGGACTTTGAAAATGGGAAATGTTTCATCACTTGGTTGGTTCCATTCTGCGAGACTGAGTGTTTGCAGTAAAGCCTTAGCCAGCCAGTCAGTCAGTCGAGCGCTGTACGCGGTTTTCAGCGGACGTGTCCCGTCTGTTGCCGATATAAAAACAAATGCTCGCTTATTTTTCTTGCTGCGAAATGTGACGTGCCAATGTTATGACGTTATAATATTCATAGCCTGCTCGCGACAGGGTCCGTTTATCGATGCATCCCCTCGTCATCTTCGGGACGTGGGATAAATAAAATATTCCGTGATATTATCAACGTTCACAAAAGTTTGTATTATCTTAACTGACATTTTCAAACTTGTGTAATTCAGTACGTTTTGAAATTTTCTTTTGCAATATTAACCAAGTAATTCGGGAAATTTTGTTAAAATCAGACAAAATTATTCTCGGAGAGCCAGTTTTATTGGTTGAAGTAGGGTCGATGATTAAAATAATAATGAGATATCAAGAGTAATGTTGCCGAGTGTATATTAATGTGACATGCCTTGCTGTGGATGTTGGTGGAATGGCAGACAAAGGCATCGGCCGCCTGACACGGACATTTCAGGTTACTCTCTTTGCTTACCTATACTTTGTAGAACGTTACAAATTTCTATGTGGCCAGTAACAAAATTAAATTACGCGGCCACACATATGTTGTTATCTGTGCTGGGTCAGAGCATCGAGGATATATCAATGCGCGTTTAAAAGGGACGCAGTATGACTGCAGCAAGTACCTACTATTACTTATTCTGTGACTGCAGCGTGAAGCTGCAGCTATTAATTAAATAATATTAGTGTGGTGACAGAAACCAAAAAAGTCCACGGGTGCAAAAATGAGGAATGCAAAAAGTTATATCCTATTATTCACTTTTGATATGCTGTTTTGAAATATTCATCATCTTCGATACCTACATATACTTCCTTACATATTATAAAACCTTGTCCCTTGCCTTCCTTGCCACAACAAAGTCCCTTGCCTAGTCTATCTGACTGTATGCCTGTATGTTCGCGATTGTCTCAAATACTACTGAACGCATTTTCATGCGTTTTCACTACTAGAAAGAGCGTTAAACGAAGAAGGTTTCTACACATAACTTGCAAATTCAAATGCACAACTAAAGGAAAAGGTTTTCACTGAAGGAAAAAGTAAACAAGGAAGCCTTGTGTCTTAAGTTACCGGACAACCGTTTGACTTTGCTTTAACTGGCAGCATGGGCGTAGCGAGGTACGGGCAAGGGGGGGCAGCTGCCCCCCCCTAGAAGAGCGGTTGTTCTGTTAAACTGTAATTTTGCTTGCGACGCTTCTTATAAGACCTAAGAAAAGAAACTAACAGGCTTGAAGGCTGGCTTGTGAAATCCAACAATACGGGATGTGATCTCCAAGTCTAGGCAAGAAATGGGTTTTCTGCGAAAAATAGAAATCTTCGAACAATATGAGCGATAGTTCATTCTACTCGGAATGCAATTCTGAGAAAGGCGCTTTTAGGATTTTTTCTGCCAATAAAAATTGCAATTGTTATTAACAAAAAACAAAAACAAAAAAGCTATTTAGATTTTTGATGATAACTCTAAAACTATAAATTATAGCGAAAATCGCATTTTTTTTTAAATCATAATTGTCTAAACAATAGAATGACAGATTTTTTTTTTCAAAAATATGAAACTAAGCTATTAAAAAAAATCTTACTTAAACAATACTATTAAAAACAACGATGAAAACAATATAAGTAATCTAGGATTTTCTTTGTCTGCCCCCCCTTATATACAATCCTGGCTACGCCCATGACTGGCAGTATCTTTAACCGGACAACCTTTAATCTAACTTCATATGTATTTATGCCGTGTCTATATACCATTTCGAAGTTATTAAATTTTAAACAAAAAAATTTTGAAAATTATTATTATTTTTTCTATTAAAACTACTAAAGAAAAGACATTTGAAATTTAATGTCTGGTTGCAGGCGACAGCTAGCTTACGAGTTATCTAATAGTACCGAGATAATGTCACCGTGAATTATTGAAGTGTAGTCAGTATCAGCATTAAAAGCTTTTTCGAGATACATCTTAAGAGTTTGAGGCCAAGAAATACTTAATTCACTTATTTTTACTTGAAGCTATCGCGGTGGCTATACAATGCTTGTTCGTGACTTAACCGCAACACAGATTGATTGATCGTGAACTCTTCGAGAATATCAAGTGGTCCTTTTTTTCCTGAGACTGTCAAGAGTTGATATTTATTTGCCAAGAACGGGCTCTCCATAGATTAGAGATCTCATTGTGATTCGTTCCCAGATAATACCCCTTCGTTCTACGTACCTCGTCTAAACAAGGCGTAGGTTTAATTTATATTAAGACACTAGTGGGTGCCCGCGACTTTGTCCGCGTCCAATCGCTACCAAACTTCACAGGATTACCCGCTGGACTAATCTGAAGGTTGTCTGAAAATTTCATCAAAATGAGTTCAGCGGTTTTGGATTCCACAAGGAACATACATACACACATTGAGGGAACATACATACATACACACATTGCATTTTATATATAAAAGATAGAAGATGCTAATATTGGTTTTCCCCAATTTGTATTTCTGTTTGTTCTCCAATTAACTTCCATTTAGATTTTATTGATGTCCTGCATGGACCTGCAACTCTTTCAATGTTGTCACGCGGTAAAAACGTTTAAAAACCAGTGTTATTCTGAATTTCAAAGGAACGTTTGAAGCGTATTGTCGCTATTGACAGCAAAATCATGGTCAGAACAGAACGCCATTGTTAGAGGCAGATAAACTCTTCAATACTAGATATTGACTATTTCACTATTCATAACTTTTTTATGTAAGGGTCGTTATACAGGCTGACGGTCCAATTGGTGGTAGGTGGCTACCGTCGCCTATTACTCAAACAACTCCACATGTACTGCAAGTGCTCTGCCCACATAGTATCATTTAGGATAAAGGATTAAGAAGGAGCTAGGGAAATGGACTCTTTGGCATCCCTTACTCACTCACCCAAATATAACAACACACATGTTATTTAACGGTGGTATTCTGTACGGGGGTGGTTACTGCCGCCAGACGGGCTGCCCAAATGACTGCGAAACGCAGTGTGCCCCGCCACTACTTTCCAAATCCAGACCAGAGTAAATTTTGAAAATTTCGTTTCCAAAGTTGACCTTGCCGGGAATCGAACCGGGGAACTCTGGAACGGAGCATTAAGGCAAGCACCCCAACCACTCATCCAACGGTCTCGTCTGCTATTTTCTTTTTGTTAAAAATTACGTCTAGCAAATTTATATTATTAGTTAAAATACTTTCTTTATTGCTTACAATTTACACTGAAGCATTTTCTCGAACGATTACATTGTTTATTCCACTCAAACAAGCAACTTCACAAATGAGGGCGCCTTTAACAAACCTTACGAACAAATTACAATCTCTTTATATTCTACGTACATGTTGTTGAGCCTTTTCAACTAAGCTAAATGAATGACAACACTTTGTTAACTTAATACTTTGTACTTACTATACATTAAATCATACAGTAAACAAACTTTGAAAAACTCTATTTTTCTCTTAAAGAAGACTCGAAAAATCAAATTTCTGGATCATCACCAGCTTCCTAACAGTCAGGACCTAGTAAGTTGGCTCATTTTTCATCGATAATATCGACATATGTGTCGTTCATTGTAAAAGTGAACTATCTCCTTGTAACTGAATTTTAGAAAAACGAGCTTTTTGCGAATTATAGTGTAGCAAAAAAAATATAAGCATTCATTCATTGTTTTCATCTATGGGATTTTAATGCAACTATTGGAGTTACTTCACTTTTATATTGAAAGTTATGACTAGATGTGATACCATTAGGCAAGAAAAGATGGTTTTAAAAATAGGGAGTTACACCACTTTTACAATGAACGACACATATTACTTACTAGCCGGTGCCCGCGACTTCGCCCGCGTTAAAATTATATACTAAAACCTTCCCCTTGAATGACTCTAGCTATTAAAAAAACCGCATCAAAATCCGTTGCGTAGTTTTAAAGATCTAAGCATACATAGCGACAGACAGACGGGAAGCGAAATTGTTTTTACTATGTAGTGAAGAAACTACCGGACCGATTAGAAAAATCAGCAACATATTTTATAAAAGTTACGCGGACAAAGTCGCATGCATTAATAAAATGCTACATGCTACAGCTAGTAATTAATAAAATGAATCGATTTCAGCTGTAGGACGTCCACTGCTGGACGTAAACCTCACCCACAATTTGGCAATAGGACTAGTCAGAAGAATCCTTGATCGACGGTCGATCCGCGGTCCTTATCAGATCGTCTGTGTACCTTGTGGATCGACAAATAATACTTACAAGTTTTTATTTATCTACGTATTTGTTTTAACGTCAAGGAAATCTTATGTCAGTACATTTAAACACATTCAATACAACATATTATTATATCGGTAAGTTTCGCATGAACTGCTATAATATTTGTAATCATCGATAACATAATTGTTGCTATGTAAACTGAATTACGAAATTTCTAAGCTATTTAAATGTTTTTAGTTGAGGCAATGTACAATGTAAGTACAGTCGAGGTAAGAAAATGTTCGTCATCTTAAAGGCGACATTTGTTTCTACCAGAGCAAATGACCAGTCATGGCATAGTTTCATTTCAAATGTCTGTCAATTGTCTGTTTAGAGTTTTAATTCCAAAAGGTACTAAGAGTCTACGACTTGATAAAGGAATGAATTTTAAAACTGACGAAGGTTTTTATACCCCGACCGCAGTGTAACCCCGAGCCGAGCATAGCCCTAAACATAGCTTGTTAAACTTTCTTACGCGGCCCATAGTTAGAGACTAACGTTTTAGCGCCACGTTATCAATACTAATAATAAATTTGTAAGGGAAGGTCATGGAGTAAGTTACTTTGTTTTCAGAGATATCGAGTTTATAGGCTCTATACATGATACTAAAACTAAATTGACCATTTTTAGAATTTTTTTCTGTATGCATGTATGTAAGTATGTATGTATGTATAACTCTTAAACGAATTAACCGATTTTCATGAAACTTGGTAGATAAACATTTAGACTTCCGGGACACAGGATAGGCTACTTTTTTCACGCGGGCGAAGTCGCGGGCGCCAGCTAGTTAAATTAATAAAATTACAACAAGTTGCCTGATGATGGATGTATATGTTATGTTGTTATCAAACGAACTATCTTCCATACTATGAGTTTAGTGTTTTGCATTCTGCCATCAAAAACCTAGCAGGCCTTCTGTATTGACTGCAAGAATCACAATTTTACGTCAGCAACGTGAAACAAGACATATTATTTTCTTTTTAGGGGCACAAAGTTAGGAATGCCTCACTTTGATCCCTCACCTAGCTTTCCGTCAAGTGGATGAATTTTATTACACTTAAAGACCTTAATATTTTGGCACGGAACTTCTAATTTGAATGCATTATTTTTACATATTTGTGTCGTTCATTGTAAAAGTGGTGTAACTCCCTATTTTATATGATGAATATAAAAGTGAAGTGACTCCAATAGTTGCATTAAAATCCCATTGATGAAAACAATGAATGAATGCTTATATTTTTTTTCCTACATTATAATTCGCAAAAAGCTCGTTATTCTAAAATTCAGTTACAAGGAGATAGTTCACTTTTACAATGAACGACACATTTGTCAATACGCATCACGCAATATGAACAAGGAACCGCAAAGTTTTGGTCTCGAATGATACTGTTGTTGCATCCTAATGACATATTGATTGTTTTGTAATGGGCCCTCGGCTGGCCTGATACGGAACAGCCTTAGTCATATCATTTCAGACGACCAAACACCACGTGTAGCGAAAAATCGATTCTAAAACGATTAGTTACAGTTCGAAGCTATTGATAGGATGTTTTGTTGTATCTTTCCCAAGAGAGGCTCGTTGCGAAGCAACATTTCCGATACATCAAGTGATGAAACAAGTACGAGTAAGTTATAACATACTTATGTATATTTTATTCAGCGATACTGGTTTCTTCGTGAAACTCGTGTCCTATTTTTAAATTCTCCAACAAATCGTTGGCAATACCTATAAACTTTAACTTTTTAAGAACTGCTGTCATGTAAACTTTGTAGTTACTATCAATACTAATAATAAATCTGTAGGGGTCGGTCATGGAGTAATTTACTTTGTTTTCAGAAATATCGTGTATATAGGCTCTATACATGATACTGAAACTAAATTGACGATTTTTAGAATTTTTTTCTGTATGTATGTAAGTATGTATGTTCCTCTATAACTCTTATACGAATTAACTGATTTTCATGAAACTTGGTAGATAAACATTTA
This sequence comes from Synanthedon formicaeformis, assembly GCA_945859745.1. NCBI lineage: Eukaryota > Metazoa > Arthropoda > Insecta > Lepidoptera > Sesiidae > Synanthedon > Synanthedon formicaeformis. Next base: position 7,696,120 of record OX243969.1, on the reverse strand, counting down.
GACGTACGGGAGACAGGATAGGCTACTTTTTTTTTTTCAACGCGGAAGAAGTCGCGGGCGCCAACTAGTTATTAATAAATTATATAAGTTTAGGTAGTTATCGTCAGACGTTCAAGACATTTAAGACTGAAGCAAAGTGGAGGATGGCACGGCAAAGTATTTAAATTTTTTCATAGCATTTTGTACCTTAAGCTTTAGCGGTAAAAACGGTAATTTAAAATTTAAATGTTGGACAGTTCAATCCAATCATATTACTTCCCTAGGTTGCAATTTGTGTAATGAGTATTATTTACTTCGTAATGAAGCTGCGGAATCTCAAACGGAGTCTTCGTTAGTTTATTCAAATTCGTTTGTTTGGAAAAATTTAATTAAGTCACGTAGCAGCTGCTTCCGGGATTCTTTTAGGAATTTTATTTTTCTTCGAATATTACTTGCGATGGTTCTGTTTAGGAATTTTATGTAAATATTTTTGATTAATATCTGCTTTCATAAAAGTCTCCTTTGGTAACAGAAATTCGTATACGTTCATCTGAGTCATTTTATATCCTAATTATGAAATACCATATATGGTATTAAAAATAAACTGTTTGCAAGCCGCAGGTAGGCCGATTTTTTCTTAGCGAATGCTAAACTTGCGGAGGCTGGACCAATTCGGCTATTATTTTTTTCAAATTATTCTTTTGTTTTATATTTATTTAATTTAATTTACAATCCATAAATGAAAAAAAGAAATTAAATTTAGAACTATTAACAAAAACTAATATTTACAATCTTTATTTAGTAAGATTGTCACTTGCGTCGAATTATGAAAAGAAAAATCAAAATAATGCCCCAATTCAAAAATTTGCATCGTGCGTAGCCGGGGGCTGTCCGCTAGTATATAATAATAATGAAATATTTCGATACCTTAATTCGCAAAACGAATAACTCCACTTTTGGTTGAAAATGACATTTTGATACGGGAGAAACTTAATGACAATTAGAATTTAATTTTAAAAAGGTCTATCGGTTAATACGAGCGATAATTTCCAATGTAAAATTGTCTTTTTTCTTTTCTTGTATCATACAAAAAAAAAGATATAACGTTTTTAGTCTCCCCTGTAAAGTTTGGCTCATAGGAGTTATTTGGTTTGCGAATTAAGGTATCGTTTTGAAGCTAATATTGACGGCTAAAAGCAGAATCGCTCGCGGACTTTTTCCACTTCATGCTTCAGCTGCAGGCTTCAGGCTACGAAATTGCTCGTTAGCTGTGTTTCCGACTTGAGTTTAGTACACTCCAAATGGTAGTTAAACTCACTTTGTGTTTGTATCACATTTTTTATGTTTTTCTACATAATAACCCTACCTGTTAAAACTTATTATGTGCAAAGTGACACCTTTCATGTCTGTTAAATTTTAACTACTAAACCACTGAACAAAATTTTGCTGAAAATGGCAACAAAAAGGAAGATTTCTCTCTATTATGCATGTTCAATATTAGAATTGCAGCTATTTGAATGAGCTCTTACGCATATATGTAGCACATTTGTGTTTTCCAGACATCGAAATACTACAATGGAATTAGCGTCACAAGTGCCAAAGGGGAACAAAAAAAGAACGCCTTTGACAGAATCATGGCGGACTCTTGCTTTCACGCGTCAATGGTATAATGTAGTAACGATTAACTTCTACTATTTCATTTTAAACTCTAATGGGTTGACGTAAAGTCACATTTTCTTTAAATTACGTACTTATATTATGTTTGTTTTGTTATAAATGACAGTTCATGCTCTACGCATATGTCACTTTTAAATGTTCCATAAAATTCGTAGTGTTTTGTATGGCACGCGTGTTCCATGTTGTAGTATTTTGATGTTTCCAGATGAAAGTCTCACAAACCTTGCGTTTTATCACTTTCGGTAGTTGGTATCAATTTCTTGATTTAAACTCATGAGCTTTTAGCTGTGGAGATCCGAATCAATGGTATTGCCCGGAAGCAAAAGTTCATAATGAACGATGCTCTTTCAATCCCAACAACACAATATCACTTTATCTCGCGTTAATCCGGGTTTCGTCAGTCTGTGGAGATTATCCGTACTTTGACCACGATATTTTATACACGTTCCTCTCGTAAGTTGGATCCACATCTCATCATCCGTGAACAATCTTTTCAGAAATGATTCGTTCACATTATATGAAGTTTTAATTGCGACTCGAAAAGAGAAAACGTTTCATGATATTTATCTTAATGAACTTGAGTTTCATCCAAATATTCATGAGTTGTTGAAAATATATAAGCAATTTTATAAATGCAATTTTGTAGAATTTTATTATTATAAACAGCAACAACCTGCAATATTTTTACACATGTCTAAAATGTAAGCTATAAGTGATAACTTTAGTTTTCATTGTAATTTGTCTCTATAATAGCTATAAGTCTTATAACTAAGCTATTTAGCTAAATAATATATATTATATGGCTTAATATTTTGTCTTTGGTTTTAATAAAGATTATATATTGTTATGGCTATCTGACACAAAATGTCTAAGTTGAGAATATTTCATTATATTTATATGTAGGTATTAATTTCTGTTTTATTTCCACAAACTAATTTCTTTTGGACACTATTTACTGCCGCATAATTTCTTTCGGGACTCGTCAGCTAATCCCTTGTCTATCAACGCTAAAATGACCCGACTTCTACAAATACAAACTTCTTTGGACGGTCGAGTCAAAATTGCGCACTAAAAAATAGATATACGTAATCTAATGTTGGTGACTGAGGCATTCGGACGAGATTACGGTTCATTCCCGTCTCACTACCCACGAATTTATACCCTATCATTGTTAAGTATGTAGGTACAATCACGGAGACAATGGTAACAGATATACATATATCTATTTAATATATATTTAATTAATAAACCTGATTATTAATTTATTAATTAAGATCGATATTTAAAAAAATGGTGACTCCAGGGTCCATTGGGTGCTGTATCCAGGCTGCTTCCGATTGGTCTTACTGGAAAATTTATGAAGAACCCCTATGTCCAACAGTTCACGTTCTCCGGCTAGTTGTGAGACACTAGCCGTACACTCCTGACGCAACGGTCTTGATTATGAAACATCTAAATTAGGCCATTTGGTCGCAACCTCCACGAGTCTTTTCCGTCTCTCTACTCTAGTACTGGCACTACGCATACTCTCGCAGGTAACACTTTGTGGCTGATTTGAACATCTCTAGCCATCTTGTGGGTGCTGCCCCACCACCCTTCCCTGTATATCTTTTCTTTTCTGTGTCGTTCAATAGAAGAACTAAAAGATATATTTTTTTATGTTTTATATTTTATCAAAAGTGTGTTAGTGATAGCCCAGTGAATCGAAACCTTGTCGCTTAACCTTTAAGTGTGGAGTTACCAACCTACATAGGCTCAGCAGTGTACTATAGCCCATACCTACTCACGTTGACAACATGCCTAGGCTTAGCAAATTTCACGAGATAATTAGCTTTTGACGGCGACGTGGTCGTGTCCCAGTATGTAAGTTACCCTTTTCTGAAACCCCGACAACCCGTATGCAAAATGTCACTGTGATACGTTAAGCGGTTTTGGAGTCCATAGGGAACATACATTGATTTTCATTCATATTATATAAAGATAAAGATGATATAAAAATTAAAGATTATTTTTCGAAATTTCCTCGACAATGAAATGTTCTATTGATTTTAATATATAAGAGTCTCTGCGTTTATTTTGAAAATTTTTGGTTTTTTTTTCTTAGCTCATTGATCGCGCGTTCGGGGTTACTAATTTTTGTTTTTTAAAATATAATATGTTTGTAGGTTTTCATTAGTTCGTTTTTATAATTTTCTACTTTGTACTAAGTAAAACAAATAAACCGGCAGTCAAAGCGAAGTTTATACGTATAATGTCGTTTCGTCCGGGCTTAGCCTGTAAACATATTTCGTTGATGTATATGTCGGGCGCCAAGTTTCCTGGAGCCAAGATAAACACGCTTTGTTTTCCCTTAAGTTCGTTTTGCTTCTAAATCCTGTCGAACAGTACCTCTGTATCTATTTGTGTTTAGAAGCCGCAAGTAAACAACGTTGTGGATTAATCAAAAAACTTATGGAAAACAACACGTCTTACTCAAAATAAATTATAAATCTCCCAAATGATGACATTAATGGTACCTGAAGTTGTAAAAAATTTACGCATATTTTCCAAAATGACTATTTCATTTTTTCTCCGGAAACTGTTATGGCACAGTGCTCTAGCTAGTAATATCTGTTAGAGAGTTTAGGGCTTTCAATTATCTTGTGAATAGCTGTGATGAATTATGATTTAACTGAGAAGGGTAAATTGTACCGAGCTTTTTAGTTATTGCAATAAATTCATGTTTAGTATGGAAAATTCATAAACATAACAAAAAAAAAATCTCTCTTTTCTTTGTATACCCAGTATGGCCATAAGTTCTGTTATTTAAAAGAAAACATTTACTTATTACAGAAGAATGAACATATGTATTAAATATTATTTAATAACTAACAAGATCATTCAAAATTATCTCCATAGGCTTTCTCCATTGCTAATAGGTACAATCCTAATATTTTAGCCAGTTATCAATTGTAAAATTTCGGCTTTAGCAATTTTATTAAATATAAGTATTCGTCACAATAATCACAAGTATTAAAACATTTATATAAACACTTATATTATAATGTTCTAATCATAGCATAGTCTGTTCGTCTTCAACGTGGTGGGGCTAAAACTCCCGACTAACATGGAACCCAATTTCACATAAAATTTATGAACGATATTGAATAATATAACGAGGGGAAATTTTTCCTCAATAAAAATGTAGAAAACCTATTTTTTGCGATGTATTTAATTTTATGATTCATTATGATTCTAATATTTAATATCTTCTGATAGCTGTACCGATAACTTAATAAAGTAATGAAGGCCAATTTTGTAAATTGTTGGAGAGCTCGCGCCCTTATCTAAGTGATTATAAATCCACGATGACGCTCTTCATCCACTCAAATTTTGCTTGTTGTGCTTATCACCTGAAGGCGAGAGGAAGTTATAATTATAGCTTTTGCCAACGCAAAACCCAACCGTTAGCACTGATCTGTAATAAAGCACTGGATAGGCTGCTGTCAAATTATTTTTGTCTATTTGATAATCGCCATTTTGGCGCTGTAGGCTATGGAGTGTAAGTACATTGAACTAAAACTAGTGATAGGGACATTTACAGAATACACATTTCACCTCCCCACCCTAAAAAAAACAATTCAACACACCGGCTGAACCAATGAATTAATGTGTTTCATTATAAAATTATTACAAAATTCTTGTAAATTTTGAATCCTGCAATTCCTATATATATTATTGGATATTTATTGTATGCTTTAATATTCATATCTGAATTTAAAATCATATTTCGATCGGCGCCACTCACTGTATAATTTTGTTGATCGTTTTGTGCAAATATTGATGTTCATCTCTGTCACAGGTTCCACAACGGAACGGACGCTTTACTGTTAAACTGATTTTGAGCTATATATCTAACTATAAACATAAATTCTGGCTGTGAGCTCTCCAATGCAATCAACGAAGAGGTACCTTCGGGGCTGGCTAGATTAATTGCCTTTCGCTATTCGCCACAAGCACTTCATTAAGTAGACTTGTCAACCCCTCAGACACAATAATGATGAGAGGGCCCTGAAAGATGCGATCCCTATTTTAAAGCATGTTGACTTATTATCTCTGTAATAACAATAGAAGGTTAGTCAAGTAATGTATGTGAAGTAGGTATTTAAATAAGTATTACCCATAGAATATTAATTATTTATTATTTAATTATTATTTTATTTACATACTAGCTGGTGCCCGCGACTTCGTCCGCGTTGAAAAAGAAAAAAGTAGCCTATCCTGTGTCCTGTACGTCTAAATGTTATCTACTAAGTTTCTTGAAAATTGGTTAACTCGTTTAAGAGTTATGGAGGAACATACATACATAATACAATACCTACACTCACAGATTTATTATTAGTATTGATTTCGATTTTTAATAGAAGAACATAATTGGCATTAACACTGTTCTTATTTATTGTACTGTTCGTTGTTAAATAATGCGGGAAACCTATTTTAATTCCAGATATTGAGCTATATGAGCCTAATACTTGATGGTCGGTAGCTAAATTTTATCCAGCGCGATACCTTAAGAGCGGGTATAAAGAGAAGTAGCCAATCCTAGATTTGAATTTTATCTAAGTAAACAAAGTCTAATTTAATTAATTTTTTTAAATAGATAAATACATCATAAATGAAAGTGACGACTGTAACAGAAAACATAATATAATGAAATTTTCTCGATAGAAAAAAATCACTAAGTGAGCTCTCATTTCCATCGATTTTAGTTTTATTTTCAAATTACACACATTACAAAGCTAAAAGTGTCTTAGTAATTTTACTTCACATATTATCTAAGGCTGTATGTAACAATTTTTCATTTGACATTGTAGTATACGAATAATTAATATCTAATACTTTTGGCACTTATAACAATATTTTTATTGAGCGAGATGCGCTATCTTCCGTCGCATGTTGTGCGTAGTTCTATTCTACGTATTTTGTGTCACTGTCATGTCCAAGGGACCACGCGGGTGAAATTACAAATTTTGTTTGCTTTATACCCACTCTTAATCTGAATATAAATTAAATGTTCATTTGATTATTTTGTAAATGCAAAATAATCAAATTGATGGCCAGAAGCAATTTGTTGACTGGCATCATACTTCAAAGGTCTTCAGCACTTTGACAATTTTCCATTCATGAATAACGCCGCTCTCAAGGGAACGGGAAAAGTACGGAAAACGCGAGAAAATTACTCGACGACCCTCTTGATCTCTGGACTCGAAAGGGAAATGGGATACTCGTGTTGTATACGTACATTATGTGTGAATTAATGTATACAAGCAATTATATTAGGACCAAATAAAACATTAATTACACTTTTATAATATTATATACTGAAGTAATGTTTTTTTTTATTGTATTATATGTATATTTCTAACGAATTCAAATATACCATACCATATAACGATTGAAAATATTAAATTGAAGTTAAAGCAATATTTTTTTTAAATTGTAATTAATAGTATATAGTTAGATTTTAATAATAATTACAAAATATGATAATACAAAATTAAACCTCAGTGGTTTTAAGTGTTATCATTTTACATTTGTATTGTATTTTAGCCTCAAAATCATTAAAATTATGAATAAATAAATAAATAAAATATACCAAAAAATTCTTTGATCCTTTAGCTATGAAGTGGTGTAATTAAATTTTGGATATAGATGATAGACATTATGTTATAATCAGTTTTCTGAATTGCCTCCCACTACCACTAGGTATGGAATAAGCAAATTTAAAAACGTAGTCACGTCAAAAATAATTTAGAATAAAGTTGATAGTGAATAAAATAAACAGCAAGTATAGTCAAAATATAATAATTATATCCATTGTTCCGTCCTCGTTGGTGAGAACTGTCTCATCGATTGAGTATTGTTAACTTTGACATTTCGTAAAATGGGTCAAACAATCCCTTGCATAAATATTACGAGTATAATTCATTTGTACAAATTGACTCCTGACGAGGGCTTTTATGTCGTTCTCGTATATTTCTATTATTCGCCTAACTGCCTGTTATAATAATTATTATAGTTATCTATATTAGTATTAGCGACTCTTTCACTAACGTCAAGTAGACCAAACTGTCATTTAAAGTCACCGGTAACCGGGGATAATGGAGCTGATATACCTTTGTTTGTACGGTAAACGTCCCAAACATTAAATCAAAAATAATAATAAAAAATCGTCTATCAAATGATGCAGTAAACCGAGTGCATAATTCAATATAACAGAAAATGATTTCTAAAAGTAACTAATCAACACTTTACTTGTAGTTTGTGAAGGAGGCCTTTATAGTAATATTATAATATAGTAATGTTATAAAAAGATAAAGTTTGTATGTTTGATTGTTTGTAAGTATAGGAGGTAATCTTCACATTTATTTATTTATTTATTTTATTGTAGGGAAATTTACAGGTGTAATTTCATAGTAACATGGGTGAGTAAATAACTTAAACCTAATAAAAAATTTCCACTTATAAATAACAAACTATAGTCTAATAACAAAGATAACAAGAATAAAATCAAAATGAAAATAAAAGTCATAGTCGGCCACTGAAAAATTTATCTGCTATAATGTTTTTTGTTCTAACTAGAACTGCGGAACAGGTCAACATCTGTATCCTCTAATAACACTTCATTAAAGAGTCTACATGAACGCGACATGAATGTATTTTTCCTATAATTTGACTTACTAGGAGCTACATGCAGCAAAGAACGATTTCTCAAATTAGTATGAGGGACATTTAAATATAATTTGGATAATAATTCAGATGAGTCAATTTGACCCTTTGCAATTTTCATCAAATAGCAAATGTCACTAATGTTACGCCTATATTGAAGAGGTAGGAAATGATAGCACCTGCATCTGTGAATGTAATCCTGCAACTTTTGATGACATTTGTAGTCGAGGTACCGAAGAAATTTCTTCTGTATCCTCTCAATACGCGAAATATATGTTTCGTATTGCGGATTCCATATTTGTGATGCATATTCTAGATGGCTGCGCACAAAGGTACAGTATAAAATTTTTAGCGTTTTAATATTTTTAAAATTAGCACATGTTCGCATTATAAAGCCTAAGGCTTTATTAGCTTTAGATATAACCGAGTCTATGTGGGTATCAAAAATGATACGGTCGTCATATATAACACCTAAATCACGAACAGTGTGTACCCTGTGCAAGGCCTGATCGCACAATTTGTATCCATATAAAGTTATATTTTTCTTTCTTGCATATACAGCATATGAACACTTGTTAATATTTAGTTCCAACTTATTTAACAAGCAGTATGAGGAGAATCTATTCAAATCCGATTGGAGGTCCTTTTGATCATTAATACTATTAATTATTTTTAAAACTTTCATATCGTCGGCAAAAAGCAATATTTTAGAATTCAAAAAACTCTCATTCTCATTCAATTAAAAAAAAATATTTTACCAATCTTAATATATAAAAGGCGATGTGTGTATGTATGTTTGTTCCCTATGGACTACGAAACCGCTGAACCGAGACAGTGAAGTTTGGTAGCGATCGGAAGCGGGCGAAGCAGGTAGCGGGGCGCTAGTATTTAATGTAGACAAGACTCGTTTACGATTTTATTTTATAGATATTTAATTTTAAAATCATTAATCTCATCAAATTACCTGTGATTTCTTGTAGTTATAATAAGTTTAATTGTTTTCATATAGGTACCTAACCTAAATTATACTCAATGTGATGTTAAACTATAAAGTACGGTTCATTGATTTTCTAACATTGACCCTAGTTATCTCTAGTTAGTAAATTTCCATACAAATGAGGTCCTACGTAGTCAGTGTTAAATTGGAAATTATCTTGAACACGCGTCCCATTAAAGTTTTAGATGAGTGTACCTATCTACCTGTTCTTAGCACAGGTATACACTGTAGGGTGATTTAGATTTCATTGTGTTTACTGAAATTCGTAGCAGTCCTTACAAGTTCAAGTAAGATACTTGGCAAATTCAGTAAAGCTTCGGATTTTTGTGGCTTACCTTGTATTCGGAAAAATGGAGAGATTTCTCTGTATTTTTTTATGTATTTCTTTGATACCTTGGGCTTCGTTTGCAAATGTATTGATGCTTAGTTTTATCAATTTTATTTTAGGAAAATGTAGTCTAGTTTTTAATCAATTGTTTTTTTTTGTTTTTTTTTTTTATTTACAATTCTTAGTCGGCGATTTAAAAAAAAATGTTTTATATTCTTATGACTGCAGATCGCAATCAAACTAACTATACGTTGGTGTTTGATTATCCAAATTACCTAAACTACCTAAACATTTGTTCTTGGTAAAACTACACCATCCAAACTACCTAAACTACCATCAATCTTATCTTTATAATACTAAACGAAGAATTCTTGTAAGCCACGACGATCTCACAAACGGCTCTAACGATTTTGACGAAAATCTAGGGTTAGGGGTTTTTTGGGTCTAGAAATCGATCTGTCAGGGTCTTATCTTCGAGAAAATTCGTTTTAGGTAGTTTTTTTTTAATGGAACTGTTACAAAAGTAATATCGCTTGCTCGTAATATTCTTGATTTTTTTTTTCTATAATGATTCATAGACTTTCTTTCTTATAAATGCAAAAATCTTTAAACCATTCATTGGCCCGAGCGAAGCTCGGTCACCCAGTCTAGTTCTTATAAAACGTACATAGGTATCTCGCTGAAACATTTAGCATTCATTCCGCTGAATTATGGTAGAAATAAAAATGCACGTGTTTGTAGTAATAAGGCAAATATTTCCTTTGAATACTTTTAAGAATGTTTGAGGACACGTCGAAATAACAGTATCAATGTTCTCGAAAAATAAATTATTCTACACCTGCGTGCAAACGTGGTGGTATAGGTACTAAAAACTTTTTCGTGACTTTTATTTCTTTTTCATCGTCCGAATATTTCTTGGCTGAATGTCACGTCGTTTGTATTGAATATTCGTTTTATATATTTTTTTATATATATCTGACAGACATTCGCCCTCAAAGTCAGAGATAATTGAATTTATTATCTCCCCAATAAATTGCTCGGATCCGCTTAAATCAATTACAGGGAGGCAATTAAGGCGTCAATAAATCTTATTTATCAATATATTGGTTAATTTTGTTCGAAAATTATAAAGCGGTGGTAGAAGGGAATTTTCTTGACAAGAAAGTCTTTAAGGCGCTACGCCCACATAAAAGTCGAGGCGCGTCGCGGCGCAGACGAGGCGTGAAGAGTTGCGGCGGAGGCGGCTATGCTTTCTTTACACAGTCAACTTCACTTACCAAAAAATCACTTACCAGTTTCGTTTAATTGTTGCGCTATTTCACCCCATTTTTGGTCCTGTTTGTTTCTATTGCTATAGTCGGAACGTGTTTGGTCATAATGTTCGTTCGAGTCATAATGTTCATCATAGTGTTCGACGATTTTTATATTTAGATCTAGATCGTCTGACATTTTACTTTTATTTAATAAATACACGACCACGTCTAAACACAGCCGCAAACAAAATGCCGCTTCGTCACTTCGCTTCGGCGACGCTTCGCGCCCTCGCCGCGTCTCTTCGCGCCTCGCCTTGGCCTCGCCTCGCCTCGCCGCCGCCTCCAGTATGTGGGCGCACAACCACTGATTTCTATAGGAAAGCTAGAGGCGGCGCGCCGCTTATGCGCCCGTTCCTCGACGCGACGCGACGCGACTCTTGTGTGGGCTTCGCGCCTAAAGCTTCCATAGTGGGAGGCAATACAGAAAAGTGATGATAATATAATCGGGGGATACAATTTAATGATTTTGCTACATATCTATCATTATATTTATATTTATTTATACTATCTGTCTGTATATATTTATATATATTCTGTTTGTATATGCCCTCCATGAATTAAGTAACACTTTAAGCATTGATGCACTCTTATTAGCATATTACGGACTTGTTGAATCTGTGTTAAGGTATGGGCTTCTATTCTGGGGCAATTCGACAGACATAAGTTTTGTTTTTAAGGCACAAAAGAGGTGTATTAGAGCCATGTTTAAATTAAAAGTTATGGATAGTTGTATGCCCTTTTTTAAAAAGTATAAAATCCTAACACTTCCATCGCTTTTTATATATGAGATCGTTGTTTATGTGAAAACCAATCCTAACCTATTTGAGAAAGTCTCTGATAATAGTCAAAGAGCCCAAAGAGATCCTAACAGGTTATGCATTCGAAAAGCAAAAACCGCCCTGATGCATAAAAGTGTTTTTTGTCAAGCGCCAGTTATATACAACAAAATTCCGAACACCATTAAAGAACTCAATATTAATTTATTCAAGAAGAAAATGAAGCAATTACTCGTTGACAAATGTTATTATAGTGTAAAAGATTATAAAACTGATAATTTATAGTAATGATTAGTAATATTAATTAGCTTTATTGTTTTATGTAGTATACTTACTTAAAATTTTTGCACACCCTCGAAGGGTAGAATGTAGCGAGACTTATCTATTTGTAAAACCATTGTAACCTATATTCAGCAAATAAATGATTATTATTATTATTATTATTATAATCTGAACATGATGTGCCGGGAAAATTTAGTGAGTTTGTGTTTACACCAATATTAATTAATTTAATTTAACTTTATATTGTACTAGCTGGCGCCCGCGACTTCGTCCGCGTTGAAAAAGAAAAAGTAGCCTATCCTGTGTCCTGTACGTCTGAATGTTTATCTACCAAGTTTCATGAAAATCAGTTGATTCGTTTAAGAGTTATAGAGGAACATACATACTTACATACATACATACATACAGAAAAAAATTCTAAAAATGGTCAATTTAGTTTCAGTATCATGTATAGAGCTAAACACGATATCTTTGAAAACAAAGTAACTTACTCCATGACCAACTCTTACAGATTTATTATTAGTATTGATTGATTGTATTAATAAAAAATAAAAAAACCGCGAACGAAGTTGCGGGCACCAGCTAGTTTACCTAAATCCATACATAATATGAATAGTTTAATATATGAATATTAGGTGCCGGTATCTGAGAGAATAGTCTCAAGGTCAAAGATCTGGATCTACATTTCCGCATCACGTAGGTGTCCCTAATTTAATTTATTATTAGGGAGTTAGGGAGTGAAGTTAGCTGCTTTCTAGAGACAGTATCCCGTAGACGCTTCCCGTAATTTAGTCTCTACGCTACGGGTCTCTTTCAGCATCTCTGAGTAAAGTATCAGGTAGGTTAACCGCCATTCAAAGTCACCGGTAAGAAAGCGTACGACACCATCTTCGAGTAGCATTACTCAAAGGTAATTTCAATGACATTGAAACTAGATACTCTTAACATTTACTCGCCAATTAGCTTACTTGAAAAGTAACTAATCAACATTTTACTTGTAGTTGGTGAAAGAGTTGGTAGTTGGTATAAGTCAATCTGAATTTTTTTTTGGAGCTTTGTTGATTATAATTACCGCGAATTTGTAAAACAAGACAATTTTTTATTTGTATTCCTACGTATATGCAGTGTATGCATATTGTATATGCAGTGAATTTCGTTACGACTATTTATTTTTAAACTAGCTGGAATGCAACTTCTTTTGCAAATTATATAAGATTGATGATATTGATAACCACCTCAAAAATAAATAAACTATTAGGTACCTACTATGTATATCGCTGCTTAAAAACTAAATGGCCATAAAACAAAAAATTCCAAAAATGTTTTATTGCAAAAATACAATCACAATCCTTCATATTGTATGTTGCAAAAAGACTTATGGTTGATTTATTCCATATTTAGTATATTTTGATCATTTTTTATATATTCCAATGTAACTCATATGCATATCTCCTCTAGCATTCAGTTTATTATAAAAGTACTTAAAACATTTAATGCTACTTAAAAATACGCTTCAAACGATGTATAATATGCATATATTTGATATATCTAATAAGAAAAAAATAGACAAAAAAGATTTTTTTTTTTTTCGATTAGCTCTCCTGTAAAAAGTGTAATTTTGATTTGAGGCCCTTTAGATTTTAAGCAGCGATATGTTTTATTAAAGCATTTAAAGTAATATTCCTTGACTAAAACTAAACTATTATATGATTTTCGTAATGTTAGCGTGAGTGTGTCTGCACCCTTGTAACGTGAGTAAGCAGTCTCACCTAATGGGCCCTTTTCTGTTACCTTACTTTTTCATCTTACTCTTCTTATACGTAGATTTAATGTATAAGCACTCCACCATTATGGCTCGACTCATTTTTCCAAATATAAAAATATTACTATTATGTGTGCGGTTCCCTTGTGGCGGTTTCTTATTTTTTGAAGCCAATTTCCCTATCTCTAGCTTATCCCTTATCCTTTATATTATTAGGGACCATTAAAAGAAATAAACTATTGTCAACCTACCGAAACTGTCTAATAAGTAAACTGGTGAATTAGTGAAATTGACAAGTAAGGAAACTGACCAGTGGTACGCTAACTCATATCCTCGTATACTTGAACCTTTGATAAGAGACTTGAACCAAATAAATTTGTTTGTTTTGATATGTTTTGTTTGCGTTCTTGACCCAAAATCGCATATTTCAACGTCTGTAGTCCCCCAGCATTCGACTGAAAACTCGACCGAGCGTTCATGCGTTATTGCGAACACCTTTTCAAGTCAGTATATACGTTGCCAAAACAAGAACATTCATGATACTCGTATAAAAGCGCAATACAGAACAAATAAAAACGAAAATAAATGAACATGTTTCTCCTCTCACATTTAAAATATTTCTACATATTTATGTAAAGGTGCGTTCATATTGTAGCTACTTCACAATGTGTTTACTAGAACTTTGTAAAAGCAAGAAATAAATGGCTTATTTATTTATTTATTTATTTAAAGGTGCGTTCAAATTAAACACCCGTTATATAACTTTGTGTAAGACACTTTATGTTATTGTCGTTAACATTGCAACATAAAACAAGTATGTACATATAAAAATAACTGCAATATAAAAATTTTAAATAACGTGACTACAATTGTCTCGGTCGCATCATAAATTACACGAGATAAAACAGCTAGCTGGTGCCCGCGGCTGCGTCCACGTTGAATAATAAAAAGATATACCTAACACCTGATATTATAATTTTGCATACTTTTGGTTCTTTACTTTTAGATAACTGGCGCCCGCGCCTTCGCCCTTATGTAATATTTAACCTATGTCCATCCTGAAATCCTATTACAACTATAGTGAGAGATTTTTTTTAATCGGATTATAATTTTTGAAGATTACTTCCAACAAACTAACGTATAAACTTTACCTCTTTATAATATTAGTATAGATATCATCCTCACATTTAAAACATGCTATATAACTATGTTTTATAACATATTTCGTAACTCTGAGTTTATAGTCTGAACTCACCTTAAGCCAGGTGTAGCTATATAAGTATGTAAACATAATTCACGATCTGATCTCTATGTAATATAATGTTTTTTTCTTTATCAGCTTTTTCCTAGTGGTTAAGAACAGTTGGTATTACGAATACATAAAATACAAACAATTTTCCAGATGTTAGAAACTATTTTGTTTGTAAGTTATGATCCCATTAATCCTTCGGGTCATTCGGTTGGGCTTCATATTAAAGGGTTGGCTTTGACAAGCTTGCAATTAACCCTCCGTACCAATCAACCTAGTTTAATCTATATCGTGTGTGATATTTCGTATAACTATCAACAAGTATGTAGGTACAGCTTCATATCCTGGCACCGTATAAGTGCTAATAGTGAATACGTAGTAAGTAATATATGTTTGCATAAGTTCCATTTGGAATTTAATCCTAATACACGAATAATTAATTTCACATTTGACTTCAGTTGTCGGATTGATGGCATTTTCCAAAGATTTAAATCGAAAGATGCGGCGTAATCTCCTCGCGCCATACTAAAAACACACCGAAAATTCTCAACAATGGGTTGGGCGCAGGCGCTCAACCCAACTACAGTTGCAAGCCAGCTACAGTGAGTGATGGTCGCTTGTTGAGAGCGTCGCTATCGTCACAGTTACGTTTGAAGTAAGGAATGTGTTGTCTGTGTTTAAAAGTGTGTTTAGACAAAGGTATATGTATTTTATACTTTTGTCTTTAGTATAATGTATGTTGTATTTTGTAACACAATTTCGCTAGTAATGCCGCATCTCTCGATTTAAATCTTTGGCATTTTCTCATAAATCTATCAAGAGTTTAAGCTAAGTATGTATTCCAGGAAAATTTACTATAACAAATTTAAAATTTTGAGATCTTCAAAGGAATTTTCGATATAAAGTTTCCATAAAATATATGTAATATCGATAGGTTCCCTAAGGGACTCAAATTTTGATCTGGTAATCAATTTTCCGGGACTTAATGCATAGTGAAATTCTTAATTATTTAATTGCACCGTTAAAGCATATTGCCACCTTGTTATGTTTGAATGACACATTATTATATTCTAAACAAAAAAAATGTTATTATAAAAATAAATACTGTCACAAATGTATTTCAATACGAAGTGTGTCTTCCTCGGTTATTTTAAAACCAGTCGACAGCGATTTTTCAAAGAATCGATAACATTCTTTATGCGCTCTTGCGGCAAACTCTCCCAATAGAACTTTAACAACTTTTTATCTGTTATGCGTTATCATCACTCTGTCCCAAGTCTTTGATAAAACGTTTGAAATAACTCGATGAAGTCGAAGTTTCAAAACGTCTGAACGAGATTGAATCAAATGAAACATTTATATATATTATTTTCTAATCAACTTTATTTTATTATGAATAGATTTCGATACAGTTGTCTCTAATGTAAAGAACGATAAATTAGGAAAGCTTGTGTATAAAATTTGTAGAAAAAAAATGCATTCGTGCGAAATCCTGGCGGGTCGCTTAGTTATGTCTAACTAGATGTTTTATTTTAATCATTCACTTCAAACGTTTTGAAACTTTAATCTTTGACATAACACGACGTTTTACAATCTACACCTTAAGTGTAAATTGTAAAACCCTATTCTTAAAACCCAACTCAATTCATAAACTACTAGTTTTATGTGAATTTGAAAATTGTCTGAAAGTTTCATCAAAATTGGTTCAGCGGTTTTGGAGTCCATAGGGAACATACACACACACACACACACACACATATCGCCTTTTATATATTAGATAGAAGAAGATTGTTTTTAATGCAGTCCAGCAAAAAATCGCAAAAAAGTGTCGTGCAATGCGGGTATAGAAGTACATCGACTTTTCTGAGGAAAAACTGAGGAAAAATGAATAATAAATAATAAAAAAATTGCGAATCGTGAAGTAAATAAAATTTTACATTGCATATTTTACGTTGGTTAAACAAACATTTTAGTTGGTCTGAAATGATGACCTAGTTAATTAAAATATAGGGTTCATAATATGAACGTTAGGAAATCGCGACGAGAATTATCAAGTTTACTTAGACGTTGGTATAACAATAGAATTGTCAGCGGACCCATTATCCCTTTGTTTCCGTGAGTTTTTACGGTTATGGAATTCAAAGACAGGCCATGTTTCATCCCAAGGTTATATAAGAAATGTCTTTGTATTCTTATTTTCAGAATTACCTTCATAATTTTCCTTCTTTTATTACTTAGTCTTAGTAAAATTTATTGAATAGAATATTACTGTTATTTCGATATAAAACATGATAAAAAAGGGTATATCAATCTTATTGTAATTAAATAAAAAATCTAAAACCAGTACATTCAAACTTTAAGCTCCTTGGTGGCTTGCTGTCGCTTGACGGTTTGACTCCCGGCAGAGCTATCTTTGTAAAGTGGTTATTACACTAGTTCACTACTTTTGTTCCTAAATTGGTTTTCCTACAAATTGAATAGTGTAATAACAAAACTGCGTTCAAAGATTTTTGAAAATACGCTTGCCACACCCGGGAATCGAACCAGCTGAAATACAAAAAAATAACATCATGTATTTTTATGGCATCAATCATAAATATCAAATCTGATCAAATCTCTCTAACAAACATGGTAAAGGATGTTAGCGGTAAACAGACAGACAGATGCGAAAGCGACTTCGAATTATACTATGTAATAAATATCACGAATTTGTTGGCCTTTACTGTAATTTGTCTGAAACGCTTTGTCTTTTTACTATTACTGCGAAACAATAGACTTATTATATGTATACCTATATTAAACAGACATATTAGCCAACATATCATTGATTTGTATATGAAATATCGTCTAAACCTGAACATCAACCTTCGCTTTTGCCGGGTCATCTTTTATTCACAACGGACGCGAGGGATCGATAGCTCTTTCAGATAAAATTAGGTTAATTTATTATTACGATCCAGGTGCCTATCGATTTTTTTATACATTATGGCATAAATTGATAACATTACCACACAAAAGAGTGTCAGTAAAAGTTTTATATTTTCCTTATAAGAACGTCCAAGGTACATTAGACCATCTTTTCAGTGGACGAGCTCTATAAGTTGGGGAGATTAATATGTAGTCTATTTGCATGTAAAGTTATACAACGTTTTTCGTCCTCATGTATTAAACATCTCTGACTCACTTCCACAAACACACGCATAGTTGAAAACTGCATTTTCATGAATCCCTAAAACCACTACAGCAATACATTTGCATCGCTTGTCCAAGTTTACATAAGCACATTTGGATACTTAATCCCAAATATCCAAGTAAATGTAAGGTCCACCAGGATGTGGACCTTTACGTCTCACTGTCAAGCATGGTTGATGCCATGCGTGACAGTGAGACCACCTGGAGAGCAGTTGCCTCCTTCTGCGAATCTGTTATGTGGCAGAAGGAGGGAGCGAGAGGAAGAGGCCGGTCTCGCCTCCCTCAGACGCAGACGGTTGGGCAGGAGAAGGCGAGCATACCTAGCCCGTCTTTAAATGTCCAATGGGGACCTGCGCACATGGTTGGCTAACTGTGTGTGCCTGCACAAGGTTCCCCCGTCTGGGGATTGCCTGGGTGTCTCCGGGCAATGCTCCGTTGGCGTTAGCCTAGCCAGAAATGGCTAGGCTGCCCTGGGGTGGATTGGAGTTGTTACCTCGGCAGAGCCCGGTCCACCCCGCTCAAAGGGCAAGGAGGCACCGGGGAGTTTTAGTGAGTAGGGGCCAGTTCTGCCTGCAACGTGTGCACGCGGAGTATGCTGGTCGACCCCCACATACCCCAGCGGCAGGAAGTCAGTAAACGGATCTCTCCTCGTCAAAAAAAAAAAAGGATGTGGACCTTTGTCTTGGACACTTGTTATGGTTATACTGATTTATCCATCTCAACTTTTATTATAAAAGTTTATCCATTTCATGTTTTCATGAATTGTTACTAATAGTAGTATTCGTTGAAAGTTTGAATTCGCATTTAAACATGAATGCTCACCTGCACTAATTGATTGTTTACAATTAAACCTAGCGTAATGAACGGAAACCTCTCGCTGCATAATTTAATTAAAAACATTTTCGACTCGCATTTCTCTCCAGTTGAAAGAGCCAACGCTTAAATAATTTTGCTCGAATACTATTTCAGAAACAGAGTAGATACGTAACTAAAGTTTGAATTTTAAATGTTAAAAGAATTTTGCAATGACTAGTTTATGGAGAGACTAGCGACTAGCAAAATCTTAATATGTTTCAGATGTAACCTACATTCCAGATTCCACTTTCTATAAGCGTCTGCCTGCATTTGTAACGTTCTTATATATGTAGTGGTTATACATATTCGGTGTATAGTGGTTATACATAGTCATACATACATATTCTTTCTGTATCCTAGTGCATACTGTGAAGATTGCTGCTGTTTTTAAATACATTTAAAGTGCTATTTGTTCAATGGGCTGCATTGTTGCCACCACTGTCACGATCTATGAAGTCCAAGTTATCGGTAATCAAAGCAACCCTCCTACCAGTAATGACTTATGGTGTCGAAACGTGCCCTCTTACGGCAGGACTGACTATGGAGCGAGCTATGCCCCGAGTTTATTTGGAGGATAGAAATTTTGAAATACGCCGACGAACCAAAGTTATCTATATAGCCAAGATAGAGTTAGCAAGTTGAAGTGGCAATGGGCCGGTCACATCTGTCGCAGGACGGATAACCGATGGTCTAAAAGTTTCTCAAAATGAGGCCACGAATTGGAAAGCGCAGGCCCCTTGACAGATGACCTGAAAGTCTTCGCAAGAGCCTTGGGAGAAACCTACATCCAGCAGTGGAGAGACACAGGCCAATTATGAAATATTGTGACGTGAAAGTTCATAGGTATTATAATGTAAGTAAGTAATTTTTGATATTTATTTTAAATATCAAAAAATATATTATAATTCATTAAGCACACGATACAGGCTTGCATGCCTAGTGTGTGTTTTCATAGCTAATTAACTGAAATATATAATATGTTATTGTAAATAAATAAATAAAAAAAGTATCGCTTCCATTAATAGAAATTGCCCATCTATTCATCACTTTCTTTGTAAGATATAAGTACGACCTTTGTGCTCGTTAAGCTCAGTTATTCGCGGAAAATCAACGTCAACTGTTTTTCTAGTGGCGAACGATATCCTCATTAGAAGCTTTAAGCTCGACTCGCCTCGTCTCGGTCGTTCGATGAAAAAAGCTGCCAGGAAACTCGCGCCCGAAGCAAAATAAAGCACGATGCGAAATAGCCACACGGCTTGTGTTTAATCGTTCAACGGTTTTCCAAGGATTTTGCTTTGGTAAAAATGTGTTCGTTTGTTAAAGCTATAATAAACAGGTTTACCGCGAATAGTTTTTTTTTTAATGATCCGCTTTAGTTCTTTCTTTAGCATTTTTTCCTTATCTAGATTATGTTCTGAAAACGGTTCCAAGTTGTGTTCGTTTCTAGAATTTTATATTTTCTAGGTTTTCTAATTTCTCTATTAACAAACTAGCGACCCGCCCTTAGATTCGGAAACGCTAAAGTTATAATTAGATTAAGGGCCTCTTTCACAAACTACATGTAAAGTGTTGTTTACTTACTTTTAGAAATCATTTTCTGTTATATTGAATTATGCACTCGGTTTACTGCATCATTCGATAGCCGAATTTTTTTAAATATTTTCTATTTAATGTTTGGGACGTTTACCGTACAAACAAAGGTATATCAGCTCCATTATCCCCGGTTACCGGTGACTTTAAATGACAGTTTGGCCTAATTGACGTTTGTGAAATAGGCGCTATGTGATGTTATTTTATTTCCCTTGAAAGCATACCGGTTGACGTCATGAAATATTGCGCTTACCTCATATTTATTGCTTAAAGCTAATATTTATAGACAATTCAACATTGAATAAGTATACCTAAGTTCGTTCGTGCTCAGGCTAGGTGCTAACCTTACCTATAATAACTAATAATATTGTAAATGCGAAAGTAAGTTTAAGAAGATTGTTCCCGAGAGATAGAGACGAAGTCGCGGGCAATAGCTGGTTTTAAAATTAGTGACGAACTTATCTAAAAGCAATTTGTTTTATCAGTGATCAATTATAAGCTAGAACTGGAATAATTGGCGATAACGCGCCTATCATTTGGAAATGGATGGTTTTGAAATAGGCGACGTTTTTTTTATGTCTTAGTAAAATAATCAAAAATGAATAAATCAAGATTCGTTTTTATTAGACATAAGAAAGACGTCGAATAAGAGGGAAATAAAAGATGAATTCTAGCCACTAATGGCTGCAACATATAGCTTTGTCTAATGGCTTAACTTGATCACAAAGAAAGTTGCGCGGCTGCCCTAACGTTTGTTTGCTGAAATTCAATGTAACAAATATATGTGTTTCATACATAACAAAATTATTATAAAAAAAGAATATTATTAGTATTCTAAAAAGAATACTTTTTAAAATACTCAAAGTAGAAATAACGTCTAAAATTTTGTTAGACTTTCATTTCCCTTTATTACAATCCACAAACTTTATTGCGAGTTAACGAAAATTAATAGAAAAGTTTGAGAATTTTTATTGCAGCTTCTTTCAACTCTAAATTTCCAACCTTTCGAGTTCTGAGAGGTTTAAAATATTTAGGCGAAATTCACACGGAATGTTCTACACGGGATACGTTTTATTTTTATCTAAATTGTCGACTTTGTGCGTTATAACAACTATTCCCAATTTGAATTGACACTGGAGCGAAAGTCCGTCCCTGATCATGCGTATCAATTTGACAGCCCTCCTTAAAAATGCTTTATAACAGATTTCAACCCTTTTTTCTACGTAGAAAATATATTATGTTCTTAGCGGTTCTATGCTTCATAAACTATCATTATACAAATTTTAATAATTATAACTTCAGTAAATTTTGACATTGCCATACTAACCTATACTATTATAAAGAGAGGATTTGTATTTTTAAATATCTTATTTTTACAGACTAAGCATTGGAAAAATTCACAAATCTAAACCTAAGTCGCTAGTATATTAAACGCAAATTGATATCTAACAAAAAGAAAATTTCGCACTTTTGCAACAATTGATTTCAGCAACAATTGATACAGTAGAACGTGACAATAATCTGCCTATTGTATACCGACCGAAAAAAAGGTTAGAATCACGTTTGCTTTTTCGGTTCGGCAACAAAATTCGCTCGTCAGCACTATGCCTTACAAGATACAAGTTAAATAAAACTATATTTAACTTAACTTTATTTAAATTTAACTTTATTTGTAAGGATTCATTTGTAAAGAGTAAATTTAGTATAAAAAATTCAATCATACCCTCGATTCACGGTTAGAAGCTTCTATAATAAAAGTTTATTAATAAATCGTGAATTTTCACACGTTGTTAAATAAAAGTAAAATATTACGCATTTGCAACGCGTAAAAGGTCTGAATTGAAACAGAGTGGATTTGGAAAAACGAAATTTAAATGAATCCATTCGTTGTTTTCATACTCGGTCTGTATAATTTACGTGGTAAACCGTAGATGGGAGCAAAAAGAAAGATTAGTGAATCACTATCCGCGCATGAACTTTATATACTGAGTCCAATGAACTTTCATTCAATCGCTCTGAAAGTTGTCCTGCAGACACATGATACGTTAAAAATACGGACAGATTATTTGTGGAAAAAGAATACAAGAACGCACCGTATCTTTCTTTTTCTTCAATCTACATAGAAAACATAATTTGCGTGCGAATGGTAAATACATTCGCACGCATTCGCACTGAACCTTCATACATAATATAATACTTAGGTAAGCATTGTCCGTGATGACAGAAAAACATTTACGAGTATTATCTTACAGCTTCATACCTTCTTTATTTATCTTTTTTATGGGATATTCTTTGCATTTTGTTTTGCGACATAAATGCGCGCATTATCACCTTTGTTAGTACATAAACATGCCTAGAGGATTCTAGGACTAGTATACTTCAGACATGTTAACAAGAAGAAAGAGTTGGCACTTGGCAGGTCCAGTAGATTCAAATCTTTATCTGTCTTGACAATAACTATATGATCATATTATCATCCTCCTCATTTTTTTGGATTTCTTTTTTTAAGATCTCAAGTTATTTTTTTCTCAGTATGCAAGCTGACGGTGCTGCAAATTCACTGCCCACCTTAAAGAACTTTGAATTCTTTTTTAAAGCAATATATAAATGTTCAAAAAAAGTACTAATATAAAATGGAGTATTATTTTTTGGCTTATTTTTATTATTTGTACTTACCAAAGAAGAACCATCCGTCTGTTAAAGTGTTTACTAAATCATATAGTACATTTTAGGTAACTTAGAAATTGACTTAAACTGAAGATAACAAGCAAACTTATACTATTTATATTGAATTAAGTAAGCCAATATTGATTCCGAGCGAGTTTGCGGACTCATTACTTACGGTGGTTGGCAAACAGGGGTTGTTACTGAACACGTTACTCTCTGTATTTGTATGAGAAAGTTAGTCCTGTCGTACTCCGACATATTCCCAGCCTCCGCGTAACTCTTCAACCAATAAATTTAATGTTTTACCCACTTTAATGTGTAGCGCCCGTAGAAGTTTCAACCGTTGGTATCACTCATCCGACAAGTTATTTCATTCAATTGTGTAAGTACTTTTAAACGCTTCTCAACAAAAGCTTCGCTTATAAATTAAACTGACATATTTTCTTCTATGGGTATACTCGTTTTGGTGTTATCTATAGTCATTCTCTTATTCTCTAGTTTCGCACTAGTGCAATTAAATTTAAATCGATATACATTAATACCCCGGACTTACGCGATAGGTGGGACCATGAGATACCCGTGTAAGTCGAATTCGCGTAAGTCGGGGTTTAACTTTGCATATATAAAAATGTGTATAAAGTTTGTGTAATCGGGATCAGAGTCTAAAGAAAACAATAATTTAGAAGAAACATGTTTAATAAAATGTTAGATAATGAAAACAATTTACATTACTATGAATAAAACAACGTAAACCAAAGTTATTTTGATGTCAAAGGCTTCATATATTCTAACGCGGTGATCAAAAAGAAAAACCGCGTATCTCTGAATTCGCGTAAAACGGGGTAGCGTAAGTCGGGGTATTACTGTATTTATATTTTTAAAATGTCTAAAGTAATTAACTCCGGGGTACGGTCCTAAGGTAATTAACACTGTAGGACATCTACTGCATTACATGTCCTCCCCCATAATTTTCCAAAAGGACCGGTCAGAATCATCCTATGTCCACCGTCGACCTGCGGCCATTATCAGGTAGTCTATATATAAAAATTATTTAATTGATGGTGAAAACCGCATCAAAATTCGGTTAGTGGTTTAGGAGGAGTTACATACAGACAGACACAGAAATCGATTTCAAGTTATACATACTATTGATGTAAATATTCTAAGTACATGAGTTATTCCCTATTTATCTGTTATT
The DNA here is from genome assembly GCA_945859745.1 of Synanthedon formicaeformis. Classification (NCBI taxonomy): domain Eukaryota; kingdom Metazoa; phylum Arthropoda; class Insecta; order Lepidoptera; family Sesiidae; genus Synanthedon; species Synanthedon formicaeformis. Next base: position 7,671,547 of record OX243969.1, on the reverse strand, counting down.
AATCTCACTGCTTATTAATGGTTCATTCCCACTATTTTGCATATGATTTGACATAAAATATTTTTTCACAAAGCAGTACCTATATTGTGAATATGTTAAACTTAGTTAGGACGTATGTATGCAGCGCACGTAGCCATCACTACGTCAGATACGTGTCGAGTATAACCGAAGCTTTCTGTGTCTACGGTTCAGAGCTTTTATGGGACTTGAATTACAAGGAATGAATTTTACAAAATAATTTTTCGTGTTGATAACTGATGTGTTGAAGGCTTGATGAAAGAAGTGTATGTGTGTGTGTGTGTGTATTTCATCGTTATAAGACTACTATTTAGTATACAAAACAAAACAAAACATATTTATGTTTTGTTTATACCCGTGTTTTCTTAGGAACACGTCCACCGTCGTTCATTATTTATTGAAAATATTACCATCGAATTGGACAAATTGCCTTGAACAAATTTCATGCAACTTTTGTAGTTTGAGTGAAGATTTATGGATACATTTCTTATATTGTGAAAGTGTAAGTAACTATCTACTCAACCGAACCGATAAAACTGATTTGAGTACATAAAATCTCAAATTAATATAAAAATGTAACCAGTCTAAACTACTGGAAACAATATTTTTATTCAGCGTAGAATTTACAAAAAAGATTTTCACATAAATCAAGTCCATCAATTTTTACTGAAAGGTATAAAATTTGATTGGCGTTACGGAAACGGAAACTTTGAAGGCCCCAATAAAAGTTGTGTGAGCTTTGATTTATTGATTTGTCCCGGAGGGACACATCTTCCGTAAGTACGAACGTCATGTTTATTGTCAAATAGAAAACTTCAAGCGTTTTCTTTAACAAACAGAGATGTTTGAACAAATATAGTGGAGACTGTTTGTAGCAATCAAAACTGTTAACACAGAACTTACTTTATCTATTACCTACTCATACTTGATAGTCGTTTGTCCTTACTGACTATAAACGCACAGCTAAAACTGCAGTCTTAAAAGCCGAAATTTGAAATATAGGTTTATTTTATAAAGTTCTATCGACCCTCTCCCGGCTTCGCCCATGTAAAAACTTAATTAGGTTTTATTACGTATTGAAAAATTATCTATTATAATAATTTTAGTTTATAATATTTGAAGGTTCTGGCAACTTAAAACTCCACTGAGGTTACTGGATCTCGGAATCGGGCGAAAATGTTTAAATTATTAGCGCAAAAATCTACGGATAATGTATTTCAATAAATCATTAACACTTATTCAAAACTTAGTCAAGAATCATTAAAGTGAGTGATAGAATATTGAAGTCCTGTACATTACATTACTGACGTGCCAGCTGACGTCATGAGAGCATACCAGCTTACGTCACGAGAAGAAACTGTGATTGCGTCATATTTATGTGTTCCTAACAAGTAAATGTAAGTTATAAGCAGTGATATGTTAAAGACAGGATGCGCCCTTACCATACTACTAGTGACCAAAAAATGGTCCTCCTATTTGCACATCTAGTTACTAAAAATAATTTGTTTTCATTGCCATCTAAATACGTATTTTCATTTCTTATTGGTGTATTCTGTTATTGTAAAGTGTTCTCATTGGTTGGTTGGACATATCACTGGTATTAGGCATTTTCGTATCTTTCTAGGCACAAAATGAACACCCGTCATTGGTGTCAATTTCCGATTTTGAAACCGGCGCGTCGGTGCTACGTACTAGGAGCGTTAGCCTTGTCCTTACGAAGTAATATAGAAGTCATTGGTTATAAGTTACGCGGACGAATTAGCCGTGCTACAGCTAGTAATTTGTGGCGTACTTTTTACGTCTAGATAGAACCACATTTACTTCTTGGCATCGTAAAATGTATATGAACTTCATCATATCCCTGGTGATTTTGAAATTTTTCTACTTAGTATTTATGCCTCGAAAATACAGATTATGATTGATGCTCCATTGAAATGGATGCTTATTTTGACTTGATTTATTATCTATCCAAAAGCAAAGTTTAACGGTTTTGGAATTTGAATAATTTAGCTTTCAGTCTGGTGGAGGTTGTTGATAAAACAGCGTCATCTCTCAATGTCGAGCAGGTCTTCCTTTATTGTCCAACTTTCAAGAATTTGATAAATTACAATAAAATTAAATTTGACGTAGATTAAATTAAACAGGAAGCGAGATTGTAATTTGATTGACAGTTGAGAAAGCCTTCGTTCGCTCTCAATGGTGGCACAATCAAAAGATTTTCTCCTTACTCTAATATTGTAACCTTTGTTATCTACTTTATTCGACTCATTTTGTTTCCCTTCGGTAATCTTATTTGGTTGGGTATCTGCATTTACATAATTGAATTGTATACGAAAGAGTTTATGAATTCAATTGTACTTTAAATTCATACTTTTTTTGGAATTTCATGGCCTGGTAACTAGACTTTTAAGCCAAATTTGTAGAGGTACAATTCAAAAATAGGATTGCTCGATCAAAGTTAATACTTGATGGCTTAAAGGATTCAAAAGTCTCCCTAATATTTTGCATCCACCTTCCAAAAGCCCCTCTCTGAATTAGATTAATTAACCTCCATAGTGACATTTTCGACTATCGGCAATAATAACATGATACAAGCACTTAATTGTGTTTAGTCAATTAATATTACCCTTTCCGCGCGATTGTTATTCCTTTGGGTAATTTTCAGAGGCATTTTCTTCTTGTTTTTTTACAGGCACTAATTTCCCTCAACATTTAGTGATTTTTTTTTTCATTCCAATCGGTTTACAAACAAAATTTTTATATAATGCCAAAAAAACAATCTTTCAAATATTTTTTTTTTTTCTAAAAGATCTGTTACAGTTTGTTCCTATATTGTGTTTAAAAAATTCTTTTCAAAGCAAACCAAGTTTGAAAATTAAAGGCGAAACCTTACCCTTTTTCCCTAAATAAATCTTTCAACGTTTCGTTCGATGTCTCGTAAAGATTGATAGCCGATACGATATCATGAGAGGTAGGTATAGGCCCGAAACCTTTTTACGTCAATATAACACGCTGAATATTATGTTCGATCGTACATTACAAGAAATGCGTTGCTTTTAAATATTGTTTGAATACATTAATATGAATGTGCGAGATTTTCACTTTCATTACATTATACAGAACCATAGACAGATACACACGTAAACTGATAACACCCCGTTTTTGCTTCGGGCGTTAAAAATAGTATGTACTAGCTGGTGCCCGCGACTTTGTCCGCGTTGAAAAATAAAAAAAAATAAGCAATATAATGCTTGACCACTTGTTGCTATAACACTTTGGCCAGGCGTTAGTTTTTTATTTTATTTTAGATAATCCCTCGGGAATAGTCCTATATTCCTGGATGAAAGGTACCCTATGTCCTTTCCGGTGTCCCAGACAACGTGTATGCAAAATTTCATGGTGATCGGTTAAGTAGTTTTTGCGTGAAAGCGTAACAAACAAACTCACATTCACATTTATAATATTAGTATTAATAAGTAAGTACGGATTATCTGGTTAAGTACTATTTACTCTATGGTATAATCAAAAAAGTATCAACGATAATCTAAGTATACAGCAGGTGTTTTATGAATAGAGTAAAACAAAAAATAAAATAATAAATATCTAGTAACCAAGCCGCGCTACCTGTCCTGTCGCATGTTCCCAAAATCTTAACTACGAGTAATTTACAAATAAATTAACTGGTACAACATACTTAGGTATTGCAACAAAATGAGTTTTGTTTTAGAATTCTTATTAATTTAAGCTTCTGTTGGATGTTTTAATTTCAAAATAAACAGCCACATTGGTGAAAATCTTTGTTCAAACATAAGGTGTGTTTCAAATCTTGTGTTTATTTTTTCTAATATAATAAGATCGGCCATACGATTGTCTGGGAATTTATATTTTATCCATATTGCTCAGTTATTATTGAAATTTTCTCTGAGAATATTTTATTATGATTGTGAAGTTATTTCAAAAGCAAATTAAATTAAAATACGTATTTTGTTTTTTTAAATTTTGGTACACAAATTTATAATACTTAGCGCCTCTTTCACCAACTACAAGTAAAGTGTTGATTAGTTACTATTAGAAATAATTTTATGTTTTATTAAATTATTCACTAGGTTTAGTGCATCCATCGATAGCCGTTTTTTTATATTATTTTCTATTTAGGTAATGTTTGGGACGTTTACCGTACAAACAAAGATATATCAGCTAAATTATTCCCGGTGACAGGTGACTTTAAATGACGGTTAGACTACTTGACAGTTGGTGAAAGAGGCCCTTACACCAACTTTATAATGGTCAGACAACTTCTAAATAAAATTATATCTTTGCAAGCACTTTAATAACATTCCCTTACTGTATACTTGTGTAAGTCCACACCTGTGCAAGTATATAGTTACGTATTACGGTAGACATCTCCCTCTTCACGACCAAAGTAAAGTAAGTTACAACTGTGCCTAACTAATATTTGAGTTTGTGAGGACTCAGACAGCAGGTCTGAAGGTTAACCTGGAAAATGCTATTTCGGATGAACTACCTGAAAATTCGATACTCCAGAATATGTGCTCCAATGATATAGTCGCCACCTGATTTGTATACAATATTGGATTATATGATCTATTCTTTTTCTATTGATCAAAAACGTAAACAAATATAGCGTCGCCATGGTCACTGGACTGTTTTAAAGATGGGATTTGTACATTAGGCATTATCAAAGAGAGTTGACTCAGTGATTAACTCATTTAGAATTTGTTCGTATTGTTTGTTTAGTTCTATATCGTGAATTGTTTGTTTACCATTTTGATCAATGAAAAAAGAATACATTATAGGTAGGTACTATGTTTTAAACAAAAATAATAATTACATATTAGTAATCGAACTGGCGTCCGCAGTGATGGCAACAGAGCATAGAACCCAATCATAATACGTATTTCAGTCTTTTGTATAAAAAAATCCAATTTCAATGTATTTAAAATGTAATGTTCTGTTCTACAACAGACTTCCTGCTTATATACAACAATTATCTCTGAATAAATTTAAAGTTTTTAAGAAAACCCTGTGCAAAAAGGGTTATTATAGGATATTAGATTATATAAATGATGAACGTCCTTGGAGTTGAATATAGTTGAATATTGTGTTATTAGATTGATATAATAATATGTATTGTTACGTGTTACTCGTATGTTGTAAATTGATTTATGAAAAGAGCAACTAGGGGGTTTCTTGCCGAGTTCTTCCCCCTAGAAACAGCTTTCCGAACCGGTGGTAGTTTGTAATTTTGACGAAGATAAATGTTTTGTAAAAACTTACATCTAATAAATGATTTGAATTTGAATGAAATTGTCAACAGGCAACCCGCGAAACAAATGCGCTCTCCAACCTGGCCACAGTCTCATGGACTGGATTCGTCTGGGGAATTCTGGCAAAGATCTAACTGGCGTCGGAGGCCGAATACGACCTGTGTCACCCACGGAATTAGCAATGCATAACACACAAAGTAAGTTCCAATTTATTTTTTCTAATGTTTATAATGTACACAAGAATCTAATTTAAAGTCCATAGGTATGTACTTATTATAATAAATGCATAATTATAGTTCGTGTGTTTATTATTTTTTCACTGCCTATATGATACGGACGGAGTCAAGCGTTTCGCAGTCCAGTCGGCAGAAGACTACCGTGAAATAACAGCATATGTGCTGTTGTGTATCTGTAAGTGAATAAGGGATGCCAAAGCACATTGCCCTATTCCTTACTAATCCTTTATCCTTAACCGGTTATAGGCGACGATAGCCACCTACAATCAAATGGACGTCAGCCTGTCTGTCGATTTTTTATTATAATTTGTAGAAAAATATGCATATAATTTAGAGCCCTCTAGTTTGTAATGAATAATCTCATTATTCATTACATAATGAATACTAGACCTACTTATTTTAAAAATTCCTTCGCCTATAGAAAGCTGGCATTATCAGCGAGTAATATAATATTACTCGGACGAAGTCGCGTGCAACCGCTAGACTAGCGACGCTAGTAACTTATAATTCACAAACGGAGTGGCGTGGTTAGTCCACGGTTTGATAAACTTTATCCGCAGATTTCGCGATAATTTTGTTCTGAAACTTCGCAATGCAAAATTCATATTGTTTACAATAAGTTTTTATGAAGCGATCCCGTTTAATTAAAACAATATCGCCAGCGGCCAAAGCTCATGTACGAAGCTCTCACCACGCTAGCAGCTTCAATTGTGGTTTTATAAGAGATGTCTGTTTCAGGTGACGCTTGGTTGGCCATCCGCGGCCGAGTCTATAACATAACACATTATTTACCATACCATCCTGGGGGTAAGTGTAACATTTGTTTATTTGAAAATGTAAACTAACAGCTTCAAATAAGGTCTATTTTAGCTTAACTTTGAACTAATGAATTACACGAACTGGTTGTTTATATTACAAACAACCGGTTAGCTGGTTAGCTGGAATAATAATAGCAAGGCTCTATGCAGCTAATATGAAGGGCGTAAAAGCTATTTCGCTTTTAAAAGGACAATGTATTTGTTGCTTTTTAAATTAGAAATTCCAACTTCTGTAAAGCTCGAAGCTCTCAGTGCAAAACAAATAAATGCTTAAATGATTTAATCTGTGATTTCTAAATCCAGCCAATTTTATATCGCATTTAATGTTCTAGGTCCCGAAGAATTAATGCGCGGTGCAGGAATAGACGCAACAAATCTGTTCGACAAAGTCCATCCGTGGGTTAACTACGACTCTCTACTAGCAAAGTGTCTCGTTGGACCACTGAGGATAGACCGTCCCGATGCCGAAGACCTGTTCGGTCCCTCGAACCCATCCCCAAAATCCGACCGACTCAAGGAACCGTCGAAAGCCCAAGAATTAGTTAGGAAATCTATGGAGAATCTAGCAAATTGTATAACGCCAGTCAGAAAGAAAATATCAGCAAAAAGCGAAGAAAATGTCAAAGGAAGTTCACCTAGCAAGATTATGCAGAGTTTGATCCAATCGAGCGATTTGCCCGTTTCAATAAGCAGAAGAGCGGCCGCTAGTCCCCTAAAAGCAGCTGAGGCAGAGAGTGCACCAACTCCACTAAGATTCGATTGGATACAAACATCGACGAAGTTGACTTTGTCGGTGTACACTGGACCCTTAGCGAATCCTGGTGGTTGTGCGAGAATAATTGACGGTGTCGTTTTTATTGAAGTAGCAACTAACGACTGGTTACGAACGCTAAAGCTTGTACCCGAAGCTGAACTACAGGATTCATTGCAATTGCGAGCGTACGCTGAAAGTGGAAAGTTAGAAGTAAGTAAACTACTTGCAAATTTGACTCAGTTGTATAAAAATATAAAAAGCTGAACAAAATTCTAAGCATTTCTAAAGCTCATAATTTCAGAATTTTTACAGAAATAATTAGGTAAATGAGAATTATCTAATTAATTTGGTCTAAAGCTGGATTTCAACCAAAAACTAAACTAAACCAAGCTTTATTTGTTTAACCGATCTTATTTTCTATACAAGTAGCAAGTAGTCCAATTAAATTGGTATTTATAATTCCATTCAGCATTTGTTGGCTTTGTAATCTAATTTAGATTTACTAAAGTTAGCAAATAATTGTTAAGTATTACAATTATTTGCTAAGTTTCTCATGATAGTGTGTGGTGCATATGTTTGAGTAATTTTCTTACTTTGGAATGGTATTCGAAATTCTCCGAGAGTTCCGGGCCGGGAATGCCCGGCTCAATTCTTAGAAAACGCCTACACGAACTATTTCGACAACTTTTCTTCGTCATAACTTTCATCCCTTAAGTTCCTAAGGTGCCGCTGTTATAATGCGTGCAAATTTTATTTAACTTATTTTCAATAAATGTGTCGTTCATTGTAAAAGTGGTGTAACTCCCTATTTTAAAAACCATCTTTTCTTGCCTAATGGTATCACATTTAGCCATATCTTTCAATATAAAAGTGAAGTAACTCCAATAGTTGCATTAAAATACCATAGATGAAAACAATGAATGAATGCTTATATTTTTTTCCCTACACTATAATTCGCAAAAAGCTCGTTATTCTAAAATTCAGTTACAAGGAGATAGTTCACTTTTACAATGAACGACACAAATGTGAGTTGCTATTCGGTTTTTTTAAGTACTCATATTGCTATGAATTTGATCAATTAGTTAGAGTTTTATCAGACATCGAGAGACCAATCAAAGAATCGATCGATAGGTTAGGTTTACCATTCAGATTATTAATAATTAATTTTTAACTTCATAACTTAGGTAATAGCGCATAAGAAAGAAGCAGGTGTATGGAAAAACTGCGGCGAAGCAACAGCTAGCGCTGCGACGCGAGTGTCTACACCGCGGACAGTCGAGTGTCGCGTCGAGAACATTGCCCGTGTGTCTCACGACACTGTGCTAATCTCAGTGACGCCCGGTTTAGGTCCGGTTGTTATTCCGTTGGGATACCACATTAGAGTGCATCACAAACTATCAGGTAAATAAATTACGGTAAAAATATAATAATAGGCGTGTCAAAAGTGAAATTTCTTTGGCGATCTTTGGTGATCTTTACACTGTAGCGTCACACAAATCAATTGAATTAAATCAAATTGAATTACTCAGGTTAATGAAAACTTGTCTCTTTTCAGAGAAAATTAATTTTCAGCATCACAAAGTCTCCATACAAATGGTGTTTGCCAAAATATTATAATCATGTCCAATACTTAAAAAACATTACGTAAGGATAAATTTATGTTCGACACGTTATATACTAGATATAAAAGTAAATTTAAAGTAAATAACTGAACCAACAGGTTCGACCCGTAGGTATGAATTCTGTGAACGGCCGAAAATTCAATTTGGAACACTTCTTAATAAAACATATACCCTCCTCTTCAACCCTTACATTATGATAGAATGTGTATATTAAGTAGGTATTATACAAACCAAAGCTTATAGGCAAAAAAATAGCATATGCTAGTGAGAACTGCGCCATAATACTTTTCGTGGACAAACAGACAGAGGACAGTAGCCTGTTTATGATTTAGTAATTAAATTACACAAAATGTCACTAAAGGTACAGAATGCACCCGGTCTTACACGCCGATCGGCGAAGGGTGGGGCTCCAGTGCGAGCGATGTCTCCGCACCGCTCCGACTCGTCATCAAGCGGTACGAATCCGGAACACTTTCGCCACACCTCACCGCACTCAAAGTTGATGACGTCATCTCGCTCTCCGGCCCTTATGGAAACTTCCAATTACAAAAGGTTAATGTGACGAAGTGTAATTAAAATATTCTAACTTTTTAATATTTTCAGCTGTACTATTTAAATTCGTTTAATTTTTCAGTTAAAAACAGTGAAAACGATATATTTCATAGCGGCAGGCACCGGGATAACGCCCATGCTGGCTCTCATTAAATTCATGCTGGCGAGGTCTGCAAGCAAATGGTATGAGATATTTTTAAGTTATAATAAAGAATTAAATGTTACCTAATATAACTTTTGTGACTCATAAATTGTGTGTACTCGAGATAGAAAAAGAAATAGCTGGACTATTTTATATTTAACTGGCGACCAGCCCCCGACTTCGCCTGGTTAATTTTTTCAGCAAATTATATACAAAAACCTTCCTCGTTACACAAATATGTCAATAATAACAGCCCTTCTGTTAAAGTATATATATATATATATATATATATATATATATATATATATCAATCAAATATCTTTGCCTGATACTTTATTTGTTTGTTGAGTAATGAATTAATTGTAATTATTATTGTGTTCCAGTGAGAAAGTGTACTTAATATTTTTCAATAAAACTGAAGACGATATTTTATTCCGGGGTGACTTCGAGGCGATTTCAAAGGAAGACAGCAGGTAACAAACACATTATTTTATTAGTTAATTTATTATTAATTTGTATAAAACTAATGTCGATTCTGAAGTAAACAAAACTTATAATACAATCACAATAATTATATATTTCTTAAACAAAACTGTTCATTACTTTTGTCGAATCGCTGTGCTAGTTATTTATACTAACTAATATTTTGAAAAAGTCAGGCGTTATATCTTTTATTTTTCAACGCGAACGAAGTCGCGGGCACCATCAGCTAGTGCATATCCTTACATATTATAAAACAAAGTCCTCCGCCGCGTCTGTCTGCCTGTCTGTTCGCGATAAACTCAAAAACTACTGCACTGATTTTCATGCTGTTTTCACCAACGGATAGAGTGGTTCTCGAGGAAGGTTTTAGGCCGGTTTCAGTGCTCTCCTGACGGTCAGTCCTGATGATACGCAAGATCGACCGCGGTAGCAATACGCGTGCGTACGGTCAGGCGAGCTCAGTAACGACTTGTGAATTTTCATACAAATGACAAGCGCGTCGGTCGCACGGTCGGTTGTGCGTATCGTCAGGACCGATCGTCAGGAGAGCACTAAAACCGGCCTTAGTATATAATATACAGTTACGCGGGCGAAGTCGCGGGCAGCTACTGACTTATATAAATGTGTATCAGTGATATGTTAAACAAGAGGATGCGCCCTTACCATACTACTAGTGACAAAAAAATGGTCCTCTAATTTGCACATCTAGTTACTAAAAATAACTTGTTTTCATTGCCATCTTAATACTTATTTTTATTTCTTATTGGCGTATTTTGTTATTGTAAAGTGTTCTCAATGGTTGGTTGGACATATCACTGGTAAGTAGGCATTTTCGTATCTTTCTACGCACAGAATGAACACCCGTCATTGGTGCCAATTTCCGATTTTGACACCGGCGCGTCGGTGCCACGTACTAGGAGCGTTAGCCTTGTCCTATATAGAAGTCATTGATGTGTATATGCTTCTGTTTCCAGATTGATCATCAGTCATGTGTTATCAGAAGGGAACTCCTCCTGGAGTGGACTTCGCGGGCGAGTCAGTAAAGAATTGTTAAAACAGACTATCGGCGAAGATGCTGTCAAATGTAAAGACAAGTGTCAACATTTTGCATGTTTATGTGGTCCGACAGAATTCACTTGTACGGCTCACGATTTATTGAATAAATTGGGCATGAAAGATACCTGTATACATTCTTTTTTGGGATAAAGATATTCAACATTATGGGGTACATACTTCTACTTAGACATCTACTTGTTGTTTCACACAAAATGTCCAGAAACTGTGCGACAAATATCCACAGAGAAGTGAAATTTTTTCGTGCTATAAACATAATAATTTCGCAGCAAAGTACTAATCAAATTATTACTTTATCAGCTTGTAAAAAAATCCATGAAAAAGATCTGTAAAAATTTTAAATCATTATATTTTTATTTCTAATTTACGTTCGTAGACAGTTGCACTTGACTATAATCGACAATCAGTTTATAAGCGAACTATGTTAGAGTAAAAATAAAACATTGCTTATGAGAGAGATCATAGAGCTCAAATTGATATTGGCAGGAACCTTATCATATTGACATCCATGTGACGTCATCAGCAAATAAAATCTCGCCAGCCAGTGTTGCAAACAGTACTGAGTGTGTCACTAGATTACGTCACCAAAATGGCTGAAAACATTAGCAATTTGTGGGGTTTATTATAAATATCCCTGAAACCATGAAATTATTGTAACTTTTATCAAGTGCTTATCAAACGCTAGTGTATTTTGTGCTTATATTTTATTTTACAAGGAGTGTTACTATTTGCCAAATTTAAAAAAAAATTCTAATGACTAGTCCCAGCAAAACTTATGGAGTCAACCAATAAGTTTTTGGTCTCCCTAAGCAAATATCTAACTTGTATTCATTGTAGCATTTGCGGTTTCAACGTCTAGCTAGGGTTTTTAAAGACCTTGAAATACTATGTGAATAAAGAGTGAGAAATAATAATTTAAAATGTATATAATAATGGATGTAAATATTTTTAATGGCTACCTTTGTGTGATAAAATAATAATGTTAGTGATAGATAAAGGCCAAAATAAAAGCACCAATGTATAATAGTAAACAGTCACAGATGTTTTGCTCGAGTGTGATAAGAAATTGCGTAAATTAGTTTAGAGTTTAATCGGAAACAGAATGCTATGAGCAAACAATTAAGATCTTCTTACAACAGTTGCCTTTATTTGCTAATAAATTGCGATAACAGAGCCTTTTACTGTGTTTCCACATTTCGTGATAAGCAAGAATAAGCAGAAAATATTCCTTAAATGAGGACTTTTCTTTTTGTTTTAAGGCAATACCTTCAAATATTCCCACTTAGTATATTAAGGGCCAGCGCACATATTGCGAAGCGCATAGTAGAGCATTTTTCACTGTCAAACTATTAACGATATTGCTCGCCTTGAAATAAAAACTATCTCCTAGTTCTAGCTAAAGCATCGAAAATCGTCTAAAGAAGAAAAATAGTTCGCAAGAATCTTCTCAGTTTTCTTTATTTATTTATTTTATACCTCATTATTAAACTCTTCTTCTGCAAGTAAAGTAACCAGCAACACATCCCAATCAATCATGTTTGCTCATAGCTTACTGTACTGATTATAAACTTTTGTCTGCAGTTGCAGTGTATCATTTAATATTTGAAAATTTTATGGTTAGGGCCAAAGATTTAAATCGAGAGATGCGGCATTACTAGCGAAAGTGTGTTACAAAATACAACATACATTATACTAAAGACAAAAGTATAAAATACATATACCTTTGTCTAAACACACTTTTAAACACAGACAACACATTCCTTACTTTAAAGGTGACTGTGACAATGGCGACGCTCTCAACAAGCTACCGTCACTCACTGTAGCTGGCGTGCAACTGTAGTTGGGTTGAGCGCCTGCGCCCAACCCATTGTTATGAATTTTCGGTGTGTTTTTAGTATGGCGCGAGGAGATTACGCCGCATCTTTCGATTTAAATCTTTGGTTAGGGCACATTCTTTTATTACGTAAGACGATTTAGGGTCGACCATGTCTTATTTTTTCTTACAAGGAGGTGGGAGGGAGTGTTGATAGCTCTTACGTAAGATCACAAAAATGCGCAAAATTAAGTTTTAAACGCAAAATTAAAACGAGGAGGCACTCACATTCCGAGTGGGTTTTAAACCCCTAGACTAGAATAATCCAAATCTTAGTAAAGATGAATGATAAAGAAAAACTTTAAAATAAAACCAGTTGATTATTTCTATAAAAACTAAAAATATTAGTTGTAGGTAAAAAATAAACTTTCATGAAAATTTAAAAATTAAAATTAAAACTAACCAAATGTGTATGTATTCATTTTGTTCTTTAGATTTTTACGTAATAAATATTAAACATAGGGGAAAGGTTTGTAAGTGGCAAAAATCGTCTTACATAATAAGTAAATGAGTGGCCCCTTATGAAAATTGTATAGTTGTAGCTCAATGTTAATAAAGACAGTCATAATGACGATGTAATTCAGTGTAAAATAAAAATTAACATAAATTCCATCCGTGTCATTGTACTCTTCTGTCTGTTGAATTTTTTTTTTATTTTTTTTTCGTAGGTATTAAGAGAAATCGTCATGATCGCCATCTACTAATTAAACGGATCACCTGAACTATATATATTTTTAATAGTAATTTGATTTTTAATAGTATACCTAGATTTCCTAGTATTTTTAAATAGGAAACATTCCTAATTAAATAAGTTGTTTTGTTGAAACATAACGTGAATATATTATAGTTAAATAACTGTTTTCTTTACATAAAAATGCAAGAGATAACGATATAGGTCACATTGTCTAACGTCTTTTTACTTTAATCTTTATTTATCTATATACAACATATACGAAGATTATAACTGTTTATTAGATTAATTTCATTATAATTACTTCCCGATATTAGTTTCAATTATAAACGAAGAAAATAAATATAATTTTATTTTAAGTGAATTTTACTATAATTAATTAGTAAAAAAAGTGGTGAAACTGAGAAAGTGATACTGAAAACATTTTAATGTTGTATTCTTACATTTTAAAGCAATGAATTAAGTACTTGTCTTTGTAAATTGTAATTCATATTGCCTCTTCGTATACGGAATATTAAAAAAAAAATTTTTTTTTGTAAATATATTTTCGTAAAATTATTTATTTAAAAGTGAATTATAAAACAGGCACGTCACTATTTCACAAAACATATCGTGATTAATTAGAAATTATTGTTAAATTTATATTATATATTTTCTTCGTATTTATGTAAAATTTAAATATTAAAAAATACATAACTAAAGCGATCGGTTTTGCTGGAATTATTATATGGGGTTTGTAAATTTTTTATGAAGTGCCTACATTCCAGGTGAAGTGTTTTTATTACTGCTTTATTGGTATGTTGTTAAAATTTTATGGATTTTTAATAAATAGTCTCTTAACACTTGTGTTTTTTATTTATAATCCAATACAATTTATAAATCTGAAAGTAACTGTCTACCTTTTCACGCCTTAAGAGCGGGTATAAAGAGAAATAGCCAATCCTAGATTTGAATTTCATCTAAGTAGTCTAATTTTTTTTTTTTTTTTTAATAGATAAATACATTATAAATGAAAGTGACGACTGTAAGAGAAAAATTATATAATGAAATTTTCTCGATAGAAAAAAATCACCAAGTGAGCTCTCATTTCCTTCGATTTTAGTTTTATTTTCAAAATGACACACATTACAAAGGTAAAAGTGTATCAGTAATTTCACTTCACATATTATCTAAGGCTGTATGTAACAATTTTTCATTTGACATTGTAGTTTACGAATAATTAATATTTAATACTTTTGGCACTTATAACATCTTTATTGAGCGAGATGCGCTATCTTCCATCGCATGTTGTGCGTAGTTCTACGTATTTTGTGTCACTATCATGTCCAAGGGGCCACGCGGGTGAAATTACAAATTTTGTTTGCTTTATACCCACTCTTAACTACTCGACCGTTCATCATAAAATTTTGCATACATGTCGTCACGGATACAAGATAAGACATAAGATACTTTTCATCTTAATAAAGTACTTAATAGTCTTCACTTCAATGTAAATTTCTGCATCTTCTGTATACTGTATGTGCCCAGTGGACTCTAAAATCGCTCAACCGATCACCGTGAAATTTTGCATTAAAGGTTGTCAGCGTTTCAGAAAAAAACCTCACATTCGTTATATGAATGGGTTCTATTGAAAATTTCCTTTAGTCAAAACAATATATAAAAATACTCATTCTTGGGTCCCTGGGAAACTACATGAAATGAAACAAAACTTTAAGTAAGGAACATTATTATTTTACGATCAAAATGTATATTATATACAGTCTCTCTTCCAATTAAATGCAAAATTTTACACAAATAATAATTTTTTCATACAGTTTGCAATAAAAAGAACCACTCAACGAATCGGAATTATAAATGCAGACATGCAACTTTTCTTTCTTTCTTGTCTTTTATCATTTTTTTTAACCAAACAAGAATTTCATTTGCTCTTACGAGTGAATCCACTAAGAGCCAAGAAATCAGCGAATTAATAAAAACTTTGTACATTATATGGAATTATTTATGACTGAGACAACCGATACTTAACATTTGCATTATTGATCTAAAAAACCGAATTTTTTTGTTACAGAATTATCTGGGGAACGACTAAACATTTAACTATGCAAAATAAAAATAAAAAAAAAATTATGTGAAATTTTCTTATTAAAAAAAAGATTTCACACTTTATCTTTTAATAAGTTGTTAAAATTGTAAATTCTAGAATTTGTATTTAAATAATAAGCAATAAAAAGTCGCACTCTATCATTTTAATATCATAATCACGTATTTCGAATAGTTCCCCACATCGGCGTTATCGTATATATCGCATAGTCTTTATTTTCTTTAGTATATATGGCTTACGACAGTAAAATTGTTTTATTAGTGGCCACGTAAGTTTCAAAAAAAATTAAGAAAAAAGCTTACTTACATATTTTTGAAATGAATCAAATAAAATTAACTTAACAAGTTGGCTCTCTCCAAAAGCAAAACTACACTATCAACAATATAAAAACACAAAATAACGAAGCAAACATTACTATACTATAACCATACTTAACCAAAATTCATAAACCACCTAATATGTTTTTTATTTACTCTTTTACATATTTTAACTATATATTACATTACAAGTTACGTACAAACTATGTACATTTATATCGTAAGAATTTCAGTATTTTGTTCAATCTCAGGAATACGAGGGGTACCCTGCAACTACATGTTTTAGGCCTATCGCCCAATAGGCAGCCGGGCTGCGGCAGCCAATTGAACATATGACGGTGTTTGGGAGGCCGCGCACTAGGCAGCCACAAATATCCGGCTGCGGAAGCCAATAAAACGTGCGTGATTGCACGGCAGCCCGTTGGCTGCGCGCAGCCAGACCGAGTAGTTTAGCGACTAGGCGAATATATGTGGCTGCCGTCAGTCTCCGCGCACTTGTCGTAGCAGCCAGACGTATGTTCCAAAACTTTTTTCATATCGCTTGACATTTCGCTGCTTAAAAACTTAAGGGCCATAAAACAAAAAAGTCCTAAAATGTTTTTACTGCAAAAATACAATCACAATCCTTCATATTGTTTGTTGCAAAAAGATTTACTTATGTTTGTTTTATTCCATATTTAGTATATTTTGATCATTTTTTATATATTCAAAAGTAACTTATATGCTTATATCTCGTGTAGTATTCAGTTTATTATAAAAGTACTTAAAACATTTAATGCTACTTCAAACGATGTATAATATGCATATATTTGATATATATCTAATAAGAAAAAAATAGAAAAAATTAATTTAATTTTTTTTAAATTAGCTCTCCTGTAAAAAGTGTAATTTTGATTTGTGGCCCTTTAGTTTTTAAGCAGCGATTTGGGTGACAACTGGCCGTCGATTTGGCTGTCATAACTGGCTGCGCAATTATTTTGTGGCCAGGCTGCCTAGTGGGCGATAAGCCTAAGGATCACTATTGTATCTGAATTTTATAAGCAAGAAAAGTATAAGAAAAGTAGGTTTCATTGGAGGAATTTTGAAAAAAATGATAAAATCACACGTATAACACACCTTTTGTGCTTAAACCATAAAAAAAACATCTGTACTGACACAGTAAAGCTGAAGGATTTTGTTTATTATGTTTGAACCCTTTCACAGAAGAAGTCGGAAAAACATTTTTGTATATTACTTTTTTTGCTCAATTCTTGAGAAAGGTTATTATATAGGCTTAGGAGGAGAACAAAAGAAAAAAGAAAGAACGCGATGCGGGAATGAAACAACAGAGCCAATGTACCGAGCAGTCCCGAGAAGAACCGAAATTTCCATGCCGAAAATTAAAATGAAAAACGGCATAAGACAACGACGTTGTCAAAGTAAAATCTGTTATACTGTGCAAAAAGTATATTTATTGCAAAAAAAAAAATTTTTCTTGAATTTTATTAAATAGGGTTTATTTAAATAAAAAGTATTTTTAACAGATTCTAACAATATTTTATTAAAAGGTCGTAGTGCCAATAATAAGCACTCGTAAGTTTATACGATAGATCGTAATCTATCATAGCTACGGCATTGAACTATTCACTAAGGTCATAAAGTCTCAAAAAAATAAATAGCAAATTTTGATTTGACAACGATATTCTTCATTTTTGAGATGATGCTTATTTTTATTGCTAGTATAATTAAACCAGTTTCGATTTTCATTATTTTTCATAATTTATCAATTAAATCCAAATATAATCCGAACATAATAAATTTAAATATCCCTACGATGACGTAACGCTTTCGACGAATCTATTTACAACGTGTTTATAGTCCTTAAATAAAATTTCATAATTATGCAAACACAAATTAAAAAGTAAGTAGTAAGTATGTCACTTATTTTGAACATCGTTATTACTTAGATGAAATTTTTTTCTCGCTGCACTTACTACATATTGCTTAACGCACAACTTAAGGCAAGGACTAACCTCAGACCGAATACAATTTTTACCAAAATGACCGCAACCTAATATCCTATGAATTAAGGTGCAATATTGCGCAACAAATTTTTGTAGTTCTTCGGAGATTAAACGAACAGATTTAAAAATTAGAATGTCTTTCTTAAATATTGTGTAAAATATGAAAAAAGAAATAAAAGTAGCCGATTCAAACTTTAGTGCAGAACGAAATTAATTTAATAAGCCTAAAAACAAAAGTAGCTGTCACGGAAAATTTTTAGTAGTGTGAACAGTAAGTTTTTTAGCAGTATTTTACTAATTTTTTTTTTCTCAGAAAATGGTTTTTTTTTTATAAATCTGCCCGATTCAAACTTTTTTCCATATAGTCTATTATGCACTGTATTTTTATCTAACTTGTGATTTTACTCTAAGAAGTCAAACTGGGCGACGAAAATAACGCTTTTCTGCTAAGTCCTCGCCTTAAGTACAAAATCAGTAATACCCTGTAACACCAGGGATTCCAACTTAGTAAATTAATTCGTACTTGGTTTTCACATTAAAAGGAAATACTCGACTTTTTCCCTTTTTTTTAATTCCGCCGTAATTTTTTCTCGATTTTTTTTGAGGTAAAATAATAACGACTATCCCCATAAGAAGAGAATATTGTATTTTCTATGAAAAAAAAAACATGAAATGTGCGTACACACACACACGCGCGCGCGCGCATACGTAAAATGTACGTACATACAATATAACATTAATAAATGTATAATAAATGAAAATGGAACATACATTCTGTACATTCGCATATATTATGCCTTAAAAATATAAAATGAAACGTTGGTCTTGTACAAAAAGTAACTTATGCATATAATAATAGGTTTTTTATTTCATAAAACACCTCAACATTGTGACTCTTTAGTTTTTTTTTTATTTTATTTATGACAGAACAGAAAATTAGATACACAATTTGACAATGGTTTTTTTTTTGTTGACAATATTTTAGAATTTTTTTTTTTATATAATTATGTATAGTAAAGACTTCTATTATAACTGGGGTAGACACAAAATCTTAAATCAGCAAATACTAATATGTGTCGTTCATTGTAAAAGTGAATTATCTCCTTGTAACTGAATTTTAGAATAACGAGCTTTTTGCGAATTATGGTGTAGGAAAAAAAAATATAAGCATTCATTCATTCATTGTTTTCATTTATTGGATTTTAATGGAGTTACTTCACTTTTTTATTGAAAGATATGACTAAATGTGATACCATTAGGCAAAGACTTTATAAGTATATTTGGGAGTATAGACACGGCGTAGCCCGTAAATAATGGTAGTAGTACAATTCGTCCGCTCGAGATTGTCCACACGAGAGAGAAAGAGAGAGAAGTGGACGAATTCGCACTGTCGCTCGCTAGTGCGAGTATAATTTTAATACTACCAAAGATTTCGGGGCTTTCTGCTTGCTACGCCGCATCTATAGTTCAGATCAATGCCATTAGGCAAGAAAAGATATTTTTAAAAATAGGGAGTTACACCACTTTTACAATGAACGACACACATATATATATATATATATATATATATATATATATATATATATATATACGGAATATAAGGAAGTATATAACTTATATAACATATATAAGGAACTGCGAACAAGTCACTATACGCGTAATAAAATGTAGAACAGCTGCATTATTATCACCTTAAAGTATTTAAAAGTTTCATCTTGCAACAATATTAGTTGTACCGTAAGAATACAAAGTTAATTTCATAGATATTAATATATATATTTTTTTGCAGTCAGTACTAGGGAGTGTTTGTTTCCGTATAGGCTCTGGTCGTGAAATTCCGACTGAGTTCTTCGGCCAGCTTCGGCCAAAAAAAAACACCTTCAGGATTCGCCGAAGGTTTTAATAAACTTTCAATATTAAAGTTTTAGGGCCTCTTTCACAAACTACAAGTAAAGTGTTGATTAGTTACTTTTAGAAATCATTTTCTGTTATATAGAATTATTCACTCGGTTTACTGCATCATTCGATAGCCTATTTTTTTTTTATAATTTATGATTTAATGTTTTGGACGTTTACAGTACAAACAAAGGTATATATCAGCTCCACTATCCCCGGTTACCGGTGACTTTAAATGACAGTTTGGCCTACTTGACGTTTGTGAAACAGGCGCTTAAAATCATTTCTATTATTAATTGTAGCTTGTAGCAAATTTAAAACAAAATCTCTTAGAGGTTTTAAGCCCGGGCTTCGGCCAGAAATTGACCATCGGTCGGACACTAGTTGTAACCCAAAAATAATCCAAAGCCCCGTAGACCATCTTTTTTTGGTCTTTTTGACAATTAATATTTCTATCTCGCGTTCGTTTATGTATTTCTTTCTGTCGGTGTGTATAAATATTATTAATTTTTAGTTTTCAGATTCCGTTGAGTACAACAAGTCCACCTCGGTTACGAGTCTTTGGGTAGTTGCGATAAAACTTTTTGGGGTAATATGCAAACAATGCAACGAATGAATGTGTTATTGTAAAAAAAAAAAGGAATATTATGCATTTACATCGTTCACAAAGAGCACATCGCGGTCCTTGAGGCCGGCAGTCTCGAGGCTGTCGGAGCCGCGCTCCAAAATACGTTTCGGGAAGTTGGTCGTGATTTCAAACTCCTCCGGCGCTTGCGGGTGACTGAACACGAAGTCGTATAGATCCTGAAAAACGTTCATTACTAGTTCACACATGCGATACTACAGATAAGCGATAGAAGTCAAGAGAGACATATAGAGAGTGCCATATTATGTGATCTTTACAATATACTTCCATCGCACAATATTCAACCTTGAAATTTTACACACACCGCGCTCAAAGAAGTTTATAAACGAACTATAAACAAACTAGCTGGTGCCCGCGACTTCGTCCGCGTTAAACGATGAAAAGTACCCTATGTCCTTTCCGGTATCCCAGCCAACGTGTATGCAAAATTTCATGATCACCATGAAATTTTGCATACACGTTGTCTGGGATACGGTTCAGTAGTTTTTGCGTGAAAGCGTAACAAACAAACAAACTCACATTCACATTTTATAATATTAGTAAGAATAAATACACAAAGAATATTTTTTTATGATTTCATCAACAAATTAGTCGGTGCCCGCAACTTCGTATGCTTTCCGCTGTAGTTCATTTTATGAAAATCCCAACAGAACCTAATTTTTTTTTACTTTGATAACATAAATAGGTAAAAAAAAATTTTATTTTTATTTTAATGTACAGACACGGTTTGTTTACTACGGTTGCTGTTGCACGCGACTTCGTCCGCGTAACTTTATAAAATATAGCCTTAGATGTTACTCACTGATAATATAGCTTCTTAACAGTGAAACAGAATTTTTCAAATCGGTCCAGTAGTTTAGGAGCCTATTCAATCCGAA
Source organism: Synanthedon formicaeformis (assembly GCA_945859745.1). NCBI lineage: Eukaryota > Metazoa > Arthropoda > Insecta > Lepidoptera > Sesiidae > Synanthedon > Synanthedon formicaeformis. Next base: position 7,650,155 of record OX243969.1, on the reverse strand, counting down.
TCTTTCCTCTTTATAATATTAGTATAGCTATATATAAGAAGCTTTGCTCACTCTCGTGGTGTCGGTGACGGTGAACCGTCTGGTGAGCCGTTCGCCGTCCGGCAGACGAATGAGCAGCGCGAGCGTGCCCTTGCCGGGCGTGGGCTCCGGGGCTATTGTGGCGGCGATGGCCTGTCGCGCCCACACCAGCTGCTGGCGGCGCTGCACCTCCATGTCGCGGCGCTGCTGCTCCGCCTGCTCCTGGTGCATTTGGGCCAGCGCCACCTCGGCCCGTCGCCGCTCCTTCTCCTGGTCGGCGGCCAGAGACTCCGCGTACGCCTCGTCCTGGGCGGCGCGCAGTCGCGCCGTCAGATCCCGTTCGACACTATTATTATTATTATGGCACTTATTAATATTACTATTGAAACCGGAAAGTTTTAAACAAATATTATACATATTTCTCTTTCTCTCCCTTTCTATAACGCGGCTCATTTCCACCCGCTCCGCGATTTCGTTCCAGGCAGCTCCGAGAGTGATATCAAATTAAAATATATGTTATTCCCAAGGGCTCTGAAAACTTATCTTATCTGCTCCAAATTTAAATAAACTTTTAAAAATATAATACTAAATTTTAAATAAATACGAAATGTCTCGCGGAGCTTTAATTTATTAATTAAAAAAAAATCAATATAATTGTGAATGTATGAAAAGAACTTACCGATCTGCTCTAGCCGCGACGAGATGTCCCTCATTTTCGGCGACAACTCGCTGTAATCTGGTCAACAGCTGCTGAGGAGTGCACGCGCCTTCACTTCGCGCGACCACAGTCATCCTGTGGTCCCTCACACACACAACACACAGTAACGGATATCTGCGTCCGCCGGCCGACTGCGCCACTCGCCAACCCTCCGCGCTGTCCACCGAACACCCCCAAAATAAGGCGTGTGTGTTTATATAACTGATCACTTCTCTATCTGCTAAGGTTGTTCTGTAATAACATGTATATAATATTAATAATACAAATTTATTTATAACTAGCTGCTGCCCGCGACTTCGCCCGCGTAACTGCTCGAGAACCACATAGTATGTAATATACTCTCTAGCAAGAGGGTGTCATTATAAACTTGTAATTAGGTATATAATAATACCTTCCTCGAGAAACACTCTATCCATTAGTGAAAACAGCGTGAAAATCGGTGCAGTAGTTTTTGAATTTATCGCGAACAGACACAGACAGACGCGGCGGAGGACTTTGTTTTATAATTTGTAAGGATTCTATTTATGATTCTCTAGTTTAGAAGAAAACATTTCATTATTAGGAAACAAATGAGGTCCAAATGTTTGAAGCATAAATTATTTTTATTATACTTATTTATTTCATTTTATTTTATTCTAGGAAAACTGTGCACAATACTATATTGTAACTATTTAACATATTTGTACAATTTTAATACAATTATAGTACTTTTCGATAAACCACACAAATGAGGTTATTATTTTTAATTAGCAACATTTTTGATCTTGAATTTCATTTTCAACTAGATGTTCATTCTATTCCATCAATTTTAGGTACAACTTCCTAGGAATTCTATATTATCTATATATTAGATTATATCCAATATACACAAATTTACACTGACCTGCAGAAGTTCTGAGTTTCAGATGCTGAATCTGAATGTAAATACACAATGAGGAATCTGAGTTCATTTTTGGCATCATTTAGTGCCTGTGCATAAGTTCCTTGATAGAACACAGGATGTGGTTGATATTTTGAATCATAGCTGTTTATGAAGGCTAGTACATCACCCAAAGGATCTGTTACCACTGAAACACAAAATTTTATAACGTTCAATCAAAACAAATAAGATCAAGGTCGTCAACAGACTTGACGTCGGTCCAATTGATGGTAGGTGGCTACCATTGCCTATATTACACAAGCAATACCATAAGTGTAGCAAGTGCACTGCCAAACATAGTAGGATTAGGGATAGGGAAATAGGCTCTAGGCACTGGCATAACTTACTCATGCACTGAAACACAACAGCAAACGCAACAAAAATGTTGGACATGCCAGGAATTCAACCCGGTACCCCAGAGCCAAAGTGTAAAAGCAAACACCTTAACCACATAACCTTGAAAAGACTTTAAAATATTAGTTGTCAGTAAACCTACTGATTGTGCTTCCCATACTTTCAAATATTATATTAAATCTACTCGGCCATGCCTGTTAGTAACTTTGCATTGATATTATCAAGACAAACATACGAAAGTAAGAGGTGAGGACCTTACCAAGTATCAAACCCTGTCAATCAACAAAATTTTATATATTATTAAGGTAATACAAGTCAGCTTTCCTCCATACAAACATAGAAAGCTAATTACTCTGCTGTTTTATGTTTAATTTACAAAAGTAAGCATGATACCAATTTATCTTGTTGTTAACTAGGTTTCTAGGCATACAATCTTTAAAATAAAGTATTAATTTAAAAGATATGATCCTTGAAAAATCCATATTTTAACACAAGTTTTAATGTAACTTTGAGGGTGAATAGGTCACTAGTGTACAAAAATTCCAAAATACTTTGCCTATAAACATTGATTAGTTATTCAAGAGTTGGAATAACTTTTCACGAAATAGATATATGCAGTAGTTTTGTCAAAAAGAGTTTCTGCCCAAGGGTCTGTTTATGATTTTATTTTTGGTATGAATCATTGTCCACCTCACTTGACTGCTCTTCCCCCGCTTTGTGCTGTGTGGGACTGGACGCATTTTAGCCATGAGACCGATGAGTTCGGGGCGCCGACTTGTTTCACCTTAAGTACTATGGCTATATTCTCATCCAGTGATTTTGGATAAGACAACTCACATCTAATAGAAATAAATCTCAGGATGCTGTCACTGCTGCTCTGTAAGCTCTTAAACAATGAGGCTGATTCTTTTGCGAATTATAGCTTGGAGAATAAAGTAGGAATGGGACTGAATACAGCAACTAAGTCATAGGTAATACTAATTTTGTAAAAATCACAAACATCAGTTTGTGCTATTGTAGATACAAGTACTAATTGCATTAAATATTTGACTAGTGATACAGATAATAGATTAATTAGGTAGGTACTTTATCAACTTACATCTCCTTTCGTCGTTCCGTACAAAACTTAGCAGCAAGTTCAATACTGAAGAAATCGTGCTATAGCACATGGAAACGACAAGGTTAACCACATATTTTAGTAGTCCTCTCACACCGCCAGGTCCTTCGGGAGGCTCGTCTGTAAATACTTGTTGAGATATGTGATCGTGGACAACTGGTGGCGCACGTGCTTCTATTGCAAACACGGAAGGTCTTCCCTCTCTTATATTTAATTGTTCTTGTATTGCAACCTAAAAATCACATCATATAACATCAGAATATAATAGAAACAGGATGCTTTCTATTGCCGTGATCGTTACTGCATTACGAATTTACAATGTTTAGATGACCTAAAAAAAGCAACGTAAGCCAAAATTTTGTTAAAGTTACTTGAACTATACCTCTAAGTCCCATTGATGCCTTTGTAGTACGTCCCTGCATATTGACATATCCTCGATGCCAGTTAGGTCTTGGAATTGAAGTATTTTGTCGGTTTGTTCTTGTGTTAAACCTAAACCGTTGTCGAGATCCATTGTTAGTATACTGTAGGTATTAGAAAATAATTAAAATAACACCTATCGATAAATTAAAAATGTTAGCCCACATATAAAAACTTAATGACACATGTTTTATGCAATTGTTTCGGTTTAAAATGTGATAAAATGAAAATATTTTCTTGAGTAAAATGCAATTTATTGTAACTTGAACTTCACAAAATCAAGTCACACACACAATTTCACATCACAACGTCAATGTCGTTTCGTCATTCGTCAGTCAAGTCAGAGTCGTCAAGCATAGATGAAACAATAACACAGACTATTAAAGAATTACACCTGACACACCACAGACTATCTATCTATTTTGTAAAAAGTGTACATGACGGATGACCACAAACAATTAAGACAATAATAATTTATCCAGCCATGCTTCGTCGGGCACGGGGAGGCACGGGTCAGAATATACAAGTACCTACATAATATTTCTTTCTAGTCATGAGAAGCTTTCGATACTAAAATATATTTGCCTAATTCGTAAATAAATAGGTATTAATTAATTAATTAAAAATTAATTAAAAACGCTTTATTAAACAAATAAAACAAGTGCATTGATTTCTGCTTGTGATTCTTATTTTTTCTTTCCTTTGGCTTTATCAGGCTTTGATTTTGGAGGAGGTGGTGGTGGTGGTGGCGGTGGCGGCGGGGGAGCTTCTTCTGGTACAGGTTCGGGTGGCACAGACGGATCTTCGTCTGGATCGGGATACAAATATTCCGCCTATATTTTAATCAAGTATTTATTTAACTAATATTAAATATGAACTATGTAACTCAAGAATTTGTGTAGACAGAGAACACTGTCAAAATAATCATCAGCCCCCAAACAACCACTGTTGGCTTTTTAATGGCGCGCCACGACATTCTGCCTCTGGCTGAGGTATCGGTATGATCAGTTGAGTAGTTTGCGTGAAAAGGTAACCGACAGACAGACAGAGTTACTTTCACACTTATGATTTATAGTATGGATGGCCAATGGGTAATATATTTTTTTTCTTTCTTTTTTTAAAATCTATAGCGGGTAGTAACAGACGCTGACACACCTCTGTAGACTTACCTCTATATCATATAATTCTGGTGCAAGACTAAATAAACTATTCACAAATTCTTCAAGATAAACGTATCCAGTGCCGCTGAAGTTAGCATCACGTAACATTTCACGAACTTCACTTTCATTAAAAGGGTCGTCGTATGACTTAACAATCGTTTTAATATCATCCACCTCCAAAAAGTCACGTTTCTCTGTATCGTAAACCTGTAATAAGTGGTATAGATTTAATAAAAAAAAAAGTGATAAGTAATATGAAAATGTAACATAGGTTCAGCCAAGGATATACACTAAGGGTGGGCAGAGTTTTGCCAGATAAATCTGCAACGGCCAATATAAATTACTGTGCATCGTGTTACCTGTATATTACCATAATTATATATTAACTATATATTTATATATGATCCCTCAGGAACAGTTCTTTTATTCTTGATGGAAGGTATCCTATGTCTTTCCCTGTATTCATGTAGTTAGCGTGAAAAGTTAAACAGACAAAGAGCATATAAGGTACGTACCTACATTTAATAATAGCGTGTATTATTTAATAATAGTCTGTCAGAAAATACTGACAGACTATTATTGGTCTGTCAGTAAAGTGGCGATACTGTAGTGTTGTCTCTTTCTTATCAACTACATGGTTAGATGGTTAGAACGGGACACTACAGTATTGCCACTTTTTAATTTCAACTCTTTTCTGACAGACTATTATTAAATAATACACGCTATTATTAAATGTAGGTACGTACCTTATATGCAATTTTGTTTTATATAATATGTTTATACTATTTCTAAACAATTAGAGAGTACGTACGCTGTAAAGATATAACTATTAAGAAAATAGTTTGTAGCTGATTTACTGACTTATCAACGCACAGCCAAAATGTCCTTGGATTAGCCTTATTTGAAATTTTATCTGATAGGTGTATACATACTTTAAAAGCAAGTAGTAATTCATCTTTTATTTTTGGTTCGAGCACACATTTATCCAACATATAAATAAATTGCTCTTTCGTCAACATTCTAGTCACTCCAGCCTTAAGAAACTCTGCTAAACTCATAATTTCTGCATACGTAGGATATTTAAAACTTCTTCTGTGAAACCTAAAACAATATTAACCATTCTATGAAATGGAACTCCCTCGATTTAATGGTACAGCCGTGGTAAGTGCGGCACCCATTGTGTGTCTTATGTACATTTTTAATCCCAAAAACTTGATGAACTTTTCAATAGTAATTACGTTAATTGGTTCTCCTTCATTTATTGTCAATTGGGGTTTTGCGTTTTCATCAAACCATTTACAAATTTCATCTAATTGTTCTTCTGTAAACCTAGGTGTAATATTTCGTAATGGATCGAAGGGGTCAAATAATTCCATTTTGCGTTTATATGATTAAAAAATTACAATAATTTTAAATTAATGTCAAATTGTCAAACAAACTAGTCTAGTCCTATTGACTAAGAAACGCACCTAGAAGTATTGTAGGTACTATAAACTATTTAATTTCTCTATGCCCTAGGTAAATAACAGTTGTTATTCCATTGAAATATACCTACATTCATCAAAAGCTTCGCGGTGGTTAGGCGCATGACTATCATAGATTCTAGTAGAACGGTAGTAATACTAAATCTATGGTTACTATAACTATATTTTTTGATACAAAATTAAATCCCAAGAACAATAATAATTATATATTACTATAATAATAATGATAATGACAAAATTATACAAAATTGTGCAAAATAACCCCCCCCCCTCTTCAAGTCCGACTGCTTCGTCCGATTGATCGGACGACTCTCACTTTGGTGTATATTTGGATCCTGTGTGACGCTGCTATTTTTTATTCTATGTTTGCTTTGTGATTGATGGATTTGAATTTGGAATTGAATGCATAAAGTAATCTATGCCGTATTTATTTATTTTATTATTGTATGTCAATAAATAAAAAAAAAGGAAATTTTCTACATTTGGTTATGTAGCAATATTGTAAAATATTACACTATATAATATAATTGATAGTTAAGTTAGGATAAAGGTTAATTGTTTCATTAGACTTTTAAAATACAAATTCCTATCCTAAATATGTTTGAGACAGATACATTTGATGACTTTGATGAGGTACGTATTTACAACCAATTATTTAGGTAGTTTTTGTGAGTTAATATATAATTTTCGTACAAAAACTAAACAAGGTTGTTAGTCTAATTTACCAATGTTCATGATGTTTTAGGTTTTATCAAATTTTGAGTTTCCCGAAGAGTTTAAAGCGATACCAAGCACTTTTAGCAAAAATGAGGAATCACAACTCGTAAATCTGTCCGCAAGCAGCTTAGATTGTAATGTAGAGTTTAGCAAGAAAACTCCTTTTAAAGTTCCACATTTAAAAAGCATTACAGTACACCATAATGAAACACAAGCAGTTAAACCCACGAAGAGGAAAATTATAGATTCCTTTTTTGACTACAAGAATAAAAGGAAATTTCCTGGCCCTGCTGGTCTCTTATGTAATCAAACTAAGGAAGCCAAAGATGAAAATCTATTTCACATAGAAATACTTTCACAGGTATGGTTATTGGTGTATTTAAGTAATGAAAATAATTGGCTCATTGGATTAAATAGAAATGACTTCCTATTTCATGAAAATGTTGTCAGACAGGCTAATAGTCCAATTGATGGTAAGTGGCCTGTAACACATTTGCTACAAGTGTGCTGCTGATTGTAGTAGGATCACTGGTCTTCTGTAAATGGGTGATTACTGTCACTTAGACCAAAGATTTAAATGACAGATGCGCCCTGTGCTTCTGAAAACTGTCCAAGTAATATGTCTGTATGCAACGTGAACTGCTCATTGCTTTCTACAAGCGACTAAGGCGGGTTTTTAGCCACCTGAAGTATAGCAAGGGTGCATCTGTGATTTAAATCTTTGCACCAGAGGCTGTCTAAAAATCGCTATGAAACACAGTGTGCCTTGCCACTAGTAAGAAAATATTTTAGCAACACAATTTTGAAATGGTTTACTATATTTTTTTAACACAATAATGTTTTTTCAGGCATTTCAATATAATATATATTTTTGTTACTACAGACCAAGAAAAAACTTATATTTTCCATGAAAAAATATTACAATGTAAATTTTCTGATTTTTTTATTTAGACGGTGACAGTAACAGTGCTCTTATTTCTGTTCAAATAGTCATGTAATTAATTTAAATTGAACTTGACTAGCTGCCGTGCGCGACTTCGCCCGCGTAACTTTGTAAATTATATACTAAAATCTTCCTCAAGCGAACCACTCTAACCATTGGTGAAAACAGCATGAAAATCGGTGCATTAGTTTTTGAGTTTATCGCGAACAGACAGACGCGGCAGAGGACTTTGTTTTATAATATATATGTAAGGAAGATTATTTGTCAACTTGCATTCGTAACTTTTAGATTTCTGAATATTTCAGGACATAGACTCTTCTCAGAACTCTTTAAGAAGGGATTTGTTTGAGACATCACTGTGGATGAAACTTACAAACGACTTTAAAAGCTGGTGTGTAAAAGAAGATATTGATTCAATAAGTGTAATAAAACAACAAGCTCTAATGGGAAACTTAAAGAAGAGGAAAGCACAAATTGTCACCGCATTTGTGGAAACAGTTGACAGATCTGTTATAGATCCTCTCATTACTCTTAAGGACACAACTGGTTGGTATTTTCTTATAATTTTGAAAAAAAAAAAAATTTAGCTATAATCTGATTGGTGTATTATACAATATGTATACTAAAATGACTGCCATCAGACAGGCTGCCCAAATGTCTGCGAAACGCCCTACCACTATTTTCCAAATCAAGACCAGAGCAAACTTAAAAGTTCATTTCCAAAGTTAACCCTGCTGGGAATCGAAGCCGGGAATCCTAGAACAGAGCATTAAGGCAAATCCCTAACCACTCACCCAACGGGCTCGTGAACCTCCAAATAAATAATAATATATTATACGAGCTGGTGCCCGCGACTTTGTCCGTGTTCAAAATGTTATATAGCCTATAAAGTCTTCCTCGATAAATGGACTATCTAACACAAAAATAATTTTTCAACTAGAACCAGTAGTTCCTGAGATTAGTGCGTTCAACCAAACAAACAAACTCTTCAGCTTTATATAATAGTATAGCAGATATCTATACTAATATTATAAAGAGGAAAGATTTGATGATTTGTTTGAATTCTGGACCAATTTGAAAAATTCTTTCACTGTTAGGAAGCTATATTATGAGCGAGTAACATATCCTTACTAATATTATAAATGTGAATGTGAGTTTGTTTGTTTGTTACGCTTTCACGCAAAAACTACTGAACCAATCACCATGAAATTTTGCATACACGTTGTCTGGGACACCAGAAAGGACATAGGGTCCCACCTTTCATCCAGAACGCCGACGAAGTCGCGGGCACCAGCTAGTATATTATAAAGTTACGCGGACGAAGTCGCGTGCAACAGCTATTATATAGTATTTATATGTGTATTTCTATATAGATACAAAAGAAATGGAGCAGTATTTGTGTAGATATCAAACTTTATAGTTAGTACAAATGCCTTTTTTTATTTTATTACAGGAACCATCAAATGCACATTGCACAGAGATGCTTGGTCTACTTTTTCCTCGTATATAGCGTCCGAGTGTTGTGCCTTAGTGCTCTCGAAACCAACAGTGTTAACAGGGGGCGCTTTCAAAAAACACTACTTGACCATTACGCTAAGCAATATTTACGCCATATACAGCTTTGCAGTGAACGATGAAAGTAATGTATTGCCACATGAATATACAAAGGAGAGTGTAGAAAACATTACAATTATTAAAAGAAGATCTCGTCCTCCGCATAGAAGTGAGTTGTGCATCCTTACTAATATAATAAATTCGAAAGTTTGTATCTATTGATGTATGGATGTTTGTTACTCTTTCACGCAAAAACTACTGAATGGATTTCAATGAAACTTTACAATAATATAGTTTATACATCAGAATAAGACATAGGCTATATCAATCATCATCATCATCATATATCATCAATACTAATAATAAATCTGTAAGTGTAGGTATTGTATGTATGTATGTTCCTCCATAACTCTTAAACGAATTAACTGATTTTGTAGATAAACATTTAGACGTACAGGACACAGGATAGACTACTTTCTTCTTTTTCAACGCGGACAAAGTCGCGGGCACCAGCTAGTAGAATAATGTAACTTAATTCCATTATTAAGTACTTACTATTTTAAAACAGGGATTCAAGAAATAATATAGGGTACCTTTCATCCAGAAAAAGTACTGTCCCAAGGGATCATCTAAAATAATATAAAAAAACTGACGCCTGGCCAAAGTGTTCAAATATACAAACTACTTTTAAAGTACCTATCTGCAATAAGATACCTTTTTTTCTTTCAGGTATTACAGACTTTACTGATGGTGATACAAATTAATTTATGATTCCACACTTTTGACTAATTATTTTAGTTAAAATATTACCACAGTGAATTAAAGCTTTAAGTATTGTAATTTTCATGTTATAGTGGTATATATTGGTCGTTGCCTTTTTCTTAGGCGAAGTACATTTTTACTTTATTTTACTTACACAGAGACAATATGGGGATATTTACATTACAAAGTCGGTGAAAAATAATCTCATTAAATTATAACTTCCATTCTCTCATATGTTCTCAAAATATTTTATTAAATCATGAAAATCTCAAATTTTATTATTTAATCCTTACATTGAAACAAGTTCTCCGCAGCGTCTGTCTGTCTATTAGCGATAAACTCAAAAAATACTGCGCCGATTTTCATGCTGTTTTCACCAATTGATAGAGTGGTTCTCGAGGAAGGTTTTAGTATATAATTTACAGTAACGCGGGCGAAGTCGCAGGCAGCAGCTAGTCTACAGATAAAACCAGAATGATTGCTCCAGAAGTCCATCTCCCCATTTCTTTTCAATCCCTTATCCATATTCCTGCTATAATCAAAGTGCACTTGCAGCACCTGTGGCGTTGCTTGTGTTATAGGCGACGGTAGCCACCGACTATCAAGTAAGTAGACCGTCATCCTGTCTGTACACCTTAATATAAAAAAAAGCATTTATTAGCCGATTTTTTCTAAGCTTTGCTCAAGAAAAACAAAGATATGTAAATGTTTACAAATTTTTAGCAAAGGTAATGTTTGTGTTACTACTATTCTTTTTTAAAAGATTTTAAATTTTATATTTTCTGTATCGATTCTGAAATATCTGAAGGCCTGTAAATGTGCATTTATAAAACAATTCCTTTTGACATGAAAATTTTGATACATTGAATAAATATTTTATATAGCATAGGAAATAATTACATACTTACATTTATATTTTGTACAGTGATTAAAAAAATAAATAAACGAGAAATGTATATACAAAATAATGAATTGATATTTTATTATGCTGTTCACATCACTTATTCATTAACGTTCTTTGAGAACGTTTCGTTTCAAGGTAACAAAAAAAAAAAAAGGCAGATACTCAAGATTGTTTAAATTTTTTAATTACGTGAATTTACATTTTTTTTTATAATTCGTCGACATTTCACTTCACTTTGATATGTTTATTGGCTATATGTTTGGCGAGGGTAGCAGTGTGACGGTATATGGCTGGGCACATTTTACATCTGTACACGGTGTCAGGCAATACATTATTTGAGCCATTACTGTCCTTGTTTCGTGCGTTTTCCTTTAAACTCTGATGCACTTTGACATGAGCTTGGCAGTTCGCTAATCTGTTAAATTGCAACTGAAAAAAATATCTTAAGAGTGCGTATAGAGCAAACAAAATTAGTAATTTCACCCGCGTGGCCCCTTGGCAGTGACAGTGACACAAAATACGTCGAACTACGCACAACATGCGACGGAAGATGGCGCATCTCGCTCAATAAAAATGTTATAAGTGCCAAAAGTATTAAATATTAATTATTCGTAATCTACAATGTCAAATGAAAAATTGTTACATACAGCCTTAGATAATATGTGAAGTGAAATTACTGATACACTTTTACCTTTGTAATGTGTGTCATTTTGAAAATAAAACTAAAATCGATGGAAATGAGAGTTCACTTGGTGATTTTTTTCTATCGAGAAAATTTCATTATAATATTATGTTTTCTGTTACAGTCGTCACCTTCATTTATAATGTATTTATCTATTAAAAAAATTAATTAAATTAGACTTTGTTTACTTAGATAAAATTCAAATCTAGGATTGGCTATTTCTCTTTATACCCGCTCTTAATGACGCAGAGTATCTTTGATTTTCATTTTACGTCAAAAGTACGTACATATATATATAACTCAAAATATTGTTGCTCTAAGATCCGAAGAGAGACCGTGAATCTGTTTACCAGACGAGATTTATATTTTATCGATTGTTATCTATGAGAAAATAAATGTGTTTTTGGCAATATAGTACCGAAGTTGTGATAAAATAAATAAAGCAAGAAGAAGGTCACTTACGTCGCATTGTGTGCAGGCATACAATTTTCCACTGTCAACATCTGAAAAGAAAACCACTCGCTTAGTTAAAGGTACTTACACATCACAGCTTTACAATCCATACAGTTGGGCAACGCCTTTGATGTCGGGCGACGCCGCCACTCGTGTAAGTACTTCGCTGTCACGCGCTAGGGTTGTCACAAAATGGAAAATCCGCCACCGCACACTCAACTCAAAAACATATTGTACGCGCCAGCCTTGAAAGTTGTAATGCAAACTGTGTGAGTTCGCCGTGACGGCCCGCGCCGCCCGCTTCCCCGCGCCAGCCACCACCGTTGCTCTGTGCAAGTACTATCGCGGTCAATGGAGCAGTCCCACCGTAAGGAACAATTTCGTGTGCACATTTTGTATTTATCTTTGTTCCTACTTCAAATACCTACTCGTATTATAACATTTACGTTACTATGACAACCTCGTCTTATACATGTGTCGTTCATTGTAAAAGTGGTGTAACTCCCTATTATTAAAACCATCTTTTCTTGCCTAATGGTATCACATTTTGTCATAACTTTCAATATAAAAGTGAAGTAACTCCAATAGTTGCATTAAAATCCCATAGATGAAAACAATGAATGAATGCTTATATATTTTTTCCTACACTATAATTCGCAAAAAGCTCGTTATTCTAAAATTCAGTTACAAGGAGATAGTTCACTTTTACAATGAACGACACACATATTAGGTGATATTAGACATGAAGCTAAGAATACGTGCTGAACTCTTAGTTCTTAGCTCCATGATATTAGGAGTATAGAGAGGTAAAATATAATTCAACGTTAGACAAATTTGTATGAAAGTGAGTCTGCTCCATTGACCGCGACAGTACATTCGTTGCTCAACTGTATATATTGTAAAGCTGTGCTTACATTACACCTTAACTTTTGGTTCTTAAAGGTGACATAAATAGATATTATTATAATTACCAATCACTTCGATGTTATTGACACTATTGTCTGTGTCTATGGTCAACGTGTCTTCGGAATCCAGCGAGTGTGTCTAAAAAATTAAATAGTCTTTTCATGATTTCGGATTGACTTTTTTGTATTGTAAACAGTAAGTTCACCTAAACATGGTTTATACCTGTTCTAGTAGAGATTCCTTAAAGGTTTCTCCGCCTACATTATACATGTAAAAATATATTATGTACCAAAAATATAAAATATATAGTTTAAAACTAAGAATATAAAGACAAAAAGTCTCAACAATATTGATCATGTATCAGCTAGACAGAATGATAGTGATATATGATATGATAATATATTATATAAAAATCAAAAATACCTCTTGATGTTCTCTCAACTCGTCTTCAGTTGTATAGATGGCAGCACAAGTGCCGCACGCGAATATTGAATTCGAAGAAAATACCTTCGGTCTCTTCAACAGGGGCAAAGCTGGAAATTAGAGGAAATCAATCAATCATTCAACAGTAAGTAAACGTTAACAGTTTTTCCAGTTATATAATAGATTTTTGTCCATTTATTCCATACTACTTTCACATATAAATATATATTTAACGATCTCGACATTTACTTTCTGAGTAGACGGTCATTTATCGGGCGAGTGTTAGATGGTCTGCAGCATATTGCAAAATGACCTGGTCCCCTCCACTGAGCAGTACCACACACACACACACGCACGCACGCACACACACACACACACACATATGTATGTACTCGTATATTGTTATCTTTTTTTTTAATTAGGTACTAGCACTTTTTTTTGTACATATAAACTTTAAGATGCCTAACCTTGTAATAGGCTACATAAAAATTTAATCTATTATATGTAATTGTTAAATATTAAATGCTGTAAGGTTAGCTATTAAATAAATGTGAAAGTAACTCGGCCTGTCTGTTATAAAACCTTTTCACGCCTTAACTACTCAACCGATCATAATGAAATTTTACATAAAAGTTGTCAGGGACACAAGAAAAGACGTAGGGTACCTTTCTTCCAGAAAATAAAGTACTGTTGCCGAGGGATCATCTAAAATAAAGTAAAAAACTAACGCCCGACCTAAGTGTTACAGCAACAAGAGATCAAGCGTCATAGCTTTTTTTTTGTTTTTCAATGCGGACCAAGTCGCGGGCAGCAGCTAGTTGAAGGGGATTCCCCTTCAAGAATACGACTTGCTGCTAGTAACTAATAAAACGTATTTTCTTTCTATGAGCATTTATTTATATGTAAATAAAATTGTTTCTGAAAAAAAAAAGAACCTAAATCTTTAAAAGACTATACATTTATTAAAAACAACGGGCTCGTCAAAACGATACTCACTTCTCTTTTTAAGCAACATATTATATGAGTGTCGCGTGTTGTCTGCATTCCTCTTCTCCGACAAGTGAATGTGAAGCACGCTTCTGCTGTTTTCATCCTTTCCCGCACCGACATTTTCTAAAATTTTATTGTATAACTCAATAGTCGTTAATCATATAGTAATTAACTTCGTTAATGAAAAAGTTAAGTTCGTTAAACGTTAAAGCGTTACATTTCGGACTATTTATCGGAAGTTAACGTTAACCGTTAACACGTGATAAAGTTAATCATATAGTAATTAATGTCGTTCGGTCATTAACGAAGTTACTAACGAAGTTAGTAATTAACTTCGTTAATGACTGTTCCTTTAATGAAAAAGTTAACTTCGTTAAACGTTACAGCGTTTCATTTCGGACGATTTATTGCGTTTTTTTTTTATGTCGTTGCGTTAGTGAACTCCTTATAAAAACTGTTTGTTTGGGTTCTGGAAATCAGGTTATGAACAAAAAAAAAGACGTGTGAGTGTAATTCAAACCGAAATGGAGTCCGGCCGTAACGTAATTGTCAGAACATGTATTTTACGCGGCGCAGCGCTGTCCGCGCGTCAACTTATTGGTGAATAGTAGGTACTGAATTAACGATTAACGGACTCGAGGAAAGTTAACGAGTCCGTTAACATTTTTAAAGTTAACAAACGTTAATCTGTTAGTCGAAATGTTAACTTCGTTAATTAACGATTGACGGTCTTATGCTATGGATAACTTTTACATTTACACGATTCAAATGTACTCATGTACACTTTAAAATATATAGCACGTTTAAATATAGTAGTAGTAGACATTGGATGGTCAACGAATCAAACTTTTTGACTATCATAAATTCAACTTATGTTTCTTAAAACAACTAATCAATAATAATAATACCTTATATTTTATTAACTTACCTAATATATCCCGCAACATATTCGGTACATGTTGAAAAGCAAATTCGCCATTCGAGTCCGCTACAATACCGGCGACCATGTAAGGTTGGTCTCCCTTCTGAGCGTTGCTGGTGTCGTTGTAGACTTTTACTACCTGCAACCGTTCTTTAATATAACACTAGCCGCTGCCCGCGACTTCGCCCGCGTATATTTGTAAATTATATACTAAAACCTTCCTCGAGAACCACTCTATTCATTGGTGAAAACAGCATGAAAATCGGTGCAGTAGTTTTTGAGTTTATCGCCTAAACACAGACGCGGCGGAGGACGTGATTGTGTTATAATGAATATTATCTGTTCGTATAATAATAGTAGAATAGTCGTGTCTTTTGTCTGTACTTCTTTTATATCTATTACAAAAACTATTAACGCTCTTTTTATTAGTAAAAACCGTATTAAATATCTTAGCGTATATATATACAAAGGGACAGACGGCGGGAAGCGACTTTGTTTTATACTATGTAGTGAAGCATCAATGTACTCGTAAAGTCAGGGTACGAAAACAGTTTTCAAATTCATTCCTTTATCAAGTCGTAGACTCTTAGTACGTTTTGAAACTAAAGCACTAAGAAGGCAACTGACAGATTCTTGAAATGAATGAAATTTAGGCATGACTGATAATTGCCCTGGTGCAAGCAAATGTCGACTTTAAGGTGACGAAACTTTTCTCACCCCGACTGTACTACAATTATGGATTTCGCTCACCATACAAAATACTACAAACTTTATGGAACATTTAAGTGACATTTTCGTAGAGCATGAACTCTCACGTCTGTCATTTAAAACCAACCAAACATGTGTCATTTAAGGAAAATGTGACTTTACGTCAACACATTGGAGTTTAAAATGAATAGTACAACTTGGTCGTTCTACCTTTTACCATAGACAAACTTCGCCATGATTCAGTTTTAGGCGTACTTTTTATGTGCCGCTTTGGCATCTGTCACGCAAATTCCATTGTTGTAGTACTTCAATGTATGTAGAGAAAAGATAAAGTCGCTGTCCGCCTCTTGTGAGTTTCTTCATTTAACTTTCTCTTGACCGCCCAATCAATTTTGATATGTTTTTCTTACTGTTCAGTATATTGTGGTCACTAGCTCTAGCTGGTGCCCGCGACTTCGCCCGCGTTAAAAGTAAATGATGTGTAGCGCCTGACTAAATGTGTAAAGCAATTTAACGTCTGACATATTTGCTGTTATAAAATTTTTCAGGGGTTGTATCTTTATTTTTAGTAGATAGCTGGTGCCCGCGACTTCGCCCACGTTGAAATTATATACTAAAACCTTCTTTTTGAATCACTCTATCTATTAAAAAAAAAAAAAATCAAAATCCGTTGCGTAGTTTTAAAGATCTAAGCATACATAGGGACAGACAGCGAGAAGCGATTTTGTTTTACACTATGTAGTGATAGTGTGAGTATATTAGGGTAAATTAGTCACCTTAGTGACGACAATTTGTCGATGGAGCAGAGAGGGTCGGATGGATGGCAAGCTCAGCATATGTGCGACTAGGAGGCGAGTCTCCTCTATTGCTTCTGTGGGCGCCTTTTCTTCGGCCAAAGCGGACACCCACTCTTCGAACAATTTCTGCAGACGAACCTCTTGAGCCAAATCACCTAGCACCCACACGTATATTAGTTCAACCGATTCTAATATCAGAGTATAATGGACGAAATACACGTGCCTCCAAACGACTTAAATCGAGAGATGCGGCATTACTAGCGAAAGTGTGTTACAAAATACAACATACATTATACTAAAGACAAAAGTATAAAATACATATACCTTTGTCTAAACACACTTTTAAACACAGCCAACACATTCCTTACTTCAAACGTGACTGTGACGATAGCGACGCTCTCAACAAGCGACCGTCACTCACTGTAGCTGGCGTGCAACTGTAGTTGGGTTGAGCGCCTGCGCCCAACCCATTGTTAAGAATTTTCGCTGTGTTTTTAGTATGGCGCGAGGAGATTTCGCCGCATCTTCGATTTAAATCTTTGCTTAAATCAATTGGAGCGACGCCAAACATTGTGCCCACACATGGTCAGTCTAATTTTCATCAGGTTCTTTCGTACGTCTACGGATCTCCTCATTTCTGATTCGATCTCGCAGTGTAACCCCGAACATAGTCCTGCTTAGTCCGAGCGTAGCATTTTAAATTTATAATGACGATCATAAGAGTTTCTTGTAGAAACCTAATTGATAAATAAATATTTTGATTTTGATTTCATTTATATTAACATTTCATTTAAGCTAACAAATTTTATCTATTTATAATATTAATTATAATAGATTCTCATTGAAAATTGGGCTTGAGAAAAATGCACAATAATTCTAGCATTTTTCCTAAGCCCATTTGTTCAATAAGAATCTATACAAAACACCACCACTTTAGACAACATTGCTGTTGACATTTCGCAATTTAATATAGATAAAAACAAAAACACACTTACTATTGACTGTAACTGAAACATTATCTTCACTTTCTTGATTTTGAACGATTTTCGCTACCACATTTTCAGATTTATTTGTGAGAGCCGCTGATCTTATTATCTGTACTCCCTTCGTCCTAACAACTTTAGCAACTAGACGTTTGCCTTTCGATGTTTTTCCTAAATATATTTTCTCCGGCACATCTGGAACAGTAATAATTGCAGTTTAAATGCTTTTTGGAAACTTTATATATATAGCTATTTTCCGCAGCTTATTAGTCAAAGAATTCCTTAAATTTGAAAATATTTTGTTCTACATAAATGCATTGGCATGGAATTTTGACTGAACGTGGTTTGTTCTTTATTTCGTACACCAAACTTAAATGTACCTTACATAATTATATCAAATTATCAATAAATATTTTACTGATAAAGAAAGCATTTTAAGTTTGCAGGAGATACTTTTCGAAACGTGATAATTCCATATTATATATTAATTTGAAGATTTTTCAAGACTTTTGCGTT
Source organism: Synanthedon formicaeformis (assembly GCA_945859745.1). Classification (NCBI taxonomy): domain Eukaryota; kingdom Metazoa; phylum Arthropoda; class Insecta; order Lepidoptera; family Sesiidae; genus Synanthedon; species Synanthedon formicaeformis. Next base: position 7,631,705 of record OX243969.1, on the reverse strand, counting down.
TTTTTTTTATTAAAAATATATAAAATCAGTTGCTGACTTTATGTGGCTATTTTAGATTTATATTATAAGCTATACTAATATTTTTAACATCACATTCAACATTTATTTATATCTGACAAACTGCTTTAATTGGAATAATATCTACCACAAGTTGCAATTGGATAAAAATAGACAATCTTTAAAATATTTTCAACACAAAATTAATCCAAATCTTTTCAAAAATTGTAATACTAATGAGATACAAACACTATACGATAACATTTGAAATAAAAACAGCGTTCATAAAACAAAAACAAAAAACACTTACTCTTAAAGGTGTAACTGGTTTTTAATCTTATTGTACTCTTCTCGGGAATATTTTGCATTTTTTGTCTATGTTCTTTTAAATTGAAATCTATACATATTGTGTCATTTTCAGTTGTGCTAACACACGTGGGGATTTCTTGTGGAATTTCATTTTGTTCTGCTGAAATTTAAAAATATTGAAATGCTTATATCAAATTATGGCGTTTATTTATGTACTGTAAAAATGTTTATGAAACACCTGTGGGGTTGTTTGTGTTAATAGGTGACAGTAGTCACCTACTTTCAAGCGGTGTCAGCTACCTGAGGATCTTCAAATATATATTAAAAATTAAAAAAGAACCTGGCAGGTGTGAAAGGTCGAAACTATTTTTTTATAGAACAATGATATCTCCAGCTACAATCAAAGGCTATACACATTATAGTGTAAATATTACATACTAGCTGGCACCCGCGACTTCGCCCGCGTTGAAAAAGAAAAAAAGTTAGCCTATCCTGTGTCCTGTACGTCTAAATGTTTATCTGCCAAGTTTCATGAGAATCAGTTAATTCGTTTAAGAGTTATGGAGGAACAATACCTACACTTACAGATTTTTTATTAGTATTGATGTCACTCGCTTATAATGTAGCTTTCTATAGGGGAAAGAATTTTCAAAATCGGCCCAGTAGTTTCCGAGTTAAACAAAAATACATTTTACAAAAACCTTCTTTTTTTATAATATTAGATAGATTGAGGGTCGTAGTTACAAGTTCTGCTAAAGTGTTGGCCAATGTTTGACCAATGTTGGCTTCGCTGCGCCAACAGCGAGAGATCACCCGCCGCAATGATGTTGCCACATTAAAAAACATAATAATGTAAGGTGGACGTTGAAGTTAAAATGTGCACAGCCCACTAATGTAATTAGTCTATGGTTTATATTGTTATATTTCCTTTTCTATATTATATTTAAGGAGGGTAGAGATAAGGAGCGCAATCTTACATGGGTGTTAAATTGAAAAAGTGGCAACTAAAAGCGATAAATAGAGATGGCGCTAGTGTGTACAGAGAGAGTTTGAGAGTACGGAGAGTATGGAATGAATGTAGCAGTAGTTGACGGAGTGAAGTGCGCCGAGTTGAATTTTGGTTGAATTGTTTACTGTCACTAGCCTCACTAGCGCCATCAATTTATCGTCTTTCGACGGACACTTTTAATACTTAGAGATTGCCCTCCTTATCTCTATCCTCCTTGCTTATATTGTTGGCGGTAGGATTAAACTAAGTTTCATATTTACCGTCTTGACCGACATCTTCAGATTGCGTTTCATTTTCACCGCTCTCATTGGTGAACAAACTTCCTTCGGTGTGTTGTGTCGATGCTACAAAATTGCCAGGGCTGATGTTTTCTGATTTTAGTGAACTGAAATTTAAAGAGTTATAAAATTGCTTAATGTGAAAATTCTCACAAACACCGGTCACATTTAAAGTTATTATAATTTTGCCAGAATTTGTTATGTCCTCCGTGAATGTCTTTAAAATAAATCATTATTTTATTTTAATTTTAAGATAAATCATTATTTAATTATTATAATTATTCGAATGCAAATATATAGGTCATATTACCCGATATTGTGTTGCTTCTTCGTACTACTTGTGATGAGACTTTTTAATTTTTTGATCATATCTGAAATTTAAACAGTTAAAAGTGTTTTTTTTAATTATTTAAAACTTTTTTCGCGCTAATGAAGATTTATTCCCCTAGAAGTATGTTAGAACTTAGCTATTACATATTATATCTATTGAATCTCTGACGCAAAAACGGGGTGTTATAGGTTTGACGTGTTTCTGTGGATCTGTGTATGTATTCGATCTGAGTGTATGTGTACTATAGACAATTTATTTAAAAAAAAATCGAAATAATCAATTATTGAACAATGAAACTCGGTCATGGAAACAAAAATCCACCATGGAACCATGGAACAAAAAACCAGACTAATTTAAAATTACTGTTAATAAAAGAGGAATATCGTGATGCATAAAAACCCTGTATTAATTTGTCAATGAAAAAAAAAATCACTTTACTTACTCTCGTCGTTACTGATATCGTGTAGACCGAGGGTGTCCAGGTAAAGGATTTTCTCATTAATTTCAAGTAAAATCCAACCATTTTGTTCCCACATTTTATATTGTTCGTCACTCAATGTTATCTGAAAAATTTAAATAAAAAAGAAACATTACCTTAAAACTGTAGAGATAGTTAGTTATATTTTATTATCCACTGTAATTAAAAATAAATTACCTATTTGATCAAGGTACATTTTTTTCATTTTAGGGTCAACAGACAGGCTGACGGTCAACTTGATGGTAGGTGGCTACCGTCGCTTTTAAAACAACCATCACCACTGGTGCTGCCCGACCATAGTTGGATTATGAGAAAGGAATTAGTAAGAGATGGGGTAATGGCATTCCTTATTCACTCACCGAAACATAACAGCACACCTGCTGTTATTTCACGGCGATCTTCTGTGTGCCCTGAAACTACTTTCCAAATCCAGATAAAAGCCAACTTTGAAAAGTTAATTTCTAAAATTGACCCAACCGGGAATCAGACCCCAGGACTCCTGAGATGGAACATTAAGGCAAGCACCCTAACCACTCACTCATTTAAGGGGCTTGTTAAATTATATCTATAAAATTCTTTCCCCTATAGAAAGCTACATTATCAGCAAGTAACATATATTAGGCTAAATTTTTAAAAGTTACGCGGGCGAAGTCGCGTGCAATAGCAAGTATTAAAAAGTTATATTATGTAATGTACCAAAACATCGTTTTTCCTCACCTCGGTTAATGTACTCGTATTATTTTGTTGTTGCTCCTTGTCTATATGAGGGTCTGCATTGTTTTGTGTTGTCTCTTGTTCCGTTGTATTCTGCTCGATAGGAACATCAGTCTCCATCTATAACATAATTATCAACTAGCTACATAATAAGCAGAAAAATATTACATAATTCTTCATTTAGGAAAATACTCACAGACTCGGATTCATTGCAAACTGGCTGAAGGAGAAAACTATTTGCATAAATGTTGTTTGATCTCTCCGGAAGAATAAACCCGTCTGCAACACAATTATTTTATTCAGCCATTGCCCGTCCCTATCCTTAACCTAATCCTTTATCCTACTACTAGCTGCTGCCAGTGACTTTGCCCGCGTAACTTTGTAAATTATTTACTAAAAACCTTCCTCGAGAACCACTCTATCCATTGGCGAAAACAGCATGAAAATCGGTGCAGTAGTTTTTGAGTTTATCGCGAACAGACAGACAGACAGCCGCGGCGGAGGACTTTGTTTTATAATATGTAAGGATGGTTATAGAGGTGATAGTAGCCAATTAACATTGAAAAAAAATCTGACCAAATCCATTAAAATAATTTGTATTGAATTTTTGCAGCAACTGTGACGTTGCTTGTGTTATAGGCGACGGTAGCCACCTACTACCATCAGCCATCAGTGAACCATCAGCCTGTTTGACTTTCATTACCTACATAAAAAAAATAAAAATTAAATTACTGTTTGAATTCACATATAGTTTTTCAATACAGGAACCCTATATATTTCTAGTAGTCTAGGTCCGTGAAAGTAACATCAAAGCTAAAGATTACCAAGAGAAAGCGACAGCCATATTTTTCTAAAATACCTTACTTGTATTTTGCTTTAGTGCAAATACTATACAAATTTAAGACATTATTTTTAAATCACACATACTTATATTTAACTAGCACTTGCCTGCGACTTTGTCTGCGCTCCCTCTTTTAAAAAAGGGGATTTTTTCTTCTTCTTTTTGGCCCCTTTTTGCATTTGTAATAAGTTATAAGAAATTATAAAAAAGTTAAGCTTACCAGGCTCGGTTAGTTCTGAATTGTTATCCACATCCACATAAAACTGTTGCGATGACACATCATAAACGGTGCATCCAGGGTGTACAGTATTGAGGCCCTCTTTGACATGTTCAACTTGGGTCACATATTGTATCTGCCTGTTTACTGTAATATAAAAAGATCTTACCTATGTTAAAATATACACTAGTATCGTATTGATTTAATTATGTCTTATGGGTTGGTTATGTTGACTGTTAACCCGTTCATTGCCAAGGACTCATCTGATGAGTTCACCAAAATCGCATACTGGGGGCTTAGAACTCGCTACGTGAGTCCAAACTATCGGTTTTTCTTCAAAAATACTAAAACACAACTTATTCATTCAAAAAACACCTTCAAATGTGGAGATATGCAATTCAAAAGCCGCGTCGCGAGTCTATTCTCCTCATTTCGAATTCAACATATTATACCGCTGGCCATTCATATGAGACTTGAAATTTTTGGTGCGGCAATGAATGTGAAAGGGATTATTAGTAAATAGAATAGATAAACTTACCAAGAAAAGTATTATCATCTTGTACCACATAAAATTGATTAGACTGAGATTCGGTACCGTTATCAGGAAGATACTCGTATGTCTCATATGAATCTTTATCCATTTTTCTGAAAATGAAAAAAAAAAAAATTATAACAGAAGGAAAATAAGAAATAACAAAAAAATATTAGGGTCCCAAATATTATTATACTCAATAACATATTTCAATTTTAACGTACCTTTTTTTACAATTCAGTACGATTTTAACGATTAAAACGTACTATTTTATAACGCTATGAGGGGCAAGCAGTCATATATTATAATATTAAATATTCATTTTGTGTTATTTTACTATTCAGTTCGTCATCGATATTTACTTTTATTAACAAGTTCTCATTTGATTTGATCCAATTTGTTCGATCACAGAACACAAATCACAATTGAACACATACATTCTATCGTTGTCAATTTTCTATTGTCATTTCATTTGTCAGTTTAATATCAATGTCATGAAAAAAAAAATATTTTACACACTTTTCGTCATGGTTACTAATTTATTAAAGCACTGCAAAATTACGAGAATTTCAAGAGAATTTATGAATTTTATTTTTCAAGGTAGCGTAAAATCAAATACAAAATGAGATGTAGCAAATGCTTCACAGTGTTCAGTATTTCTTAAAGCATGAATATAGTTTTGCAATTCTATAGGTTGACACAACGGCGATTTCATCTTTCCAATGACCATATATTGTATTAATTCATTAATCATTCGATCTTTTTCAACAGGTGTGGCACGTTTTTCCCAATCTACTAAATCGAATTTGTAGAAATTAACGTCACAACGCAAGAATAGTTTACTTAAGGGGAGGTGTAAGGCACACCCATAGTATACCATTGCTCCTTCTCGTGCGAGTATTTTTATCAAAACATCTTCATAACGCCCACCAAGGCAATTTATAGCCAATGCCGGCCTAGTCATTGAGGTATCAAAAGTTGTCAATTCTTCTGCTTCATCGATGGAAACCACAACTGTGGCTCCAAGATTCAAAAGGTGTTCTTTTACTTGATAAAAATCACATTCATTAGCAATAATATTAATGGTTTTAATATCCCAAATCTTACACAATTGTATGACACATTGTCCGAATGCACTATTGGCAGCATTTTGTATAACAGTGTCTCCTGGTTTCAAATTTCTAAAGTCTTTTAGAATTCTATAAGCCATTGAGGGAGCTATAGACAACATTGAGGCTTCTACAAGAGGAAGATTAGGAGAGATAACGTGCACTTCCCTTTCGTGATATATGCCATAATAGGTCCAGGTTCCTAGTAATCTTGAAGAAATTATGACTCTCTCACCAGTTTCTACTGCAGAGACTTTACTACCAATTTCTACCACTTCTCCTACTCCTTCTTCTCCAGGCACACACGGTAGACATGGTAAATAAGAGGTTATACCTGAAAATAATCACCATTTATTAAATGAATAAAAATATTAAGATATTTCTTTTACTATTATGACACAACATTTTGAACTAGCTGATGACCGCGGCTTCTTTCGCGTTTGAAAATAAAATATATGAGTAATATAACGCCTGACATCTTATCACTGTGACAACGATGGCGCCATTATTAACGGACCCCTGGGGAACCCCCCGGGGAACATTTCTCCCGGACAAAAAGTATCATATTATATTATGTTAATCCAGGTCTGTGTGCAAATTTCATCCAAATCCGTTCAGTAATTTTATGTGAAAGAGTAAAAAACATCCATACATCCATCCTCGCAAACTTTCGCATTTATATTAGTAGGATAATTAGGAATTCTGGACTAAAAAAAAACAAGTATATTTACACTAAATATTTATTAAATTTCAAACTTATTTAATAACTATAACAATTAGTGCTAATAATAAATTAACAACTAAAATCTAAAATATATTTACACCCTGCAAAGCCCTGAGGGGAGAGAGCATTCTTCAATGCTTCTTGGTAATTTTCAAACTTCACCATTTTATGTGCAGGCCCTTTTAATTTATTTTCACACATAAGAGAAATTATATTCGTCATCATTTTATCTTTATCTACAGAATTAGCTTTTGCATTCCATGCTGTCATCCAAAATCCATGAAAAGAAAGATTCTTGAAAATAAAAGCTGATGTAGGAATCGTTACAGGCTCTCTAGACATTCCCCCATAAGTGACCATTATTCCAGAATGAGTCAAATGCCTAAGCATTTCCAAGGAACTTTTCCCTCCTACACAATTTAAAGCAAGAGATGGTTTATCAATTTTCTTCTCCTTAAAAATAGTTGTGGACCTCACTTCTTCCTCTGTAAGAACATAGGTAGCTCCTAAACATTCTAGATATTTCTTCAGTTCTTCAATTTGTGGCCTATTTCTAACAATGTTTATATTTTTTACTCCCCATGCTTTGCATATTTGAATGACATTTTGACCGCAAGCGCTATTAGCACCATTTTGGATTACAACAAGGCCATCACAAACAGACTTAAAATCGGATAACATTCTATATGCTGTACATGGGTTAACAGTGAGTGTTGCCGCCTCAACCAAGCCGAGTGCATCTGGGACTACCTTGAGAACATCTTTATGAAATGATCCCATATTTCTCCAGGTTCCTTGTAAAGGTGTTGTTACGATGACTTTGTTACCTTTATGAATACCTTGCACTTCCTTTCCAACATCTTCAACAATACCTACACCTTCATTGCCGGGAATAGAAGGATGTTGAACTTTAACTGGATATTTCCCTAAAATTAAATTTCACTTATGAATTGGTACAAAATCAACATAGGCAGTTAATAAAGAAGTCATTTCAGTATATTTCATGCAACAAAGAAAAATGTACTGGCTTCTAGAACGAAAGTCTCAGCTGTCGCTGGAAAACAAATTGCTTCCTGTACAATTGCATCCTGAAACTAATCTGGACCTATGGTGTCCAGCTATGGCGTACCACTTCCAACTCAATGTAATTACAGATTCCAGTCCAAGATACTTAAAATTATCATAAACTCCCCTTTTATCACAAATAATCAATTACACTGTGACCTAAAAAGTCATTGTATGAAATCTTACAAGTAACTATAGACTATACAAAAACATATACACATTGATAACCCGGCTGATGTAATGTGACTCTAAGATCACACGTTTGAGGAGAAAAGCCTCTTGGGACCTAGTACAGGATACTATTTAGTCGACTAAAATAATTGAGACTTTCCTGAATATTTTCAGGACACTTACAAAGATAAAAAAATGAAATAAAGAAAATTTATACTTTAAAGACAATCTCAAGTTCTAGTAAAAACACTTTTCTGTATACAAAGCTATGGATGGTAGGCACTACATTTTTTTTTTAGAAAGAAGTTAGGTAATGAAATTAATTAATTTAAGGTATACCTTGGATAGTATTTATATCGGCAGGATTGACAGGAGCGGCTAACATACGGATTAGCACTTCCTGAGGTCCTAGAGGAGGAACAGCAGTCTCCCTGAACTTTATAACTTCCAAAGGATCTCCAAATTGGCTGTACACTAGTTGTTTTGACATCAGATTTCGTACTTGAATTTTCGGTAAATTGCGCACAGCTGTAAAAAATGCTCGTTTGAAGGGTGATACAGCCATAATTGATTTAATGTGAATAGTGAGGCAATAAATGAATCTGTTAAATGATACGTGTTATGTATTTGTTTATATTTTTTTGCTATTGATTTTGAACATCCGGATTTTGGAATTTTGTTTTTATTTATTGTATGTTATGTATGAAAATGAATGAAGTAGAAACTAGAAATGAAGTGTCTTTAACTGTAACTTGACAGTTGACATTGACATGTCACTAATGTGACATAGCTCATGTGTTATGTGAGTAGACAGCTGACAGTTGACATACGTTAAGTTATCGAAAGCCAAAGACCAATATAATTTGTAAGTAAAACTCAAGGTAAAACTAGAAGATAGGATAGCAGTTAGCACATTCTTTCTAATTCAAATGCAAATTGAGGTAGAAACTGTACATGAAGATAAGACGAGTGAATCGTAACCAAAAAAGAGATGCATCGATATTAACCCTGTATAGAAATTAATATACATAGTTGGGTAGTTAACTTATTTCTGTTTACGACTCTACTGATATTTGTTTAGAGGTTCAGTTACCCAAATGTACGATTTTTATGTAAAATAACACATTTTATCGTAAAAAAAAATAATATTTTCGTCTTGTTCTTTAACCTATATTCTATCAGTCGGGCACTAGCACCACCCTGGCGTTGCTTAATCCTTAAATATTATAAAACAAAGTCCTCAGCAGCGTCTGTCTGTCTGTCTGTTCGCGATAAACTCAAACTACTGCACCGATTTTCATGCTGTTTTCACCAATGGATAGAGTATTTCTCGAGGAAGGTTTTTTTATTATATACCTAATTTATAAAGTTATAATGGCACCCTCTTGCTAGAGAGTATTTATATACTATGTTCCTTTCCTTGGTGACATCGGACACCGGTAGTTTTACGGGTAAGTACCGATCTTAGACGATAGACGGTGGCCAGTTATTACCAATATGGGCGTGGTTACTTCTGTCAGGCTTGCTTCACATTTAAAAGAACTTAGTCATTGGTATTTTACTAATAAAACAACAAGAAAACGACATTAATAAGTGATTAGTAGGATATAATTTATTGACTTTTAATTTTAATCTAAACTCTAATATAATGTTATTTTTAATAACCACAAAAAAATCACAACTTTCGAATTGTAGGCATGAACAAATTATAGTGTTGCCCACTTTATCTTTTTCCCAGACTATTTTTTTATAACAAAACCAGGATTTGAGTGCTTCATTAGTTTTGCGATGTAGAACTTATTTGGCATTTTTGATAAATATTAGTTTCTGTTAGCGATTTATTGAGAATAAATTCATCAGTTAGAAATCGGTTGAGGCGCATGTATAGATCGTTTTGCGTTAGCGGTGCTGTCGTTTTTGGCGGTGCGGTGGCTTCAGGGTGCGGTAGTCTTGGTTTTGGTAGTCGATAACGACGAGCTCTAGTTAGTTGCCATGCAGTACTTATACTCTTTAGTCGACCTGATGAAGTATCAGTGTATAAATTCGCATTGGCTAGCGCTGGGTGAGGACAACTGCGGACATGGATACAAAATCAAACTGTTAGTAGAGAATTGACAGGAAATTCTTGTAAATTCGTTTGATGAGCCCGTTGGATGAGTGGTTATTTGATGCTTGCCTTAACGCTCTGTTCAAGGGTTCCTGGATTCGATACCGGGCAGGCGTCATCTTGGAAAAGAACTTTGAAACTTGGAAAAGACTGGTCGGAATCTGGAAATAGTGGCAGGACACCCTGCGTTTCGCAGCCATTTGGGCAGTCCGTCTAACGACGCAACCACCCTCTTACAGAAGACTACAGTGAAATAACAGCACGTGTGTTGTTGTGTTTTAAAAAGTTTACCCCGCCGGGAATCGAAACCGGGACCCCTGAGACGTTAGGAAAGTACCTTTTCCACTCATCCAACGGGCTCGTCAATTTTACTTACTACTTATAATTTACTTACTAAGTATTTGTGATGCTTCTTAAACGTGCTGGAGCTATTACAGACGGCAACTCTGTAGACGAATTCTTTTTTAGTCCTGTGAATAGTGAAAATCATAATATAAATGCAATTGTGATTAAGTATTAGTACATAACTTAAATAAGTGGTACTTGATGGTAACTGCTATCAAGTAGACTTGTCAATCCATCTCGGATGGGCAACGTTAGGGAATCTCCGAGACATCTTCTCGTTCAAAATTCCTCAGTGTCTCAAAACCAAAGTTTTCTACCGATGTGTGTTGCCAGTGAGGACAAATATGTCTCTAAGTATGTGCCTTGTAAGAAAGCTCAACGTTGCTTAATAAGCTATCAAGAGGACTATGATCGAATCAGAAATGAGGAGATTCGTAGACGTACGAAAGTTACCGACATCAGCCGGCGGATCCATAGATTTAGGGTAATTCCATGGTAACTCATGTTACATTTTTACTTCCCTATTGAAACTAACAAAAGCTAGCATACCATATTTATAATTATATCAACTACCACCCCCTTAATGGAAATTTCGTTGTTATAAAGCATAAAATGTGGGTCTCGTTTTATTTTGAATTTTCTAGGTTTAGTTTTTTTTTTAGTTTCAATAAAAATTGTTGGTAACTCATGTTACCTTTGGCGACATTAGCTTTTAGGCTAATATGTACCCAATAAAAATTCTGTTCCGTTTAAATTAAATAAGAATATTAAAAATCAAATCCGTTTTTATTAAATGTCTTACCTATGAGATCATTAGCAAAATTAGCATTTTTTAGAGAATTAATTAATGGTCACTCATGTTACATGGATTTACCCTTTAGTATTACTACCGTACCGTAAAACTGCTAACACACTATTCAATTTGAAGGAAACCAATTTAGGAAATCGGAAGGTGTAATCGCAGTTAGAACAGATTGGATGCAATTTACATTTTAGATTTATCTATTTTCAACTCTATATCTTCGATTTAGAAATCAATTTAGTGTAGTGTGATCAACTAGTTCACTTCTTAGGTTCCTAAATTGGTTTCCTTCAAATTGAATAGTGTGATAGCGGTTTTAGGGCGGATCAGTAAGTTAAGTGGCAGTGGGCAGGACGGAGAGCAGACGGCAGCTGGGGCCGGAATGTTCTTGAGTGGAGGCCATGGACTGGCAAGCGCATCATATAGGACTTGTTAAGGGACAGTTATTGTGGACCACACAACTGTTAAGGGACAGTTGTTGTGGACAGACGATTTGTTAAGGGCCGCGGATCGGACGTGGATCCAGACTGCTTCTGGCTGATCCTATTGGAAAATTATGGTGAAGGCCTATATTTATATGTCCAGAAGAGGACGTCTTGCGGCTGAGATGATGATGATGAGACTGGTCAACCTTTTTCGGTAATAAAATATATGCAAAAGTATACCATTTGCTCGTCTATTACCTGTTCACGACCATAATTATGTCAGTTGATTAGGTAATTGATGTAATGTAGTTAATTTACGGACGAAATATGTCGTAAAATTATGTCCTACATATTAAAAATAATGAAACGGAATTCACCAGAACTCTTTATGTTCTTAATCAAACTTTTATCCTTCCATTTGGCCGAGCATACGGGACACAAGGAGCGTCGTATCGACCATCGAGGTACTTCTTTGTTTTCGGTTGATGTTTTTTGAAAAGCCGGGATCAACAGTGGAGCCTGTGATGAAACGTTCATTTATTTATACTTATCAATTTGACATGGCAACAACGTGACATGACATCCTTACATATTATATAACAAAGTCCGCAGCCGCGTATGTCTGTCTGGACTGGATGTATCTATGTATGTACCTATCAAAGATATTTGATTGATCTCGCTGGGCTCGACTAGATACAGCCGCCGTACTTGAAAAACGCGGCAACAAAGTATTTGTTATTAAGTATAAGTTATTGTATAAAGTATAAGTTATTGTATTTAACGTAGAATTCGGCGTACCCGAGCTAGTCACACTGCAAACTTCAAGTTTTATTATATTTTATTTTATTAAATGCAGCACTGAAAAGTTTTATTAAATTTTGGGCATGATAAAATGTCAACTTGCGTAGTGAAAACTTTAAAAATATAATGAAACTGCGTAAAAAGTGATAAATAGTGACGATATTTTACACACACACTACAATAAAAAGTTGCCGCTTTCACGGAGCTATTGCTTTTTGGTAGGGCCGTATCTAGTTGAGCGTAGCGAGATAAACGAGATCAATCATTTATCTATTTAGGTATGATCGCGATGATCTCAAAAGCAACTGCACGAACGAATTTTCAAGCGGTTTTCAGCATAAACAGAGTAATTCTTGAGGAAGGTTTTCGTTAAGTTCTCGAGCAGCCGGTCTAGCGATACCACCGTCAGTAACCACCGCCTTACAGAAGGCCACCTTGAGTGAGTATGTCGAGGGATGTCACGAGCCCTTTGGGGGGATAAGGTGGTCCCTTCCTAATTTCTTATTTGTAATCCTACCAGGGTCGGCACCTGTGGGCTGGGGCGTTGCTTGCGTTATAGGCAACAGCATGTTATAGGCAAAGACTTCTATTATAACGTTTTAGGTTATAACCTAAAACGTTATAATAGTAGTCTTTGCCTAAAACCTAAAACCTAAACCTAAAACGTTATAATATGCATAGCATATTATAGCATGGTAGGCAAACCTACCATCTTCAGCCTGTCTGATGACCATAACATAAAAAGGTATAGTTTCCCTACATAGTTCCTATAAAATCCTGGTATACTTTTATCTATGTAACAGCTTGTGACAGTATCAAAAAATCAAAGTGGATGTGTAATATCAAAGAATTACTTACTTACCTGTGTTGATGTGGGTATATTGTAGGCTAATATAGAGGGTATATCCATATCGCGTTTAGTCGATATCCGTGAGACTCGGGACCGTGAAATGCTTCGCTCCGTCAAACGCATGCTTAGTCCGTGAATGCAGGCATCATTTGACGACCTGGAGATGAATGAATATTTTGAATGCTGTTTATGTTGGGAGGTGATGACTTCACTAGTCTGTAAAATAGGACTCAATATTAATTCTTTTGACTTTTTTAATACCTACTAATATTTTGGTCAAACGGGGCTTTCCCTTTTTATTATTATACTAGCTGCTGCCTACGACTTCGCCCGCGTAACTTTGTAAATTATATACTAAAACCTTCCTCGAGAACTACTCTATCCATCGGTAAAAACAGCATGAAAATCGGTGCAGTAGTTTTTGAGTTTATCGCGAACATACAGACAGAGAGACTATATGTATGTATTTGTGTACTAGCTGGCGCCCGCGACTTCGTCCGCGTTGAAAGAGAAAAAAAGTAGGCCTATCCTGTGTCCCGTACGTCTAAATATTTATCTACCAAGTTTTATGAAAATCAGTTGATTCGTTTAAGAGTTATGGAGACTTTACATACTTACATACATACATACAGAAAAAATTTCTAAAAATGGTCAATTTAGTTTCAGTGTCATGTATAAAGCCTATAAACACGATATCTCTGAAAACAAAGTAACTTACTCTATGACCAACCCTTACAGATTTATTATTAGTATTGATATAAATTGCATCCCAGGCGAGGCCGTTAGCAGGTCGCTAGTTAAGTACATAATTATAAAATTGACAAAAAATAAATTTTTAAAATAATTTTTTTATGTAGTAATTTTATTATGTAATTAAAACAGGTTTTTTTAAAATTATTTTCGGCTTGTAGGTATTTACCTACTTACTTGTGATTTCTCTTATCGTATGAAAATATGTAGGTAATGTGTGTTTTTATAATTATCAGCCGCATAGGATTTATTAAAATGACATTTCCCAAGAAAACATAATACCATATTTGCACAAGGAGCAAGGAATAGAATTAAAAACATTCACTGCTTATGTACACAGTATACTAGCGACCAGCTTAGCTTACGGGTTCGCACGAATGATTTTATTTTTGGAAATTCAATGTAAGTAACGTCATTGTCTAACTAAAATAATTAAAATAGAATGTTATAGAAGCATATTCACTCAAGAAACTGTGAGAAAGTTGTATTTAATAGACGTAATTGAATCGAAAGTGAAAGTCAAGTGGGAAAAACGAGCATTTTTTACTAATGTGCTTGTGTCAACTTTATATTATTACGCCATTGTAGTCGGCTGACTCTATTAGCACTGCTGCAATACCGATAATTATATATGCTACGAGTATAACATCCATTCTGGATGATGATTTTTTTTTGAATCCTTACTTAATATTATAAATGTGAATGTTTGTTTGTTTGTTACGCTTTTAGGCAAAAAATCACCATGAAATTTAGCATACACGTCGTCTGGGACACCAGAAAGGACATAGGGTACCTTTGATCCAGAACGCGGACGAAGTCGCGGGCATCGGCTAGTCTAATTCTAAAGAAATTATTATAAAGAGAGATCATCTACAGGACGTCCCAAAACTATGCGACATGAAGGGAAAGTACGTACCTTAAATAAAAAAAATACGTCGTCGTCGTCTGCAATAAATAATATTGATTTCTTTTAAGATACTATGTTACTTAAGAAGAATAAAATTATTATTTTTTAACCATTCTTTCAATTGGCATCATAAAAATACGGGTGATTTTTTTTCACATTTAAGTCGGTTCGATTCCCAGACGAAGCAAGTAATTTTTAGAAAATCTTCAAATGCATTATTACTTACTAACTTTTAAAAATAACATAAAGTCTTCTTTCAGCAAAATATCCTATCTACGATATTTAAGGTACTTTCCCTTCATGTCGCATAGTCTTGGGACGCCATGTATCAATACTAATAATAAATCTGTAAGTGTAGGTATTGTATGTATGTATGTATGTATGTATGTTCCTCCATAACGAATTAACTGATTTTCATGAAACTTGGTAGATAAACATGTATGGACGAAATAGACGATCAAGCGTTTGGCGTAACGACAAAATGACGTGAGGCAACGGCGCCGATTTTACATACAGTTTTTGACATCAAGCCATCAGTTTTTACCATTCACGATCAAATTTTGGCTTCACGCCAGTTAATTTGACGCGATGGACTGACCGTGTATGACCGCGATGTGGTCCATTAGACGTACAGAACACAGGATAGGCTACTTTTTTCTTTTTCAACGCGGACGAAGTCGCGGGCGCCACCTAGTACGTATAATAAAATCGTAAAAGAACAGTGTCTGTTCCCACATTAAACATTTTGTAAGTACACATTTAGTTTTTATTTGTAAATTCCACTACTAATTTCTAGTTATGTAAGTATAAATTTCCTTGTTATCTTACTCATCGGAATCGTAGTCTTGGTCCCTGTTAGGCAAATCCAGCGGTTGATCATTAGCTTCCTCTAGCTCACGACTGCGGGCTCGTATCAAATTCAACAATAGCGTTTCATTGTCTCCTATACTATCGCACCTGAAAAGAAAAATGTGCATCACGTTCGTTCATTCATCATATCTTTTGACCTCGACGTTTTAGACCTATATATATATTAAACTTGGTCTAGCCCGCGACTTCGTCCGCGTCCGATCGCTACCAAACTTCACAGTCACCGGCTGGACTAATCTGAAGATTTTCTGAAAATTTCATCAAAATTGGACCAGTGGTTTTGGAGTCCATAAGGAACATACATATATACATACATACACACATTGCCTTTTATATATCGACGGTTAAGAACCAAATCGGTCTAACTCGGTTTTCCAAGAAATCGACTGGCAAAACCATCTAAGTCACAAAAACTTCTAAACGCGTTAACTAAGGGTTAGATTAGGTTAGGGTTATGTCCATGTAAACAGAACTATTTTTAGCTATTTTTTAAAGTCTTAAGCTTTAAAAAATAGCTAAATGAGACGTTTTTTTCGCCTCCTGAAAAGTTCCATTGTTAGAGTTAGACGGATTTGGTTCTTAACCGTCGATATATTATCATCATTGTCTCATCAGTCTTTGTCTCTCCACTGCTGGGTGCAGACCTCCTAACAAGGCTCGCCACCACGCACGGTCTTCTGTTTTTCGCATCCAGACGCTTCCGCATCCGACGTGCGAAGCCTCTTAGCACAGCTTTACAATCCATACAGTTGGGCAACGAATGTACTTGCACAGAGCAACGATGGAGGCTGGCGCGGGGAAGCAGGCGGCGCGGGCCGCCACGGCGAACTCACACAGTTTGCATTACAACTTTCAAGGCTGGCGCGTACAATATGTTTTTGAGTTGAGTGAGATTTTCCGGTGGCGGATTTTCCATTTTGTGACAACCCTAGCGCGTGACAGCGAAGTACTTACACGAGTGGCGGCGTCGCCCGACATCAAAGGCGTTGCCCAACTGTATGGATTGTAAAGCTGTGCCCTTAGGTCGTCTGTCCATCTGGCCGCAGGACGTCGCGCTTTTCAATTCGTGGCCTTCATTCGAGAACTTTTGTATAGGCAAGTTAACGAGAGTTGGCACGTGCTACACATTGACACATTGCGCATATACCTACCTCTTGTTTTCATTTTTACAGAGATTTCAGATCTCCATCCGATAGATTTCGTAAACATTGCGAAATTGGTTAAAATACGAGTATATTTTTTCAACATACTGTATATCAAAATGCATTGGTGTGAACGTGCCAACTTTAGTTAACTCACCTATCTGCTCTACGACCGATTCCGTGTGATCGGCCAAATTTCCACTTCAACTTGCTAATTCTCATGGCTACTCTTTTGCGTCGGGCGTCGGAATTCAAAATTTCAAAAATTACACACTTTGAACTGTTGTAACTCCTGTACAATTCACTGTGTTGTGACAGCAACGTTTCGAAGTAAGGCACTGGCGGCTTCGTCGCGCTACTAATAGTGTCTTGCCGAGTCATTTGCGTTATTCCCGAATTTTGTTGCATCGAGACCAACGGACTTGAATTAGACATGAACGATATCCGCAGTGGGTCGATTTCTTCTTTAGATCTACAAACAAAGATATATGAGTAAAACGAAACTATCAATATAACCTTTAAAGGTCACTAACATGTGCATTAGTCACATTAAGCAATGCAATATTGTACTTATGTTCGATAATTTAGATATTAGTCTATGTGTAGTTTAGTTTTGAGCTCTCTTTTTTTACGAATATAAAAATTAACGATTTTAAAACTTAATTTGTAATAATGCAAATAAATCATTTTCACTAAAAACTTCCTCAACGATAAATAATAATACCTATATAAAACATTTAAGAAACGACTTGCATAACGTTTTAAATTTTATTTTAGCACGTTCCAAATTTTAAAAATCAAAACGTATTTAAATGTGCATTTAAATAGCATTTTTTTAAAAATTGTGTAATCCGCCTTAAATCATAAGTATTTTACGACTTGGCTTGAAACGGAATAACGTATAAAAAATTAAAATATGCACATTTAGATAATGCTGATTGCAACCATATGTTTTTACTTGTTTATGTAAGTACAAGCGAAGATACAATGAATGCTACAACGTTTTTAGAGCGTCAAATTTGAACAGCAGTAAACTATTGTAGTGAGGCTTTACGAGTACGACGAACAAGATAATATAAATATCGTGATTTCGAAGCCTTGATGCTGTGTTTACTTTTTCTCGTCCGTGAGTCACGCACAGTGACTCATTAGCCAAAGGTCCGCATTACACTATTTAGGGCTGGGCTATTTTAAAGAAACACTGCTCTGCTGCTTACGCAAGCGAAGTCGGGGGCAGAAGCTAAAAACTAGATGGTGCCCGCGACTTCGTCCGCGTTGAAAAAGCAAAAAAGTAGCCTATCCTAGCTGTGTCCTGTACGTCTAAATGTTTATCTACGAGTAGCAAGTTTAATAAAATATAAATATTGTTTTGATGAAAAAGTCGAAGCGCCTTTTTTATGCGCGAGTTTTTAGCACTAACCAATAGGTACGTAGATTTATTTTGATTATGGTAATTTTAAAAATAGCTACCATTTGCGGGCACATTTTAAGATTCAAATGCAAGAACGTTTTATACTGTATTTTTTTTTTAATTTAAGTTAAAAAGTTAAGATTTAAAATGAATCATATTCTCATTGGAATACATTACAAATACCAATTGGAATTGTTTATTTCAATAAAGTCTGTTATTTAATGAAGACTCACAGAATGATATGAAATGTGGCGTATTATGTCGAAGTCGAAGTTAACTTGTGTTTTTGAATTGCCTTTTTTTTTATGACTGTATCGATTTTGAGGAAACTTTCTTGGCTCGAGTTACTACTAGACTACTCGTTGGAATTTAACTCGCACACAGCATCGGCGAGTTCGAACCAATGCAAACTATTGGTAATAGGGACGTGCAAGTTTTGAAAAATCTATCCAGGGGTGGCCAAACTGCGGCTCGCAAGCCACGTGCGGCTCTTTGAAGGATTATTTGTGACTCTCGATAAATGTACCCGAGTTCGTTCCGTATTTGTTTCAAAATGTTTTTAAATTACTGACAACAAATATGAAAGGCTAATGCCCGGTTTCTGAAGTTCCCAGATAAACTCTCACTAACTATTGAACTATTATTGAACTATTGATCGGCTCGGACTATCAAGGAGCTTGGCAACCAAAATTGAAGTGTCTGTTTGTAATTTAAGTTTTTAACGTCTAGTCACATACTAATAGCTTTTGACAGAAAGACGACAGAAGGATTAGCTAGTACTAAATATAAATTGAAATAGTAAAAAACAAAAAAAAAAAAACAATTCTTAGAATAAATTCAATGTAAACGTATAGCAGGCAAATAATGGTTTACAGTCATTGATGAGTCTTACTTCTGTCAGCCTTGACATGAATTAATGAGATGAATAATAATAGGCGTGAATTATTCTTTTCAATATAAAGATTATTCTTTTCAATTAAATATAAAAGACGGTTTTAACTGCATCTGAACACAGAACTATTATTTTAGCAGTGGCATCCTAACTAATATTAAAAATGCGAAAGAGAGTTTGGTTTGTTTGTTTGTTTGTTACGCTTTCACACCTTAACTATTTTTGCGTACACGTTGTCAGGGAAAAAGAAAAAGACATAGTATACCTATGTATTTATTACATAGAAAAAATAAATACTCTTGCCGTGTGACGCGAACAAATTTTAATTTTAAAAATATTATTGTATTCAATTTTCTCCTTGTTAAGGCGTGAGAGTGTAATAAAATATACTAACAAAAACTGACTTTCGCATTTATAAATTATTTAGTATGCTATTAACACCTAGCTGCTTACTTTGTGCTATTACGTCTGGATGAGTATAGTTTTGAGTAACGTGCTTTCCAATCGACATCCTTTTTCCAATTCGTTTCCACTTTTCTGAAAAAAAAATTATTTAAATTTAGATATAAAATGCTAAGTCAAACCTAATAGGATAAAAGATTGAAGAAAAAGTATGGATGGTTACAGTGTTCAAATACCTATGCTTAGCTCACACTTTAATACAAAACAGCACATGTGCTATTATATCACGGTGATTTTCTGCTCAGTGATGTTTACTGTAGTCAGTCATTTTCGTTCAATTTATAAAATACTGTGGGTGCTTATTACGTTGGTTTAAAATTTAAAGTAAAACAATAATGACTTCATAAAAAGCAGAAGTTTGACCTGGACCTGGATGTTTCAAACAATGATTTCTATATTACTTCGTAAGGACAAGGCTTACGCTCCTAGTACGTGGCACCGACGCGCCGGTGTCAAAATTGGAAATTGGCACCAATGACGGGTGTTCGTTCTGTGCGTAGAAAGATACGAAAATACGAATTACCAGTGACATGTTCAACCAACCAATGAGAACACTTTACAACAACAGAATACGCCAATAAGAAATAAAAATACGCATTAAGATGGCAATGAGGGTGCATTATTGATACGAGGTCCAAACTTTTTGAGTATTTATAGACTTAATCAGTTAGGAATTAATGTTAGTTTTATAAAAATATAGATTTTATGAAACGGAAATTCATTCACAATTAATTTTATAAAGATTTTAAAACATAACCTTAATTTGTTTACAATACAAATGAATATGTACATACCAGTAGTATAGAAGGCTTATAAAGTGTTTGGCAGCGAGATTATTTAAAAATATATAGTTTTTATGGTGCGGAAATTCATTCACATATATAAATTGAATATATTTTAAATTTTTTATAAAAATGCCCAAAAAGTTTGGACCGCGTTATTCATATAGCCAACCCTGTCTTGTTTACATATCACTGGTTTCAAAACGCTTGGTCCGAAAAGGAGGGATTTCGACAAGATGAGGAACTCTGAACTCAGAATCGAGTAATTGAAAGATATGCGACTTTGATGTTCTATGTAACTTTTTTTATGTTAACCTAGGCAGAAGGTCTGACGGTACCTTGTTTGTAGGTGGCTACCAAGCAACCTCACAGCACGTCGACTACAGTATAGGATTAAGGATAGGCGATTGAGATGAGACATGGAAATGGTTTAAATTACGTTTTAATACTTACTGCATGATCTTAAATTTTTAATTAAACGTTTGTTTATAAATCTTAATTAGATTGGTATATTATAAATTATTATACAAATCATTTTGACACCACGTCACTATGACGTCAACAGTAGAGAAAAATATGCAAAAAAATACTCTATGATTAAAAACAGATAAGCGACAACTTGTTTCGATTATTGATAAAAAAATGAGAGAAGACGTTGAGAACAGCGAATAAATTTAAATAAAATTACAATAAATGCGACCGTTTTTCTAGGCCTCATATCAATTTGGTGTCGATGTCGTTTCTACGACCCAGTAAATTTGACCTAACACTTGTGAAATATTGAAATTATATTACTTAAGTTTACATTACACTTCCCTGTAACATACTTGTGACACGAGAAAATAATACTATTATACGTGAGTATTTTTTAAATTCAACTTAACGTAACAAACTTGCGTAGTCGATATGTAAATATATCAATATAAAGTATAATAGAACAATTTTAATTTTTTTTTAATGCATAATAATTGTATTTATTCCTCTATAACTAAAACATGGATACCTATCTGGATCAACACGGGCTTGCGAATATGGCGGCAGTGATCCAAGTAGTCCTGTCTGTTGTTTGTATTGACTGAAGCTTAAATAAACCTTCAATGAGTATTTAAAATTGATTGACTTACCTATTCTTTTGTATAATGAAGTTACTAAACCGCAACACAATACCAAAGAAATATGTCAGAAACAAGATGAAATCACAGTAGGTAAGAAATACTGGTACAGTGACTAAAACAAGACTACGTCTCCAATTTGGGATTTTGGTCATTTCATTAACTTTACTTTCTAATCTTAATAATAATATATTAGGAAAGCAAATAATATTAAAAAAATCACAAATTGACTCTAAAAATTGTCACATTCGCGGAAATTGACTACGATATCGCTGGGAATATTTTGCTGGTATAACTACAACCAAAGAGATTTGTTAAATTCATTACATTCATCACGAATCATAATGAATATCCCTATACCTCTAAATGAACAGTTGCTAGCTAAAATGACTTAAATCTATATTATGTTTACTATTACAGGAACAACTTCACGAAGAGATGACTTACAAACTTGATCACCTTGAGATTTGCTGTCCGGTCGCAAATTTTGCATGTTCTAGCATTAGTTATTTTATCTTGTAACCATTCAATATTATTGTTAAACTTTGATTGTAAGACCCTTATTTTAGTGGAAAATTTTTCAAATATTCAGTTAGTCTAATGACAAAAGGCTGCACTTGGAGGCTACAGATATTTGCATGACATTATAGACAGTTATGCCTACTTTCTCGGCTAATGTCCCCGTTTATGGATTTAAACTGCCTCTAGTTTAGAACATGATGAGTTGTAAACATTTATGAAGTGTCGCCGTGTTTTATGATTCGTGGATGAAGTATGTTTCCGCAAATTATATGATTTCAGATGATGTTGTGGTAGTCGATTGATAGGAAGGCGGGGGCGGTGCAGCGCTTCGCGCAACGACGCAGGCACTCTCAAGCCGTTGATTTTGAGCTGAACCGAACCGACCGCCTTTAGTTAGTCGTAATATCCGCGATCACTCGTATAGACGTCGCTGTGTCGCGCTACTACGCTCCGTTCGTATCACGTTGACGATAACGCGTCCCGTTCAACAACAAATCTAGCTACACAATCAAACCATTCGTATTACTTAAACAATCAATTAGTGATCCAATATTGGACTTGCAGCCATTGAGTACCTAGTGAAAAAGTGTAAAAAACCGGCTCTGTGACCATATGATCCATACCGGACCCGTTTACGCGGCCCTGATCTCCAATATCGGTGTGCAGTCACGATATGGACCCGCTAAAAAGTGCATTCGTCTTTGTCTAGACAATAATATGACTCAGTGTTGAGAAACACTTTCTCAAATTTAAAGTGAAGTTAGAATTTCGCGGCACGATTGTGTTGGAGATGTGAATGTTGTAGAAGAAATATTCGGTGGTGATATTGTCAGTAAAATGGCAGGTGCTAGTGAGGAAAGTGGTGGTGTTGAGGAGACCACGTCTACCACGGCTGCGGTTGCTGATGGCCGTAAACGTGGATTAAGTGGATCTATGTCTTTGCGTACCCGAAAACTGGGAAGGCGCCTTTCCCGGAGTATGTCCATTGTAGCATTGAAGCTACCAGAGAAGGCGCAAAGTATCACGAAATCATCCACAAAATTGATGCGCTCCGGCAGCAGGGACAAGAAAAATAGGAACTTTGAACTCGCTATTATATTGCCGGACAAAACACAGAAGCAGGTGAGATCTCAATAAAATAAAACTGTTAAATAATTTAATAACTCTTATAAGTATCTGTTATAAAAAAAAGGTTTTGATTGTTTTGAGGCTACTAGTTTATTGTGTGTTTACACATTAATATTGAGCTCAAATATATTTTCGTAATTTTCAATTGTTTGACTGTTTTGGCAGTACAATTGTTATTTTCCAAAGAACCTTTCCAGATGTGTGTCATGCATTCAAATGCGTTCTTTAGTGGTTCATTGCAATTTCGCTGTTGCCATGTTTCGCCATCACACCGACGTGTCGCCCACACCACGGATTTCTCCTTTGATATAATAACGAATTGCAATTGCCAGTGTTCAAATCCGTCAACGGGCATTGTTTGCGTTGTCATTGAACCGGTGTATTGAGCTTTTTACGAGGCTACTGGTGGGTTAGTATAGCAATCTGTCTGCACAAAACAATACGGAAGTATGTCGCATTCTCGATGCAAACCAAACATATCCTTAGTTTCTTATATGTGGACTGAACTGGAATCGATTTATCCCAGTTAAGTTTTTATACCAGGAAAAAGGGTTTTCGTTGCCAGCATTCAATCGAAACGGTTAAAGATCACGGCAAGTAATTAACTTTTTTTTAAAGCAATTGAACTTCCTTAACTTGGTTAAGGACGACATTGATTCCGGTGCGCGATTGTTTCAATGGCGCCTGCTAATTAATTTGGCATTTCACTACCGTATGCGATAATTTTCGTTTTGTTTTCGACTTTGTTTTCTATATAATTTACATTTAAATGTTGCTCTTCAATCTTCAATGACAATGTATCCTTTTTTTTTAAATTAATGACACCATCAAAATTACATATTTTGCGCACTACGTAGGTATAGTTACCTATCATAAAGTAAACTTTGATATCAAATTTCGTTACTGCATAGATTGCTGCGATGTTGAGTAAATTGATACTCGTATATTACATATTATTAACATGCATAATTATTTTGTGCCTGTGTGAAATATTGCGGCTCAACAAAAGATTTTTTGAAACGAATAAATATTTTTTAAAATAAGCGTTAACGGGTTCTAATGTAGAACTTTATACCTAGGTATTATTATTATAATGAGAATTGACCATTTTTACCATTTTTTTCTGTATGTATGTATGTATGTATGTATGTTCTTCCATAACTCTTAAAGGAATTAACTGATTTTCATGATAGTTACTTGGTAAATAAACATTTAGACGTACAAGACACACGATAGGCTACTTTTTTCTTTTTCAACGCGGACGAAGTCGCGGGCACCAGCTAGTATTTTCTAGGGCCTATTTTGCTTCTTTCTTGCCTTTGTTAATTAAATTCGTCTATTACTATTAAAATTGTCAATATTCTAGTGTGCTTTTATTTATTTACCTCGCGGGCGATGTCGCCAGCTGCAGCTAGTAAATAAAATAATAAATAAAACAAATCTTTTATCAATAAAATATTTTGTCATTGTTTCAAAGTAAGTACCGTTTCAAAAAACCAAGTTGAAATTCGAACCACTTACGGTACCTAGAATTTCCAATTGAATTCACTCACAGCTGGCAATATACGTTAATGATAGCAGGAGCGACAATTTATTTAACTCAATGAGGATGACCGCCTCTGCATCAGAACCAGTCTTGAACATTGTAAAAAGGATAATCAAGTAAACGACAGATAAACGCGGCGGTACGTTCTTGAATTTCAAGCATGTGCTTACCAGTTAAATTACAGGAAGTGATGAGCAATAGGAATTAGTTACGATATAAATTAACGAGCGATATTTATGAAGTGAAAGTGACATTGCGATACAAATTGTATACAAAGTAGTAGCGATAAGTACGTACATGAAGTGTGTGCGTGCCACATGTGGGCTCTATTTTAGGATATACGTGAGGATGCAGTTATTTGATTGGATAAATATTTATGGAAAAGACTGTGCCAAGCCTTTGAAAACTGGAAAAGTCGTCTTCAGCTATATTCTGCGCAGAAACAATTTCGGATATTACTTTATCTCTGTACCTACCTATATTGTATTCTTTTTTCATTGATCAAAAAGGTAAACAAACAGTTCTCGATATAGAACTAAACAAACAATACGAACAAATTCTAAATGAGTCAATCACTGAGTCAACTATCTTTGATAATGCCTAATGTAGAAATTCCATCTTTAAAACAGTCCAGTGACCATGGCGACGCTATATTTGTTTACGTTTTTGATCAATAGAAAAAGAATAGATCATACTTGTATATTAATATCACGGACATTAGATGACGTGATGAGAAGAGTTACAACGTACATGCATTTAAGTATCTCGACTATAATTACCTAATAATGGTCACATTTAAGCTAAAACATCAATCTTACACCTTAATTAGAGTACTGATTAATATCGTGAAGCGAATATTTTGGATCACTTTTTAAGAAAATTGCGCGAATGGACGCGTCTTCGAATGGACGGTTTTATATAACTCTTTTTAACAAAAAAAAAAAACCGACTTCAAACCGTTTTCTCATGGATGCCATTGTCAGAACTGGACCAAATTGAAATGGGACCACACGGGAAATTTCAAATAAAAAAAGACAGTTGAATTGAGAACCTCCTCCTTTTTTTAAGTCATTTGATAAAATATGACCGAAGGCGAATGGGATGAATAGCGAAGTTGACGAATAGCGAATGTGGTAAAATGGGAGGTAGAGGAATGGCGTCAAACCCGAAATTTGGTACACAAGGACTGGAGAAAGCTAATATTTTTATCAACCGACGAAAACGAAGAAACAAAAACGGAGGAGGTTCTCAATTCGACGCGTATAATATATATTTTTTTTATATGTACGATCACGCATAACTTTTTACAGGGTAGTCCGATTTTGATAATACTTTTTTTATTTGAAAGGGTGTACCCCCAAGGGGGTCCCATTTTAATTTGAAAAAAAAAAAAATTCCAACCTTAGGGTTGTTTGCCTATGCGCTGTTTTCCTACCCTTAGGGGTAGGGGTAGGATACTTAAAGATTTTTCGGCGGTTTATTATGTAACATTGTTTATAGCTGAATTTCGAACACTGAGCGACCTTCTAGTAGATAGCCAAATTTTCCTTGTAGTTAGTAAACTTGATGTTTACAACTATGAAGCAATCAAAGATTCGGACCTCAACAATGGACTATTAACTATGTTATTACTGCAGTATCATCGCAACAGAATTTACTGTTGATGACACGTTATAGCGCAGTATTTTTTTTAACAATTTTATTTCCCATTACATTTTTACGTAACTCGTTAATAAAATTAATCAAGTGTATCGAGATAGATTAATTTTATCGATAGATGTTTAATTTCATGTAATCGCCAGGAATTCGTGTACCTAATCGAAATAACTTTGAACAGCTAATCTAAATTTAAACATTTCCTTCAATCTCCATTGTTGTTTAATTCGTAATAATTAAGTTATTATGTAATTATATTAATTAGTTAGTAGTCGTAGAGTACACTGTGCTCTGTAGTTATAAACAAGGGTGCCTCCTCACAAAAGACCACCATGAAATAAGAGCACACCTACGATTGCTGTCGTGTTTCGGTTGTTTAGTAGAGGTTTCGCACGATTTTGTTTCGCACGATTTTATTTCGCACGAATTGTGCGAAGAAGTGACTTTAAAAATAAAGTAAGTAAAGTTCGCCAGAGCTATTCTATTTTCCAACTCTTATTATTTATCCTGCCAAGGTCTTAAACGTATCTTAAACATCTATGGCGTTGCGATTGTAGACCGTCGATTGTGTTTGAGGAAAATTTTCATAGGTTTTATAGGAAATTTTATATTCAAAAGTGGTTAAAAAATTAAAATCAGTCTATATTTAAAAAAATAAATCTATGGTTTCTGACGATTAATGAAACTCCTTTTTGTAAGTTAAAATTACACTAGAACGAATTCTCATTTTGTGTAATAACTATTGTTGGCAATCAGACTGGTTTAAGTTAAGCTAAATTTTAACTATTTTTTCGCGTATCCGCATCTACTATTAATTATAAGTTAAATTCTTAAATAAAATTTCCTTTAAACAGATAGGTAAGCATCTACTTATGTTTTTTTTTTAGCCAAGTGCGAACATGCATGAGGCCGTGTCCAGTTTCTTATAGATAGACATAGGACCGGTTCCATTCCTAGTTCAGACAGATAAACGCTGTTGAAAACCTATCTTTTGCCTTGTTCGGTGTTGTTTCACCATATTCCTTGTTTAAAGAATACTCCATTGCATATAAATAAGGAAAAAGTTATAATATCCACTTCGGGTCTTTTATTTTTAACTGTCTTGCGGATAAGTTTCTCTAAGTTTGCAGTCATTTTTGCTCTTTAGTGATAATAAAAACAATCACAATTATTTAGTTAAACTATACTTGAATACATATGACATATTACATAAAACTTTTAAAAATAAAATAGTTTGGAATCGTCCTCGAAATTTATGCTTTCTTTTTTTTTCGAATATTTGTTCTAATAAAGAGAAAATTTGGAAAAAAAATTGTAACATATATGATTTATTGAGTTAATTAGCCTTGTTTCATTCGAAAATAATTGGTTTTATTGACCCTAAGCTTATTTATATACGTAACTATTTCTGCGTCTTTTGATCAATTTGACTATCAGCCACTTTAATTTGTTTTAATATCTGCCAGTGCAACCTTTTCTCACATTAAAATAAATTAAATTTTATTTACGTGACCATTAGTGATTCAATTATCACAAGTAAGAACGAAGGATAAAGTTTCTTTAACAAGACCAGGAATGATGACAGCATAACCAATATAACCACGGGTTTGTATTGAGACTTACAAGAATGTGTGTGTAGAGAGGACGTGGATTTTAGATACATAATACTTTGTATTATGGTTTGACGATATTCGACTGTATGGAAAATAATTACGCTGTTTTAAAAATGACACTCATTTTAATCTTTATCACATAGTATAAGACAAAGTCGCATCCCGCCGTCTGTCCCTCTTGGTTGGGGTGCCCAAGAGGGGATTTCTGGAGTCACTCGAGCGCGTCAGATTAAGCTATGGTAGATTAATTACATGCTGAAAAGTGTGCATTTTAATAATCTGACGATTTGGTTGGTGGGGTTGGCGGGGGTGGGGGTAAAATTTTAAATACAACTCGAGCGCGTCAGATTTTCAGAGGGGAAGTTAAGTGAACCTAAACTAAGCTCCCATTTAAAATTCAGACGATTCGGATGTAACGCAAGCTCGTGGCAGCTTTTTGAAAATGCAAAAAATATTTTTGACGATTCTCATTTTGTTAATACTCGAGCGCGTCAGATTTTCATACAGACGGTTCAGCCTAAAGTCCTGATCGTGCTGATTCTTAATCTGACGATTATATGGAGGATTTTTTAAAATACAGCGCCTACAAAATTTTGAACGCCTGTAGACACTCACCCCACCGCTGAAATGAAAAACTTCATATAACCTTTTTTTCTTCTTACCATCCAATCTTCAAAGTCCAATAGGTCCCCACGACGCTCGAGTGACTACACATTTAGCATCGTGGGCTCCCTAACCATCTGTATGTACGTATGTACACGCTTATATCTTTCTACGCAACGGATTTAATGCAGTTTTTACTAATGGAAAAACGTTACATGAGGAAGGTTTTTATAGAAAAAAAATACACAAAGGTTTCACCCGTCGGAAGCCGGGAGCGGATCGCTATTTCAAATATAATGTCATAAAAATAAATCAAATCAAATCAAATCAAATCAAATCATTTATTTGCATGTACATGGGTGTAAAAACCAGATGCCATAGATGAATCAACGTCCCAGCATGTACTACCACATTTGGCGTGCAAAATAATATAAGTATGTTAACTCAGTTAAATCAAATTATTACATAAAATTATTATACATTATTACATTAAAGTTAAATTTAAAATTTAAAATGCATCAGAACATTATTCTAAAAACGTGTCCTTTAAAAACTCATCCAGAGCATAATAAGCTTTGCCTACCAATAACTCCTTTAGTTTTTTCTTTATTAATTTTGTATTTGATATGCTTGTAATCGAGACAGGTATCTTATTATATATTTTAGGAGCCAGACAGAAAATACTCTTATGCAAATATTTAGTTTTGGATTTGGTTAGACTGAGGGTATGTGCTCTTCGCTGTGAGACTGCATTATTTTCATACAAGTGTTTATTATTTATTACATACATTACAACTTCTAGTATGTATAAAGATACAAGGGTTAGGACGCCTAGGTTTTTAAAGTATGGCCTGCATGATTCACGCTGACCAAGATTACATATGGCCCTAATGCACCTTTTCTGAGCTTTAAAAGCATCGTTTTTATTAGTTGAGTTACCCCAAAACATCAAACCATACATAAGCGTTGACTGCACATAGCCATAGTATGCAATAAGTGCAGTTGGTGTTCCTGAGGATTTATTTAATTTGCTTAATGCATAAGAGAATTTGTTTAGTTTTTTACAAACACTTTCTATATGCGACTTCCATGTAAGTCTGCTGTCTATTTGTAAGCCCAAAAACTTTACTTCTTCTGTCTTTTCTATAGTTTCGCCTCGATAAAGAATTTTGTTTTTTTCATTGTTACCCCTTATTCTGAAATCCATAGCTTTAGTTTTATTGAAATTTATTTTTAGGTTGTTATTTTCCAACCACTGAATTATCCCATCCAATGTTGTGCAAAAATTAAAATTAAAATTAGTTAGGTTTTTGTTTAAGAACAGAACAGTGCAGTCATCCGCGAACAGAGTCATAGGGTGATTGATATTCTTTGGCAAATCATTAATGTAAATTAGAAACAGTAGAGGACCCAGTATACTTCCCTGTGGCACTCCACAGTTATTATATCTTGTATCTGAGTAATATTTTATTTCATTCAATTTTGAATTTAATCTATTTATTACAGTAAATTGCTTTCTATCTTCTAAGTATGATTTAAGGAGATTATATGAATTACCCCTTACACCATGGCGATATAATTTTTTAAGTAGGATTTCATGATTTACCCGATCAAATGCTTTTGTCATATCCATAAAAAGCGCGGTAGCTTTATTTCCAATATCTAAATTAACCATTACTTTTTGTAAAAAGTCAAATAATGCCATGTCAGTAGACCTGTTCTTTCTAAATCCTTTTTGTTCATTAATCAAAACATTGTTTATTTCAAAAAAAGCATACAAACGAGTATAGATAACTTTTTCAAAAATCTTAGAGAAAACTGATAATAATGCAATTGGACGATAATTCGTTAAGTTATTTTTGTCTCCTTTTTTGAAAATGGGTTTAATCATAGCGATTTTTAATTTATTAGGAAATACTCCTGACTCCATACATAAGTTTACAATATAACTAAGGACAGGAGCAATGAACATATTGATTTGTTTAATAATTTTGACACTTATTTCATCATTTCCAGTGCTATTTGTATTTTTAAGAGTAGTTATTATTTTAGAAATTTCATTTGGGATTGTTGGGGTTAAGAATATAGAACAGGCAGTACCGAAATTCATATCGTATGCAGCATTAACTTTACCATCTGAATTTACCACGTCTATAAAATAATCATTAAATGCATTTGCAACTTTGATGGGATTATTTATAATTTTATCATTAATATTTAATTTCAAAATATCTTCATTAGGGCATTTTGTTTTTTTGTTATTAATTATATTCCATGTGGCTAAAGATTTATTTTTGGCCGATTTGATATAGAAATTATTTTGTGCGCGTTGAGTTAAATTTATAATCTGCTTAAGTTTTTTTGAAAAAGTTCGAAATATTTGTTTGTTTTTATCGCTGGGAGCTTTTCTATATTTCCATAGAAGTTGTCTTTTACGTTTGCTACATAACTTTATACCGCGAGATATCCATTTAGGTCTAGTAATAGTTGGTATTCGTACTCTAATTGTCGGGAAACATAGATCATATATAGTTTTAAAAATATCATGAAATTTATTAAATGCCTCATTAGCATCGGAAGTGTCATATACTTCACTAAATGTTATCCTGATTAAAGCATCTTTAAATTTAATTTGGTTTTCTAAACAATAATCTCTCTTTTCAGTGAACCAATGTCTTATCAAGCAGCTTTTTTTTACAGGACAATGCAGGATTTGTGCAGTGTGATCGGAAAGAGCAAAATCAACTACAGCGCTCTTGCATTTATTTACGTTATGTATAATATTGTCTATGCATGTTTTACTACTCAGTCGAGTTGGTTCATTTATTCCAAATTTTAGATTGAAAGCCAATAATATTTGACTAAATTCAAATACTTGCTTTGTTCTTTTTAATATGTCTATATTGAAATCTCCACAGATAATTATTTTGTAATTTTTGTAGCATATTTTTTTTAAGATGTCATTAAGTTTGTCAAAAAATATGTCGAGGCAATTATGTCTATTATTAGGCGGTCTATATATACATACTATAAAAATTTTATGATCTATGATTTCTACAGCACTACATTCTAAAACATTAGTCAAGGACAAATCCCGAATCTCTTTTATGTTACGGAATTTTAAATGATTTTTCAATAGTATACATGAGCCACCACGTCTTTGTTTCCTATAATAGCAAGATACAAGTCTAAAATTAGGTATAATCAAATTACATTCGTCATCTTTAATCATATTATGCTCTGTGATGCATAGTACATCAATGCAGGTATTTCTGTCCAATAACTCATTTATGTTAACGGAGAGCATGTCAGCCTTGCTCAAAAGTCCGCTAATGTTCTGATGCATTATGTTTATACAATCATATACGAAAAAAATTAATTATTGAATTAGAGTCAGAATTAGTGTTAAATTCATTGGATTGTGTGTTAGTATTAAAATTTGTCACTGTCTGGGTGTCTTTATGTTCAAACAATGGTTTCTTTGCTTCTATGGTAGCTTTTTGCTTTTCTACTTTACGTTCTTTAAACTTCGATAATTTGTTGCCATAGTCCAAACATATTACCTCTCGCAGAATCATACGACTCAACGATAGGCTACGAAATTTTATTGATGATGGTACAGACCTAAAATAATCCATGTCAAGATATTTTACATTACAGAACTTACTACAAATAAACTTTATTTCATAATTTAGTTTTCTTTCGGTCAATTTATCATTAAATGGAATTTCGCTTATAATAATGTTAGTATTTTTAGTAATGGACACAAACATATTTAAATGAAATTGAAATTCGTAAGGATTAGCATCGTTAGTGCCTGCGATTAGCACAACTAAGTCGTCTTGAGTCAATTGGTCGATCTCACATTTCGATGAGTAGACAATATCACAAAGTCTCGCTCCTGGTTTCCATGTGCATTGAACGAAATATTCTGATCCTGCTAGAGATTGTAAAGTCTTTTGCAAGTCTTTTCCTTGATCATCTGCTAGAATAATAATTTTCTTCCTTTTTTTTGCTTCTAGTTTGGATTTGTTTGTATTTTTCTCCAAATTTAATTTCGAATGTATAATGTTTTTTCTCAGTAAAGGTTGCTTCATATTACTTCGTTCATATATTCCTTCTCTTAGAGAGATTTCCTGTTCATTCATTGACAATGAATGAACATTATCATTACTTTCTGCTCCTACAGTATGTTCATTAATTCTATTTTGCTTGCATTTTTTAATACAGAGTGTTTTTTTAACATTACACTTCCTTAACGCAGAAGTTTTTATTTTTGGACTATCTATTTCGAACTTTTTATACATATTAATTGTCTTTTCTTTTTTCTCAAGTATATAGTTTAATTGTTTGTTTTCTAAAATTAAGTTATCAATTTCATTATGTACTGCTTTTAAGTCGTCTTTTAACTTTTCTATCTCTTTATAAAGATCAGCATTATTCGATTGGCTGTCATAGGAAATATCATTAATTTCTGGGAGGTTCAGCGTGCTATTGAACATATTGGTGTCCGAGGTATTGTGTAAAGTAGGTGATAGTGATTTTCTGCGGTGATCATTCGTATTACGTAGCTTCTTTTCTGGTGTGGCCATTAAAACAGAATCATTGGAAACTCGTATGTTCTCCGTAATTAGAACTGGTTGTATAGTTGTCGTCGAATCTTCTTTTTGAATAGGTGGGACTTGTATATGTAAGTCGGGTGAGCAAAGTAAACGAAGTTGCGAATTATTACTTGCGCAGCTATATAGCGAATTATCACAGGTATTAATGTTCGAATCAGTTATTTTAGTTAAACCTTCAACTTCACTGTTAGTTATATGTGACAATATAATAGGTTCTGATAAAAAGCTACTTTGTTTTCTCATGTTAGTGATATGACGAGAATTTTCATTATCTTTTAATTGTGATATTAACTTCATGTTTTGTATTTCATTTTGTAATTCTTGTAGTTGCGATATTGTAGCATAATTTTCCTGAAAACTAGCTAATTCATTGCGAATTTTTATTACATCTTTTAAAAGTGTAACGGCATCTATGTGATCTATTGACACAGGTGGTATCCTTTGCAAGTCTAGTGCAACAAACTTAGGTATGGATTCTGGGTCTACTTCTTTGAAAAAACATATAATATCTTCAAGGTTTCTCTTACTTTTTCCATCTTTTCTACGTGAGATTTTTCTCCTAGTTGTTGCAATTGCCGCAACGGAATCAAAAAGAAGTGATTTTGCACCCTCAATCTCCTTTTCATTAAATTCAGATTCACAAATCTTAAGCAAGCTTTCATTATCCATAACGTCATGTTTGTATTGGATATACGACAACAGTTCACTAATCACCATATTGCAATTATTGCATTTTAAAGTATTGCATTTATTGCATTTTACGGCATTTGATACCATTTTTAGGCTCAGAAAACACTTAGCTAAGGAATATTAAGTAATATTTAATATTTAATACAAATATTTTTATAAATAAATAAAATTTTTAGACATTCATGACATGACATTACAACTATTCATTACTTCAAACACGTTAAGGTTAAGGTATAAGGTCAATTCAACTATAAGGTCCGCTGATCATAAAAATAAGGTAGATGTTTCTTGGTAGTGTATTCTGCGAACGATTTCCTGATATTTGATGTATTTCATGATTCCAGATTGTTCTTAGAACTAAGAGAAATCATTTAAAACATTGTTCATGGTTTAAATGGCAGCAAAAGCAAATGTTAATGTTTTCTGTTTACAAACATAACAAACACAACGCCAGTCAAAATAAGCAACGCCACGAAATGCTAACTTTAGAATGTTACTCGTGAATTCGATTTTACTATATTTTTGCTTTATTTTACTACGCGTAATTTCATTCTATTTACATAAATGTATATTCTAATGTGTTTTAGACGAAGTTTTTAAGTAAACCTAATTAATGTACTTATTTCACTAATTCAGCGCTTAACTTCTAGAGAAACTCATATTTTCGTCCTTGGTTTTAATAACAATAATAACCTACCGATAGCAATTTATTAATTCTTTATATGCAATTTATTTTAGACACGAAATATTCTGATTCAGATTTACATACGGTTTTCACTAATTGTTTTTACAAACTAAAAAGGTTTGTGTGTATAAAAAAACCATCGTGAAGGCGGCAGCGGGTCACTAAGTAGAATTCGTATAATTGTTAGATTATCTAACAAATTTCTGCAAAAATCGGATTTTTTCCTGCAAATTATATTATACAAAAACCTTCCCGTTTATCGCTCTTTCCATTAGTGAAAACCGCATCAAAATATGTTGCGTGGTTTAGGAGGCGTTAGCAGATACATACAGACGTGGACAGCGACTTCAATTTATACTATGATTGGGAAAAAATACTTTTTTTAGTATCACACGCTGATCACACGTGTAAAATATCACCTATTCACAACTACATAGGTATATAACATGTAGATAAGCACTGGAAGAGACACTTCTGCGACCGGTTGTAGGCTTGTAGGTGAGGTTATGTAAATGCGGTGAAAGGGCGTTCAGCAGTCAGACTTTTTTTGCACTCTTCTATTGAACACGTGTCCAATAGTAACGCTGAGTAACAAATATTATGTGCAATTTTATTTAAAGAATACTAAATTGTATTATTTAAAATGTAAGCACTAACCACTATAACACTAAGCGCCTCTTTCACAAACATCAAGTAGGCCAAACTGTCATTTAAAGTCACCGGTAGCCGGGGATAATTGAGCTGATATACCTACCTTTGTTTGTACGGTAAACGTCACAAACATTAAATAGAAAATAATAAAAAAAATCGGCTAATAAATTTCAAAGAATACTTTTTATACTACGAGTAATATTACAAAAAAATAGATTGAATTTTCTAAGTTTGTTGGTATATTGAAAGGTAACATAATAACTATTTGAAATATACATTTATATTCCAAATAGAGATAGATTATATATTATGTGAATATAAATATTATGTTAAGCGCCTGTTTCATAAACGTCAAGTAAGCCAAACTGTTATTTAAAGTCACCGGTAACCGGGGATAATAGAGCTTATAATATACCTTTGTTTGTACGGTAAACGTCCCAAACATTAAATAGAAAATAATTTAAAAAAATCGGCTATCGAATGATGCAGTAAAGCGAGTGCATAATTCCATACGCATAAGACACAGGGGCACTGTGTGATTATATATTGTTATATTGATTATAATATTTTACTTACTTAAGAATTTTCTCATTCTCATAACAGTGTGAAAGTATAATATTTTCATGTTCGCTTTAAAGCACCTTTTAAGAACCTAAGTAAGTATGTTTATTAAAAAAAATCTTATCAAATATATACTAAGCTTACGCAATATTGATTTGTCTGTGGCTTTAATTAACTTAGGGCCTCTTTCACAAACTACATGTAAAGTGTTGATTAGTCACTTTTAGAAATCATTTTCTGTTATATTGAATTATACACTCGGTTTACTGCATCATTCGATAGCCGATTTTTTTTAATTATTTTCTATTTAATGTTTGGGACATTTACCGTACAAACAAAGGTATATTATAAGCTCTATTATCCCCGGTTACCGGTGACTTTAAATGACAGTTTGGCCTACTTGACGTTTATGAAACAGGCGCTTAACACAATATTTATATTCACATAATATATAATCTATCTCTATTTGGAATATAAATGTATATTTCAAATAGTTATTATGTTACCTTTCAATATACCAACAAACTTAGAAAATTCAATCTATTTTTTTGTAATATTACTCGTAGTATAAAAAGTGTTCTTTGAAATTTATTGTGTCTCCTATGTTGCAATCAAATTACTTGAGATTGGGATTAGTTTTTAAGATTTCAAGTTAGGTATTGATGCTTCACAATAGGTTACCTACCTAATGTAACTATGTCAGAGAGTCGCCGTAATTGTCGGCAAAAATATCACAGGTTCAAGGCCAGATATATTTTCTGTTATGGTCGCGTATGCAACATCTCATAATAGGAAAACTCTATTATTAAAATTTTATTTGGCTTTTGCCCAAACTGTGCAAGCATTGGAATTAAGTGGAGAGACACGTACGTGTATTCTGTTTGGAATTTAAAACTAACCAATTATCTTCATGTCTTCGAACGCCTACTAACCTAGTTTTAACAAAGGATCGCTTTATTTTAAATAATAGTCGTACATTGGCCTTTGTTACAACGTTTCAGCGCACTTTTGAAATTATTTCATTATGACAAACAACTTTATTTAACATTTAATCATCATAATAATATGTACTATCGATGTGACCCCCATATTTTTATGTTTTATATCGGGGTCGTATCAGTATACATATAATTATATCATATCTAAAATGGATCTCAAAGTAAATATTGTAAACATTCTATAGCTTTTAGTAAAATCTATTTCTGTTAATACTATTCGCTAAAACGCAAAATTCGAAGGGCCACCCCTACTGCCACCAGACGGGCTGCCCAAATGACTGCGAAACGCAGTGCGCCCTTTTTTTTGTGTGCCCTGCCACAACATTCAAAATCCAGACCAGAGCCAACTTTGAGAAGTTCATTCCCAAAATTTACCCCGCCGGGAATCGAACCCGGGCCCTTGAGACATTAGGCAAGCACCCTTATCACTCATCCAACGGGCTCGTCAAAACAATGCATAATTCTGAGATGAACCGTTATAGATGGTAATTTTAAAATAATGACTGTTAATTTGGTCCTACGCAACAAGGAAATAGTTTTTTTTTTTAATATTAATGCGGTACTATCTCTTGTATAGGTATTATAATACTGAGATTTTTATGAAATTGTGAAACGATTTTCCAATATAACATCTGGCCTTAACATCTGAAATGGGAGGCCTTGTGATCACTGAACCGTACAGAACTGTATTTGTCACATCTATAGTACGTGACCGCGGTACGACAGAGATAGACTGTACGAGCAATTTGTTTCATATGGCTATACCACATATTAATAAGTATTGAGGTTGCAAAATATTGACAGTTTGTATTATTTTGTCGCTACTTGGTGAAAATTTTATTTTTAACTCCCGACGCTTGGCGCAAAATTGGTGTGTCGATACCTTAATTCGCAAAACGAATAACTCCACTTTTGGATTTTTGGTTGAAAATGACTTTTTGATACGGGAGAAACTTAATGGCAATTAAAATTTAATTTTTAAAAGGTCTATCGGTTAATTAAGTATAATTTCCAATGTAAAATTGTCTTTTTTCTTTTCTCATATCATACAAAAAAAAAATTATAACGTTTTTTGTCTCCCCTGTAAAGTTTGCCTCAGAGGAGTTATTTGATTTGCGAATTAAGGTATCGATATGTCTGTCTATGACATCATATTTCCTAGTAACCAAGGCAAATTAAGCCATTTATCGGCAATCAGGGGAAATAAATCGTGTAGTTTTGAAAATTGGTAGAATTATACTTTACGGTATCCAGATTAACATACTAAAAGTCCTCAAGGGTGGGGGTTGTGCTAAGGGTGTAAGGGGGGGTTGAAGGTACCTTTTTTGAGGTTTTTGCTCATATCGCGAATATCTGTAGGAATAGCATTATGATTGCTTCTGACAAAAGTTTCTACATGAAATTGTCTACAAACTTAGATATATACATATTTACTCTACGATCAATACTTTAGGGACTACAGGCTGTGCAAGTTTACAGATATACATAAATAGACGATTTCAGCAAACGGTGTTGTTTTTTTTTTCGGCGTTATTTATCGCCATTTTTAGTTTAGAATAAGCAAGCTTAGTCATCTGCCGACCCAACATAAAAAACCCCATGAAGATCCATGGAGAATTCTAAACAAAAAAGATGATAATGTAAACAAGGTCCGAGCGTTCAAGATACCGTGTGCCCTTAAGCAACGAAGGGCGTCAGCGGGTCGTGGATGGTGAGGTTGAGGTCTATGCATACCACTGAGGCTGAATCGACGTCTTTTCTACTGCATATACAAACAGGCCAAGATTTATAGCTCAAAAATGGGTTCGATCCGCAAAAAATCCTGCTACTTGATTTTTCGATTGGATTATGTCAGAGACTGTCTCCCAAGTATAAATCCAAGTTTGTGTCGCTTGAAACCGCGAGCGTTAGCCGCCATCTCGAGAAACGCCTTTTTACAAATATCTCAGCAACGGTGAGTTTTACGTTAAAAATTGTAAGAATCTTTTTTGTAGACAACAAAGTTTTCCATCGTTTTTATTTAAAACGTTTTTCTCTACTGTTAATATTTGCCGATATATGGTCAATTAAAAAAACCAAACTTTTGTTTTTGGAAAATATTTCGATAAATTTCAGAAATACGAAAAAAATGTGATAATCAAAGTTGTAGAGCATAAATTTTTCTATAATTTTTGTAGGAAACTTTTTTTTGTAAAGTCAATAGTTGCTGAGCTCTACCGCAATTAAAGTTTCCGTCAGGTAAAAAAAAAACAGCTACGGCAACTTTTATGAAAAGCAACACAAGACAGAAATATAAAATATAAGTTTCCCATTTGAAATTGCGGCATTAAATTTTTTTTTGGTAATTTTTTTTTCGGTATGTTTAAAAAAAAAAGATTTTCTTTTATTTTGCTTTACTATTAATTGCGGTAGAGCTCAGCAACTATTGATTTTACAAAAAAAAGTTTCCTACAAAAATTATAGAACAATTTATGCTCTACAACTTTTATTATAACTTTTTTTTCGTATGTCTAAAAATTATCGAATTATTTTCCAAAAACAAAAATTTGGTTTTTTTAATCAACTATATATCGGCAAATATTAACAGTAGAGAAAAACGTTTCAAATAAAAACGATAGGAAACTTTGTTGTCTACAAAAAAGATTCTTACAGTTTTTAACGTAAAACTCACCGTTACCGAGATATTTGTAAAAAGGCGTTTCTCGAGATGACGGCTAACGCTCGCGGTTTCAAGCGACACAAACTTGGATTTATACTTGGGAGACAGTCTCTGACATAATCCAATCGAAAAATCAAATAGCAGGATTTCTTGCGGATCGAACCCATTTTTGAGCTATAAATCTTGGCCTGTTTGTATATGCAGTAGAAAAGACGTCGATTCAGCCTCAGTGGTATGCATAGACCTCAACCTCACCATCCACGACCCGCTGACGCCCTTCGTTGCTTAAGGGCACACGGTATCTTGAACGCTCGGACCTTGTTTACATTATCATCTTTTTTGTTTAGAATTCTCCATGGATCTTCATGGGGTTTTTTCATGTTGGGTAGGCAGATGACTAAGCTTGCTTATTCTAAACTAAAAATGGCGATAAACAACGCCGAAAAAAAAAACGACACCGTTTGCTGAAATCGTCTATTTTTGTACCTCTGTAAACTTGCACAGCCTGTAGTCCCTAAAGTATTGATCGTAGAGTAAATATGTATATATCTAAGTTTGTAGACAATTTCATGTAGAAACTTTTGTCAGAAGCAATCATAATGCTATTCCTACAGATATTCGCGATATGAGCAAAAACCTCAAAAAAGGTACCTTCAACCCCCCCTTACACCCTTAGCACAACCCCCACCCTTGAGGACTTTTAGTATGTTAATCTGGATACCGTAAAGTATAATTCTACCAATTTTCAAAACTACACGATTTATTTCCCCTGATTTTTCTTATTTTCTCAGGCTATAGATTGATTTTTTGTTTGAAACCTGACGTGACCAATATGGTTCTTAGCTTTTATGAAACATTTGGGGCGATATTTTAAAAAGTTTATATAGTTGCTTTACTTCGTTCATGTTAACCAATAAATAAGGAAACAAAATAATAAAACACCCTTTACTGTTACATAAAATTAATGCTATATGTAACAAAAGTGGTTATTTAATTGGCCCTCTTACCCTTTTACGAAGGTAATAATGTCTCATTGTAATTGCTGTAAGGTACATTTAGTTACGTCATAGTACGAGTAAATGAAAGTTGTTATTTTTTGTTTCCCTAAAGAAGATAACTGTCATTTATAAATGAACTAGCTGATTCAGGATGAAAGGTACCCTATGTCCTTCATGGTGATCGGTTCGGTAGTTTTTGAGTGAAAGCGTAACAAACAAACTCACATTTATAATATTAGTAAGGATTGTTCCGTTCTGATCCTACGACAACTCGTCCCACTATTATCTTTTTTCTAACTCGCCCTTTTTGCATTCCTTACTCAGCCCATAGCAAATATTTGATCTTCAATTCTTATTTCATCCAATATACATTTATACAATTTACATATATTGGAATATTCCAACATTCCAATATAATGAGTCACAAAAAAAGTGAAAATAAATAAATCATCTGAATTCTTCAAAACAATGGTTTTGTGTTTTGACTTGATAAAAATTATCATAATAACATTATTGAGCTTGTCGAGCATATTCTGTTTGAACAATGTATACAATAGTTTGTCCGGTTACAAACGACACAAGCATAAAATAAATTTACCTAACACGTAAGTTTAATAAAGATAGGGCACGTCAAGTCCGAATACATAATTAATTTTGTAATTGGAAAAATTTAAGTAAAAAAATTACCACCAGCAATTTTTATATTCGTACTAGTATGTATTCTTTTTTCATTGATCAAAAAGGTAAACAAACAATTCACGATATAGAACTAAACAAACAATACGAACAAATTCTAAATGAGTTAATCTCTGAGTCAACTCTCTTTGATAATGCCTAATGTACAAATCCCGTCTTTAAAACAGTCCATGGCGACGCTATATTTGTTTACGTTTTTGATCAATAGAAAAAGAATAGAATCTATGTATGTAGCTGTCTGTGCCCGCGACTTCGTGCGCGCTGTATTTCGTTTTTTAAAAGTCCCATAATTATATATTACCTATGGCTCTTTAGTTCATATTTTATCTGAGTCGGAACCTAACATTTTTCCAGGATAAAGAAATATCGTATATGTTAATCCATGTAATACTTAAACTATCTGTGTGCTAAATTTCATCCAAATCTGTTCAGCCGTTCTCGAGATTTCCGCTTAGCAAAAAAACATTTATTCTGATTATTTTTATAAGCATAATTTATTTTATTATACTAATATTCTTAGTATAGTTTCACAGAACTAAAAACATTAGTTAAAAAAAATTTACCTCTTCATAGTATAAGTATGGGCAATTTAAAGTAGATAAGTATTTTATACGTATAATATATCTTCGTGGCATTGAAAACAACATCATATTGTTTTAACGCTTGATCGAACTTCAAAGAGTTTCCTCTCGATTAATTTCATAATCGATTAGGTCAACTCAAAAGCGATGTTTAAAATATTATAGGTATTATACGTACGTCACAAAAATTGGCAGATAAGGTCAAATAGGACACTGCTAAATTTGGACTTAGTCAGGGTTAAAGTAAAACGTAATAAAAGGAAGGCCTATTTTGATTTATATTCCAGTACGTTACGATATTTTTTCGCAACATTATATACAAAGTTAAATAAAATTATTAAATACTAAGTAAGAATGAGTAAATAATAATAAATAGTTTATTAAAAAAATATACTATATTGCCGATAAAACATTAATCTGAAGAAATGATCTAATCTTTTGCACACTGAGTTTTTACTATGAATTTGAGGTCGAAGAAAGAAAGCTTTGGACAGAACGTGGATGGACGAAAGGAACAATCCTTTTTCTAAGATATTTACAGGCTGCTACACCATGCAAGTGACCCATTTGGACTTTCATCTACATTTCTGGTGCTGCTTGTGTCCTTAATCAATGGTAGTCCACCTACGATTAACTGTCCAAGTCAGCTTGCAAGCCACCTTAAAAGTTTACAGCGAATTTTTCAGTTAGCATACTGCGTTACTGAAATAATTAAAAGAAAAATATGCCAAACTGAAATAGAACGGCAGATGCCACAGAGAAAGTGACACACGTGCGCCTGTTACTCTCGGTCTGACACGAAAACTTCGATGCATCACACGATTTTGGGTCAGTCCCGTAATAGTTACGAATACTGCGTTCAACAATCGCAAACACATGTAACCCGGTGTTGGTTCGTTCGTAAATAAACAACGACAGAAAGATATTCAGTCGTTAAAAGTATGATTTTTTATTCTACATTTACGGTAGATGCTGTTGGATGAGTGGCAAGGGTGCTTGCCTAACGTCTCAGGTGCCCCCGGTTTGATTCCCGGCGGGGTCAACTTTGGAAATTTTAATATAATCTTCAAAAATTGACTCCGGTCTGGATTTGAAAAGTAGTGGTAGGGTACACTGCGTTTCGCAGTCATTTGGGCAGCCCGTCTGGCGGCAGTAACCACCACCTTACAGAATACCACCGTGAAATAACAGCATTATGTGCTGTTGTGTTTCGGTGAGTGAGTAAGGGATGCCAGAGCCCATCACCCTATCCCTTCCTTATGCCTTAATCCTTAATCCTTCTATGGTCGGCAGCGCACATGTAGCACTTAATTAAGGCGTTGCTTGTGTTATAGGCGACGGTAGCCACCTACCATCAAGTGGACCGTCAGCCTGTCTGTCGACTTTAACATAAAAAAAAAGAATTACATATACTCGTAAGTACGCTAAATGCAAATAAAAAAGAATTGAATATTTATCTAATGATTATGCAATTAATAAAATACGTTCATGTCCTTCTCGGCCGACGATTGCCAACGTTTCCTTTCAACAATAAAGAATTAAATTAATGAAGGTTGTGAATACGAAGAACGCGGTCAAAGGAACTGCTATCATTTTTACTTAAAATAATTACTTGCATGTATTCCATTTACCTTGGATGTTTTGTGTGTTTGTACTTATATTGGAGATAATCTTTGGAATTATTGGATCGATTGTAAAAAAAAGCTGGGTTTTATAAAGGGCACTTTTTTTGGTTTAAATATGGCCCCGAATGTTTGATCCCTTAAATCTAAGAAACTACCAGTCTCGTTTAAAATATTCTTTTTATGTTTTTTTTATATCCTATGGAGTATATTTTATAAAGTTATGCGGAAGAAGTCGCGTGCAACAGCCAGTCTATCTATAAAGCAGTTATTCTTTTTTGATATCAAGTAATTCACACCATTAATCAAATTATGAATCCCGTCGATTTTATTATTACACCATAAAGCGTTTAACTACGAATAAAGAACTTTTACACATGCTTCTATGACATGGCACTTAAATATTCAAACTATTTCCGTTGAGTATAAAGTGTATGTTATGCTGTAATTGAAATGGTAATATTAGTAACTGCACAGCTGATACTAAATCTCGTTGCTGCGTTCATCTGAGAATCAATTATTGCACGCGTTTCTTTTTAATTCAATAATTGTACGTGTCTTTGGGCACATCGACCACGTCTTTGGGCAGACGAGTCACGTCTAGCTAATCACACTTTGAACTTAGGTTGGAATGTATCTGAATCATATCTTCACTGATGCTAGTTGCTACTTATGGGTTCGCTTGAACTGTAGTTCTATTTACTTATATGTTTCATGTAAATTGTAAATACTAAACATTGTAAGAGTACTTTGT
Source organism: Synanthedon formicaeformis (assembly GCA_945859745.1). Taxonomy (NCBI): domain Eukaryota; kingdom Metazoa; phylum Arthropoda; class Insecta; order Lepidoptera; family Sesiidae; genus Synanthedon; species Synanthedon formicaeformis. The sequence goes on along the minus strand of OX243969.1, from coordinate 7,587,687 downwards.
ATTGTAATTACACTTATTCTTCTGCTGTATTGCATTATTATGATTTTATGGGCACATTGACTCGCCTGGTTGATCACACTGAACTACGGTTGGAATGTATCTGAACCGTCATCAAAATCATATCAAAATCAAAATATTTATTTATTAGGTTTCTACAAGAAACTCTTATGATCGTCATTATAAATTGAAGTTTACCAAGGTTTCGGAAAAAAGCCAAGATGAAGATCCTGAGAAGAAACCCCGAAAGAAATTCAGGATATCTTCATTGATGCCAGTTGCTTCTTAAAGGTTCGCATGAACTGTAGTTTTATTTATTTATATTGTTTTATGTAAATTGTAAATACTAAATATTGCAAGACTTTGTGTATTGTAATTTCTCTAATTCTTCCGTACTGCATTATTACGAGTTAATATGCATCTATAGATGACGTTTTTCTTAGACTTACTTCTAAAGAATGTAGTAAAATGCATTACTCGTATTATGCATTTTACCCTTACATTCCTTTTATTGTCATTAAGAGTCAAGAGAGGGCAAGGTTCTTTGCGAACTTTATAAAAACATAATTGTTTTACGTAACTCTTTTAACTCCTTAAATAAGAAGGTGCAAAAGGAATAGAACTATGAGCTTCTAGGTATGTACTCGTAAGTAGTCGCGCACGGGCGAGGATCTACTTGAATGTTGTGAATTCTTTGTCTTTTATTTTCTCTCCACAAGTTCGTTACACTCCCTTGAGGCGGCTTTATCTATACTCGTATGTACGCCGTAAGCAAGGTCGTTGTTCGTCATATTAAATCACCTCAAAAATGGTACGGCTTTTAAGTAAAGAAAGATTCATTGTTGCTTGAACAAAATTATGATAACTAGCAGTTATCAGTTTTAAGTACATTTTACATATACTGTTACATATTTATTGTTTATATTAATTAACAAAAATAAAATGTTATTTTACAACGAACTGCCTTGTAATCATCAAATTACTACAACATGGAACACGCGTGCCATACAAAACACAACGAATTTTATGGAACATTTAAAAGTGACATATGCGTAGAGCATGAACTGTCATTTATAACAAAACAAACATAATAATAAGTACGTAATTTAAAAAAATGTGACTTTACGTCAACCCATTAGAGTTTAAAATGAAATAGTAGAAGTTGATCTTTACTACCTTTTCCATTGACGCGTGAGGGCAAGAGTCCGCCATGATTCTGTCAAAGGCGTTCTTTTTATGTTCCCCTTTGGCACTTGTGACGCTAATTCCCTTGTAGTATTTCGATGCTTGTAATCTATAACAATCCATACTAAAACATTATAATCGTGAAAGTAACTTTGTTTGTATGTCTGTTACCTTTTCACGCCTTAACTACTCAACCAATCATAATGCTATTAAGAAAATTAAAGAATTGAACTAACAAAGTAAACTAACGAGCGAAATTTCCTTGAATTGTCTACTTCTCTAAGTAGATCACCGCAGTCACGACTGCCGTTTGCCTGAACCAATAAAATGTTATTTTACCTGCACCACTATACTGAATCGGACACTGAACTCGAAATTTTCTCTTGAGGAAACATCGCTCACGGAAATTACAATCGATCTTGCATTAGTTCCAGTATAATGGATCATCATACGAATCTACACTTGAAAGCTTATCTTTTTTATGCTTTTTGTAATAGACTAACAACGAGATGACATCTAGAATAAATAAGTGGCATTGAACAAATAAGTGGACAGTGTATGGAATTTTTCAGACCGAATCAAATCAAAATTTATATGTTTTGTTTCGGAAAAAAAAATAAACAAAATAACCGTTAAAGAAACTCAGAATTACTATTTTTTTGTCAACTTTAAAATAATTAAACTTATTAGGTGTACAAATAAGTTTCCGCGGTTTGTCAAAAGATGGTCCCACCAGAAGGTTATGGAGAAATTGTCAGATGTAAAACGTAATATCCCAAGTTTCGTCATCCGGCAACACCATAACCTTAAAGTACTAGTGATTCCGTATCAGCATCACGTAATTTTTTTCGTGCAAAAATGTCAAGTTTTGTGCCGAATAAGCATCATTTGCGGGAACTTTTGATTTACTTCTTTAATTTGAAAAAATCTGCAGCTGAGGCGCATCGATTGCTTCTAGAAGCATATGGTGAAGCTGCTTTAAGTGAGAGAAGTTGTCAGGAATGGTTTCAAAAGTTTAAGAACGGTGAGTTTGACGTGAAGGACAAAGAACGCAGTGGAAGGCCGAAAGTGTACGAAGACATGGAATTAGAAGTACTATTGGAGGAAGATTCGTCCCAAACGCAAAAAGAACTTGCACTTACATTACAAGTGACTCAACAAGCAATTTCACATCGTTTAAAATCGTTAGGAATGATTCAAAAACAAGGAAATTGGGTTCCATATGAACTAAAGCCGAGAGACGTTGAACGCCGATTATGCATGAGTGAAATGCTGCTTGCCAGGAATAAAAAAAAGAGTTTTTTGCATCGTATAGTCACTGGTGACGAAAAATGGATTCACTACGATAATCCAAAGATGAGAAAGTCATGGGTTAAGTCCGGCGAACCATCAACATCGACAGCTAAGCCGAATATTCATGGAAAAAAACTCATGCTGTGTATTTGGTGGGATCAGCTTGGTGTCGTGTATTATGAATTGCTGAAACCAAGCGAAACCATTACTGGAGCTCTCTACCGAACACAATTGATGAGATTGAGTCGGGCACTTAAGGAAAAACGCGCCCATTACTACTCCAGACACGACAAAATTATTCTTTTACACGATAATGCTCGTCCACATGTTGCGGCGCCGGTAAAAACATACTTGGAAAAACTCAACTGGGAAGTTTTACTCCACCCGCCGTATTCACCAGACTTAGCCCCTTCCGATTATCACCTGTTCCGGTCGATGGCACATGGTCTGTCTGAGCAGCGCTTCACATCATATGAAGACACCAAAAATTGGGTAGATTTGTGGATAGCGTCAAAAGATGAAGAGTTTTTTCGACGGGGTATCCGAATGTTGCCAGAAAGATGGGGAAAAGTAGTGGCAAATGATGGAAAATACTTTGAATAAAACGTAATGTACTGTTCCTTCACAATAAATTCCTAATTTTTTATAAAAAACCGCGGAAACTTATTTGTACACCTATTATTATAAATTCATTGTACACAAATCCCAGTATATTTATAAAGTACCTACTCAACATTGTGTGAACTCAGAATCGTTAAATCCAATCTTCATTATTTTGTATTAATCTTTCGAAAAGAGTTGGGTTTTGACTACACTTTTTTTATTAATTAAAATACTTAGTGATTTTTTTCTCTGAACCTTTTATTAATGTGTGCATTATTATTTATATTAATACTCTAATTTTTATTGTAAAACTGATTTTACTGCGTTTAAGGAAAATATATATCAACTTCGGAAATTAGTCAAGTTTCTCTGAAATCCTTCTTATCTCTTTAGAATTATAGGAAAAAAATGTCACACAAATCAATTAATACTTAAAACGAATTCGCTGCCTGTCTCTGTCATTTTACATAAATAAACACAACAAAACCTTTAATAATAAATGTATTATACCTGCCGTCCATCGAAATTATATATGTTTAGCTTTATCTGAGCGGAAATGGGCGAGTCTGAAAGATAATATTCCAATGGTATTGTACAGTCGGGGTAAGAAAAGGTTCGTCACCTTAAAGTCGACATTTGCTTGCACCAGGACAATTATCAGTCATGCCAAAATTTCATTTTAAACATCAGTTTAAATTGTCTGCTTAGTGCTTTAGTTTCAAAAGGTACTAAGAGTCTACGACTTTGATATAGGAATGAATTTGAAAACTGACGAAGGTTTTCGTACCCCGACTTTACATAATATCCAAGCGTTATTTTATAGTCATCGTGCTAATGAATGGTACAAAAATTCGCTACATTGTTAAATGATCCGCCTACTTTTTTATAATTTCTGTTTTATTACAATCAACATTTAATTCAATTGCTGCGATAACTTTTAGTTTTATTTTAACATTGAATATGAAAGTAATTTGATCAATCGTGAAACCAATCGTGATGTTCATAGCGATTTCTGTTTCTGGATTTTGCTAGTCTTAGTACCTACCTACCTGTTAAGGTATTTTGTTTATATTAATGCTAGGATTTACCCAGTACCTAAGTAAAGCGATTAGTTCCAGAGAATTGTAAAATCAGGTAATTAACATTTTTCAAGTTTTTGATGCAGCTGGCTACTGTCACTAATTAACACAAGTACCATTGAGGATAAGGGTCTAGGATTAGCATTAGGACTAGGTCTTGGATACACTGTTGTAGACTAAAACAAACCAAAAAACAGCAGTCTTTTGTAAGAGGCTGTCCAATTTCTAACTGCAAAACGCAGTGCTACTAAGAAGGTGCAGAGATTCCGGAAATAACCTTCTACAATACATAATCTGTTCTTTCTCTTAATACTTAATAGTATAGTTTAAATTAATATTGACAATAGAAAACATAACCGCAGCCTAGAAACACCTGTCTAAGTACGTTGCGGTTACAAATTGCCATATGTTTGTTTTGTTTTAGTGTTAACATTCTAAATAAAAATAAAAAATCGTTTTATACTCAGTCGAAAACAGTGTCACTTGAAACAAACATCATTTGCTTCTGGAACTTGGTAAAATATTTCGTTCCACGGTTGCCATAACAACGGTTAAAGTATATAAATTGTTTTTTTTTTAATTAAAAAATTTTGGAAAAAAGAAGTATATAAGATTATTCCTCTGTTTAAATGCAATGTTGTCGCGTCGGCTAGTTTTAGAGTTTTTGAAGCATACACAAACTAACATTTTATATATATATATATATTAAACTTTGTAACTATCATCAACAATTTGTATTGAAAAATACGTAAAATTTTCATTTTGAGTTTACCTCAAATAGTTTTTACTCAGCTTTCATGTAACAAGTGTGAATTGTATTTCTCAATGTAACAATTTTGAGAGACCAATGGATAAAGAAATAAAATTATCTTTGCCTCTGCTTACACGTAATATTGTAGTGATATTGTCCATCTATCTACCGAGTCTGTACTAATAGGTGCATATGATTATAGACATATTATTATAACAAAAGAGAGATATCTAGTTACGAGTGGGTATCGTATTGTATTGTATTGCGCGCACTTGGCTGTAGCTGTAGTGGTAGCAGTGACGTAATGTCGAGGTCAACTTGTCAACACAGTTACTTAATGAACCTTCTATATTATCAGACAGGAATGCAACTGAGAACAATTACGAGTACAATTCTATCAGTATTGTGCATTGACGTGGAACACAGAATAACCAGTCTCAATTTATTGAAGCGATACCCACAAAAACCAGTAGCTTTAATTATATAAAATCCACATTTGAAGTAAAATATATATATATATACCTATAATGTAAATATAATTACCATCAAACTACTACAACATGGAACCCGCGTGCCATACAAAACACTACGAATTTTATGGAACATTTAAAAGTGACATATGCGTTGAGCATGAACTGTCATTTAAAACAAAACAAACATAATAATAAATACGCAATTTAAAGAAAATGTGACTACGTCAACCCATTAGAGTTTAAAATGAAATAGTAGAAGTTGATCGTTACTACCTTTTACCATTGACGCGTGAAGGCAAGAGTCCGCCAAGATTCTGTCAAAGGCGTTCTTTTTATGTGCCGCTGACGCAAATTCCATTGTAGTATTTAGATGATAATTACAAATACTTTTAATGCACTTTGGAAATTATAAATTTCCATCTGTAATTATGATTTTGACTATTAGTAATAATGATTATGATAATTATGATCAATTTATTTGGAAGTTTCACTTCATATTTTATGTACATTATTATAATTTTATGAAATTGTAATAAAAAATTCCTTAAGTATTCTTAACCCCACAAGTTGGCAGCGCCCTTGCAGCACCTTTGGCATTTTTGGCGCGAATTATAGGCGACGGTATGGCGATGGTAACCACCCTACCATCAAGTGTACCGTCAGCCTGTCTAACGACCTTTAGAAAAGAAATATCAAATAGAGAAGTTAATATAGTACAATAAATAAACTATTAAATTTTCGTGTTTAAAAGACAAACATGTTAACATATAGACAACCCTAAGTTTCAAAAAAAATATTTTTTTAAAATATATAAGTATATTATATTCAACTAAAAATTTTTGGAAAAGTTTTTTGTCAATATTTTAAAAGTACCTATACTCGTACTTTCTGCACATAGCAGATTTTGGTTTGACAAAGACGATATAATTATATATAAAACAATTCATAACTATCCGCCTTTATATTAACACCAAAGTTGATGGTTCATTAGGTGGAAAATGACTACTGATGTTCATGACCATGTGCATTATCATAATAAAAGCAATAAAAAAAGAGTATTATTGTATGGCAATAAACGCAATCTCCTATAAAAAAATTCCAAGTGGAATTTGTGTTAAGTGAAGAGCCAGTAACCCACTAAATACTGATTTCCCATCGTCTGCAATAAAATCTTTTAAGTAGGTACATCTGTTTAATTAAAAGAAATGCTTTTTATTTTATTTTTCAAATTTTAGTAGATTTTGCCTTTAATAATCCGTTAGAATCAGTATAGAAAAATTAATTATTTGTGCCAAATGTCACGGTAATCGGTCAAAATATGGTTTTAAAACTATTTTATATGTATATACATTCATTCAATTCTATTGTTTACTACTGTGCCCGCGACTTCTTAAGCCCTGTAGTTAATTTTTTTTTTTAATTCCATATTACACAATAACTTTTTTAGCTTTGAGAAAATAATATACACTTTATTATTTATTGTAGTGTAGTTACTTCACCTTTTATGTTTGAATAGAGTTTAATTTAACCTATTTTACATGTATCATAACATAAACAAAGCCATCGTCTCGTGGTTCCCATTAGTTCATTTTACTTTCATGCGTAGGTAACTACTTAATGTGAGAATTGTTTAACAAAAATAATATAGTTTGTTATGTAAGTTTAGAAAATGAATTAAAGAAAATATGTATTATGTTCTCGATATAAGTTTTGAAGAAAATATTGGGTACATATACAACGGTTTCTCACTAGCTGCTCTCTCATTTCTTAGCATTCTTTTCTTGGATTTCTTGGATTTGTATGAACAATTAATTAGTTATTTCACTCCGAAGGAATCTGGTGTAATTAATACGCTAGCTTTTGCTTGTGGATTGTTTGTTATGCATGCGTTGGTAACATGTTAAAATTCACACATGTCATACACTTATTTAAGTTACTAGCTGCGCCCGCGACTTCGTCCGCGTTGAAAAAAAAGAAGTACATACATACATACAGAAAAAATTTCTAAAAATCGTGAATTTATTTTCAGTATCATGTATAGAGCCTATAAACACGATATCTCTGAAAACAAAGTAACTTCCTCCATGACCAACCCTTACGGATTTATTATTAGTATTGATGATAATAAACTAGCGACCCGCTCTCGGTTTTGCACGGATCCTTTTTTTCTACAAATTATATACACAAACCTTCCTTGTTTATCGCTCTACATTTGTGAAAACCCTATCAAAATCCGTGGTTTAGAAGAAGCCGGGATCGGGTCGCTACAATATATTTATATTTATTTGAAAACTTATAGCAAGTGTAGCCACAACAAATTGTGCCTACACTATTGTACAAATTCTCTCACACGAATAAACGTCATCTTACTGAAATATTGCAAAATTACCGCATTGTTAGTTTTTTTATACGTCTCCATGGCGGGTCTACAATCGCATGGTACGTTACATGTCCGCTCGTATGTGAACAGTAGTGGCAGTCACTGGTGTCACCTGTTCTGTCGTGAATATCGTTAACAACTTTCTTTTTTAATTAACAAAATTAACTTTACGCGTTTGGAACAATTATTTCCGTTCTTAATTATTTAAATAGCTGGCGCCCGCGACTTAGTCCGCGTTGAAAAAGAAAAAAGTAGCCTATCCTGTGTCCTGTACGTCTAAATGTTTGAGGACATACAGTATGGAGGAACAACTCCATGACCAACCCTTACAGATTTATTATTACTCGTAGTATGGATTGATGATGTGAGAATGTAGCCGTGATATCGTCGTTGCTATTCCGTGTATTTTCATGTATTTAGAGGGTGTGTATAGATTTCATTTGTATAGGAAAACATTGTGAAGAAACATGCGTGTTTTTAGCCGAGAAGTCTTGGTAAGGTAGTCCGCAGTAGGCTACTGTGAGCCCGGAGGAGTACAGGCCGATCAAAAGTGGCGTACCTCCACTGTCGGGGTACGCCGAGATTCTAACAGGGAGCGTAGCCCTCCCCGCGCTGGATAGCCGTGGCGGGGCACCGATGTCGTGTCATAATGCCCAACTACGGCCGCGCTAGAAAGTCTTGATTTTTAGCCACAGATTCGAAGTTTCGTCTTATCCCAGAAAAAACTTACCTCGAAATAAAACATAAGTTCATTAAAAGCTATATCTAGTTTCTGATTTAATATTTATTTAATTTTTATATTCAACTGTACAGAATCACCTATTGTGAGCGTGTTGACCCTGTGTTGACGAACGAAATAATAGGAATTAAATAAAGCAGGATAACTCGCTGGATTTTATAATACGCGATTTTAAATATTTGTAATACGTATAGCGAGATACAGTAGCATATAATTTACCACACAAGTTTTCAGTCTCTTTAAGACAAAGATTGTGTTTGATACATATACTTACCTACTTAGTACGTACTAAAAATAACACAAGAATATATGACCCAGTGAATGCAGACATATGTGTGGATTCCAATGAAATTATGAATACAATTAAGTATTAGTCACAGTTCGAGACCATTGTCTCGGTCTATTATGTCGATGGCCAATCGAATCGCACCTTGTACCTAAATGTAATGTTATAGGAAAAATTGGTTGTTTTATTTTATTACTCACTAAAACATTTTATTTTGTGTTCAAAAAATTATCTTGTATGTAAAATTTTCCTAAGAATTTATTTACCTCCCCTAATTTAGCATTAAAATATAGTCCGAGAGATGGTAGACATTTCTGGGTAGGTATTTGAGGCAAGCTGAAAACTTGTCAAATACCTCTTGTATTACCCTATTTTATTTTATTTATTATGAACATAGAACTACAGACCTGGCTGGGGAGTAGTGGGGTTAAATCAACCCTTAAATATTTAAAAAAGTACGACTTATACTTTGAAATTGAATATTTTAAGAGTAAAAAATTAATTAGCTAGATTATTTAGTCGGGTAATAACTTTAGATATTATTTATAATTAACAATAATTATTCTAAAAATACAGATATTTGTGGTGGGACTTTCTACCTAATGTGGTAAAAAGCGAATGTGACGAATGTCTCGTAGGCCTTCTAGACTTAGTCTAAATATTTTTTTAAAGACCAGTGAGCGATGTTATTACCTCTTCACACTATCGTGTTCCCATAATATTTCACACCGCTTGTTATTCAACACTAGCTACACAAGTACATCACCATAATGAAGTCATTATTCTGTATTATCTGAATATGCCGTTACTTTTGATCAACAATCTTAGCTTAGCTTAATTTTTTTTAAAACAAATAGTAAGATCTTAAACAAGTATATTTTTAATTAAAACTAAATTATATTATTGACATTTTAAAACATAATCGCTTTAATTAAAGCACTGAATACTTTTTCAGATTAATTGCAATGAATGGTTCGAATAAAAACTAAGTATACTGTTTGTTTTGTATACTTGAAAGTCTTGAAACATTCAGAATATTAACAGAAATTTATAAAAAAAATTTGTGTACCATGTGTATTGTGTGGTATTGTGGTATTGTGTCAATACCACAAAAACTCAAAAATTCATGAAGTCAACTTCATTAAATTACTCAAAAGATGGCGCGCACAGAGTCTGGCGTTCGTTGGCATATTTTTCCTTTTATTCTTTCTAACTTGCCTCTCTAAGGCTAATTGTTAGTCACACTTTGAATGTTTCATTCATAGTTATTATCATTCGAACAATATTCGCTCATACGCAAATACGAATAGGATATCAACTTGCATGCCGCCTCCACACTCTTTTGTTTTTATGAAGCTGTTGGTCACCTAAATGCAAACAGGGTATTCTACCTCCTTTGTAAACATACTTAAGTATTTCGAAGGAAATCAAATGAGATTGTTGTGGGTGTAAGAGGTGGTTAGCCTTATTTGTCGGCTATGTCTGCAAATTAGGTCGTGAATTTATTGCCTGCAATTGCGTTTACTTTGACGTACTTTACGGGACAAAGACTTCGAATGACCACTTCATTAGAGATCGGTATTGACATTCAAACTTGAATCATCAGACATACCAATTAAATTATTTATCGATATTCAGATATCTTCACACTATGTAGAGGAGGTTCCTCCTTCACTATACAAGTACATGGTTGGACTAAAAATTATTACAATATTGAAAAAGGGTCAATTGTTACCAAATAACACCAGTTTCTTATTATATTAATTTCTTATCGTATCGTATTGTATCGGCGAACGGTCTCATATCAGGAGCCTCGACCAACACCTCATGGCTGGCTCTTTTACCACATTGTTTGAATATTGCACATTTTTTTTTCAATCAAATATATTACACTCAGATTGCTCATAACTTATCTGAAGACTTTTAAGTAATAGTTAAGTTAAAAAGCGTTTACTTAAGTTATCATATTATTGTCATATAGTATGTGCTCTATTGTCCCTCACCTTTTCTTGTTATTTAGAAATTTTCTTCTAAATACCTCTATTTTTTGCTCATTATTTCTGTTATGTAAACGCAATGTAAAGTTATTGATGTTCCAAATATTTCAGGTATCACAGGAAGTGTTCTGAAGCGGAACAACCAGTTTATAAACTAAGTTGTCATAACTATGGAACTTTACACTTGGCTCGTGTTACGTGCGTTGCTTCGAACAATTTCGAGCACGCAATCGATAGAGAATAACCGTAACATATAACTGTTGCATGTGATACAATCTTGTCGATGCATCACGCCATTTTTTTTTAGTAAAAACCACACTTTAATATTCTCATTAATTTATTAGCATAATTTATATTAATCAGAGCAAGTGTTGTTTGTTCTTTTCTTGTTTGTCTTGCCGCGCTATTAATTACAGATTGACATAGATCTTTTACTAAGTAATTGTCGGTAATCACTGTGTTTGGTGGCTAACGTCACCTGGTTGGAATTATATCTTTATGCCTGTTAACATAAACAAAGGCACAGGAGAAGTCAGTACGCTGCTGACATTGATATGTAAGATAATATGATGAGCATTCGACAAAAGGTCGAATGTAGTCGATTAGTCGATTAGAATGAAGAAGGGTTGCAGGATTTGGAAGCAGATTGGAAGTATTTTCACATGGTATTCCTTGTGAAGAGATTACTTCTTCCACAATTGTATTTAAGTAAGCATAACATGAACAAGTCTGGTCTAGTCTAGTGCCTACACAAGTAAAGTTGTCGAGCCACTTGATAGGAAGCAATATTTATTACACATATGTATGCGTGAGTATTTTAAGATAATTCTGTTTCATATTAATGAAGTGGTTCTATCGATATAAATAAGGAAATCAAATATTAAGTGTTGGTATACGTGTGTTGGTACATACACTATAGAAGTTTCTATAGAAACTTGTAACGCTTGTTGAACGGGATACAAGTAGGTAAAGATGTAGTGAAAATAAGTATTGTATACTTAATGATAATGAGACATAATTATCTCATTAATTTAAAAATGGCAAAAACATTAGTATCTTATTGACGTAACGTATAATATTATTTCACAAAACAATACAAATATAATATACACGATCAGTTGATTCAATATATATTTTTCTTCTAAACACGCCTTAAAGAATCTAACTGTGACCTATTTACTTAAAGATTAGATTAAGTAACGGTCAAATAAAAAAAAGTTAAATCAGGAAATGGTGGGGGGTGTAAAATATTCTACTTTTTAGAATATACATTGATTTTAGTTTGAAAAATATGTCATACTAGCGACCGGCTTCGCCCGGAAAGCATTTTTTTTATATACAGAAACCTTCCTTCTTTATCGTTTTTTATACTTTAATAAAAAAATAATTAAATTTATATTTTTCCGTGAAAAATTATCTAACTGATGCATCAAAATCCGTTTGGTGATCAAAATGAATAGCGGATAATATAATATATATACGAGTATACAGACAGACGCGAAAAGCGACATCAATTTATACTGTGTTTCCGAGCTCATATAACCATCATTTTCTGGGTGAATTCGCTCCATCATAGGATCACAGCTGATCATCATCGCTCAACATCATTGCTCAACAGCTGGATGTTGGCCAAGAGCAAACCCATCTCTAATAAAAAAAGAGGTACTGTAGAGAAAGAGAGAGTCAAAAAATAGAGATGTGTAGTGAAGAAAAGCATTTATGCGACAGAGGCTATCTGTCGCATAAATGCTTTTCTATCAATATACCGATAGTCTGCCTACCAGACCGTGATTATTTTAATATTCAAGGTATTCAAGGTCAAATGTTGTAACACATCGCGTCGAGATGTCACGTGCTAACTATTGCATTTCCTTCATAATTGATTAGAAACTCAATGTCAAAATATACTGGTTATTCCATTCAATTTGTTGGTTACACACTTCAACCTTAAAAGACCTTAGTAGGAATGAGGAGAAAGGAAAACGGGCTATAGCATCTCTTACTCACTCGCCGAAATACACCGTTACTTCACCAGATGAGTTGCCCAAACGACTGCGAATTGCAGTGTGACCAGCAGTGCAGTTTACTCAAGAAAAAAGCATTTATATTTTTTTTATTAAATTTGAAAACTTAAAAAAATTACTCATAACGTTACTTACATTTTTAAGGGTGGGTTGCACTGTAGGCGTGGTTATTGTTACGGTCAAAGTTAACTTTAGCGGTAACTTTAACGGTGACAGCCGAAATTAACAATCGCATGGTGCACCATGACATTGTTCGTCACTGTCAAAGTTAAAGGGGTTGCCATTATAAAATAATGTAATTTTCCTAGGTTGTCGTAGTAATTATTTTTTTAATATGGCAACATTCAAAATCACCTGTCACAAAACTGTCGCAGTTGTCTTAACCGTAACAATAACAGAGCGGTTAAGGTTATCGTTAAGTTATGACGTCATAGTTACCGTTAAAGTTAGATGGTGCAACCCACCCTAAGACTATTAAACAACTTGCTATTTTTAACCCCCGACGTCCGACGAAAAGAGATAAGTTTGACCAAATATATTGGTTTATCTGTTTGTCTTTCTGTGGCATGGCAGCTACCAAACGGATGTACCATTTTTGACTCGTTTTTATTTGTTTAAAAGCTGACGTAATCGAGAGTTTCCTAGATATATTTTATGAAGATCAGCAGGCGTTTGATAACCATCAGCCCATTTTACAGTTCATGATTCACTAACTTCCACCCACAGGTTTACTTGATTTGAAATTTGGTGTACTTTTTTACTTCCGTGGTATTTTCATGAATGGTAACCTTGACTCGATGCTGCAGCATCAAATAGTCTGCGGGATAACCAACCCCTCAGCAACTTTCAGCAGATATAGCGTGTTTGGGTTCAAAGAATCTCTCAGAGGTTAGTTTGTAGCATGTATTATGATTTCATTTTTAAGGTTTGAACTGTTGCGTACGAGTCACATAATATAGCAATTAAATCATCTAGCTAACACCTGAAAGTAGTTAGAAATATCGCGTTTAAAGGAAACAAACAGCTTAGATCAGGTAATAAAGCGCATAGCATAGCGTGTTGTGCAACCGATCGATCAATTACCTATCTCCCCCATCTGTTCCATTGTTCACTTGCCATTCATGCCGTTTATTCATTCATAAGTCTGCGAAACTCCAATGCAACTTGTCTTTGTCAATTGCAAAATTTGTAATGAATACCAATCTTTCTGCAATATTTGTTTTAATATTAATCCTGCATTTAAAGTTAATAGTTTAAATGTTGATTCTTAGTTTGTTATCTATGTTTTTGGTCATATATGTAACAAAAATATATTTATTTTTTCGGTTTTGAATCACTAAATTCGTATAATGCCGTATAGGCCCATTCACTAACAATTTATATATCCCATTCTAGTTTTTCTTGTGTTTACAGGTAACAGAGCTATATACAGAGCCATAGTTATACCATAATGATATTTACCATATGATCCCATTGACAAACTGCTTTCCAGTTTTAAAGTACAATCTAAATATTAATTACGTTTTATGTGTCTTTTGGTGACAGTAATTATCTTTACAGAAGGCTACCGTGGAATAAAAACTTCTATGAAATTCAATCATAAATATTATATTGATAAGAAGACTTTGTTTGCCAACATTGTGTATGGGATTGTGCATTTACCAGTCTTATTTTTGACAGAAGATTGTAGTGTTGTAATAGGAAAATGCTCAAAAGTTAATGAGAGCGTAACGCGTCTGTCCGAATTTTCGGTACGTAAACATACACCGTAGAAAGTGACCTCAGTTGACAAAGGTCGGAAGTGATTTTCCGCTGGCTAACGACCCCAGACAAGTTTGCATACCGAGACAGAACGATTTGCCAATACATAAAAGATTTCTTTTCCTTTCGTGATTTATTGGAACCAGTGAGTGTTTTTAAAATGTATTAAGTTCTGTAGATGATTTTTGTCTTAGATACGAGTACAAACTTACAATATCTGCTTCATATATATTTTTCATATAATCTTCATACATAATCATTCTTCATAAAATAAGTTAATATTTCTTTATTATTGCTTTTCTAAAATATTTTTCTCACGTTTTTTTAACACTACATATTATAAAAAAAGTCCTTCGCCGCGTATGTCCGTTCGCGATAAACTCAAAAACTATTGCACCGATTTTCATGCTGTTTTCACCAATGGATAGAGTGGTTCTCGAGAAAGGTTTTAGTATATATGTAATTTACAAAGTTACGCGGGCGAAGTCGCGGGCAGCAGCTAGTTTAAAATATTTTCCACATTTTCTGGCTATTAAAAACATGAATGTAGAAACGATTCTATTTTTGATAACAGTAAGGCCTCGTTCGCACGGGAGCTTTATAAAGCTCTCGTGCGAACGTGGGCTAAGTAAACATTTTTGTCAATCCTCTTTTAGTGTCAATAGAATTTCTTAAGAACCCTGCTCACTTAGAGGGTGGTCCCAGTCTGTGAAGTCATTTGCATAGTTGATGTTCCAGGAACATATTAAAGTTATAGCGTTTATTGTTTATGAAGGTCATCGTAAAATTGCATACACGTATAAGATGACTTCCAGGTAACATAATCTATCTCAAACTTTGTTCCCGTTACACTTTGATAATATGTAAGTTGTGAATGTATGTGTATTATGTTCAAAAAAGGACAGTAAATAGTTTCTGTAAAAAATAAATAAATAGTTCAGTAAATAGTAAAAAAAAACCATGTCCACGGATAATAATTCTACTAATACTTTTCTAACCTCATGTATCCTGATTATTGCTAATATGGTGATAGAAAAAAAGAGAAAGAAATCCGATCTCTTTTCCGATTTATGTTCGTACCAAATCTCATCTAAATTTGTTCAGCAGTGAGTTGATCAAGACGGCATCTCATAAAACTTTCCCATGAAAAAACAGTAATATTTCATTGTGTTCAATCAAACGGTGTCAGCATATTATACCAACATTCGTTTTTATGTAATTAAACGTATATTACGGTGGCATACCCATTTCATAAGCCGGACTTGAAAACTATATGGGAATTTGTTGCTAATTTGTTGCTAATTTGTACCGGAAAAAAAAATTTTGTACCTCCATTAATTTACGAGAAATGATGGGTATGCTGACGTAATATTACGCTAGCATACCCATTTACGATTTCTTGCACCTAGCGAGTCCATTCCAACGGCTTATTTTGTTGCTAATTTGTTGCTCTGAGATAGGCTAGTTAGATGTTAAAAAATGTCACCCCTGCAGGGGGGGTGAACTACCCCCATATATTAAAATTGAGAATAGCGAGCTCGTTGTAACGGCTTATTTTAATGCTAATTTGTTGCTCTACGATAGGCTAGTTAGATCTTAAAAAATTTCACCCCTTCAGGGGGATGACGTACTATTACGGTAGCATACCCATATACAGTATCTTGACAAGGAAAGCACCTAGCGAGTCCATTCCAACGGCTTATTTTGTTGCTAATTTGTTGCTCTGAGATAGGCTAGTTAGATGTTGAAAAATGTCACCCCTTCAGGGGGGGTGAACTACCTCCATATATTAAAATTGAGAATAGCGAGCTCGTTGTAACGGCTTATTTTAATGCTAATTTGTTGCTCTACGATAGGCTAGTTAGATCTTAAAAAATTTCACCCCTTCAGGGGGATGACGTGCTATTACGCTAGCATACCCATATACAGTATCTTGACAAGGAAAGCACCTAGCGAGTCCATTCCAACGGCTTATTTTGTTGCTAATTTGTTGCTCTGAGATAGGCTAGTTAGATGTTAAAAAATGTCACCCCTTCAGAGAGGGTGAACTACCCCTATATATTAAAATTGAGAATAGCGAGCTCGTTGTAACGGCTTATTTTAATGCTAATTTGTTGCTCTACGATAGGCTAGTTAGATCTTAGAAAATTTCACCCCTTCAGGGGGGATGACGTACTATTACGCTAGCATACCCATATACAGTATCTTGACAAGGAAAGCACCTAGCGAGTCCATTCCAACGGCTTATTTTGTTGCTAATTTGTTGCTCTGAGATAGGCTAGTTAGATGTTCAAAGATGTCACCCCTTCAGAAGGGGTGAACTACCCCTATATATTAAAATTGGGAATAGCGAGCTCGTTGTAAAGGCTTATTTTAATGCTAATTTGTTGCTCTATGATAGGCTAGTTAGATGTTGAAAAATTTCAACCCTTCGGGGGTTATGACGTGCTATTACGCTATTATTATTACTAGCCTATTTATTATTATTACTAGCCTATCGTAGAGCAACAAATTAATATTAAAATAAGCTGTTACAACGAGCTCGCTATTCTCAATTTTAATATATAGGGGTAGTTCACCCTCTCTGAAGGGGTGACATTTTTTAACATCTAACTAGCCTATCTCAAAGCAACAAATTAGCAACAAAATAAGCCGTTGGAATGGACTCGCTAGGTGCTTTCCTTGTCAAGATACTGTATATGGGTATGCTAGCGTAATAGCACGTCATCCCCCCTGAAGGGGTGAAATTTTTTAAGATCTAACTAGCCTATCGTAGAGCAACAAATTAGCATTAAAATAAGCCGTTACAACGAGCTCGCTATTCTCAATTTTAATATATAGGGGTAGTTCACCCTCTCTGAAGGGGTGACATTTTTTAACATCTAACTAGCCTATCTCAGAGCAACAAATTAGCAACAAAATAAGCCGTTGGAATGGACTCGCTAGGTGCTTTCCTTGTCAAGATACTGTATATGGGTATGCTAGCGTAATAGCACGTCATCCCCCTGAAGGGGTGAAATTTTTTAAGATCTAACTAGCCTATCGTAGAGCAACAAATTAGCATTAAAATAAGCCTTACAACGAGCTCGCTATTCTCAATTTTAATATATGGGGGTAGTTCACCCCCCCTGAAGGGGTGACATTTTTTAACATCTAACTAGCCTATCTCAGAGCAACAAATTAGCAACAAAATAAGCCGTTGGAATGGACTCGCTAGGTGCTTTCCTTGTCAAGATACTGTATATGGGTATGCTACCGTAATAGTACGTCATCCCCCTGAAGGGGTGAAATTTTTTAAGATCTAACTAGCCTATCGTAGAGCAACAAATTAGCATTAAAATAAGCCGTTACAACGAGCTCGCTATTCTCAATTTTAATATATGGGGGTAGTTCACCCCCCCTGCAGGGGTGACATTTTTTAACATCTAACTAGCCTATCTCAGAGCAACAAATTAGCAACAAAATAAGCCGTTGGAATGGACTCGCTAGGTGCTTTCCTTGTCAAGATACTGTATATGGGTATGCTACCGTAATAGTACGTCATCCCCCTGAAGGGGTGAAATTTTTTAAGATCTAACTAGCCTATCGTAGAGCAACAAATTAATATTAAAATAAGCCGTTACAACGAGCTCGCTATTCTCAATTTTAATATATAGGGGTAGTTCACCCTCTCTGAAAGGGTGACATTTTTTAACATCTAACTAGCCTATCTCAAAGCAACAAATTAGCAACAAAATAAGCCGTTGGAATGGACTCGCTAGGTGCTTTCCTTGTCAAGATACTGTATATGGGTATGCTACCGTAATAGTACGTCATCCCCCTGAAGGGGTGAAATTTTTTAAGATCTAACTAGCCTATCGTAGAGCAACAAATTAGCATTAAAATAAGCCGTTACAACGAGCTCGCTATTCTCAATTTTAATATATAGGGGTAGTTCACCCTCTCTGAAGGGGTGACATTTTTTAACATCTAACTAGCCTATCTCAGAGCAACAAATTAGCAACAAAATAAGCCGTTGGAATGGACTCGCTAGGTGCTTTCTTTGTCAAGATACTGTATATGGGTATGCTAGCGTAATAGCACGTCATCCCCCTGAAGGGGTGAAATTTTTTAAGATCTAACTAGCCTATCGTAGAGCAACAAATTAGCATTAAAATAAGCCGTTACAACGAGCTCGCTATTCTCAATTTTAATATATGGGGGTAGTTCACCCCCCCTGAAGGGGTGACATTTTTTAACATCTAACTAGCCTATCTCAGAGCAACAAATTAGCAACAAAATAAGCCTTTGGAATGGACTCGCTAGGTGCAAGATATCGTAAATGGGTATGCTAGCGTAATATTACGTCAGCATACCCATCATTTCTCGTAAATTAATGGAGGTACAAATTTTTTTTTTCCGGTACAAATTAGCAACAAATTAGCAACAAATTCCCATATAGTTTTCAAGTCCGGCTTATGAAATGGGTATGCCACCGTAATATACGTTGTAATTAAGTACGTGTAAGAAGATATATTGTAGTTAGTTTTTTTAAACCATAAAGATCCACAAGAAGCTATTAGCCACTTGTTATGCATTCAGCATAAAGCATTCGATTGCTACGGCTCAATTGATTGAGCAATGAACGAAATACGTTTGATTTCACAATCAATTTAGTCGAACTACCAATTGTTGGCACCAATACGATGCATTGTTATCGTTCATATACAACTCGTATCATTTGTAATGAAATAATGGCATTTTAAATACAGACATTTTAGTTCGTAAGTTTCTTGGAGAAACCTAATTGATACCTAAATAAATATTTTTATTTTGATTTTTGCTTTGTTAAGTAGTGGTAGGCAGTCATCCATTTAAGTGGTAGGCAGTGAAATAAAAGCAATTTGTTATTGTGTTTCGGTGAGTAAATCAGGGTTGCCAGAGTTTTGTGAGTGATTCTTCCTAATCCCTTATCCAAGCCTACTAAGGTCGGCAGGTTCACACTTGAAACACCTGTGGCGTTGCTTGTACTATAGGTGACGGTGGCGACCTACCATCAACTGGACCATCAGTCAGTCTGGTGACCGTTACATTAAATAAAAGTTCAATGCTTCGCACAACTGCTAAAACACTATGGGTGCCTTGAATTTAAATCCTCAATAAATCCAGTTGAAGACAGTAATGAAAACACAAATTAAAAAAAATTAGGTCGATGATATCAACATTTTTAATGGCAATATCAAATACTATATGGTTTTTAATTAGCATATTTTATATTTCTAATATTAGTCGGAATTTCAACTAAAGTTTTGTATAAAAATAATTATGTTTTTTTTTAATATTGGCAAGGAAACCTCATACAGTAATTAGATTACTTACACGAGTCACTGTGACCTAATTGCTCAGAAAAATGTGTTATGATTAAAATAAATAAATAACTAAAATTAGATTCGCTATAAAAATATATTTAAAACAAGAATACAACACTGCCAGTGTTTATTTGAGTCTCAAGATATTCGTTATTTCAAATAAATTCTCTGATATTCCTTCCTATTTCTCTATTATAGTTTGTTTTTTAAAGTCAGAGACAAAAATGACATTACATTTGACATGCATTACATACATTTCAAGGTATCATTATATGCAAACTTGACATTTGCATGTGTCATTTTTGTCTGATTAAAAAACAGACCGTAGGTATAGTCGAGGTACGAAAAGTAGCAGACTTTCAGTACCTTTTGAAACTAAAGCAACTGACAGACGTTTGGAATTGAATTTTTGGCTTGACTGATAATATTGCCCTGGTGCAAGCAAATATCGACTTTAAGGTGACGAACCTTTTCTTACATCGACTTTACATCGCATTTTTCAAATGTGATCCTTAAAAAATAAGAACTCAGCAGTCTTATTGGCTTCCAAATGTAAATACGGAAAAAGTGATATGTAAAAATGTAGGTGTGTCAAAAAGTGTGTGAATGTGTGAAACACGAACAGCCGGTCTCGTGTTGTATTGATAAAGGCGTATAATTATAACATCAGTGGAAAGTGTGTCAGTCGGCGACCTGGCGACATTCGTACCACTAAGTATGAGTATTTGGTTTAGACAACTTCGTCTGTACGAGTTTTCGATATATCTGTTTTAAACCATATTTTCTAGCGCCAATATGTATATCTGTTATTAAAAATTGATAATATTTTTTATTATGAATACTAATATTCTTATTTTTCATTTTTGGTTTCTATTCAGTAATTTATTTATTTAACTTATTGACAGTTTCTTTGTCTTGTAGTTTTGTCTTGAGAATTAAGAAATATATTTAAAGTATATACAAAATTAAATGAAACTTTTCTATGTATACAAACCTTATTAGGTATGTTTTTATAATGCATCAAAACTATATTGACGTATGTATTTTTTTGGTAAACGCTTTTTGGAATGAAACATTAAACTAAGTACCTATTTAAGTTAAAAAAATTATACATTTGGTGTACATAAGGTTATTTTTTACACATGGATTCTTCAAGTATATATTTTTTAAAGTGAAAACTTCTTTGGGCACTTTTTTATTGGGAAAAAATTGATAAAAATAAAGTCACCGGCACAAAATGTGGCCCAAAGTCAAAAGTTACTTCAACTGTTTATTATAATTTTGTATGAGTTTTAAATTGTAGTTAATTAGTTATTAGTTATATAATTATTAACTACAATTTAAAACTCATACAACAATTGTAATAAAACAGTTGAAGTACCTATGTAACTTTTAACTTTGGGCCACATTTTGTGCCGGTGAGAATATATATTATAGATGTGTGTAGAGAAAATCGTAAACCAGGACACAACTTTTGGGTACTGTGATCTTACATTTAATTTTAGTTATTGACTTTTAATTATACTATTTCTAAATTGGTATTTGCGTGGAACCATAATATTTAGTTATGGCTTTTTTATTAGTAGGAGAGCTGTCGTTTTGTATATTTGAGGCATCATAAATCTCTGTATACTGTATAACTCTTCTCCACCGATGTCTAAATACAATAATGTCACATTCTGAACGATCTGATCCCTTATCTTGTATTTAGCCATTGGCGAAGAAAAGTAAGTGGTAAACAGTTTCAATGTAAGTACTAAAAATTGATACACAAAAAATGTGAATTCTAACACAAATTTTTACACAAAAAATGTAAATTTTAACATAAAAAAATGTGAATTCTTACCCAAATTTTTACACACAAAATGTAAATTCTAGCATAAAAAATGTGAATTCTTAAACACAAAATGTAAAATTCCTACACAAAAAATGTAACAGCTCTCAGTCAGACTATCGTGCGGCGAACCTAATGTTTGTCAACACAAGATAAGTAACAAATTTAATATTATTAGCTTACGGTTTGGCAATACATTCAGTGTTTCTAGGAAGTAGCTGTCTGGGCTTATTTCAGTCGTAATGTTGCGTGCAAATTACGTAATACAGTGGTCTACCTGTCACGCGTTACATACCCGCTTTGTACCAAATGTATACAAAACGTACTCATTAGAACATTAATATTTATAGGAGAATAGGGAACTAATTATGGAAAAATAAACTATGAGTACTAGCTTTTCCCGCGACTTAGTCGCGACGCCACCATCGTCACAGCGATAATGTCTAATGGATGTCTGACGTTTCTTATGTGTTATATTATTAATTTTTCAACGCACACGAAGTCACAGGCACAAGCTAGTAAATAAATAAATAAAGGCTGATACAAATGGAAAGATAAAACTTAGTGGTGGAATCAAAACTAATATCAGATACACAATGAGTTGGGAGATGACCTACTTGATGGTCTTCGTTTATAATGTGCAGTGATCAATGAACAGTATCGGACTCGAATTTGTTGGATCGTGACAAACAGACAATATCCCGTTCTCCAATTCCTTTAGCACTGCCCAGGCGCACACAATGAATGGAATACGGAAATTGAAAGAAAAAGTTCTACGCTGACACATTTTTAAAATTGTGAAAATTCGGTCAAACGCTTTCAAGCCTCCCCAACCTTAACGAAGCGACTGTTTTCTGCTTTCTATTCACGCTAATTGGTGCTCAAAATCTGGCCTTTGTAAATTCAAAGTTCAAGTTTCTCCAACACTGAATTGTATTTTTAAGCTCAGGCTGGCTGGCTGGCATACAGGGGGAATTTTTTTAATTACATCTGGAGGCAACGTATACTCTAAATGCAGAAGGTTTCAAATTTTACTCAAAAAGAAATATTCCTTTACTAGCTGATGCCCGCGACTTCGTCCACGTTTTATGTCTTATATAGCCTATGTCTTATTCTGATGTATAAACTATATTATTGTAAAGTTTCATTGTAAAGTTTTATTGTAGGTTCCATTTAGTAGTTTTTGCGTGAAAGAGTAACAAACATCCATACATTCAGTAAGGAAGGATTTTTAAAATATTTTAAATTTATGATTTTTGTCCTATTTTTCTAATATTATTAAAATAAAAAAAACCAAAAAATCCTTTTTTGATTAAAACTTGCTCTCACTAGTAATTAGAATACTTTCCTTTCAATAATGCGATTAAAAATCCTGTATAATTATTATCTTAATTTTTTTATTTACATGTTGCACCTCAAAGCAAGTAGTTCCAAAAGAGTTCCAATTAAAAATAATTGGAATCCATGCCTCTGAGCTCGGCTCACAATTTCAAATGATAACTAAATTTCCATTATTCAAAAGGTAAATATTTTAAGACATATAAATTTCAATAATACTTCCACTTGTAAAACAAGTTTTTACTCGAATTTTTTTTATATACTTGTTGGAAATGTTCAAACATAACAAGCTTCATAAAAATTCCAAAAAGGAAATAGTACCTAGACATACAATCATGTTTTAACTGTTATTGTCTTATACATAGGTTATATTAGGCAGAATCAACTAACATTTCGTGAAATCTAAATATAGCGAACTAAATGCTTTTAGAGGCCATCAACTTTCAAAATCAGATCACGGCAGTGGTCTTTCGAGTAAGATACTCTTACGACAACTGACTAAAACGGTATTTATTTTAATTTATTTCAAAATTAAAATACACTGACAATATTTGCCCGACCCGATCCGTTTAAAGCTTTCATATGTCGAGAATGTTTAGTATTTATAGACTATTATTAAATATTTATGGAGTTACACATCCACAGCTTTTTTCTTTATAAATTTAAGTATAACATTCTTGCTAAATTGACACTGAAAGAAGGATTGCATTGTTTATTTTCAAATAAACTTTCAATGGACATTTACGAGTATCGTTATTTACTTTGAACGCAGTGTTGAAGACAGTGATCATTATATACTAACTTTCAGATAATTAATTATCATTTTCATTAGTTTATAATGTTCAAAGTTTACCTAATTATTTGCCAAGTGAGTAGGTAATAGTAATAAGTGGGTTTCTTAACTAAAACAGACATTATTTTCATCTTATATTAATATCTGCTTTTGGTAACGGTGAATACCGTTTAAACAAATCATAACTCATTTATCTTAAAACTAATTAAAAACGACTTTTACCATTATTGCTGTGGACACTTTTTTATACAAATAAAGACTATGTTTACTCGTATTACATGATCCCTATTTAATATTATGTTAATAATACGAGTAAATAGGCAATATATCGCGTTGCGATCAATGCCGCATTATTTTTAATAGCGAACAGGTATCATTGGCAATAGATTTCGAAATGGAAACGCGATTAGACACTTGTATAAGGACATTTTATTAGGGGCTCGGATTGTATGATAAATATTAAGGTCAAAATAAACGCTAATGATGTTCTTACTTCTTCTATGTTAGGTATATGACTAACGTAAGTATACCTACTATAGCAAGTAAGTTATTTTTCTATAATTTTTTCATTAAATAGGCATTTCATTGGACATAGATAACATTCAATTTTAAATTGTTACTAATTAAAATAAATTGATTATCCTTACTAATATTATAAATGTGAATGTGAGTTTGTTTGTTTGTTACGCTTTTACGCAAAAACTACTGAACTCATAATAATTTAGTCTATAATAATTTAGATAAATCAAAATTATGATCGATTTTTAAGTGACTTTCTAAAAAGATTGTTCTCAATTCAGTTACATTTTCTTTTATGAAATGCAAACGTCAGATTGCCGAGTAGGGCATTAACTATTCTTTTATAAAATTATTAATATAAAATAAACATTTTTCTTTATACAACCAAAATGCAAATAATAAATTTATTGATAAGTACGAATATCAGTGTAAATTGTATTTTTAAATTTGTAAATTGTATACTTACGCCATCTAGAGTACAACATTTGAAATTGTTAAGCGCGCAAAGAATTCCAGTACAATTTAACAGATAGCGCTGGTTTATATTGTTTATTAGTACTTCGTCAGATGGCGCCACTAGTACTTAAAATAAAAACAGTGGCAGTGGCAGGCAGTAAAATATAATTATGATTTACAAGCTTCGTTTTACAGCAATGCCATTAAAATAAAAAAATATATTCCTCCTCACATAAACTTCCTAAGTATATGATGAAACTTAACGGTTTATTGTGGTTGATATTTCTATATAACGATCGCACAATCTAGCTTTATTGAGCCAAAAGCCAACACTTGAAAAGATTTATTAGGTATTTCTATGATCGAATATAATAAATTTTCTTCAAACAACCATTATCGTCTCCCCACGACGACAGATGGCGCTAAACAAAGTTTACAAAGCCTATTTCCGTTAGCAAGTGCAACATGAAACCGCGTGGTCATGACATCAAAGACTTTATAAGTATATTTGGGAGTATAGACACGGCGTAGCCCGTAAATAATGGTAGTAGTACAATTCGTCCACTCGAGATTGTCCACACGAGAGAGAAAGAGAGAGAAGTGGACGAATTCGCACTGTCGCTCGCTAGTGCGAGTAGGATTTTAATACTACCAAAGATTTCGGGGCTTTCTGCTTGCTACGCCGCATCTATAGTTCAGATCAATGCATGACATACGTTAATTTTAATGAGCGAGATATGCCCAAGATGGCTGTTAAAATTAAATTGACATAACAAGACATTCTTATTTGTTTGCAGCGATCTAAAATATTTTTGAAATAGTCTAGATATTTATGACCCCGACATTTAGCTGATTTCATATAAAAATACCATCCAAATTTCCGACTTTTCCCGTGGATTTTTCCACTAATTTTATTTCACTAAAAACCAGCAAAATCAGTAGTTCTTAAGTATATAGAAGTCATTGTTCTCAAGTGATGCTTCGTCATAGATATTAGATTGATTTTTTTATTTATATAGAAGACTAGCTATAAACTATGGATTAGTTTCATTTTAAAGAAACAATGTAAGCCCATTAATTTCAAACTATATGACGAGTAAGTAACTTAATTTTTCAGGTATGTAATGTATTGTGTATTCAGGAAGGAACAAACAATTTGCGCTAAACACTAACAATATATACGTGATTTTTGTTCAAAGCTAATACAAAGTTATGTTATTATTCCGCTAGTTGTTTAAACATTTTATCCAAACATACCTTTATTTTATTACCATAATGTCATAACACGTTGTAAAGAATAAGGTCTGTAATAACATAAAATCATTTATCCTCTTGACATTTGTTTGTTTACAAAACATAAAATTCTATAATCGTGTGAACATTATTATTATCTATAGTGGGATTTAATATATAATATTTATATTAAAAATTAAACAATTAAACGTAGCAACTTAGTAGCAACGTAATAGAAATTATAAATACGTTGAAGCATTTTTACATTTTTCTACGAAATGAAGTCATTATATTTTTATTTTTTTTAAGTTTTGGAAGGTTTGCCACAATCCAGAAAGAGGCTGGATGCGAGGAACAAAAACTCCTTGGTGGCGAACGTTGGGAGAGGCCTACGAGTTCCCTATCTTCCCAATCCATTATCCCTCAATCCCACTATGGTCGGCAGCGCAATTTCAGCACCTGTTGCATTGCTTGTGTTATTGGTAGGGGAGCCCAAGAGGGGATTTTTGGATTTACTCGAGCGCGTCAGATATTGCCAATGTATATACCCCACGTGTCTCCGATAACGGTTATGTATTAATCTGACGGTTTGGTTGGTGGGGTTGGCGGGGGTTGGGGTAAAATTTTATATACAACTCGAGCGCTTCAGATTTTCAGAGGGGATGGTTAAGTGAACCTAAACTAAGCTCCCATTTAAAATTTAGACGATTCGGATGTAACGTAAGCTCGTGGCAGCTTTTTGAAAATGCAAAAAATATTTTTGACGATTCTCATTTTGTTATACTCGAGCGCGTCAGATTTTCATACAGACCGTTCAGCCTAAATTCTTGATCGTGCTGATACTTATATACTTATATATCTGACGATTATATGGACAAAATTTTGAACGCCTGTAGACGCTCACCCCACCGCGGAAATGAAAAACTTTATATAACCTTTTTTTCTTCTTACCATCTAATCTTCAAAGTCCAATAGGTCCCAACGACGCTCGAGTGACTACACATTTAGCATCGTGGGCTCCCTAACCATATAGGCGACAGTAGCCATTTACCATAACATTGCCTTAACATAACAAAAAAGTAGGTTCTAAAATCCTTCTTTTACATTCTCACATTGAGGGAATCATCGACTGAGGGAATGTTGCATTTTTTCACAAATGCCTCGGGAGACGTTTTACTGTCCTATTGAATCAATTCGTTAAACCAACACAAGAAACTTGTTTGTGCAAATAATAAGCAAGTATTCATGTTCCATCTTCCTGTCACACCGAAATGCCTCGGCCGTGTATAATCGACTGCCCCTCGTTACTCGTGTCTTGTTTCAACGTTTTTTTCCTCGTTTGGAGATGTATCAGAGGCATTATCCTGCGGGGGTGTGGGCCCGGGGAGGGACAAGGCACGCGTGCGCATAACTCGGCCGTGACGTCACGAGGGCCGGTAAAAACGCCGTGAACGTGAACCCGGTCAGTCAAGGTCTCCGAGCCTCCTGCATTTACATCTTATAATATTAATGCGTTTTGCCCACGCCATCTCTGCTCTTGTGTATTCCAGCGTTTGACGCCTTTCGTCCATTCCTTGTTGGAACTGCAATTTATTTTTTGGAATTTATTTTTTAAAAAAAAAAGAGCCAGAAACTGCATAAACCCAATGGTTTTTAAATTTTCAAGCGAGGACACAAAGTATTGCCAGTTCTTTTTATATTTTTTTAAACTTGTCAAGACGTTTCTCTGAATAACTAGTCATCAACCTACCTTTATGAGTCCCTTCAAATCGGCCCAGCTCGACAAACAAACATGATACATATTATATAGACTGACAAAAAAAATTAAAGTTAAATATTTTTAAAATAAACGGTGTTCGAAGTTCTAGAGATTAAGGGCCTCTTTAACCATCTATCAAGTAGGCTAACTGTCATTTAAAGTCACCGGTAAACGGGGATAATAGAGTTGATATACCTTTGTTTGTACGGTAAAAGTCCCAAACATTAAATAGAAAATAATAAAAAAAAAACGGCTATCGAATGATGCAGTAAACTGAGTGCATAATTCAATATAACAGAAAATGATTTCTAAAAGTAACTAATCAACACTTTACATGTAGTTTATGAAAGAGGCCCTAAGTATATCAGCTAAATTATTCCCGGTGACTTTAAGTGACGGTTTAGCCTATTTGACGTTGGTGAAAGAGGCGCTAAGTAGTTAATTTTCACGATTTTTCTTTGTAAATTTTTAGTTTATTATTGCATATTATACAAAATATTATGTTAAAAATAGCAATTCTCATAAATATGCAGATAATTTATTATAAGCTTATAACCTTATAATATGAGTGTATGTTTAAATTAAATGTATACATATACCTATATCCCAAATTCACATATATATGGTATCTCTGTGATGCATATTTCTACGATTTAAGTAGGTGGTAATACAATAAAATGGTTCTATGAATATTTCTTTTCAACTTGATGGCATATTTTTGTTATAAATAGCTTTTAAAATATCACACAGTTTGTTCTAAACAGATTTTCCCTTTTGTTACAGGTCACAGTATCAAGCCACAGTACAGTTGCTGAATTAGTATGCGAGCCACTACGAGAGACTGGGGCGGTTGTAGCGGGATTACCCTCTGGGCCGCTATCAGCGCCCCAAGCAGTTCCCCTCGGTGGTCCCTTGCCTGCACCTATCACTCTCCCAACCCCTCACATTCCACCACCTTCGGCACTCCTCTTCCTCGGGGGTTCCAAGGCACCAGTTGACCCAAGAGCCTCAGCGAACTCTTTAGAAGGCGAAGTACTTGTGGTGGAAATTCAACCTCCGATTTGGGACGGAAAGGATTTGGAAACTTTCATAGCCTGGGAAAAGATATATGGTAAGCATTTTTTTCCTTTTTCTTCTTAACCACCATGGCTTCTTAACCTCTCCCTTAGATTCCTCAATCCTAAACCTAAATCAATCTAAAACAAATTTTCATTAATTAAAATAGCGATAAAATAAACTAAACTAGTTGTATACTTGAAGTCTTAAAATAATAAACTGTTCAGTGATATGTTGGAACTTACTTAACATATCACTGAAACTGTTATAATTTATTATATTATACCATTTTGATTGTCCAGTCGAATGATTCGTTAAATTGAAAAGAGTTAAATCTTAAAAATGTGTCGAAATAAACTTTCCTCAGTTACGTACTTTTATTGAAAAGCTTATGAATACAGCAAACGAAGCAAGCGACCTGTTCGCACTTAGTATTCCGCCGACAGACAAAGCAGTGTTTGTAGAAAGCTGTTTGGCAATAAATGAGACGCATACGCACGCCATTGTCCAGTAATCTTTCGCAGAAGTGACTTGTATGCAAACCCAATGCACCCAGCGTGACTCTCATACCGATTGATAACTTTTATATGTCCGGACTAATCTTTGAAACCGCTAAACAGTTTTTGTTGGGACTTTTTTGTACATATAAAACTATTGACTACTTTTTAACTCGAATACAATTGAAATTATGATTACATATATTCACAAAAATCAGCTTTTGTCTTGCCACTGTCCGCGCCCTTTTTATAGGCATTGAAGCATTTATTAAATTTTTATTGATAATATAAGTATTTTTGATAATATAAATATTTATTTTTAGGCGATCCCTCGGGAAGAGTAGATAATTTTAAATAACAGAAAAATGTTAGAAGTAAAAAATTAAATAAATGACTTTTTATTTTATTTTTACTTTTGTAATGTCTGAAATTAAGTTGTTTGAATTGAATAAGGCCGATGAGATCGTGGCAGTTACACACAATTTACTTACGAGTTTTTACTCGTAAGTAAATTGTGTGTAACTGCCACGATAAAATAAATAAATACTAAATAAATAAATAAAAAATAACTAAATAAAAAATAAAGAAACATCTTGTGTAACCTTATCTTTGGATACAGAGTTCCGAGGATAATTTTGAATTACCTACACTGACTTAACGATTTTATTAAGTTAGAATTCACAGTATCAGTATTCAGTAAGAGAAAAAACATTTTCTTTAATATTACATTAATTAAGAGTTGCTTTTTCATGAGGAATAATAAGTAATAAAATATAATATGCACAAGAAATAAACACAAAATTGATGGAATTGCACGGAACACGTCTTCATGCAATTAGCTCTTTTATGGGCTATTTCGTATGCGCTTTTACAACACATATTTTGAATATTACTTTTGAATATTACTTCCCAGTAATATTCAAGAGATTTAAAGATTTTGTTAATAAAACCTCGACTGTCTGTCTCTTTATTATAAAATATCAAAGTATTTAGTAGTATTAAAAGGAAACGAATTTAAATAAACTTCGGACGAAATCGCGGGCGCCAGCTAGTTGATTAATAAATCATTTTTTATTTAGTTTTATTTAATTCATAATCTATTTTCCTAACGACTAAAATGCTAGTTAGACTGTACCTTTTATAACAGCGGGTCAAACGGGACATATTAAAGACTAGCGGGTCATACGGGCACTTTTCGTAGGTAGGGCCAAAACTTGTGGGTCCAAAGGGTCCGAACCGACTCGTTTACTTTCTTTTGGTTTAAAAATACATATATTGATTTCAATTATCCAAATATATTGTCAATATTGACAAGAATTATCTAGAGTAGGTAGTTGTTGATTTGTTAAATAATTTTTTGTTTTGTATATTAGTAAAAATAAATATACGAGTATGATCTACTCCAAAAAATATTCAGAAAGGGTTGTAATCTTTGTTAAATTGTAGTTGATGGTACTGACGGACCTGGCCGTGTATGTGGTTGTAATTAACATCTATCTATAATCCACTATAATTTTTCAGTAAAAGCTTCTAGTATAAGAACAATTGCGATGGTAATTTTTGATGTGTGATATTCATGAATCAATTGCATAAACATAAAGGAGCAATAAAGAAACACCCACTGAACTAGGTCATGACAACTGACTCGATAATATAATAATTATTTCGCTTATTTAATTTGCATTAATAATTTTAAACAAACATGGTAGGGTCAAGGACTTAAAAAAGGTCTAGGTCAGCATTTATCTATCAACCGATGAACTACGTGAGCGAGGTTGATCAATTGACTTGGATTAACATTAGTTTTAGCCTCCGACCTTTCCGACGCCCACAAAAGCATTTCGATCGTTCTGCTATTTGCATGTAATTCATAATTTAAACTGTTTATCTATTATATTAATCTAAAGTCATAACAATCACTTTCTTGCTTATTTCAACCAACCTATTTGCTTAACCAACACTTTCTCTTTTATTACAGCTTCCACTATATTCTCTGCTGTCGAGCTGTACGGCAAACCCTTATTACGAGCAGCCGTTATTACCAAAGAAGAATATCATCTGTTGTTCTATTATTTGGAATCCGTCTCGGAAGCAAGCGAAGCGCTTACGGAACGTATGAGAAAATATATAGATTCTGGCCTCCTACTCAATGAAGGTAAGAAAGATATCGACCGTCGATCTGTATCCTCTA
This sequence comes from Synanthedon formicaeformis, assembly GCA_945859745.1. NCBI lineage: Eukaryota > Metazoa > Arthropoda > Insecta > Lepidoptera > Sesiidae > Synanthedon > Synanthedon formicaeformis. The sequence continues at coordinate 7,556,095 of OX243969.1, read as the reverse complement.
CAAAGTCAGCTGATGAAAATGATGACAAGAGTATATTAACAGAATTAATTCAGGAAGGTGTGTTATCGCCACGTGATGTAGAAATATCTTCTGCGGTCACTGTGCCGGAATACTTAGAACATTCCTCACAGAATTGTAAAGTGGACGACAATGATAATGCTTCTAGCATTTCCTCATTAAGTACAAGTCTCCGTAAGGTTATTGTTGACATACCAATTGACACGGTAGATGGTGATGGTTCTATTGAAGACAGTTCTATCATAGAAACCAGTGACAATGTGACGACTGTAACAATTAGAAGTAGTGGTCAATGTTGCATTGACCATAGAATATCAGCAGATATTTCAGAGAATGTTTGGGCAAATGTTACGTGGGACTTTCTAAATCCGACGGATTTCGGTTACGATCAAGTACGAAGCGTGAAACGCAGTCGATCAGACTCCGCACTTACACCTGTCCCTCGACGTCGCAACGAAGAAATCTACGAGATTTTACGTGACGGTGAGGGAGAGTCGTGTGGGAGTATAACTCCTTACGAATCAATTGAAGATCTATACGATTGTATTAAGAACGCCCAGTACACTAGTGCTGCCGCTGAAGAGTCATCGCCTTCAACCGAGAGTCATTCGGAGCCGCACTACCCAGATTATTACGAGAAAGCCAGCACTACACGTCAAAGCTCCGCAAGCAGTGATAAAAGCGGAGCTTCTTCCGCGTTTCCATTTTCTAAATGTGATTCAAGCGATTCAACGGGCGCGTTCACGTCTTGTGAGTCGACGAGTGGAATCAGCACATTTGCATCGAAGAGCATTCCGGAGTCTTTGAAGAGCCGGGAACTGCCACCTTTGCCTGGTGGAAGTGATGCGACCGAAAGCGCTATTTTAATGAAACAATTGTTTATGGGTGAACTTATGGACACTTACGGTGAATTTCTGTCAGCGTATCCGTACGCTCGTGCACTTCTGAGAAGGAAGGCGCGTCGTGACGAGCACTTCACGGCGCTTGCTGACATACGCCGAGGCGCCGCGAAACACAGCATCGCCGATTACCTCGAGCTTCCGGTGAGTACCTACCAAATTTTTAATAAATCGTACCTGACGCTTTATGTTTCTTTATCAAATACATACCTACTTGCGTTTTGTTTGGAGCGACTAGCGAGTGTATCACAACAAAAGAGCTGAACGCTGTCATTAAGTTTAATCGGCAATGAAACGAGAACAATGCCGATAGTCTCACCACGTCTCGCGAGAAGGATTGATATAGATTGAGTGTGGTTTTAATCGCAGCGGTGCGCGACAATGATCTTCCACAACATGCGCACGCGCCGGCCGGGCCATTCAATGCTAATGGTCCGGAAGAGTGAATACAGGCGTTGCTCTCTCTCATTGCCGTCGACCATGTGGCATTGTTTCCCTTAAAAAAATTCTGAAAACATAGTTTTAAATTAAAACAGTTATCGAAGCTTGCATGACATAATTCAGACTACGGTCCAGTCAATTATGTTTTGATTGAATGTTAAATGTGTAAATGCAAGTCAACACAAGCATAATTTGTAACCGATTAAAAGATATGTGGAATGCTACTTACATACAGCGTGAGGATTTCTTCTCTTTTTATTGGTACACGCGTACGCGTATTCGTGATTCCGATTCTATCGACGGCTCTTGGACTTTCAATGATACGTTATAAAACATTAAACACAGTAGGGTTGTCAAATGCAATCCGGATATTTTTTCATGCATGTTCTTGGGTTACACACGCTCATATTTTTATATATAAAGGTCGTCAAACTGTCAAACATGCTGACGGTCCATTTAATTGTAGGTCGCCTAATACTACAGGTGCTGCAAGTGCACTGCCGACCATAAAAGAACTAGGAACTAGGAAGTGCTAGCGAAATGCGCTCTGGCATCACTTACTTACTCATCGAAACACAACAGCACACTTTCAGCTATTTCACACAATGGAGCTAGGAGTAATAAATATAGCAGACATGACGCGTTCTCACGGTAGTGGCAACCCTGCTTATCTTGTTACGCGTGATGGTGTGATTTGCCCCTCGCTGAGCTTTACCCATCTGATAGCACACCACTAATGCTCTGTCGTCATTGCGTTGCCGCTAACATGCAGACACGATCGCGCTACAACATTTAAACACTGCGTAAATGGAGATAGGAAGAATGCATCTGAATATTTTACAGCTCTTAGTGGCATGACGATATTCACAATTTATGTTCAGATGAGCAGATACGATTTCTTGAATAAATATCTACAATGAACTGCGTCTATTACTTCACACTCATAGGATTATCTTATCTATAATAGCCCAAGCAAATAAGAAAAATCAGGGGAAATAATAGTTTAGTATACCGTAAAGTATAATTCTACCAATTTTCAAAACTACACGATTTACTCGTATTTCCCCTGATTGCCGATATTCGCCTTAATTTGCCTGGCTTATAAGTAAATTATTTTTTTCTTAGTGAAGGTACTAAGGTACTAGTACTATGGTATAGGTACTATGGCCGGCAGCCCACTTGCACATAAAGGGATAGAGATAGGGATTAGGAAGAGATGAGGCAATGAGCTTTGGCATCACTTACTCTCACCGGAACACAACAGCACACTTGCTGTTATTTCACAGTAGTCTTCTAGGAAATTTTGCCTTTCCACTATTTATCAAGATAGGCTCTTCATATAGCACCTATTGTTTTAACTACAGATGTTATAATGTAGGACGAAAATCCGAACTTACTCCTTAGGGTTGACATAATAATGGTTTATATGGGTTGACATTGCGCACGAATCCTTCTGTGACTAAGTGAAGTAGTCAATAATGAAGTGTCACCCTGCCAGACAACATGGATGCAGGTAAGTTAATATAAAATAATAAATTATATGGTCAAAATAAAAAATAAAATAAAATAAATAAATAATAGATATTTTTTTGCAAATTACCTGTGAAGTTCTGTTAAAAACGGGTTAAATAAATTTTATGTTTACGCTTCAAGTTATTCCAAGTGAAGTTTACTAAGTTTATGTAAAAGTTCATTTTTTAGGCCTTCTCAATAATTTTCCAATAGGAAAGCAGGCCTTATGAGATCGTCTATCCAGTTTTTATTTATGATTAAATATTCATCTATTAATTTATTTATTTCATGGTCTTAAATTTCGTAATATCAACTAGGTACATAGTAAGTTAAACATCTTAGAATTAATCTTAAGTTCACCTGAAGATAATTCATGAAATCAACTAATGTACTATCGCGGTCAATGGAGCAGACCCACTTTTCATACAAATTTGTTTAACGTTGAATTGAGGTTGTCATAGTAACGTAAATGTTATACGAGTAGGTATTTGAAGTAGGAACAAAGATAAATACAAAATGTGCACACGAAATTGTTCCTTACGGTGGGACTGCTCCCTTGGCCGCGATAGTACATATAGTTAGTTATAAACATCAGACTAAAGCAAGTATAAATGTAGGTACTTGTATAATTTCAAAATAGAACTGTATTTTCCATTAAATACTTTATACACTTCAGTTCAGTCAGAGCCGTCGTAAATATTATAGGAATGTAAATTTATAACATTTATCCTACATCGTAGTTAGAATTGGAATGCTAAATGATTTGCGGTGAATTAACTGATGCCGCTTCAACATTCTTCAATCCATGCCCTTATTTAAACATTTAATATATCATATCGATACATCCAATGTAGCAGAGAAGTTTGGAAGGAGCATTATAGATATTATGCAAATGTCACACGACAACACCTGCGTGAATGTGATTTTTCAAAAATTTCCAACTTGACAATGAATTGTAACCGTCAACCGTCAAGCTGCCTGCAACCGTGCCTTGCTTCGTCTGGGAATCGAACCCACTTAAATGTGAAAAAAAAAATCATCCGTGTTTTTATGATGGCAATCGAAAGAATGGACAAAAAATAATAATTCTTCTTAAGTAATATAATAGCTTAAAAGAAAGGAATAACGTAAAATGTTTGATTCAAATTTCAAGAATATTATTTATTGCCAAAGACGACGTAATTTTTTGAAAATCTTTGAATGCAGTATTACTAACTTTTAAAAATAACATAAGTTCTTCTTTCAGCAAAATATCCTATCTAGGATATTTAAGGTACAGTCAGGGGAATAAAAGGTTCGTCACACATTTGCTTGCACCGAGTTGCACCAGGGCAATTGTCAGTCATGAAAAAATTTCATTTTAAACAGCTGTCAATTTTCTACTTAATGCACAACTTAAGTTACAAGGAATGAATTTGAAAACCGACGAAGGTTTTCGTACCCCAACTTTACTTTCCCTTCATGTCGCATAGTCTTGGGACGCCCTGTATATGACACTGACACACAATGACAATAATAAATTCATAATGACAGACCATTAAAAAGGTTTGATGTTTATATGAAACTATTTTATTGGTCAGAGGCAGAGGTGTACTGGTGTAAACCATATTGATCCTTGTTATCATATCTAGTAAGTATACTTTCATATGCAGCAGCTGTCAACGCCTATGAAAATAGAGTAGTAATCACATTTTTAAATTAGCTAGAACTCTCACCGCGTCCGGGCCGGACCACGCCGGACGTTCCGTACATACTTCGCCATATCTATCATATACACGGTCACTTGATCTTTCCAACTATCATTAAGGTAGGTTTCTTGTTCGTTTTACAAGGTACTAACCTTACTGAAAAGTAATACCTAATTTTTTTAACAAACGAATACTAGAAATGTTTCTCGCGAGGCCTCCACCTTTGTTCTAGTTTCAAATTTTTTAAATGTGTAGTTAAAAAATAAACATAAAAAATTATTACTCTTTTATGCTCATTAGTTTCTAGGGAACTTCTCCAAGAAGTAATTTAACATTAACATAAATCAAATACTTAACTCTTTGTAGAAGTTCTTTTTATTTTTTATGAATACGATATCAAACACCATATCTGCTTCTAATGGTACTTCCATACACGAGTTTAATTGACATAATATATTTCTTAACGAGTTACTCTCGTCAAATATAAGCGTTTAATAAGACTTGCGTAATCTCAGTAAAAAATCGAGGTTGCCAACTCTTTGCCTCTTACATCGCATTCATACATAATATTAATTCCAAGCCAAATTAATCAAGTGTATATCTTCAACAAATTTTATTCATACTCGAATGGATATCAAGAAATTAAAAAAGCAGTTCCTGCAATTTTGATTTATAACCACACGAATGTATAAGCTTACATTACATTATACTAGGGATATTCAAAATATACCCAAAAAATTTTAATTTCAAATTGAAATATTTTATTAAATCTATATTTTAGGTTTATATTAAAGGTTTATAATTAACGTGCTTTTCGTCCATTTTAGACACCTAAGTTACTAATGTTTTATAGACAAGTTTGTGAGAAATATCATAATAATTATATAAATTCATTTTAGAGTTATATGTTACTATAATATTAGACATCTATAAGAAGATTTGCTATATGAAAGTTCACCAGAAAATACGAGATTACTCCGTGAAAACAGAACAAGATTTTCACGTTTCCCTTGGAAATCAATATCTCAGTTCTCAGCTCATTAAATGACATAATTATTATACTTTTTATATTACACAAAATATCAAAAGATCTTACTTTGTCAATCTATTTTTCATATTTATTTTGTTATATCGTATGAAACATAATATAATAAAAAAATTGTAAAGCTTATAATTCGCAGACTATAATATTCATAGATTCTGAATATCCTCTTGTATGCCTCTAAGTAGTATAACAGTGGAATAAATTGAATAAAATTTGCATATAAATTGACGAATTATATCTCCTTTCATCTATATGTCACCGCAAAGAAAGCCACGCGATTAATTTTTTATTCGCATTCCTGCTATGTTGTCTCCTTCCTAACGTGACATTTCCATTTGCAGATATACAAAGTGCCCAACCTAAAATATTTTAATACAATCTTGACTCAATGAATCGAATTACACAATATGCTAGACTCATTTCGGATTGGAACCTTTTCGTAAGTGCTCGGGCCTCTTGTCAAGTTTCGTCATATTTTGAGAATCTTGCTTATAAATGTGTCGTTCATTGTAAAAGTGGTGTAACTCCCTATTTTTAAAACCATCTTTTCTTGCCTAATGGTATCACATTTTGTCATAACTTTCAATATAAAAGTGAAGTAACTCCAATAGTTACATTATAATCCCATAGATGAAAACAATGAATGAGTGCTTATATTTTTTTTCCTACACTATAATTCGCAAAAAGCTCGTTATTCTAAAATTCAGTTACAAGGAGATAGTTCACTTTTACAATGAACTACACAAATGTTAATAGTTTAAAGACAGAGCTGCTCACCTATTCCAGAAACTAGTTCACCTGAGCGGTTCTTAGGTGTTTTTGAAAGTCGAAAATGCAGTTTTTTTAGAACGGTCTCCTTTAGCACCCAGTGCCTGTACAATACTCAGTAAAGCTCAATAATTATTGTATTGTTACTATTTGAAAGCTATTGGATGCAAGTCGAACATATTATTGATTGATTATCAGATTATCATATCACCCAACGGCAACAATTTGAGTACCTATAGGTATCTGCCAAAAATTTACGAGATGAATTTAATAATTAATAAATAGTAATAAAGATTTCTTTTCTGTAAAATTGCATTTTAATGAGAAATGCAACTACATTATATATAATAGGTAGACTTAAAAAGCAAAATCGTATCTTAACTAAATACAAAATTTCATCCAAATCATTGGATTATACAAGAATTGCTCGTTTAAAATAATTATTACATTTTAAACGATCAGATAGATTTAGAGCAAATATTTCGTGACTAATTTGTATTCTTTAGTTTTTGCTTGCTGTTGCCTCTTTTTGTCTCGTCGTGTGGTAATAAATTTTTTCTTATTCTATTTTCGTTAAAAGTATCAGATATGTGTGTAAATTTCTAAGTCCATTTGATCTTTATTGTGACTAAACTGCATTTAGACGTTTTGCATTCTATCAATGGCGCCAATGCTCGCTACGTCTATCTTGTTTTCAATAAAACAGCACCATTCTGTTTCTTTATTTCGTTCTACAATTTCTTAGTTCGAATCGAATGTTTTTTTTTCCATAAATCCAAACCTTAGTGGCACGTCAAAAGGTTGAGATTTCAATAATCGTCTCTGTCGAGGTAAACTTGGGTTTTTATCGTGACATAAAAAACCTTTAACCCGCCAGAAAAGATGCCTTTATCCTTTTATTTGTAAAAGAGGCTCTAAAGAGTATTTAGTTTCAGTGTAGGTATATTGTCAATCACTTTGAACTTATGTGAAAATTTAAAACATTATCGTAAACTTGTTTTTTGAATGACAAGGAGAGAAAAAGGAGGCGGGGATACCTGATGGTTTTCTTAAAGTGAATTAGGTCTCTAGTATCACGTATTATGAGAGCGATTTCATCTTATGTATGAGTTTATATACAAATGTTATGTTCAAATTAAATGTATACAAAGTGGAAGGATAGAAGTCGACGTTTAGCAACAAAGTCGTAAAAATACTCTTGCAAAACCTTAATTACCTTGTTCGTTTTAAATATCAGTTGATTACAATTTAATTAATTATAATTGGAGTTCACTCCTTATAAATCGATTTGCATTTATATTTATTTTATGGGAGTAAAATCAGAATTGTCACACGAATGCGTTATGTTATGCGTTATATTTACGTTCTATTTTTTTGAATATTTTAGAATATCTTTGAAGTTTCAGAGATATTGCGCCATCTACACAATATTATTTTAAAAAAGTACAATGTTGTTTTTTCGGCGTGTTCGAATTGTGAAATTTTAAATTTTATAATCGTTCGTAAGGAGTAAACTCACAACCGTGTGTCGGAACTGACGCAACTTTTTTTAAATCATCGCTAGTTATGATAGTAAAACTATAAGGGCCTCTTTCACAAACTACAAGTAAAGTGTTGATTAGTTACTTTTAGAAATCATTTTCTGTTATATTGAATTATGCACTCGGTTTACTGCATCATTCGATAGCCGATTTTTTTAATTATTTTCTATTTAATGTTAGGGACGTTTACCGTACAAACAAAGGCATATCAGCTCCATTATTCCCGGTTACCGGTGACTTTAAATAACAGTTTGGCCTACTTGACGTTTGTGAAACAGGCGCTTAGAATAAAAAAAAATCAGGAGTTTTTAACAATAAAGTAGTTGAAAAAAAAATTAAAATATTTTGGAAGAGATTTCAAAGGAACCGTCGAAAACATAAAACGATTAAGACATCGATCTAATGATGCGCGCGTCATAAAATGCGTTAATTTAAATATGTTTATATACGTATATTACATAATGTCGCGTGTTTATGGCGTCCAACGAAGACCTTCTTCATTAAGAGGGTGTACTTGGACCGTTAGATGTTTCGCCACAGTGAGGTTGTAGGTAAGGCAAAGGAAACTGGCTCCATCCATCCACTGACACACTTGGCATGCAATAAACATTCTTGTAATCTTGATGGCGTTAATTGTCAATACACCGTTACTATTTATCCAAGTCCCACGATGTTTACGTGATTGCCCTTAGTTTAACGTCGATCTAATTACGTTTAAAGCCCATATTATGGTCCAAATAAATTATAAACCCCAAAGTTTGTGTGGAAAATTTTAAAATAAATAAAAATTGGAAAATAAAAAAATTAATATAAGTTAAGTCGGGGTACGAAAACCTCGTCAGTTTTCAAATTCATCAAAGTCGTAGACTCTTAATAGTGCCTTCTAATCACTAATCATAAAGCACTAATTAGAGTACTGACAGACATTTAAAATGAAGTTTTGACAATTGCCCCGGTGCAAGCAAATATCGACTTTAAGGTGACGAACCTTTTCTTACCCCGACTGTACATTACCTACTACTGATAATAAAAATTATCCAATACATTTTATTAATCTGCAAAACGCTATCATCTTATAGGAAGCAAAAAGAATTATCCAAATTACTGCGACACGCATCATTTTCAGGATTTCTATCTATGTGTACAATACGAGTATTTTTATCTAAGTTTTAAATTTACGAGTACTATAAGAAGTCAAATTAGGCTATGAAACCGCTTTTCTGCCTCCTGAGGTGCTCTAAGAATTCTAACAACAGACTTGTATGTTACAATTGTAATTTCTCTATTTGCTATAGTTTACAAACATTGCGTCCATAAGTGCACATAGTTAATAGAATAATATATTGGGCATGCATTGATTACAGTGCGTGCTCGGTCGAGTTGCCCCTCCCGGTTCTGCTTTCTACACGCGCGATTTCACTCACTACTACGGCGCCACTGCCGTCCTGCTTTTCTGCCAGCACGCGATTCTTCGTAAATACCTCTACGCCTTACCACCTGTATTAAGACTTACGTGAACGGTTTTCCTAATAGGACCAACTGTAGTAGCTGAGAAACTTGACAGGGTTGCCTGTCTGGCGTAGCTATAATATCCTCTTGAAATGGCTCTCATGACACAGGCATTGCTGGCATGCATGACACAGGCCCTTCTATATCAAAACAAATTATCTAATACTAGATGGTGTTTGCGACTTTGCGTCAAAAGAAAATATATGATAGTTATATAACGCCTGAAAACTTTATCGCTGCGAAGACCAAGGCGACAGTGGCGCCATTTTTTATATTTAAAGACGATCCCTCGGGAACCTGAAATTTTCCAGGATAAAATGTATCATATATGTTAATCTAGGTAGTAAACTATCTGTGTGCCAAATTTCATCCAAGTTAGTCCATACGGAGTAAATTACATAAAAAATTAACATAAATTAAACTAACTTACTAAACTTAACTATTTATATTTAATCTATCGGTGAAAAACCGCCCCATCCATTCTGTTCGCTATCATCTTCAGGATTTCGTTGGACGGAATCTTGATAAACTTATATACTTAAATATTTTTATATAAATTTTTAGATGTAAGTAAGAATTTTTATATGAATTTTATTGCTTTTTTGAAGAACATATACTTTTAACACAATTAAAAAAAAACATATTTAACTTTCACGGATTCTATTGTACAATCACATAGGTACCTACTAATTAGAAATTGCGCGTATAAAGAGAAATAGCCAATCCTAGATTTTAATTTTATCTAAGTAAACAAAGTCCAATCCAACAAATAAATGAAAGTGAAGACTCGGACAGAAAACATAATATAATGAAATTTTCTCGATAGAAAAAACCACCAAGTGAACTCTCATTTCCATAGATTTTAGTTTTATTTTCAAAATGACACACATTACAAAGCTAATGGACCAAATACACGGTCAAGCGTTTGACGTGGCTCCAAACGATTTAAATCAAATGGAGCCACGCCAAAAAATTTGCCCACACACGGTCAGTTAAATTTTCTGTCATTTATGCGTTTTATTGTTTTATTATATACCTACTTATGGACTAAGAGCTACTGAACCATCCGAGTAACCCGCGAGGCACAAGGCTAGGAATTTTTTTGTTGATGATTTATTATCGGTCAATTAAGAAAATACCAGTCTGGCAGGTATCTCACGGTTGCGTCGTTATCTAATAAATTTTTGAAAATGTAAAAATTTTTTTTTTCATAACCTCGCACAAAGCTGAAATTTAAAGGGCATAAACTTTTTAAACTATTGATAGAATATGCCCTTTAAATTTCAGCCTTGTGCGAGAAGGTTATGAAAAAAAAAATTTTTACTTTTTCAAAAATTTATTAGATAGCGACGCAACCGCGAGATACCTGCCAGACTGGTATTTTATTAATTGACCGATAATAAATCATCAATAAAAAAATTCCTAGCCTTGTGCTTCGCGGGTTACTCGGATGGTTGTGTAGCTCTTAGAATATTAGTAAGACATTTCAGTTTTTACGTCTCTTTAATAACTGCCAAGTCACATTGACAATTTCAAGTTGCTCTTTTAATATATCATCCGTAGAGGTTGTATAACATTATAACACGTTTGACAGGGTCGAGAGACGTTGACATGAGCTCTGATTCGGAAGAAGAACTTTTAATTTGTGCAGCTGTTGTTTTTCATCATATAATAACTCGAAAACCGATAAAAAAATGGTGCAAAGAATGACTAAAAAAAAAAAGATATATATATGTCTTGTCGGCGTGGAATGATACAAAAAGGATGTGGTTCGTATGTACCTACTTGTTGGAATTATACCTCTATGGTGTTTCGTATTCACGGGAAGCGAGGCATGATGCCACGGCGTAGTGTTTCTACCGAGGAGGATAGAAATGTATTCTATCCTCCTTGGTTTCTACACTCACTCAGTTGGCGCGATAAACTGACGTGACCCAACGGCGCGATTTGAAATCCAGTGTTTGACATCAAGCCATCAGTTTTTACCATTCACGATCAAATTTTGGCTTCACGCCAGTTAATTTGACGCGATGGCTTGACCGTGTATTTGGTCCATAAAAGTGTATCAGTAATCTCACTTCACAAATTATCTAATGCTTTATGTATCAATTTTTCATTTGACATTGTAGTTTACGAATAATTAATATTTAATACTTTTGGCACTTATAACATTTTTATTCAGCGAGATGCGCTATCTTCCGTCGCATGTTGTGCGTAGTTCTACGTATTTTGTGTCACTATCATGTCTAAGGCGCCACAAGGTGAAATTACAAATTTTGTTTGCTTTATACGCACTCTTAAGATAACCGTGAACTTTATCACTTATAGATTATTAGTAGGCAAGTGAAAAATAATAGAAAATACTTAATCTTTTGCAGAAGAAACAATACTTTGTCCGGTAGCTTTAATGTAGCAGATAAGGGTTATAAATTGCGCGGCGCTCACAATAGGATTCTTTGCGTTTTCTGCGCGCGAGCCGACAGCTTCTCGGGGAGGCTTTCTTTGCCTGCGCAAGCGCCCGTGTCGATGACTCACTGCTCTGACTAACGCCACCAGGCTATTGCATACTTATGTCCCTCCATACAAGAATTTGATGATTCAGAATAATTTAAAGATAATAACGAATTTAAACTTGCAAATAATGTGTAGAGATTCAAAACTTTTTTTATCAATATGAATTGCATATTATAAAAGTTGTTGCGAGCTTGTGAGTATATAATTAGAAATATTATAAAAATAATATAAATGGATGATGATTTTCTTGGTCTTGACAGAGGAGGGGTCATCAACAGTTTTTGAAGAAAGCTTTGATTTTTACAAAAAATGGCGATAATGTCTAAAAAGTAATAATATAAAAGAATCGTAAAAAAGTCAATTTAATTCTTACTTAAAACCAAAGATTCTTAAAACTAATTATTGAATTTAATGGAAAGCCAAAAGACCTATTTAGTTTAATTTTGCACGCTAAAAATGAATAGTATAGAACTGCATTAAATTATCTTAGAGGATCTTATTATACAAGTTCTACGATTGTACAAAGTAACATCTGACATTGACTGTAAATACCATCACAGTATTGTAACAATAATAAATGCAAAATTCGTTCCCATGGAAGCGTGAACGCCTATATGAAGGTCTTCGAACAGGTTGGGACGAATCAGTCACGACACAAGAATCGTCAAAATTAACTCTATTGTTTACTTACATTGCAAATGCAATATTATTGTTGTATAAAACAAAAACGGGAACTCATAATTTAATTCGTCAATAAAATACTCTCATAATCAATACTAATAATAAATCTGTAAGCGTTGATCATGGAGTAAGTTACTTTGTTTTCAGAGATATCGTGTTTATAGGCTCTATACATGATACTGAAACTAAATTCACAATTTTTAGATTTTTTTTCTGTATGTATGTATGTATGTATGTATGTATGTATTTAGACGTACGGGACACAGGATAGGCTACTTTTTTCTTTTTCAACGCGGACGAAGTCGCGGGCGCCAGCTAGTAGATACAATAAAATAGAAACTTACCATCAATAAAGTCTATACATGAGTGAAGTAGAGGAAAGAGCATGAGGTACACGCAAAGGGTACACGCCAGTTTTATAATGGAACTAGTTGGTGCCCGCGAATTTGCGTTGTAAAATGAAAAATATAACATTTGAAAAAATATGTGACTACATTATCGCTGTTGCGCCCATTTATAGGAAATTTATGGAATGTGAGACAAAATATCGAACAAGGCATAAATCATATATGTATTTACATTTTTTACTCCGGGACCATACATTTTTTCCGGGTAAAAATATCCTATATGTTAATCTAGGGAATGAACTATCTGTGTGCCAAATTTTATCTAAATCCTTTTAGTCGTTTTTGTGTGAGAGTAACAAACATTCATACATCCTCACCTCACAAATTTTCCGCGTCTATAATATTAGTAGGATTTTATGTATTATGATTGTAAATATGGTAATTAAATTCCAAAAAATATTCAGGAATAAAACATCAAAACCGACTTTTACAAGTTATTTAAATGGTAACCTTAACTTAACAAATAAAGTAAAGAAACTTCACAGTAGACTCATCATTACTATGAGTTGTAGGTAATACAGGTGTTTCTTCCAGATAGTAAGAACGTTCATAGTCATAACCTTGTGAAAAGTCATACAATGGCTCGTAAGTCAGATACCCAAATCATGCTTAATTTTTTTGCCAGTTTTTTTCCCAAATATTACAAAGTAAACTCAGTACCTAACTAAGCAGAGGAAGTTTATTTATTTGATTTGTGCACGATCCTGTCCACGCAACATCCGCTTCATTGTGCACTAACAATCTGATTACATACTGAGCTGATGCAAGCATGAATGAAGCTTGAATGAACCGCATCACCATTACATAAAGTTATGTAGTGTGTTCTATGTGTAAGACGACGACAAGGACCGAACAAAATAATATTACTTTGCATAATACGATAGTGAATAAAGACAGAGATTTAGTAGAAGAACATAGGACTCGTTATTGACATAAAATTTTAAATGGGATCCTCTATAAGTAACATTTGATTTAATAAAAACTGTCATAGGACTAAAATATTTTTGAGGAAATGATGGGCTGATTAGAAATGAATTCGAATGTAAAGGGTTTAAAAAGATGAAAGAATTTAAAATTGCGGCAAACAAGGATATTCCAAGTACCTACTGGGGTTTAATTATCAAAACAGAATCGAGGCGGGAAATTCCTACACCTGTATTAGAAGGTATAAAAAATTAAAAACCAAATGTTTTTGTGAAGGTAGCGGACTCCTCAAAGTAAATTGAATACACACCAAATGAAGGACGGCCGACAAATGCGTTTGTAAACATTTTTAGGTTTTGTTTGTATAACACTAAGGTTTTAATTTTCTGTTTACCCGCAAATATCAGTTTCGTTTTTGATTGTTTTGTATGTAAACATCGTATTAATTAAAAATACAGGAATATAAGTAAAAATATCTTACTAAACAGTATCGTAACTTAGCGTAGGCGGTGTCGGTGCGTCAATGACCCGCAAAACTTGCGGATCCGCATTCAGTATAGGCTGTACAGGCTGTACAACACCTCCCTCCTGGTGACAGAGTGTTTCAAATCACTTAACAATTCAATACTTATTATTGTAAGCAGTAATTAAAGTAGATTTATAAAAATATCATGCTAGATCTGATTAAAAGATAAAAGACTATTTTCTACTGTATCCAGATATGTACCTAACTTATTCTGCCCATAAAATTTTTATTTTTTGTAAGTAGGTCATAATTTCAGTAGAATCTTATTACTCGTTGAAAGGCTTGTCATTTACAACTAGTTCTGTGACCTCGCTCACGCATTCCCATGCCTGCACCTAACTGTACTTTCCCGTTGACTTAATGCCAACTTTGGACCGAACCTGATCTTAGGCAAGTGGCGATCCGTGGCGTCGCGATGGCAAACGGCCTTTGCAATTTAATTTTATTTAATTTGTGTATGTGAACCGTATGCGAAACGAAGCGTACGCTGCGTAGATCAGCCCAACCAGTCGAAGCTGTAGCAGCCGTAGCCTCTAGCTAGGCCTGCGTGCCGCGCATTCCTACCGAACACTGCCGAAGCTAGTCGAAAGGTTCCGATGGCATACGCCGTCCGCGGCCGACTTCACACCGGTACGTGCGCGAGCGCCGCGAGAACGTCTCGTTTGAGTTTGTCTGCACACGTTATCTGTCAACAAACATTTTCGCGTCAAAAATAGCTCACAGCTCAACTTTCCAGTGGTCGTTTCCAATATTGACTGGTTTTAGTGTTGTGTTTGACCTCTGCGGAGAACTTGGATTGTAAATTCTAAATTGACTCAGTGAAGAAACCGTGTTATTTTTTGTTTTGCATCGCGTGCAACGCTCTTGCTGAGCTGGAAGCCGCGAACATGCGTGAGTGACTGTTCATTATATACGTACCAGTCGGGAGAGTAGTCCTCTATCGAACTGATGAACCATTCTTTGGTATTGCTGATGCTGAACAACACATGGTAAAAAATTAAATAATTATTAGTGTGACAAATAAACATCTCGGCGGGTGGTAATTCTTTGGCCTTAATTGCTGATTACTGTATTAACTTTATGTGGCTGAAGAAAATGATTGGAAGATTAATTATGTGAATAGGTATTGCAATTATTTTAGACTTCAATCATGCGATCGTTAATTAAAAGCTGATGCTGAAGTAGCTTGAGTCAAAATAACTTTAGAAACTTCTTTATAAAGAACCATATCGTTATGGTTAAGTATGGTTAAGTACGATATGGTTAAGTAGATCAAATAAACACCAACGAAGATCACGGGTAATCTAAAGTACCTACGTTTTAAGGCCTCATTAGGTATGACCCATTCTATTCAGTACATAAAACGGTCACAAACTAAAGGCACCCACTAAAATATTTTCACAAAAAGAGACTTAAGTACTTAGTAATTTCTTTTGATGCCAATTTGACAATACAGTTAATAATAAAAAATCAAAAGAGCGGGAATGTATAGGCAGAAATCAAACAGGTTTTTTATTTAGTCAACCGCCAAACAAAAAATCCGCCAACGGAAAATATTCCATCCCATCATACAAGTTCAGGCTTGAGTTGAAACCGGTACGTGCAATTTAAAGGTAAAAGGTTGCGGGTTGATAGCAAATATCGATATTTCGACACTGTTCAAAGATTCTTTGCTAGATTAGTCTTTGTCTATTGAACG
Source organism: Synanthedon formicaeformis (assembly GCA_945859745.1). NCBI lineage: Eukaryota > Metazoa > Arthropoda > Insecta > Lepidoptera > Sesiidae > Synanthedon > Synanthedon formicaeformis. Next base: position 7,539,923 of record OX243969.1, on the reverse strand, counting down.
ACTATTTGAATTATTGTTCATAGAAGGCGATACAATATCATCTAAATACACAAGTTCTCTATAAAGTTCTCAAGAAGTTAAAAAAATATTTTAATCAAGAACATATGCGGCGTTAGTAGTTGCATGTTCGTAACCAGTTACTTCTGATTTCTATCCCTAACATAAACATCCGCGACGAGCTGCAGGGCTTGTTCGACGACTAGTGACGCTTTCTACTCTCAAATCGAACGAGCGGATCTGACGTCCACCGATCTGATTATAACTACATTATACTGTGTACATACAAAATCACCATTGTTTACCTTAAGATTCAAAGCTTTTTCTATCCTATGTCCTATGTCTACCAAATCTACGTGATTTTCTATTGCGTATTATAATGTACTTAACGACATAAAATACTAGTCATGTTCCGGTTACAATTTTGCAATTGCCGCAATTCCATAAAATGTAATAGTTAGTTACCACCGAAATAACTTTATTATGATTGCGTTACGACTTGTTCGAACTAACTTGACGGTGAAAGTTTGCTTTCTCAGAAAGGTTGAATACAAATATATTTGGATGTAGCATTTTATGTGAAACAAGGTGTTTTTGTTTACTTTCCTATCCCTGTATTATTATTCTAAAATGTATTACCAGGTAGGTACTCAACGCATACTGTTCCTATTGTAATTATGAAACATGGAATACCGATTTTCTTCATTAGTTAATATTAAGTTTTTATTAAAGATATTTAATGTTTGAAGACTGTATTTTTCAGTCTTGAAAGTAATCTTACTTTTTATAAACGCATTTTACAATTTCATAGCGAAATGACTACTTATTTGTTGTACATCTTTTACAATTTCACGCCTGTATTGCCCAAATATTTTATCCCAATTTCCAAAAAAATCCTTTTTCTTCTCAAAAAAATATTAAATTCCTGATTCCTGACATTGCATATTGCATGGAGTATTGCTCCCACCTCTGGGATGGCTCAGCCAAATACCAACTTGCCGCACTCGACTCAGTGCTAGGAGACTCATAGGCAACAGTACTCTTAAAATCTAAGATGGCATCTTCGGCATCTACTGGGTGAGCTCGCTCCATCTTAGGCCTCATCCTTACTACTCAGCTGGTTGTTGGAACCCATCTCTAATAAAAAAAATAAAAAAAGATTCGTGCAATGTCCTAATTTCAGTTAAGTACAGAAACGGAAGTAGTGCTAGATAATCGGGCCTCTACTAATACTCGACTAATAACAGCGTTAGTAACTAAAAGAAGCCCGACAAATTACCTACTACCACGTGTGGGGAAGGATTCTTTTTTGTAATGCTCTTAAAAACCTTTAAGTTAAACTAAGGGAAAATTTTAAAAAGAAGTTTCACCTTTTTTACACAATAGACTAAATAAATCAAGAATAGAAATGGTTATTGCCGATTGTTAAGTTTTTACACATAATATGTATAAACTTATAAAATGAAACAATTTTGTTCATTGAACGTAAAATAACTTTTTGATTGAAACTAAACTTTTTAGTATTAGCAACTGAAAAAAAAAAAACAAAAAAATTTTTAGCTTATCCCAAGTGGATCATGTAAGTTGACCTAAACATTAAAAAAGATAATGTCTTTTTTGTACTTTCTGCAGCATACACGAATTTTATAATATTGCTCTTATTCATTAATCAATCTGGGTAAACTTTCCCTGCTTTCTTGACATCATAATAAAGTTATTAGTCCGTATCCAAAACAACCGCTACTGTGTGAAGGACAAGTGTCGAGGTGAAATCTTGTTATCCAAAAACAATGCACAAAGGTTTTGTTACTATCATAGTAGCTTATTCAGATATTGATCTGTCCATCACAGTTTTTGTCTCATTGATCCCAGTCAAGACTGAATGGGTTCTGTTTTTGTTTAACAATTCGTCATTGACCCAAAGATTTCTCTAATTAACTCTGAGGTTATTTAAATTACTTGCAAAGACAAAAATAATAATTTTTGTAAAATTAACATTTTTCAAGCCACTTTTTTAATACAAAAGTGTATTGTTCCAATATTTTATTAATTTCTTATATATTATTATTTTTGATCGATCTCATAATGTTGAAAAATGAGATCCAAAATTGAAATAAAAACAAACGCAACTTTTTTTTAAAAGAAAGCTTGTCAGATAAGCTCACGGTCCACTAGATGATAGGTGGCTACCGTCGTGTTAATAACACAAGCAACGTTACATGTGCTACAAGTGCAGATACTAATATGCAGAGCTTGGCACATAGACCCAAAGTTGTCAGTCTATGTGTCTATAATATGTACTTCGGAGAGGGTGCTCAGGAGCTGCATGAGGTCATACCGCCTTCCCTTTTCTTCCATCGGACATACAGACGTACGGCTGGTTACCATCCTCATCTTGTCGATATTCCTCTATTTCAAACCAAGCTTTTTAAAACATCGTTTATAATGCGCATTGCCAAGGATTGGAACTCCGAGCTCACATGGCCTCATCCTTGCTACACAGCTGGTTGCTAGCCAAGAGCAAACCCATCTAATAAAAATAAAAAATAAAAATGTGCTGTCGACTTTAGTAGGGTTAAGGATAAAGGATTAAGAAGGGGGTATGGAAAGGGACTCTGGCATCGAAACACAACAGCACACATGATGTTACTCGTATTTCAGAGTGGTTTTCTATAATGGAATGGTTACTGCGGCCAGGTATGTTACTCAATTTGTAACTGCGAAACACTGTGTGCTCTTCCACTACTAACTAAATACTTTCAGCTAAACAAAAATCTCGTTAGTTTCAGCAGCAGTTACCTGCTAACTGTAACTCTGTAGGTTGTCGTAATTTTAAATTTGCTAGATAATTTCGTTTCACAAAGATAAGATAACATGTGTAAGTAATTATCAAATTCCACTAGTCTCTCGCTACCTATCTAAAATTAAATATAGTTAACCTGCTTTTGAAGTTACGATGCGTTTCATAACAACTGAAATAGGTAAATTGAAGTTTAATAACTGTAGAAAAACTATACGAGTATATAGGTACACACTTCAAACAACTAAGATTCAATTAAAGATTCCTCCACTGGACTATTAACAGTTTAACTATATAAGTTTTGGTCGTATAGTTAAACGCGGAAGAAAGGAATTTTTATTGTCGTTCAAAGGTAAAACATAAAAGTTTTATTCTTTTTAAAAAGAAAGAAGCGATCGTAAACAGTCAGTAAACTAAAAACAAGCAGTAAATTTTTCTATTTGGGATGCGGACGAGGAGAAAAAGGAACGAAGTTTTATTTTTTTCTCTTTGAACATGCTACCTTGTTATAGTATAAGTAATGTTACTATTTTAAATATAAAATACTTAACTAGCTTTTGACCGTGACTTTGTCCGAGTTAAAAAATAATATAACTCCTGACAATAAATAATATCATCAATCTTTATTGTAGTTACGGTTTTGCCAGACGTTGGATTTTTATTTTTGCGATCCCTCGGGATGAGTACTTTTTAGTAACCTTACATTTTTGATACTCTTAGTTTTTTACAAAGTCCTATGTCTATGATTGTCCTTTTCTGTATTCCTATTAATGTGTTTGATCGGTTGAGTAGTTGAGGCGTGAAAGCAGACAGTGTTACTTTCAAATTTATAATATTAGTATGGATAAAGTTAATGACTCAAAATCATTCGTGTCCCTTTTAGGGATATAAATTTAACTGTTAAGTCAATCTAAAGCTTACAAAATTTGCTCTACCTGTAGAGCCCGTCCTACCGTTACAAATATCAACGCTGCTGACCCGGAGAAAGCAATTATTTTGTATTTGAATTGATGTGGTTTGACCACTGGCCAACAGTACCTATAAGGAATCTATCTACATTCCATTTGACATTACCAATATATATAACATGTAACAAAATACTTTAGTAAATTCACGCTTATAGTTAGATGTCCTAAAATTTGGTTTTCTACTCTAAAGTTGTTAATAACTTTAGAGTAGAAAACCAAATTTTGCTAGCTAGCTGTTGCATGCGATTTTGCCCGCGTGACTTTATAAAATACTAGCTGGCGCCCGCGACTTCGTCCGCGTTGAAAAAGAAAAAAGTAGCCTATTCTGTGTCCCGTACGTCTAAATGTTTTTGTACCAAGTTTCATGAAAATCAGTTGATTCGTTTAAGAGTTATGGAGGAACATACATACATACATACAGAAAAAAATTCTAAAAATGGTCAATTTAGTTTCAATATCATGTATAGAGCCTAAACACGATATCTCTGAAAACAAAGTAACATACTCCATAACCAACCCTTACAGATTTATTATTAGGATTGATACCCTTTGTTACTAGCTGATAATGTAGCTTTATATAGGTTCAAAGTCTGTCCAGTAGTTTTTGAGTTTAATAATTACAAACATACAAAAATACAAATCTTCTCTCCTTGACATGACATATGAGACAGCATTTCGTAGTCATAAATTCGGCAGCCCGTCTCAACAGTAACCGCCTCTTACAGAAAACTACCGTGAAATAACAAACATCACGTGTCAGCTGTGTTTCATCTTCCATCAAGTGAATTATCAGCCTGACTGCCGATATTTACATTAAAAAAAATACTGCGACGTTTTGAACATAATCATAATTTCGAACTATCCGTACCTGATCTTGATTCCAAAGAATAGTTTTGACGAATCTTTTTTTATTTTCATTGAGTCAAGGCAGCGCTTGGCCGCGATCTCACTTGATGTAAGGTGCAGGTGTGGCCGAAGGTGGACCATGCTTACCTATAGTAAGTGCCCATTTACCCTAGTTTTGAAGACCCCGAGGTTGTAATTTTGAGGAAAGACTGACACAGGCAGTGAGTTCCACTCGTTAGCAGTTCGAACACATCGAACCACGAAGGGACAAAACTCGTGTTCCGCAAGTGGAACGGTTCCGGCCGGATCAGATCGTATTGAATGGACGCACACTCTCCATAGTGCAGACGATAGAAAATCGATAGGCATGCTACTTTAATTATAATCTTATCTTTAATTATAAATGAGAGAAATACTTATTTAGAAAAAATTCCATCAAGACGAATACATAAACTACTTCTAAAATAGAGACGTGTTCTCGCTGTGGCATTTTAAGTTTTTTTAAAGACTCATTCAGATGAATACATAAGGAATGCGTGTTATCCATGTGATTGATTAGAAACTGGAGAAGTATTTATTGTCGTGTTTTCTTAGATAGTTGAATGCATTGCAAGGCAGCGACCGGGTTATAGCGCTCCCAGCGACGCAACAGTTACAAACATTTAAATAACTCTGTCACGCTGCTACCGCTAATAGACGGACAAGTACCAACTAACGGGCCCTCGCCCTTCATAACATCTCTTATACGTTCATGTCAAGGCAATACCTTCGACGTTAAATGTTTTGACACACCGTAAACGTCTTGGCTGCTTATATCTGGATCTCACAAGGAAACATCTTGGCGACTTAACAAGAAGCGCAATAATTTTATGTTACGCCTCACTTTATTAGTTGGTTTGTGGCGAGGGACGTTTTGTGTTTGTCTTTGCATATATATGTTATTTATGTATGTTTTAAATGTCCTTTGCTACAAATAAAATCTTATTCTATTCTATTCTTTTAGAGTAAATTCTCAGATTTCGCTTCAACAGATTGTTTACTAGTTTATGATCGCGACTTTATCCGCGCCCCTTTTTCTTAAACGTGCACTATGCATGGACATTACGTACATGTACACACATTTTGTGATTACAGGAAACATAGTCTTAATCTCAATCGTATCTCAGAATTTCTTTCAACATTCTCTTGCACTAATATTTTTTAATTAACAACATTTAATTGCAAGTGGTTTATCACAATATTTATTTATTTATTTAATACTAGCTGGCGCGACTTCGTCCGCGTTAAAAAAGAAAAAGTAGCCTATCCTGTGTCCCGTACGTCTAAATGTTTATCTACCAAGTTTCATGAAAATCAGTTGATTCGTTTAAGAGTTATAGAGGAACATACATACTTACATACATACATACAGAAAAAAATTCTAAAAATGGTCAATTTAGTTTCAGTATCATGTATAGAGCCTGTAAACACGATATCTCTGAAAACAAAGTAACTTACTCCATCACCAACTCTTACAGATTTATTATTAGTATTGATTATATCATATTTAGTACCTATATTTATAGGTTTATCCTAATGCAATAGTGCTAAGCGTATCCTCCTTCCTGACCCAATGTGGCGTGCGTTTTTCATCAATAAAAATCCAAACAATATTCTTTTGTGATTTTTTTTTACAAAGAAGCGCGTACAAAACCGTCATATGCATAGGCCGTAAGGGTTTAGTTGATAGAGACTGGTGCTATAGGATTTCAAATATAATCCCAATAAGTGGTAAATATAGAACCTTATTTACCGACGAGTTACGTTTATTTGACGATAGTAGTGATATTTCGATATATTTTAAAACTCAAATCGTGTAGGCGCGGATAAATGTCATTGTGTGTTATTATTGTGTTTATCTGGAATATTTTAATACTAAATAAGCTTAAAAACGGTGAGGCCACAGCTTTCACTCACGTCTTGTTATTATAGCTTTTCAATTCCGTCTGCGTGATCGCTACTAACTATATTACTAGGAAGTTTTTATTTAACATAAACATATTGTAAATGAATAATTCAAACTATTAAACTATCTGTTATATTTTAACCTTGGATTTGTTTTTCCAAATAAAGGAAAAAGTTGTATTAAAAGTTATTTGTAGTAATGACGAAATGAAATTGGTTTGGTAGAAGAAATGTGTAGAATGATAGAGAAGAAAAAATTTTTTCCATAAGTTTCCATAATCAATAATTTCATAAAAAGCCTAAATATAATTCAGTTAGTTTTTCTGTTTTGTTTCGTTGTTAAATTAATATTATGTCTTGTAATTTATTTTTATCCGTTTCCCAAGTCTGAATATGGACAGATTTAGTTGACAAAAAACGAGCAAACGTTTTATTGGCTTCTTATGAGCCAATATATAACACCTTTTTGAGTCATCGATACTAAAAAGGTAACATCAGAATTATTCAAATATATAATTTATTTTAAAGTTAATTTTGATATTGATACATTTAACACATTTTAATATTCTGATACATAACAAATATAAATTTTGAATTTCTTGCTAAGTATGGCTAAAAAAAAGATTTACACATCGACATGATAATGAAATTATATAACACTATTATATCTCTATTCAAAAAATATTTATCGAGATTTAATTGGGTAAAGACTTGAGTGACTGTTATGAGTATTCTTATCAAATTTCATACATACATATATAAAATTTTATTCATCCCAAATTGCTCTATATATATTATTATGTAAAATTGCGAATCCAGTTTTTCTATCTACATATAAGTAGTTCTATATAAATAAACATATAAATTTCTTGTAATAACCATAAAAGCCCTATTACCTTTTTTAAGAAAGGCTCCTAAGAAGTGGTTTTAAGTAGATAAGGCATGATGGCGGATCATTACGCCGAGCGATCGGACAGCGTGGGGGGTTCGAGCGTGACGTCTGCCACCCGATAGCCCATCTCACGACCGACATACTTCTAGTCAAGGTCACTGGCTGACCTCCTAAACTAGGAACAACCAGTATACTGCGTTTATTATGTCTAATAATTATGGCGTCGCTAATTTTAAATTAAAAGTTTACTGCTTTTTATTGATGACCAGCTCAAAGAACAGCTTTTAAATATAATTTCATTAATAAAATAAGTTTTTGGGTAATTTACATACTGTGCATACTAGCTAGCAGTCTTAATTTGGGCAGTAATGACGACCACTCTGTGAAATAGCAGCATGTGGCGCTCTTGTGTTTCGGTAAATGAGTGAGGGATGATACACTGGGACATTTTGGGAATGGGCCCTCCATTTATCTCCTCCAAATCCCTTATGCTTCTTTATCTTCTTAAGGTCGGCAGTGTATTTACATGGTATTTACGTGGTTAAATACTTGCTAATGGCACTTAAATATTGCTTGCGTTAATAGCCTAACATCATGTGGACCGTCAGGTCTTATTTACACATCACTGGCTTGCCTGTTGTATTTTAAATTTAAAAAAGTTTAGGATTTGTGTAGGGACCTACTCATAAAGCCTTTTGGCAATTAATAGTAAAATAGTAATAAATAGCACTTAAATGGGAAAGAATTTACAGAATTTTTTTTAATAAACTATGTATTGTCACTAATGAAAAATTTCATTTAAGATTTAGTAAAAGTCTTAACTAACGTTATAAGAGCAATTAATTATATTATGTAGCGCACAGGTAGTACTCATAGAAATTAACGTAGAAAACTCTTCTTAGACGGTTGACTGTAGCTACAGTCCATTGTAATAGAAACATGAATAATTACTTGTTAGACAAAGACACGACATCTCAAGTCGCTAGACACCACATACAAAAGGAAGAATATTCAGTAGCCTTACAAGTTTTTGTTTAGTGCTAAACAAAAACTTGGTTACAAAAGAAAAAGGATAAAAAAATAATCACACACGACTTCAAAAAAGAGCACCATGAAAACACCATGACAGGAGGAGTTATTGTTCGGAATGCTTCATCGATCATCTATAACACATTCGAAATGGCTCGTATCGAGATGCCCCAATCGAATTGTTTTATTGCCGCCGCACTTCGTGATACACAGTGATACTAAACAATTCGTACAAGGATGAATGATCTTGCAATTCGTGCATTAACTTATACAATATTCGTAACAAACTCCTCATATAGAATTTATTATGTTATGAATCATGATAACCGTGTCCTTAAGCCGGTTTCTTTTTGGCTTATTGCAAACCACAATTTTCTGGCTCACAACTTCTTTCTACATTGTTTCTTCGTATACCTTAGTACGTTTATTTTTTGTCAATATTGATCTATTCCTTACAATGTCTTCATAAGCTCTACTATTCCCACATAACCAGCTTTGGATGACTCAGTTTTGGACCAAAACGAAAAATACAAAGATATCGGTTTCGGAATTTTTTTAATTTTTTTGGGTGTCGAAAATCTGGATCCATGGGACCTGATCTCAAGCTGTTTATTTTTAAGTTGTTATTTTAATAAAATCTGGGGTAGTTACTATACCTATCATTCTTTTATCTGGCTCTTAAATATCTTAATTATCGCAATTTGAAGCTGTTATCAAAAACGTGTACTGCTTCTTGTTTCTCCACTGTAGCTATGTTAAGTATGTTAACCAACGCATGGTTGGACACACGCTCGTGGTCATGGATAATACAACAAAATACATTGGCCGCGGTCGTGCGGTTGGAGACAGATTCTCAGATAGGGCGCCAATCAGAGCGTATGCAAGCTCCGTATCACGGGTCTTATGATACACAAGACAACACTTTCTAATCTGTGCCTTTGTCACTGTATTCGCCTATTGGTTAACTTGTAGTTGTTACAGACTTTCGCCAATTGTTTTCACGCTACATTAGATCCACTCACGGTGTTGTATAAATTTTTACATTAGTCACGTTATTTCGGATAGTTGCATCATAATGATGCGATGCTCTTAGCGCTGTTTCATTAGCTTCATTCCGAAGAAGTTACTAAACCTTCTCGTCAATATTTTGTGTTGGCTGTGGTCAGTTTGTTGTTACAATGTTGCAAGATTATCTGGATCTTGCTAACGATGAATCTGATACCAAGATCTGTTGCTTGTGGTTGTGAAATAGGAGAGCCGCCTGACAAGGAGTTAAGCTGCAGTGGCTCCCTTGATAAGGTGATATTGGCTGCGTGTGTTTTAAAAGCGACCGGGGCTGTGGTGCGTACGCGCGGGACGAAGGGTGCGGGACCGGTCTACGTACCGGTTTGCGTCAACGTCGTCAGCATGAGACTAACCGTTTTATTAGCTACGCCATGCTCCACAAAATACATGCCTGAGTATCGGTCGAGTTAGCAATATCGGATGCCGCGCCTATAAACACTTGCTTAATGTTCATGGCGTCACAATTTTATAGTAAATCTTGCATTTCAACCGTAATTTTTAACGTCACTAGATTTTAGCCAGCGTAAGCCATGTCTTGAAAAATTTTATTTTTCTCAACTACTTCTTTTACAATATGAACAAGCGTGTAAAATAAAAAAAAGCTCGCCTCGCAGCTACACATGGGCGCAAAGGTTAAAACTAAGAAATCTTTGAAACTAAGTATACAAACGGGTCCATAATTAGGTAAATGTATGCGTTCAAAAATTTTTTTCGACCTGCCTAGGTAAAAAAATTTATATCTACCACGAAAATAACTAAGTATGAACTTAACCTTAGCACTAAATTATAGTTAAATTGCGATGAAATCTATGAATGATCAAGCTAATTATCTTTTTTTCATTGCCGGACCAATTGACACTACCGAACAGAAAACCACGGGGTCGCTAGGTGGCTTCCGTAGCACCAGATTTGATATAAATGCGGTTCAGGTATTTAGGGGAGGATACAGGCTAGGAGACAGGGTGGCGATAGGGTACCCATTACCCTGGCATCCTTTAATCACGTACCAAAACAAAACAGCACCAGTGCTGTTATTTCACGCTGGTCTTCTGTAAGAGGATGATTACTTCCAGCAAACGGGCTACCCAGAATTTGACTACGAATTGCAATGTTTCATCACAGTTTCAATCGTAGTCAATATTAGGGTAAGCGCCTCTTTCACAAACGTCAAGTAGGCCAAACTGTCATTTAAAGTCACCGGTAACCGGGGATAATGGAGCTGATATACCTTTGTTTGTACGGTAAACGTCCCAAACATTAAATAGAAAATAATAATAAAAATTCGGCTATCGAATGATGCAGTAAACCGAGTGCATAATCCAATATAAAAGAAAATTATTTTTAAAGTAACTAATCAACACTTTACATGTAGTTTGTGAAAGAGGCCCTTATACTTATAAGTTTATTGAAGTTTTACTTACGAGTACATTGATTAATTTACGTCACATCACTATAATTTCACAAAACTTCACCGATAAGTATTGTCGGATTTGTCGGTGAATTATTATCAATTTCTTCGACGCTTTTATAGCAGTTTCTTCTGGAACTAAATAAAAGGCGTGTGTAAACAAAATCTTGACACAGGTGTTATTTCATGTAACAGCTAGACGTTTATGAGTTGCATGTCTTATGATGGTGAACAATGTATTTTGTGTTTGGTTTTTTTTTTTTTATATACTATAATGTCGATAAACAAGTTAGGCTCTATGTAGGTGAGAATTCATTTTTGTTGTGAACTTAATGCGGTTTCATCATTAACCTCGATAAAGTATGATCGATGTAGAACAGACGGAACATGTTAAGTTTCCGTGACCATAAAAATTAACTCGTTTACTTATGGCATCAAATGAACTACTTTATAGAAGGGCTATTCATAAATTAGTCCTTTAGAAGTGAAACATAGGTAACTATAGAATTAAAAGTGAATCCTAATATTATAAATGCGGAAGTGGGTTTGTTTGTTTGCTGAATCATGAATTTTGCACCTTGCACCCAGAAAAGAAGTACTGTTCCCGAGGGATCATGTAATCTAAGATGAAGAATTAATAATTATAGAAAATTCAACGCCTGACGCAAATATTGAATTATTAAATATTAATATTAAATATTGAATATGAAAAATATTGATTGAGCAATAAAGATTGAATAAAAGTTTCAACACATAAGGAAAAGTGGATAATCGCGGGCAAGAGCTAATTAATAATAAAATTAAATAAACAAATAAAACAGTAGACGAAAATACTTCGAATTACTGAAATTTTGTCTGTAACAAAAAAATCTTTACTGACTTAAATAAGAACCTGATTAAGATTTAACTTATGAAACTTATGGATTTCATCAATGGCATCGTCATTAAAGTAAGTAAATTCAAAATCTGGAAACTTCCTCGCACTTCTCGCCAAAAAATAATCAGATTTTGATCTAGGGTTGATTCAGTGTTTAATAGAACCTTTTCTTTATTCCATAATCCCGCATTCCCCCACCCTTATAATCCATCCTTATGACTAGCTGGTGCCTGCGACTTCATCCGCTTTGAAAAAGAAAAAAGTAGCCTATCCTGTGTCCTGTACGTCTAAATTTTTATCTACCAAGTTTCATGAAAATCAGTTAATTCGTTTAAGATTTAAGCATACATACATACAGAAAAAAATTCTAAAAATGGTCAATTTAGTTTCAGTATCATGTATAGAGCCTATAAACACGATATCTCTGAAAACAAAGTAACTCTCCATGACCAACCCTTACAGATTTATTATTAGTATTGATTATAGGTGTTAATGGTAACATCACTACCTTCACAGCCTTGCAATAAATTCGTATAAGAGCAGTCGATGCAAAACATAAATAATGGTTGCAAAATAAAAGCATCAATTGTATGTATGCAGTTTGTACGCTTGCCGCCACGTTATGCAGACCTGTTATTATTTAAATTGCTCAGGGGAGTCAAATGTAGAGCGACATGCAGAGATAGGGGCCAGTAGAAGTGTCACGCATTCATTCACTGTCGCAGGCCCAGTATATCCACACAGCGATAACCATCTTAAAAACGAAAATATTAATAAAAAGATAAATCGATGTGTCAAGGCGTATGCGAAATCTACCGCTAAAGACAGAAGCAATGTTTTGTTAGTTACTTAGATAAAGACGAAGTGAAATTTAGTGTTCTACTTTTTTCGTCTACCACAAGGATGTAAGGATATAACTGCTTTTTTTGTTGGATCTAGCCTACTTTTGTTTTTATCACTGGTCTCCAAACTGATTTCTTGGCACAATATATTCAATGTTGAAATGGAAATCAATACATATAGTAAATATTGACAAGTGAGGTAATATATGATGTCAATTTAAAACATGGAAACAGTTTTTAAATTGTTTTTAACTGTTTAATTGTCCGAATTTGAAACGATTATGGTCGACATTCGAACAGAACACATAAAACTAATGCTATTCTTTAAAAAGACTTGGCCTTTGTGAGAGATGATATGTATCTAGATACTCGGTTGAGAGTTATTTTTACAAGAGATAAAATACATCTTTGCCCCCATCTGAATGCTGTTCTTTACGACTGAATCTCCTAAACGAGTTAAGATATTGTGGGTCAACTCTGAAGTATTTATTTATATACATTTTGACAACCAGGGTTCTCAAAACTTTTAAATTAACTAAGTTTTGATATAATTGTAAGTAAAATTAACTTTGTTTTTATTTTATTCAATTTAGTTTTTAGTAAATATACCTACTCCCATTACCTATATCTTCATTACATTCAATGTCTAACACATTTTATTCAATATTTTTAAACCAAAGATGAACGATAACGCCTCTGAATCTTTTCGAATTCTTTCGCTGATTTTAAATAATCGTCGGTCGGTAAACGGTGACGGAAAGCATAATGAGAAAACCTGTTTGTTCAAGTAGACTAATAATCTGCAAAGATCTACGAAATTAGCACATACATAATAAGTTTGCTTCGAAGTAGCGTATGTCCAGACTCAGGTATAGATTTTAGGTGGTGGCTCTGGTTCATTCCATTCCACTTGTCCTCGTCATATTCTTAGTCCATCGAGAAGACTGTTAGCTTAATTACGTTTTTTTTTAAATAATTATGTAAAAAATGAAGATCGTATTATTATAGGTTGACAAATAAAAAAAATAATAGCGTTTGTCAGTATACTTACAAAGACGGTTTAGTAGTCATGTCGCACAAGCCAACTCAAGAGACCTGAACTTGGAAGTTGGAAATTGGAATACATTTGCCTGTCCTTTTCTATACTAGGGACGGCAGCATACTTGCAGCACCTATGATGTTGCTTGTAGTAGCAACTATCAAGTGCGTTGTCAGTCTGCCTGCAAAATTATACATGAATAAAAACATGTAGGCTGAAACAGATACAGTAAACATAACAAGTTATTATACTTTCGAGTAATGTTTCTATTTTCACTATCAGTAGGTGGCCTTGCACGGTTCTATTTCAACAGGTTGACGAGTCGCGTGGCAATCTGCCACGGCAATGTTTTGGGTGCTCAACTGTGACTACGGCACACTTTCGACCTCTCTCGCCTCCACTGAGCCGCACCCGACTTTATCACATAATATAACCATTGAAATCAGTAACTGGGTTAACGAACTTCTGTAGTTTCAACTTAACAAATGTGAAACGTGTGAAAGAATACGCACCTACAGTGGCTTACAAAATCTCATTGTTTGTATTAATTTCGGTAATGAATTCGCTTTTATAAAATGTGATATTCACTTTTTTTTTCTGGTACAACGACGGTTTTATGTAAATGCGTTAGCGTTTTGCTATATCCGGAATTGCGTAGGAACATATCGTCACGGTGGCCGCACCGTGTGAATGAGTTACAAACAATACCTCTTTATGTTCATCGATTTGACTCTGTGATATTAAATAGACAGCAGAGCAGATCGGTCAACGGTCTAAATTATTCTACAGCATAGTTTCTAAACCTGGGGGTCACGAACCCTAGAGGGAACACGTAAAAGGTGTAAAACTTTGATAAACAGCACATAGTGAGGGGGTCGCGACATTTTTACTTAACTTTTAGACTGTTTAGTGATGGGTCGCGACACTAAAAAGGTTGAGAAGTTAATATTCTACAGCATCAGCAAAAAAGGTACGATCGTAAAGGCCAAAGAGTTGTCACACCGAGGTTTCCATTAAAATTTATATCACAAGATGAGATTTTTGGTTGTAGGCATTCGTGGAAGTTGATTAAATCGAGCGAGAACGCAAAATGGATGTGTGTGGTGTAAGAGCGGTGATAAATCAGTCGCTGAGGAATTCCAGTGGCTAGCTAGCGTAATGTTTGAATCTTTGGTTTCGCGACTGACCTCACCGCCGCTTTCGCGAAGGCGGCCAGTCCATTCTTCGCGTGAGGTTTGCAGCGAGCCCGAGGAAGATGCGGCGCCAGTGCAAAGACGGTCACGGACTGCCAAACAGCTACTCGATAAAAGAAGAAAGGCACGGCTCTCGTGTGCCGACCTCACTACCGCAGGAAATGTGGAACCAGAGCGTTCCTCGCGTATGGAAGCTTTTAAAGCTTTCCTGCCATTGCGACAATCCAAATCTCTCGGAAGACTTGACGGCCTTAAAGAGGTGAGTTCATTACTTTGTAAATTGTCGTTTGATTGATTCATTATTAATAATTAATGTATTCAAATAATGTGTCACGCAATATTTAAATCAATAGATCTGAATCTAGATTTATTTTGATTATCGTGTAGATTATCTTTAAGTAATTAGCAATAGAATACATTTTAAATAGAGTACCTAGGCGGTTGAGTTAAGGTCAGTATTTTTTTACGCCTACGTGGACTTAAGATCGTCACAAGAATTGCATTGCAAGCGACGCCGGTTAACACAATTTGAATTCCTTAGAAAGTTACGTGTAAATAAACAAAATCTTTAAACAGTTTGATTTTGTACTAATTACATTGATATAAAACACATCCGTTGATTAGGTAAAGTCTTACTTGCGACAGTAGAGTGAACGCCGTACTATGGCCTTCACTAAGCTCCCATGCTCGTGCGCAGTCGACCTCGCTAAGTCGCACACCTGTTACCCCGCCGTACCCCTGCCTATTGCACAATCGACAACGCGTTAATATTCTATAGTAAATACCCCATTACCCACGAAGTGTTCATGTCCATACCGATGTCCGTCAAATTGCGAAATATTCAGTCAGTTGAGGGCGTTACCTATGAACTATGACATCACATTCGGTTCGGATAAGACAATGCAAACAATATGTACAAGGGATTCGACATTTAACGCCGTGACTCGTCAAAACTATGACACGACTTATGCAATAAGATTCAAGGTGCATGCGTTGTGCCTTTGCTTTTCTGAGATCCTATCAGCGCATCGTGAACTGATAAAAAATATGTTCATATTAATACAGCGATATCTTTTGGATCGTTGTTATGTTAGCGTGTTTAATTAATCAATCATATTATGATATCTTCAAATATCATAATAAGATCATAGATTATATTAAGATTTTAATTTTTTAATACTAAATTAAAATAATTATCAATTTAAAGACAATATAAGAAAAATGCGATAGCGAAAATTACCTCTTCAGTGCAATTTTTTTGAAATAAATGCAACCGCAAAGAATATTATTTATGTGGGTCGATGCATTTCCGTTTCCAATTATGTTAATCATAAATTTAAATATTTAATTATTTAACACTCATTTAAAATTTTAGTAAGTAAAACTAATGTTACAAAATTTCAATAAACTTCAATAATGTCCTAATTTCAATATTTCATTTCAAATAATTAGATTTTTCGTTAAACCCCTCTCTTATTTTCATGAAAATCCTGTTCCTATATTTGGTGGCTTATACGTGGTAAAATACGAGGTAATATTATTGTAATACAATGATTGTTTTGATGAAGACACTGTGCTCGTTTTATGGGCTTAGCCTATATTCTCAATGCCTCTAGAATCTTAAAATACATTATGTCTTTTTCATTGCTGTGTCCAATTTGTTACGGCTTTCGCTGGCTTTTTATTTTCCTGTTTTCTTATTCTGATCTACCGAAAATAACTTCTAACGTGGCACGTGGCCCGCGTGTTGAAGGCTAGTTAATGAACAACATTTCTTTATTCATAATTACACTGTCAATCAAAATTTCAAGACTGTCTTGCGATGAGAACGATTTGGTGGCGAGGACAAGGCGGCAAATGTTCAGAACGGAAAGGTGGTACAGTCAAGTGTAATGTAAAAATATGTTCTAACTAAACCATTACAAGGTATCTACCTAATAATGGAATCAAGAATTGTATAATATTTTTCTCATCATTAATATGTCTTTGCAAATGTTTCAAAATTTTATCAATTATCACACGAGCTATATATGTCCCAAAACTGTACAAAATTTTGAATAGCAAGTTTTTCCTTTTAATCGAATGATTATAAAATATAGACTTCAATTTATAAATTTTTCATAGTGCATATAATATCATTACTTATCTTTAAAACACATGTAGGTACATGTTCTTCATATTAATGACAGTTTATATGTGTACTATACACAATACGAGTATTACAATCTTTTCTAGAAACCATTCTTTAGATAAGTACATATTTATGCACTTGACTCTACGTAAGCTCCGTTACAAAATGCACGCCGCGAAACCTTCCGATAGTCCGTAGAAGAATGCGCGATAGGCTGGCATGGGCAGGTACCTCCGTCCTTACAGGTATACACACATAGACGACTTGTTCACACGATCAAGTCTATTTAAACGGTCGTTTGTCCGCGTGTATGTGTGCTATTTGTCCATCTGATTTACAGACAAATGCCACGTCGCAAGCGCATCTGTTCACTTCTTTGTGAAGGCATCTCTATCGCGTTAGCGCCCTTTGTCTGTCTTCCCGAATACGAACATCTGCGCGGTTAAAAAACCTCCCATTTAATTTGTTCTCGTACCTGGAGGCGACTAATTACGAAACATCAGGTATTCCAAGTTCGGTGAGGATTAGTCTCTCTAAGGACATGCTCAATATTTTTATTTTACTAAACGAATTTATGAAATTTGTTTGACTAGAAAAATATATATAATTATATGCTTATTTATACCTATTTTTGATGCTTTCGTGACTTGGGTTAGTGACATAATAAATGCCTCTTGGTCGATTTGTTGTAGTACTTACTTTGACGCGCTGTCTTAGGGTTCCCGGGTTCGATTCCCGGCAGGGACAAGTTTGAAATTGAACTTTTCATAGTTGGTTCTGGTCTGAATCTGGCAAGTAGTAGAAGACACTGCGTTTCCCATTCATTTGGGGAGACCGATTGGCAGCAGAAACCACCCCGTGAAATATCAGCTTGTGTGCATTGTGTTTCGGTAGGTTCTAATGGATGCCAGAGCCCATTTCCCTATGCTTTCCCAATAGCTTTTCCTTAATCCTACTATGGCCGGAAGTCACTTGAAGCACCTGTGGCTTGCTAATTTTTATAGGCGACGGTAGCAACTTCTCATAAAGACGACGGTCAGATTGACTATCGACCTTAACATAAAAAAAAAATAGGTTATTACATTTTTTTTATTACCATTAGTAACATACAAAGACATTCGCTGCTCTGAGATATTAAGTTCGTATCATAAGTTACGCAATGTATTTGTACTCCATTAATTTTCAATTGCAACCTAGTTAAACTGATTTAATTTTTACACCATTTGGTTTTCGAATACGTTTGCTCGGTACAAAAAAGTTAAATATTAATGGTCAATAAATAGATAATTAATATCATACAAGTCCGTTGAGTAACTTTAACCTTGTAACGGACCATTAGCTATTTGAATCTGATAAAAGGCAAAGACAAAATTACATTCCGAGTATAAGATGATGTCATGCTTCAATATATTATTATCAGAGACAATAAAGTTCCGATTACACAGGTACGTTGGCAGTAGTTTGAGCTGAGAATGCAGCCTCGATAATCTCCGAGAATGGGTCAAACAAACCTTCTAAGAATTTCCTCACCGAGATGCATGTTTTGTTTTATTTACCTGTTAGCTTTTGGCGGTAACAGCATATTTTGTTTTATTTCTGAACATCTGTGTCAGTGTTTGTTTTTTTATATTGTTATTGTTTGTCTACTATGCAGAAAACTGCCATTCTCATCTTCAGATTATTTTTTTATGTTAACGTTGTCAGACAGGCTAATGGTTTACTTGATGATAGGTGGCTATCGTCATCTGTAAGCCACGCCACGGGTGCAGCAAGTGCCAAACATAGTAGGATTAAGGATTAGGATAAGGCAATGGGTTCTGGTATCCCTTAATCAATCAGCGAAACACAACAGCACACATGCTGTTATTTCACGGTGGTCTTCTGTATGATGTTTACTACCGCCAGGCGGGCTGCCCAAATGTCTGTACACATTATGCTCTGTACTGCACTACTTGCTAGAATCAAATATGAAGACTTGATTTCTAAAGTTGACCCTGTCGGGAATCGAACCCCGGAGCTTTGAGACAGAGGAGACAGATCTCGCACGGGTGTAATTTTTTTCAGTAAATTATAAATGAAACCCCCTAGTTAAACGCTCTTTCTATTAGTGAAAATCCGATCAGTAGTTATTGACATTATCGCGAACAAACAGACAAACTTATAATATGTAATGTAAGGATAATATCATAAATGTCTACTCTGGCTATAAATAAAACAAAAATGTATTTGAATTTGGAATCGCTCATTCTTATTCATTGTGTTTTCTCATTATAGTGCAAGCTAAAATGTGTTTGTTAAAAATTCAAAATTGGTACGCTGCCAAAAAGCATTTTAACAACTATCTTTCCACTTAGTATTAGGCATGTTTGATAGGTTCAATTGTATTAGAGGATGATCAGGAATATACAGTCCACGTTATATTCTTATTAAAAAGGAAAGAATCCGAATAAATTCAGTCACGAATCAAAATATTTTATCTCGAGAATTAACCAAAAATGTCTCGTATTTCTATATTTTTCTTAAATTAGAATATTGAATTAAAATTTCAACCTTTACGCTTTATTTTACCATGAATATTTTAATTATTTGAAAAAAAAAATGACAATCAAATCAGCTGTCAGTCAACCTTTCTTATTTGCATATTTTTTAATTTAATTGAAATCTCGCTAATACGTCGTCGCCTCGAGTTAAATTTGAAATCAAATAATGCAAATTTTGTATTTATGAAACCCTACTGAGATGACAGTTTAGAATGATGTGCGTTAAGGTGGGCCGGCCGACACCCGTCCTCCTTGGCGGGCCAAAGGAATTCTCACTCTGCCCGTCTTGCTCCTGCGCAACCCGTGTATCGTTCGCGCACGCGCGGTGTGCATACCGAGGTTATTACACTCCCGCACTTGCAATCAGTCTCAGCGAACGTCTGCATACGCATCGCTTACACGTATGCAATATTCAATTCTACGCACTTTTGCTTTAAGCTCCAAATTACCAAACAACTTCAATGTCAGTTGAGACTTTACGGAGATTCAGATGTAACAGCACGATTTCTATGTGACAGATTTTCACGGCTTCTAATCTGCGGGATTTTAATACGTCAACCCATATTTCAATACAGAATGTTTTATGGGATTATTAACTGAGTCCGCGACTTCAATTTTTCTAGTATCTAATATTTTTTTATCCAGGCAATAAACTATCTCTGTGCCAAATTTCATCTTAATTAATATTATGTTATAAGCCGTAAAACATCGCAAAGTTTAATTATTAACATTTTATTACCATGTTAGAAAGCATAAAAATAATCTAGGTATTATTCAGACTTTGTGCCAATTTTCATTTAAATCTATTTAACGATTTAAGAAGTAAATATCCAAAAATATCCAATCTAATAGAGATATGTTAAATAAATGATTTTTTATTCAATTTCAATATTCATGTACATTTAATAAAAAAAATTATTGATTACTTAGAAGCCATCTATGGCCTCAACCTTTTCAAATACTTATTCAATAGTTACTGTGATATTTTCCAACATTTTAGAATCACATTATGAAAAATTTAAATTAATTAAGGCCACCAATATGATAGTAATGTGATTGATATTATGATGAGTTCAATGTTCCGTTAAAATATCGATAACGGTAATATGATATCATTCTATAATCTAATTGCTAATGCCCAATGAGCAAAACAAAAACTGGACAGCGAAAGATTTAATCAGTTGACATTTCATTTATGTACCTCGAGATACTTTGAAGAGCTGTCAGCTTCTTTATAGTCCGAGAGCTTTGAGTTAAAATATTCTTGGATTAGGTACAAAATTAACAAACTCGTTGAACCCAATACAAAACAATTAATACTGTGTTGACTTAACACTGACATCACTACATATTATAAGACAAAGTCCTCCGCCCCGTTTGTCTGTCTGTCTGTTCGCGATAAACTCAAAAACTACTGCACCGATTTTCACGCCGTTTTCACCAATGAATAGAGTGGTTCTCGAGGAAGGTTTTAGTATATAATTTACAAAGTTACGCGGGCGAAGTCGCTGGCACCAGCTAGTTTATTATAAATACGTACCATACAAGATAAATGAATTACAATCACAGACCATCACAGTAAGCAGTCACAGCTTAAACAAGATCTTAGAAGAAAAATTATTATGAATAAGTATTTATCGTTGCGTTTAGTTGATTGAGTAAAGGATGCCAAAGCCCACTTCCATGTTCTTTATCCTTATTCCTAATATCTAATCTCTGATGTATATAAGTTTCGTTAATCTGTAATGTAACAGTAACTTTAAGTTTAATATTAAAGAAAATGAAGAACTCAAATAAAATACTGCTAACTTTTATTACTTAGCTCCTGTTCTAAGCATAGAACTAACACATCTGTTACCATCTTTTTGCAATTATATATTTTCAAATTCGATATTATTCGATTTGAAATAACTAAATAATTCTGTACTATTACATTTTCCTGTTTCGTGTGTTATATTAATTATGAGTACATACCTTAATTAAATAGCTAAATAACGAATGGTAGTCTAATTAACAAAAACTACTGTTTTCACCAATGGATAAGAGTGGTTTTCGTGGAAGGTTTTGAGTATATACATAATTAACAAAGTTAAGCGGGCGAAGTCGCGGGCAGTAGCTAGTATTTAAATAAAATATGAACACTAAACGGTTTTTCAAAATATTTACCATTGTAGCAACAATAATTATAATACTTGTAGTCCGTCATCGTCACCGCGTTTAGCTAACATTGGCGATCACGTGCGAATGGGTAACCCCTATCCTACGTCTCGCGTGGGTAGAACACGTGCTAAGCTGGCTGCACTTATTGCGACACCGCAGTCGGAAGTGAAGACTGTAAACACACAGTTGATGAAGCTACAACACCCACTGGCTGCCGACTCGGAGGCAGTTCTGCCTCACTCGTTACGTCACAAACAGAATTACTGCTAATAAGTTATGCGTACTTTCTATTGATTCAATCGATTCGGAAACAATTGACAAGCTATCTATTTTTTATTCCAAATTCGGATTAGTTTTATTTTTTCTTTAATGAAACTTTCAATTTGTAAAGTTTTTACTTAAATGTAAAGCAATTAAAGGAATTTATTTACATTGTATTAAAATTCATTTTTAAATATACCGTGTGTCCCAAGACTATGCAATATGAAGGGCTTTATCTTAAATATCGTAGATAGGATATTTTCCTGAAAGAAGACTTGATGTTATTTTTAAAAGAATCAAAGAAAATCTTTGAATGCAGTATTACTAACTTTTAAAAATAACATAGTCTTCTTTCAGCAAAATATCCTATCTACAATATTTAAGGTACTTTCCCTTCATGTTGCATAGTCTTGGGACGCTATAAGGGACGCACATATTCTAATAAATAATATAAAAAAGCAATTCGGTAGGTAAATACATAAGTTAAGATAATAATAATTAAAAAAATTAGGTTTATGGATGGTACATACCTATAAAGTTATAAATATTATATAAAAAAATTTGCTTACTGATTAATTGAACTTTTTTAACCAAGTTATACTTTAAGATAAAAATTCATATTTTTTTCCATTTTTCCTATTAGGTGGTGTTTCCGACCACTATTTATTTGTTTCAATTTACACAGTAAATCACATTGTTCACGCAATACGAGTAACGTTCTGTGTAATTGTGGTATCGTTTTCTTGATCCGTGATGATTGGTTTCCCACGGAACCGCCTCTAGTATGCGCTCGCATTGATTGCGCCTTCAGGTCAGAAAGGCTGCACCGCACACTCTTATATGAACTGAACAGTTCAAGGACTATATATACAATTCTCTTTCACCAAACTGGACACTATTAGGAAATCGTATTAGTATTTTTCTAGGAACAAAAAATAATTAAAAACTGTACCTCACTGTTTTAAAACGAATTTCGTTAGACCAAGGCAATTTTTTTTTTACTGAAGACAATGCATTGCACCATAAAATAAGTTTGGCGGCTGTAACTATGTAAAATAAGACTAAGTATGTCAGAGACCAGAGTGATAAATAACTATAATAACAAATAAACCAATATAATAAATTAATTTAAGACTAGCTCGGACAATGGTTGCTTTGAAAATTGCATATCAGATATCAGCATGTATCCTCAAAACCTGTAAAATTCTCCCTTCATTGAGTTTAACAAATTAATTGAGCTGTCATAAGAAAACTAAAGATTGCAATCAATTTTAACTTTTTTGTTTTTTTTTTTAACTTGAAGTGACCTCTATAAATCTTTATAATTTTTTTGCGTTAACTTTTTGTTCTTTTAAACCATTTTTAAAATTCGCGACGATGAACGCATCGTCGCAAATGCTAATGAATGTAAAATAAAATATTGTTATGCATTAATCTGTCAGTCGGAATCAACAGTTACTAACTTTTTGACTTGGTCCTGCAGTGGTTTCTAAAATGTTTATTTTTTTGTTTTTATTTGTTGTTATTCGAAATTTAGTAATACCGGCTATCGAAAAGTTTTTAGTCAGTAATGTGAGGTAGTTAATTGTTGGTTTGTTGTTGTTGTTGGTTGTTGAGAAGGCTCAAGGTTGAAAAAGCGCAGGAAAAGGACAGTGAAGGCGTAGGAAAACTCCGAGACCATAACGTCACAAGGAAACGTGGGAGAACTCTTTGGTATACTTAGTGAAGTGTGCAAGCCATTTAGCTCGTTGAACTGACAGCGGTTAAATAAGAAAGTTTTTATCGGTAACAAGTGATTGCATTTGTCTGTATTTTTTATTTTCACGGTTAAACTTTTGAACCGATTTTGATGGAATTAGGCCAGAACATAGCTAGAGATCACAATGTAAATGTACTTAGGTAACCTTCAAAACATTCACGTGGGCGAAGCTGTAGGTAAAAGCTAGCTAAAAATAAAATGAATAATATTGTGAAGTTTAAAAATTGTTCATGAAAATATGCTTGAAAATAGAAAGACCAGTCTTTTCTGATTCATCGTGTCAGGTGAAATAATGACAATGACGAAGTAGATATTTCTGCCAAGATATTTCTGGTTACTGTCTTAGTTCTTTTTTGTAATATTTAAATTTAAATTTGATAAAATCATATGATACTCATATGTATATTCTTATTAGGTTAGGCTTTCTTCGTGATAGTAATTTATTTTATAACTTAGTCACCTTAATGATAACATATTTAAAATGATTGAAAAATGTTGTTCTAATATTCCTATTTTTCCACTGCTCGACATAGGCCTACCCTATAATATTCCCAAGGGATCTTTGGATTCACTTTTCGTAATGTTTTTCAACAAAGTTTTTGATGTTTTTCCATGCGTTAGTAATAAATACAGTTCATTCTCTATCCTTCCTTTTTCTCCTTCTGTTCTTGCGGAACCGGTTTTTGAAGGTTCTTCTAGAACAGTCTGTTTTGGTGGTCAGAATAGTTGAACTGCGTTATCTATCCCGATCCACTTTCTGACTTTATTCAGCCACGACCTCTTTCTTATCCCAACTTTTTTCTTTCCTGCGACTTTTCCATCATCACTATGCCGCCTTCTTCTACCGTTTATCGTTTTACCATTTACCATTTCTACTTGCAACTCAAGCCCATCTTCCATTAACATAAGCATAAAAATACCATAGAAATAGTTATTCCAACATTCGTTAGTAAACATTTTCACTTTTTTCTCGTTGTTTTCACAAGTTTTCTTTTACGTAACGCAGTGTTTTTTTACAAGGCGTGCCTTACTTTCTAATGATCGGCTCGTTATCTCGTTAGACCCTCCACAGCCGTCAGCACGACTCAGTTCTACTCAGTTTATGTTTGTCGCCTTATTAGTGTTTACTGTCGGCAATTACCGCAGTGAAAGTGATTTTAAAAGCCCTCTTATCTCACGTCCATCAACGTTCGTAATATACGAAACGCTATCTTTCCGTCATTAAATGAATATGTTCCTTGAGAGCTCTTATTTTCTGTAATACGGAAATAGTGTTCCCTGTTCTAGACCGTTATTACGTTTTCTGATCGCGCACAAAATCGTTGTTCATTCGATTTACTATCAGTATTAACACTAGTGATGCGCAGAATAGTGCAGGCTAGCCGACTAATAGAGTTACTATATTGTTTTATAGATAAATCAACACAAACTATCAGTCGTACAACTGTACCTCAAAAGTGAAACCTACGCTTTCTTTTAACATTTCAACAAACTATTGACGAAGTTAAACTAAGACTTATTATATACCAAGAAGTACGTACTAAATTGGGTAGATGGCGCTTATTTCATACAATTAAACGTAACTGAGGGCGTCGCTCACAGATCTTGACGGCGCGAGTTCACTGTTTTTTATTTTTATTTTAAAAATTAAGGCATTGCAAATATTTAGCATTGATTAAAGCAGACGAAATAATATTCCATTATAACTATCTACAGGGAATATTCTAATTTATTATTATTTTTGTTGTTATTTACAGTACAAATGTTTAGCAGATAAAATGGAGATCTTGAAACGTTTTTTAACTTTTTTGTTGGATAATGTCATTAAATCTTCACCAATGTCTTAAGTCATGGATAAATGCAATCTGATCAGTAGGAAAATAACTATAGGGAAGTTAAATTTCGAATATATGAAGCGTTTCTAGGAAGAATTCTAGTCATGACTAACAAATTGCCACCGCCGACGACTAAGAACGACTGAACTAATATAATCGACTAGTCGGAATTTCTATGGCACATCCCTAATTAATACAATAGAGATGGGCACCGCATAGCGACGTTAAGTGCGCCTTAACGTTACAGTAATACAAGGTTAAATCGAATTACTTAGTTGGGACGCGGGATCACGAAAACAATCCCGGTCTCGGTCCTAGCGGTATCTGAAGAAATTACATAAGTTGGACAACTATAAAAGTAACACTATTACCGCAACAATAATTATCGCTGTAGAAAAAATAATGTAAATTTTGTCAAATCATATTATAAACATTATGTTTGATTTTGACAATACGAGAGGTTATCAATCACGCAAAGAGATGTGCAGATGATATAGGAAAAAGAACTAAAGGGAAATAGGTTTTGCTAAATGTCTTTCTGTCGCTGTGGTTTTTCATAAGAGGGTGGTTCCTCCTCTATAGAACTTGTGATTGCCTCACATAGACCTAAGACGAACATCTTGGCTTCCACCCTTAAATATGAACCGATGGCTTTTCTAAACTGCTTAAGCTGCAAAAAAGTCTAGGTAATACTCTAAAGACTAAGGAAATGTTATGCAGTTTGTTTACATAAAAAACACGTACCACGATGACATTTTCCTTCGACGATACGGCTATTTAATAGTCGTCCAATGCAATGAAATTAATCCGGCATGTTATGGAGTTTGATGCTGAGATAGACGCAAACCTGTTTAACGAGATGATAAGTATGGATTGGAAAATTCTTTACTTGTTCTATCTAGGTAATAACGTGTTCGTGCTGTAGGTATACAAGTTTTACCGTCTCCGGTCGCCACTACGAAATACCATGAACGGAACGGCAAGGTTTTCTCATTGAGAAACATTTTGCAAGCGGTAACATAGTTTACGTAAAACCTGTATGTTAACACCATGCTTTTTATATTTTTAACTATTTTCTATAGATCGTGGAACAGCTTTTGCTTTTGCATACGCATTTTTTTTTTCTTTTGTTTTGCAGTTTGATTTTAAAGATTTTAATAATCACAGCATGGATTCAAATTGAGATTAGAAAACAGATGCTGTTAATAAAAAAAGTGATGTTTAATAGTATAAAAATTGTAAGAATGAATTGTACCAACTCATAGCAGTAAATGCCAGCGATAAAGTGATGAGCTCAATCAATGTGATTTTCTCGTTAAAGCACCATAATTATGACTTTATCGCCTTCAACAAGTTCATTTACGATATCTATAGAAAGATGTGTGAAATTGTTTCTCAGTTACATCTTTGAATAAATGAAGGGAGGAATGCTGTAGGAATTTTGAACTGTTATGTCCTGCAACTGAGATCGCCTTTGTATCTGTACATCGGTGAGCAATGGCGAGCAATAAATCCATAAAAATCTATATAAATGTTCAGTTTGCGAGCACTTTTCCAATCCATTTATAAAGTTTTGTTAAATTGTGAGTTACAGACTCTTTATCATAACGCAAACATCTTCAATGTGCAAGTTATGAATTTGCATGTTTACGAGTGTTCCCAGTAGGTGGTCCGGTGCGATTTGTCCGGCGAAATGGTAACCACCTGACAGCCGGTTAACCGAACACCATTAACCAAAGCAGGCTGGTTAACCATTAATACCAATGCCGATTCTGCATCGAACGTATTTTATCATCGATTTATCCCAACCGGTGCGCACTGAGTTATCTTTCCTCTATCAGAACGCTTTGAAACATAATAGCTTGCATATATTTTATTACAACTAGAATATTAATGAACTAGTCTAGCATTATCAATGTTAAGTGTAAGGGTTACTAGTTTCGCAGTCTATGCAATTGTTTGAAGTAATAAATTTGAAGAGCCAATAAATCATGTACAAATTTCCTTTTGTTACGTAAGAAACTATAAATTGTATTCTAATTTCTCATAGTGGATTTTCTTAAGATTCATTGATTTTATTTCTGCTTGTAGTTTTATGATAATTGTAACTTGACTAGATATCTCTTAAACTGCCACAACCAAATATGTTCGCTAATAGCGTATTATGTCTTCTTTAAAAGGGTATTTCAGTTTTTTTATCCATGTTCAAGAAACTTTCGCCCTCGACAATTTTCGTCCCGGTTTCAACTCTCATATTATACTCTTTAGAGCCACATTTTAAAATCTGTAATCACACTGTTATTGTAACATTACTCGTATAACTTCAAAAGTCAATAATTTAACCTAGTGCAGTTTGTTGAGAACTTTTAAACTTATTCTACATCTTTAGTTATCAAAATTAAATCATAGCCTTTTTAGCTATGGATAGCAAAATTCAGAACATAAAATTTAGTTTTCCTTCCTTCATTTTCTGAACTTCTATGCATGACACTACAAAAATATATTCTTAAAATACATTTTAGGCTTTTACTTATTTTGCTATTGGTAGGTGTAATTCTACGTTTATTTGGTGGTCATTTATAGATCTTATCGCTTGGGCCCAGGAATATTAGGAATCGAGATTTTCTTTTCCAACTTCTTGTGCTTGAATAAAAATCTAATCAATAAATTTGAAACCTAATGATGTATGGTTAAAGTTGCGCAGTGGCCGAGGTCGCAGGTCGTACGTATTGCATCAATATTGCACTTTCGATACAAGTGAAAGGCGCATCCTCACTGCACTGTGCAACGCAGGTGCATCTTGGGACCTGCAACAGCCGCAACCGTTATGCCATTGCAATAGGACATTTTATCAATAATGTTTTTATCAGTACTCTGTAAAATTGTCATTTCTTTTTTCATATTTTATTTAAGCTCGACGTGACGTTAGCAACTTAATATAAAAAAGTTTTAGTCTTGCCTGCTATCTTTAACACATAAACCAGTATTTTAGTATACAATTTGGATTTCAAGAATGTGTCAAATTTAAATTTACACATATAATCCAAATGTTAACCAAACACCAGCAAAAAGGGTTTTAGTTTTTTTTTAGTTTGAAAAGAGTATTAAAAAGGTTCCATCTAGTTAGTTGTCTTACCCGTGCAACGTTCCGAAACCAGTATTTTTAAATCGCATCTTTAATCCCATGAAATGTCTCTCGAGTTATTTAATGATGCGCATTATTTCATTCCGTACCTCTAGGACATTTACAACTGGTTATAAACAACAATCTGCAACATTGTATGCTCACTATTAAAATTAAATAACAACAATGCAAGGACATTGTTGCGTAGACGCACGTATAAAAATTTCTTCGTGTGTAATAAATAAATTGGCCTGCTTTTTAAATGGTAATTTTTAAATAATTCACAAATTAAAATTAAAGTGTCGATTAGTTACTTTTAGAAATCATTTTCTATTATATTGAATTATGCACTCGGTTTACTGCATCATTCGATAGCCGATTTTTTTTAATTATTTTTGATTTAATGTTTGGGACGTTTACCGTACAAACAAAGGTATATCAGCTCCATTATCCTCGGTTACCGGTCACTTTAAATGACATTTTGGCCTACTTGACGTTAGAGAAACAGGCGCTCAGACTTTTAGTATTGTTTTTGGATAGGGAAAGGTTTTGAAAGGAATCATTTCAAACATCGCCCCCAAGAGTTCATCCCTGCCTACACTGCCAGTGTTTTTCGTACCCTTCACAATTTTTAGGTGTTCCTCGAAGGTCTTGATCAGCCTAACGCTAGGGAATTATCTGACACATATCTAAATATTGCTAACATTATTAGAAAAGAATAAGCTCGACCCTTCGGGAAGACAGGCTAACACACTTCATTATAAAAACCGGCTAAAGCCGATGTCCAGTTTGTAAAGGAAGAACATCCGCTCTAAGAAGTTAAAAACGACATCCACCACATATGTTAATATCTCGAAATAGTTAAATTTTAAAACTTTTAGGATATTATAAGTTTCATCCAATAATAATTACAAAATAATGTTTACAAGCGATCACATCTTTTTATTATTATTTATATATTTTATATTTTTATCTTTTGTGCTTTATCTTGACCATTTTAATTGATCATAAACTTCTACTCGTTAGTCATCTTGTACAAGTGCCTAACTTAGTTGTAACATTTCTTTTATATTTATTATCTGTAATTTTATTTTAGGTAACTAGTTTGATCTCTACTTAAGTTAGACGTAGGCATCTAGTTAAGTGTGTATCTAGAATAAATTAAGTTATTTGCTACTAAAATATGCAGATCACTCCTGCTCATTGCTTGTTACTGACAGCATACATTTGCCCAATAAGGTGTCTAATACACTTGCTTGCATCACTCTTTAGTTCACGACATGTTTATTATGTCTTACCCAACGTTGCGGTTTAGCTTGCCGCTCAATTGCGTCGTCGAACTGGCACCGTCAGCATTGTCTCTCATTAGGTTTACATAGGAAGTTTGTTATTATAGTGGCTGCGTTTTCATTATCGCTGGAAAATTGTCAGGCGACAGGCGACGCTCGTAACGGAGCATTCACCGAGCAAATTGTTATGTTCGCACTTTGCACTGATGCTTCCACCTTCCTACAATACAGTTACCGTTTGTAAATAACACGCCTTCTCTGTCATCTTCGCTGTTTTGCCGCTTTTAATAAAAATTAATGTTGTGGTTTTGGTAAAAATATTTTATATAGATGCATTAACTGCCAAGGGTAGAGATTGAAATAAGCTAATTATATTCTAACTGAAGGTTGTGTTTAGAATATAGAAAAAGTCTTGTATAATCCATATAGTAGTTGTACATTTAAAAAGACTTTTAATTTTTTTTATTGAACTTTAGGTAATTTTAAATTGACCTCTGTGAAATGACACGAAAAACTTTTTCACCATCAGTACCTAATATTGACAAAAACTCATAAGAAATAGAAAACTGCAACTCAGTAAATGATAAACGATAAATGAATGTATCATAGCATTCAAATATACCACGCAAGTGGTGAGCCTAAATATAATAAAATTGTGTGTGAGGTATTACCTAATAACAATTAATATTAAAGTTTGGGAAGTCTCGACAGTTTCTAAGTTCCGGAACACGAGACAACAAACGATCAAAGTCTTGGGATGTTCCGTGACAGATAGACAAATAGTCAAGTAATATATTGATTTAGACTGTCTTGATTTAATAAAATAAATTTCTGAAAATATGAGAGCGAGTAACAGAAAGTTAACAAAGTTCATTATGTTCTTATGTACAACCGTGTCTTTGAATCTCGACCTAGGTCTCGGGACTCGAGACAACAAAATTTTTCAAAGTCCCGCGACTTCCAAACACGAGACCAATGGACTTGCGCGCCTTAACTAGTTGTCACATGTTCGGTTCAATAGTGTATCGCTGCCGTTACTATAACATGTAAGTTAACCATTACAATTTCATGTTTCATAACTTGCAACTTTTACTTCCTTTTGTTAACCCGTTTGAGCGTAAACTACAAACAATTCTAGTTAATGATAACGATCTCACGATAAATAATGTAACAAATTGTTGTTAGGTTTGTGTGGATGTCTTATTATTATTATGACTTCTTGGATTATGAAAAATAAAAACTGAACCGCGTCCACATGATATTATCTCTTTTACTGGATATCTTACTGAACCTTGTGAAGGTTTGGTCCCATAACATAATAGTCAGAGTCAAAAAACTGAGCGTAGTATGAAGTGGTCAAATCTAGAAATGGTCATGTTCACAAGGACATTTAAAGTAACTGACACCTTAGAGGTAAAAAAAAATTAAATTTGAATGAGTTCATTTTTGCATACTTAAGCATACGTAAGTGTTGAATTTTGAAATTATATTGATAATATATGAAAGAATTTTCAAAATCGGTCCAGTAGCTTTTGAGTTTATTCATTACAAACAAAAATACAAATATTCTTTCTTTATAATATTACAGTATAGATAGGTTAGTTAGGGCATCGGATAGTGTTACATTTCAGTGGAACCCCAGTTTATCTTCAACTAAATTAAATTTCTGAGAATCTCTTTGAGCTTTGTTTTAATGCAAAAACCGATTAACTTGATAATAATCAATGATGGGATCCATGTGAGCGCAACAAAAAATCCTCAAGCGATATCACAGCTACCGCTCGAGAAGTTCACGTTGGAACGAACTGCGGCTAGACCAGTCATTTCACAAATATTCCACAGTCCTCAACCGCTTACTTATAAGTTATACTTATTTGTATATGAATGCTACTGATTACCCTTAACGACTTGCCTGATGTGTTTCTACGTTTGAAGCATTGTGTCGAATAAACATGTTAGAACACAACACTTCACTGAAATGCGTGACTACTTATCTTCATTAGAATGGGCTCAGCCAGTAATGCAACGCTCAAATATCTACATGTTAAATTTTCTTGCCTTGTTCAAAGAAATTTTAGAAATCGCTTCTTTATAATCATTGCAATCGTCGTGAAATCTATGATTCAATTGTTCGCAGTTTTTATGTAACAAGACAGTATAATTATGGGTCATTTATTTCTATTATAAGTATTAAGCTGTATAAATGTATTAGTACGCGAGGTGTGGATTTCTTTCTTCTTCATCTCTATCAGCCTAATATATGTCTTAACAGAATAAGCGATAGGTGCCTTTTTAAAAAATTATAACTCTAAGAAACGTCTACGTAGGCTTTTAATTCTTCGAATCAATTTAATGGACCTCGATGTCGTCTTCACAGACAATAACTTCCGTATCTTGTAGATTTCGTTTTGAGGCACTTATTTTTCTTACTTATCGCGAGAGTCAAAGCACCTTTACAAGTCCCATCTAGTAAAATTAATTCTTAAACACAAGCACTACGGGAAGCATCACACAGATGTGCATTGTTCCCTCATGTTCTCTAGCTTACGCTATCGAGTTACCTATTAAGACTTCCTAATTGAAAAACAGATAATGATCTGTGTAAACTGTTAAACGCGTAGTTAACAGGAAGTTATCTTGTATTTAACATACATAGTTATTTAACATTTTCCTTGCGACTGCTTCGTGTGTTGCTTGCTTGACATGTTTTGTCTGTCTTTTAGGCTCGTAAAATGAAATGTTACTTTTAATTGAAATGAAAGAGACAATTTGTCAAAAGATAATCTAATATTGAGTATAATTTTATAAAAGTATATCTGGAACAGCTCAACTGTCTAGATGTATTATATCTTGAGTAGCATCAAACTCAAAGTAGAAATTTTATTACGTCGCAAATTGGAACAATTTTATTTGTCTAAAATTTTATTAACTGTCTTGTTTTACTTCAAAAATTTTTCACTTTTCTAGACATCTAGACAGTGTGGATTTTTTTTTAAATACAGTTGAGCCCCAAATATGCATAATTATGAATATTGAAAAACAAAAAAAGAAACGATTTGTTAGCTTTTCCTATATAATTTACTACCGAATAATAAAATAGTTACTGGTGGTCTTTTATAGTAATTCCTGCGGCGATCACAGTAGCAATAGTAAACATTAGAGTAATCAAATAGTGAATGTTATGTTTATGGGACAATATGCAATAAAATGAAAAAAAAAAAAAAAGTGAAATGGTTGGACTAGCTGCATTACTTTCTATGCCCGTTCATTACTTGACCTCCTGTTGCTATAACACTTTGGCCAGGCGTTAGTTTTTTAATTTTATTTTTGGCCATCCCTCGGGAACAGCCCTTTTTCAGTATGAAAGGCCCTTTCCTCTATCCCTGACCGCGTTTATGCAAAATTATGTGATCATCGGCTGTGTAGTTAAGGCGTGAAAAGGTAACAGACAGACAGACAGGATTACTTTCACATTTATAACAATATAGTATTGATATGAATTAGTATGGATACTTGGATACTGTAGGTACTGTACTAACTTTTTCTGTTCTATTATTTTCTGTTTTCTCTAACTTTGAATTGACGGTTGCACTTGTTGTATAGTGTCGTTTAGAAAGCATTTAATGTTCCATTGAATAACACGTTTCAAAGGATAAATGCATACATGTCGTACCTATATCGTGCCTCAATCCACTTTCACGCTTCGCACTCAACAACCGCTGTTACATTTGACGGATAACCGAGGAAAGTCTCGATTGTCAACTAGTTAAACGCCGTAATTGGAACTAAACTATACGACGCCGTTCACTCGACGAATAACTTCGTGAACACTAATTTATTGTTTCAATCCAATGCCTGTACTTTGAGACAATCTAATAGAAACTTTTGATTGTACAACGTTGAATTTGGATCAATTATAATTGTCTGTAATTAATTTTCACCTTCTCTTTTACTCGTGTTATTAATCTATACTTAGTTTATGAAATTGTTTGCTCTGACTGACTATCAACGCACAGTCTAAACTACTAAGTCCAGAAAGGTGAAATTTAAAACATAGAGCTTACTTTATAAAATAAGCATCCTCTAAGAAAGGATTTTTAAAATCACAACTCCATGCGAAGCCAGGTGTTGCAGTATTTAATGTAATAATTAACGTTTCATTCTTGAATTGCTAGAGTACTATAATGTTATTGATTTCCTCTAAAATATTAAATATATTTCAATTAGTACAAGTAAGTTATTCTGTAGATACTAAAAATTATTCATTTTAAAGCGCACATTCAATTTTAGATTTAATCTAAAATGAACGGTGAAACACGTCGAAGGAACATTATCGCAAGTGGCGAGCTCAAAACGAGCTATCCTGTTCACAATTGCTGATAACAAGGAAGGCCTTTGTGGAGAGGGTTGTAATTAGTGGTAATCGATCTGAGAGTTTGCGCCTGTACGTATATGGTATGGGCGGGGCTCGAAGGGTATGCGCGGGCGCAGAGCGCGGCGATCAAGTGCATTCACTCGCATACTCCTGTGCAACTAATTTCTCTATCTTTAGACGGCCGGTGTAACTGACCGCCGACTCAGCTACCGACCAAAGAGAAACTGCATTAGATGCATCCGGTTTATGCAACACGTCAAAACTGTATACAACTTTGTAATAAACTTTTTCTTTTAGGGAGCCTTGCCTACTGTAACTTAAGGGCATAAGCGATACCAGAGAATATGCAAATACGCTGCCGAACTTGAGAGATTCTTGATAATTGGTGGCTAATGAATGAAACAAATTTTTATTATATTAATGTTAAAGTTGTAAGACAAGCTGACGGTCCATTTGATAGTAGGCCACCTACTATCAAATGACAGAATTATTGATAATTGGTGGCTAACATAGCCTAAAAACTAAAAAGGATTTCATATTTTTTATGTATACGCAGTTAGATAGGCTGATGGACCAATTATATGTAAGGTAGATATACCGTCGTCTATAATACAAGCGTGCGCTACCGACCTTAGTAGCATTAGGGATAGGGGATTCTGAAGGAATAGAAAATTCAGGAATAGGGAAGGAAAATATTCGGATCAAATCTATGTGACAGATAAAAGCGGATGACGCTAAGCCGTGTTCATCTCCTATGCATTTCATTACATTACAGCAACCAGTCAATGTCACAAACCCGTTCCACCCCGACGTATATTATGTGTTGAAATCTTAATACTCATCAGATTTTAAAAAACAAAATGATGGTTTATCTCTTGCTCGTACGACGATTTAGACGGACCTAGTTCAGCCGACATAGAAAGTATATCTCACTTAACAGTAATAGGTACGCTCCATATACAATCACAGTAACAACTGTGTAATGTACAGAAATAATTTCCCTTATAACTAGGCGTCGCAATATATGTAGTTCAACCGTTTCGAGAACCGCTGCATGTTCTCTCCTTTGATCGAAAATTATTAGCAACATTATTTCAATCAATCAATACTAATAATAAATCTGTAACTGTAGGTATTGTATGTATGTATGTTCCTCTATAACTCTTAAACGAATTAACTGATTTTCATGAAACTTGGTTGATAAAGATTTAGACGTACAAGACACAGGATAGGCTACTTTTTTCTTTTTCAACGCGGACGAAGTCGCGGGCGCCAGCTAGTTTAATAATAAAATCATCACAATACTCGTATTTAATCCCCAATGTAATTAATAAACCTTGGGAATTAAATATTGTCCCAATGGGCACAGTTCTAAAAGAGAATCCATTTCTTTAAGTGACAAATTTTCAAATGGTTCTTCAACACGATGAATATCAATGTGAGATTTGTTTTAGAAAATAAATCTCGCTTTGCTAATCGCGTAAAGCAAACACCATTTTGTTTGTAATTACATTTTGTTATTGCATTTCGATTCGCTGCAGCGAGTTATCAATGATCAAATATTTCTTGTTAGTTTACTTTCGCTCAGTGAGAGTTCGTTTCGCATAAAACTGCTTACCTATAGCGTTTACTGGTTTCTGTCACAACACATAACAACTCAACAACAAACTTGGGCAGCGCCTTTTGTATAAATATTGATTTTTATGTACTAAAACAAGATGTCTCCTGTCGTAAGTTTTAGCCTTTTTAATCTAAAATCAATATTAATACTAATAATAAATCTGTAAGGGTTGGTCATGGAGTAAGTTACTTTGTTTTCAGAGATATCGTGTTTATAGGCTCTATACATGATACTGAAACTAAATTGACCATTTTTAGAAACGCGAACGAAGTCGCGGACACCAGCTAGTACATAATAAGTCTCCATCTAAACTTTCTCCACAGGACTACAGTCAGGTCCAGGAGACTATAACCTTCCTCGAACTTCAACATGATTACTAAGTTCAAATGTTTGAAGGAGTCATTAGTATAAAATATGTCGACTATTTATTAGATAAATGTAACTGTGACTGTACCTATGCTAACACCTGTAACAAAGTAGGTTTGTGTTATGGTATTTACATAAAAAAAAACCTCTACTTTGCATTTATTTCCCCATATTTGGCTCCACCATCAGATAATGTGTGATGTATGAAACACAAATGGTCAACGTCACCGGCGTTGCTCTTTTATATAATCTTGATATGTATTTTAATTATTTGTCATCTTTTTAATTGTTCATGTTTTATCTTAACATACCATGTAAGATAAAACATGTTCATTCTACTTTTATTGTTTCCGCGAAAGATGTTATTTTGAATTTGCTTGACCTACCTGTTTCAATAATAATTAAATATTTCTCTAAAAACTATGCTTGCACGTGTAACATACATAAGAAATACATTTTCTTGGAACGGCCATTTTGTTATTATTCATCAATAAATTATAACGCAATTTAGATGTAGTTCTTATTGTGTTTTGTTAGATTCAACAAAACTTAGTAAGAATAGTAATCTAGTTTATTGATGTTATATTAAAAAAAAAATTAACATTTATCATAATATTTAATAATATTTCAATATAAACTATTGCTAATATAGGCTAAAATATTTTAAGCTTTCCCTGAAAAAGAAACAATTTTCGAACCTATTTCAATTATTAAAAAAAAAAATCAGTAGAATTTTTTTGTATTTATTTTAGAGATTCTACCGTCTTCCAGAGCGCCGTCAACTTTCTATTTTGTTCATTATCCTTACATATTATAAAACGTAGTCCTCCGCCGCGTCTGTCTGCGATAAACTCAAAAACTACTGCACCGATTTTCATGCTGTTTTCACCATTGGATAGAGTGGTTCTCGAGGAAGGTTTTAGTATTATAATTTACAAAGATACGCGGGCGAATTCGCGGGCAGCAGCTAGTTAGCAGATAAAATTTTCCCATTGGCTCTAAGGGTTATTGTTAGCGGTAGTTTTTAGTTCGCTTCGCATTGAACAGTATACGACAATCCTAGACATGTGTGTATATTATTTTTAATGAGTAATCAATACCTACTATTGTTACGCACGTGTGGATTGTATTTAATATTTCTCACGTGCACTTTATAAACAAGTTTCTGACGTTACGTTGTGGTCTACAAACCACAGTACCATACAGATTCACGTTTCATTTACATATGTGTTACTTTTTATAACATAAGCATTTTGCCTGCAATAAGTTAAAAGTAGCCGAGTCCTTCTTCCGACATCAAGATATTTTAGAGATCAATCAATTTAAAGTTAAGTTCATCAAGTCATCATATACCTCGCATTAAATGTTAAAATTTTCTCTTTGTTTGTTACAGGTAAGAATCTTCAGCTTTTTGGTTTGCAGCATCGAAATATTTGTAAGAAATAGACTACAGATGTGCAAAATTTTATTTTTCAACAAAATCTAAATTATCATGCTTCAGTACTCTCCACATATACACAAACTCACGAAAATTACACTTTTGTGTACTTTTACTTTAAGATTACAACAGACGAATCAAATTAAAATGTATATCAGATTAAAATAATTTTATAAGGGACTTTTACACACACACACACGCACGCACGCACGCACGCACGCAAAACAACTTTATGTCGTTTGGAATAAATGATAAAATATATTTACAATAATTAAAGATAATATCTATTATAAAGATACAGATAATTATAAAAGGATAAAATGTATAAAGTAACAAAACTGTATTTATGAATATTACAAACGCGTTTGTAACCTTCACAAATAATTTCAATCTTGGTAACAACCACGAAATGGTAACGCATTTATTTTGATGGTAATGAGTACGACGGGGCTGCCCTCATCCATTTCAGATAACGCCCGCCGCCGTCATATTACTACGAATGTTCAACACTGTTATTTATCTCATGTTTTAAGTTAGAAAGTTTTTGAAACGTAATTAATATGGAGAGAGGTTATTATTTAAAAACCGAAACGTCTCGGGTCAAAAGTAAAGATAGAATTGGTTCCTCGAGGCATCAACGCCACGACCAAGACACAATCATAGAAAGTTCCCACTTCACAGTAATAAACATTTCGTAATAGATGTAATTAGGATGTTTATTATAACAAATGTATCTCCATTTGTTCAATGTGATGTTCAAATGCTTTTAAGCCTAACATTCCTTCATTTGAAATTATCTTAAAATGTTTTAGAGAAGTATTTATGCCTTCTATTGGAAAAGAATCTCATTGGGATCGCGTATTGTTTCAGCCCAAAAATTGTACAGTTAATTCTACTATTTCTCATTTCATATTTGTCATTTTTATCTCACATGTTTTAACATAATAAATAAGTATATAATTGTGTACTTGTCCCACCTACCTCTTGTAAATATGAGAAGATATGGGCTGTTTACCTCGCAAAACCTTGCCGACAAATTACAAATAACTTCGAAGATTGCTTGTCTTAAAATATGCGGATTTTTCTTGCGATTTCCTTTACCGTTAGGGCATATTTTGAAATTGTAACTAATGTCCGTTGCCTTAAAAGACATGAACCACTATTAGGGACTTACGAAAGAACTGTGGACCCTGAAGTAAGGCCCAAAATGTGGATAGGGAAAAGGCCTGACTCGCGCTGTTATTTGACGGTGTTCTCTTTAGACGATTAATACTGACGCGGACTGCTCATTATATGAATGCACAAACCAGTGTGTTCTTTTAATGCTAAATGCGCTTGTAAAGTACTAAATACTGTTAATGTACTGTACTAAGACACACAAAATATGTAAAGTAGGTACTAAGACACATAAAAGCGCAAGCACCAGAACACTGCATGTGCCAAAATATTGTTTACAAATGTCAACTTCGGGGAATCTCTGCAATCTTACGGCACTGTTACGCCTCAAACTAAAGAACGTCGAGCCGAAGTTAAACATACCTAATTGCAAACAGTTGCGAAATTGCTGGAAATGCGCGTGTAGTTTTTGCTGGGAGGAGAGTACGCGCAAATGCCGCTCGGTGACATGCGCGGGCGCAGTACGCGCTGAAGGTTTTGTAACCGAAGCGTGTTTTTAATTACCCACATTATCAGCCCAGCTGTCTCGCCCTCTGTGATGAAATGTATATGAAAAGGGCATTACATAACACGACTTTTTACACTTGACTTTTCACAAAAATGTTCACAATTATATCACTCATTATTATGCAACCTGCATTTCAACGATTAAATGACGCCCTTCAAGTGAAAGTTTTGACTTATGATCGTCAATGCGCTTATCTAATTTGTCTCACTCAATCACAATAGTGGCATGCACGACAAACTGGCGGGACTACCTAATGCCGTTGGGTTAAATATTATCCGTCATTAACGTTATGCGTTTATCTATTAGCTGTATTACGCAAGAGTTAAGAGTTTTTTTAGGGCCACGTTTGCCTCAAGCTGTTATTATGCTGCTCATTGTTACATGCAGATACAAATCTCGCATGTCTGCCGTCGACATATTTGTACCTATCATTGCAATCGCTTCCTGTTTTGTCTTCATAAAAGTTATCCTGATTCTGATTTTCAAAGACCTTTGGTGGTATGTGAAATACGCCAGATTCTTTATTCTCACTTTTTCTATTACTAAATCTTTTTTCATCGTTACATTTTATCGAATCTTGAGTAATAGAAAGCTCTACTGAAATCTTTCTGGTGTTCTACTAGAAAACTC
Organism: Synanthedon formicaeformis; assembly: GCA_945859745.1. Lineage (NCBI taxonomy): Eukaryota > Metazoa > Arthropoda > Insecta > Lepidoptera > Sesiidae > Synanthedon > Synanthedon formicaeformis. The sequence continues at coordinate 7,499,810 of OX243969.1, read as the reverse complement.
TACTACATCTATGGAAAACCTACTATTTTTTCTTCTTATTGATTCATATGTTGTCTTTCTAGTTACATATTAGCATAGTTATTAAAATTACAACAATCATAAACCTCGGATTATCCAGGCGTTTATAATAATTTCGCTTTTCCAGGATTTATTGTTACCTTTATGTAAACCTAAATATTGTGATATGATGTAATAAAATTTATTTTTTCACCATAATTTTCCAAAAGGCATTTTATTGCAACACATAAACTCGTATAATATGTAAGTAAATTAAATATGTCTCAGGAAGATGGTTTTAATAATCTCAAATTTTTATCTCGAAATGCAATCAGCACCCAAATTGATCGTGACCCAAAATATAATATCCGATCTCGATTTCATACCGTCATAGTGAAAGTGATCCCTTTAACCGAAACTTGATTAATGCACCTCGTTAATCAACCGAGAAATTATCATTCGTCTTTTAGAGATGGGTCGAAACAAATGACGTCATATGTTACCCGGCTCGAGACTAAAATACTCCCAGGGTTAATATCCAGTGACGCAATCTCATTCGAAATTTGAATTTCTAAATTAGAGTCGCGGTTAAATTTAAATTTGAATTGGAAGAGTTATTATGGCTTGAAGTATGAGATTAACTTTAAAATATTATTTTGTCGCATTAGTTACAAAATGAGTAGTTGTGCAATGCGATCTGGGTATTGAACTTTTCACGTTTAAATCCATTATGAGTCGAAATGGACTTATTACTTACAAACAGAGAATTGCATCTGAGCAAAGATGCAGATGCAATTCTTTTTGTGCAAATGATAATGTACACAAACCATTCAGGTTATCGCTCTTTCTATTATTGAGAAAGCCTTATAAAAATTCATTGGATTATTTAGAAGAAGTTAGCGGAGAAACGGACAGCGACTTAATCTTGAAATAGATTATTTAAACCATTTTATTTCAAAACGTCAATCACGCACGCAGACATCGGCTTTTACAATTTAACGAAGACATTGAATATTGAGGAATTAATGCTTCAATTTAAACGATGGAATCGTTTTATAGATAGAGCTGAACCAGTTATTATCGAGTATAAACTCAGATATAAAGAAACTTTATGTATAAACAGAAGATTTATGGGTACCGTAAATTCGGATTACTTAGCTCTAGGGGGTAACTTTGGCATAAAACAAAAAACAGTTTGAATTTCCCGCTTCTTTGCAGATATGACAGTAAACAAAAAAGTTCGCTTTACAGATGTTAGATGGTGTTAGTGGCGCTTGTTTTTTGTTGGTTGCACATAAGTATTTACTTGGTTCAGACGTTTTTTGTTTTGAGCCAAAATTATCCCCTAGAGCTAAAGTAACCCGAATCTACCAGTATATATTTTTATTCAATATTTTTACAATTTCAATATTTTTGCATAAAAAAGATTTACTTAGATCCATCAAAGATAAATACAACACTGCAATGTTGGCACCGTAGCGTTAAACTATTAGCTTTTATTGAATAAGTTAGATGTAAAGTCACGCTTCCTTTTCTCTTTCTGCAAAACGGTAATGGCATTATGCGAGTGCAATACATTAGCGAAAACGTTCACCAATTAAGCCTCAAGATGGACAGGATAACGGCAGCGTATCTAGAAAGTCATCTGCTAATAGCCCTAACAGCGGTGACTCGAGAACTAAACACATTAAAAGTACTTGAAGTCAATTCGAAAAGTGGTCATGTGAATAGTATTTTATTCATCTTCAGCCTCTTCTATTACCTAGCTATCTTTGTAAAGGTACTTGAACACGTTGAAATAGTCAATGCAATAGTAAATGAGATTTTTATGGCAGTCCCTTTTTATTTGTAGACGTTTCTGATTGTGCACTAATTAGTATATTACGAGTATTATAGGACCCATTATATAAAACAAAAACTTTATCTCAATTTAAACCACGAGTATGTGTTGTATACCAATAGCACGGAATAATAAGCCCATATCGATACCTTAATTCGCAAAGCGAATAACTCCACTTTTGGTTGAAAATGACTTTTTGATACGGGAGAAGCTTAATGACAATTAGAATTTAATTTTTAAACGGTCTAGCGGTTAATACGAGCCATAATTTCCAGTGTAAAATTGTCTTTTTTCTTTTCTCTTATCATACAAAAAAAAAATATAACGTTTTTAGTCTCCCCTGTAAAGTTTGCCTCAGAATAGTTATTTGGTTTGCGAATTAAGGTATCGATATGTAAATTTTACGACATAGGATTAACTTTTTTATTTTTCAATATAAATCAGCATAAAAAATCGTATTTATTGAAAAAAATTTACTAAGGACGAAACCTTACTTAATATAACCAAACAACGAAATTCAGTCATATCAGAAGATGGTCAATTTTGAAACATTTGTTAACATAAATTTTGCGAGTAATCGAACATACTCTTAGTTTAGATGGCTAACTTTTAACCACTGGATCAAAACAAGGAATGAAACGCGATATTCAAATGCCACAAAAGGCTGTTCAAAGGAAATCACTATAGTACGAGTAAGTAGTGAGTAGCTACATTCCTTTGAAGACAATAGAGATATTTAGTATTAATAATCCTTGAGTGTTGTCTTATTCACCTTTTGTGTATTCATGAGCTTATTACAGTATTCATAGTTATTCTAACGTCATAACCATCGGTCAAAAGCTATATATCCCCTTCGAAACTGCGTTTGCTCCGTGACCAAACTCTTGAAATGCACATAATATCGATTTCGGTCCGTGTGGCCACCTATGTGACCAACATGGGCAATACTTTGACAGAAATGATCTATTATTCTTATTACGGCGGTAATAAAGCGTGGAATTCGCTGTCAAATGGTCTCGTCAAAGGCAAAATGCGCACGTGAACCATCGATAGTGCCACGCCGCCAGCAACGTAACTCAACTCGCATATGTAATGCGTATGCGCACTGCCGTGCTGAATGATGATGAAGATAGGCGTAAAACTAAACTTACAACTTTATATATGTACTCAAGACTTCGTTCGCAAAGAGAAATTAAAAAAATTAACACCTGAGAAAATATATCGCTGCTTAAAAACTAAAGGGCCATAAAACAAAAAAATCTAAAAATGTTTTTATTGCAAAAATACAATCACAATCCTTCATATTGTATGTCGCAAAAAGACTTATGGTTGTTTTATTCAATATTTAGTATATTTTAATATTTTTTTTAATATATTCAAAAGTAACATATTATATGCTTATATCTCCTCTAGTGTTCAGTTTATTATAAAAGTAGTTAAAACATTTAATGCTACTTAAAAATACGTTTCTAACGATGTATAATATGCATATATTTGATATATATCTAATAAGAAAAAAATAAAAAAATACAGAGGCGACCCCTGTCTTTATAAAGTTCATCTTTGAGTGGACTTACTAAGTAATCTTAGTAATTCTTATAGCATAATTTTTTTTATAAAAAAACGCTTTTTATATAAAAAATCCATTTCAAAATGTACCAATTTTACTTATTTAAGTACATGGTAATACTTCTAAGTAAATATTAAAAAAAATTGTTGCTATATTTTATACAATGTTAAGCGAATGAAAGTTTAAACGATATTTTACGTCAAGTATTAACATTGCGTATTAATGGAGAAAGCGCAGTCTTTAAGACCATAAAAAAGACAACATTCATAAAATAAATGTGAATCATACTTATTTAATTTAGTTACGGTAAATTAATATTATTTATTTATTAATTTTAAAACATTCATCAAAATATTCGACTGGAAAGATTATTTAAATAATGGGATACTTAGTACTTATAATGTCTAATCCACTTTTAAATTTATTGACTGACATTTTTTTTAATTTTTTTTTAACTAGCTGGTGTCTGCGACTTCGTCCGCGTTGAAAAAGAAAAAAGTAGCCTATCCTGTGTCCCGTACGTCTAAATGTTTATGCACCAAGTTTCACGAAAATCGGTTAATTCGTTTAAGAGTTATGGAGGAACATACATACAATACATACATACATACAATACTCACAGATTTATTATTAGTGTTGATATTGATTGATGATTTTAATATTTTTAAATTTTAATCTCAAATTGCATTTAAGTACTTTTTAAAATTGTCAAATGACTAATTCAGACACAAAACGCTTGTGTACCTACAAAATTAAAAAAAATATATTTGCTTTTACAACTTTTATATAAATATTACTTTGTTTTTTTTTTTTTTTTTTCTATTACACAATTAGGAGATCATGACATTGAAAAATATGAATACAGACACTCATTATTCAAAAATGTAAACAAAAGAACTCGCAATTTTACGAGATCAGGTTTTTGGGACACGTCTTCTATCGTTTAATCAGAATGAATATCTTTTAACAATCTGGCTTCGATTTATGAATCGAGTTACAATTTTTTTTAACTGTAAATTTGATTGCTAATAAAACAATACCAAAAAAGATCCGTCCGTCCGTAGGTAGCACAAATTAGGTGGTCTCTCCGATCGCGTGTTGTACGAAATCAGTTCTACGCATACGAAAACTAAATCGGCACCAATTTTACATTAGGGTAATTGAATAATTAGGCTGGATGTAGGTTTAGTGGAGAAAAAAAATTATGAAACGTCTAGACAGAAACTTGAAGTCAATTTTGAGCGAAAACTGTAACGCTGTGAAGTCATTTGTTACACTTTCACGCCTTAAATACTCAATAGATCGTCATGAAATTTTGCATCTTTTCACGGAATATTTATGTAATATTAAAACCTAATTATTTTTTTCCCCGGGCGAAGCTGGGAGAAAGTCGCTCATATTACTAAACTAGCTGGTGCCCGCGACTTCATCCACGTTCTCTATAGCCTATAGCCTTCCTCGATAAATGGACTATCCAATACAAAAAGAATTTTTCAATTCGAACCAGTAGTACAACCAAACAAACAAACAAACTCTTCAGCTTTAATATTGATATAGATAATATACCAGGGAGTTTAGATGTAAGAGTGTAGATGGAATTTAGGGTTACTACAGAATTAAAAAATTCAAAATGCAGAGCTAGGTTATAATATTGTCAATTATCAAGTATTCAATTGGCAAGCATAAATGTATGTATTATTGACTCAATTAACATCTGTATGTCATACGGAGTAAAATGGGGCTCTAGGACTAAAAATCCCGTTTTACAAAGATCCATGTGGCGGTAGTCAGGCCAAAATATTTAAAAATTTAAAATAAATATTTATACGCGAATTGATGTGGTTATTTTCCCATGAATAGAAAAAAACTTTACACTTCACTGTCCGTGAACCATATATCATTAAAGAGCATTCAACATTCTTAATAATTTTGTAGAATTAATATATTATGTAAGTAAGGTTACCTAGAAAAGCTAACACTTTAAAAGAAGTCCATTTTAAAAGTCTATCTAATTACAATTACTCTTAACTTGTGACATTTTTCGTGATACCGACGTTTCTTAACTGTCGTGACAAGCGTAATATTTCATAGCTTAAACCCATTATAACTGCTATCTTACAATATTATAGTGTCGAAATAAAATGTAAAGATATCGAGTTTATTTTTAATTTTTAAATTGGTCATGTATCGCAAATTTTTTTTTAGTAAGTTTCAATTGAAACAGTAACTTATAAATAATATTATACTACTAGCTGGCGCCCGCGACTTCGTCCGCGTTGAAAAAGAAAAAAAGTAGCCTATCCTGTGTCCCGTACGTCTAAATGTTTATCTACCAAGTTTCATGAAAATCGGTTAATTCATTTAAGAATTATGGAGGAACATATATACATACATAAAGAAAAAAATTGTAAAAATGGTCAATTTAGTTTCAGTATCATGTATAGAGCCTCTAAACACGACATCTCTGAAAACAAAGTAACTTACTCCATGACCGACCCTTACAGATTTATTATTAGTATTAGTATTGATCATAAAGTTATATTAATATTCCCCAATATTACAGGCTAAATAATGATTTCATGATTTCTGACAGATTTCTTTATAGATCGTTATTTCAATAAACAAGACACGTACCTAACAATTGATTGTACAGGCTATAACTGAAATTATAAGCTAACCCCCGAATTTCTATATGACATCCTTCACATTGATAAAGATGTGAGACATTTTCTCAGGTGTTATATTTTTCAATTTTTAACTCGGACTGAGTCGCGGGCACCAGTTAGTATTAGAATAAATAACAGCAATACACAAGTAGGTTTCTTTTAAAGTAGGTTTGTAATTGAAATACATAACATAACTGATCTAAGGCGTGATTAAATAGATCTTCTTCAGAATATAAAATGTATTTCGTATAAAAATGCACGTCTATAACACGTGCCCACAATCCGTTGCCGTGACCCAAAATCAAGTAAGTAAGTAAAGCACGTTAGTCAGCAATCTTTCACTTACAACACAAAGTACCTACGATATGCTAAAATTGCAGATTTACATTAATAAGGCTATTGGCGATTCAACACGTCACCCGGAGTTGGTTGTAAGCACTTTGCTCGACGAATTCGGACATGACATATGTTTGCGTACACATAAATGCGAAAGAATGGTCGTACCCGAATGAAATTTTAATGTACCCGGCAAAAGGATCTAGTAAATATTTGCACACTTACACTGCTGGGCAGGAAAAGTTAGAATTTTTAAAGGAAATATGTGAACATACCGTTGACACGCTATTACAGAAGACCGTTTCAAGTAAAAGTTAAGTAAGGGTTTAAAATTTATCATAATTAATTAATCCACACACAAGGTGTGGATTTAATATATTTTTTAAAATATTTAATTTCCATATTCCAACAAAAATATACCATATAAAGATTTGTGCGACAAGTTTCACAAAAGCATTTTTTCATGTAGCGATTTTTCATGAAACGTTTTATTTTTATAAAATAAATTTAGCATTTTGAAAATTTTTTTAATTGTATTATTGACACAACAAACACACAAGACCAGACTAAACAATATGTTAAAAATATTTTTTTAAACCAGTTGTTTTAAAAGCATTTCCATGGAGCAGATTTTCAAGCGATTAAGTTCGCTTTTTTTATCTACACATAGAAAATGTCGTAGGATTGAGTGACAAGTAAAACGCTGATGTTCAAATTTGTACCAGGCTTTTGTAATTTACGAAAGAAATTTTCAAAAGAATTTGTGAAAGGTTTATAACTTTATAACAACAGGTTAAAAACATTTTTTCTATTCCGGATATGAAGCTAAATATTCATACAATAATAAACCAATAACATTGTCTATGTCTATAAACATCCGCCTGTCTTTTCAAATGTCGAAAAATAAACAGAATATTGGTTTATTTTTTTCCTAATTCTATTGATAGTTTTACATATTTTTTCGTCTACAAACAGACCGTTCCTATAATATTATGTCCAATTTTATCCATATTTATGTTGTTTAATCGCCATCGAATATCTAATAGTAGAAAGCTATAAGGATAATAAAAAAAATTAAAACGGGACATCGCGTCGTGCATTCCTAGTTGAAATAAAACGTGCCGAGTCGTTCTAGTTGGTAATCGAATTACCAGCCCGCTGACGATTGACTGACAATTATGAGTTTAATGCTTTAATTCAATCAGACACAGTTGGGGTCATTGAATTCAGGTTACTCAGTCAAACGACGACGTGGCGTGGGCTCATGTCCAGAGAAATAAAAGGGTCAGGAAAAATATAGAATTTTATATGAGACCATAAATGTGTCGTTCATTGTAAAAGTGAACTATCTCCTTGTAACTGAATTTTAGAATAACGAGCTTTTTGCGAATTATAGTGTAGGAAAAAAAATATAAGCATTCATTCATTGTTTTCATCTATGTGATTTTAATGCAACTATTGGAGTTACTTCACTTTTATATTGAAAGATATGACTAAATGTGATACCATTAGGCAAGAAAAGATGGTTTTAAAAATAGGGAGTTACACCACTTTTACAATGAACGACACAAATGTAGCTTCTGCATGGGCCCCTCTAAAAGCCTGCCATGCAGAATTGACAATGAATTGATTAAATTTTAGACTGATATTGAACGAGAATTATGAATACCAATAATTTGATCTATTAATAAATTTGACAATTTGACAAAAAAAGAAGACATTTTTTACTATTACTTTATTTTATTATACTTCAACAAATGTCTACTGTAATTAAATTTGTAATTTTTATGTAATGATTATGTATGTATGGGACAAATAAAGCTTATTATTATTATTATTATTATTATTATTATTATTATATAATGTAGCTTTCTATAGGTGGAAGATTTTTTTTAAATCGGTCTAGTAGTTTTTGAATTTAATTCGATTCATTACAAACAAAAATACAAATATTTTTTCTTTATATAGATTATTTAAGATGACCTTGATACCTAAATATATTTCTGAAAAACAAATCGATCCCATTCATAAAAAAAATACTTCAGAATTTAACATACTTTGTTGTGGCATTACAATTGCTTTCCGTTGTACAAATTGGATAGCCCCTCTGATAGCAGTAGCCATCCACTGCCTAATAGAAAACCAAATACTGTTAATTTATTTAAACATAAAAAAAAATTGACAAATAAAAAAAAAACATTTTTGGTATAATTATATTCTTGGCAGTGTGGGAGGGCACCAATGCGTTTCGCAGTCATTTGGGCAGTCTGTCTAGCTGCAATAACATTATGAAATAACGGCATATGTGCTGCTGTCTTTGGTGAGTGAGGAAGGGAAGCTTATTCTCTCATTTTGTATTTTATCTTTTATTCAAACAGTGTAGACAAAGATGTTTACAGCTCGCTTTCGTTGTCTACGACGTAGACAACAATAAAGGATAAAATACAAGGTGAGAGAAAAAAATAATGGGCTATGGCGTCCCTTACTCACGCATCGAAACACGAAGACCATGGTCTTTCCTCCTTATCACCTCTTTTCCTGCGTTATACACTCAGCTACTGTGACCTTGTGAGACTCTTATAATATACAAGTATAATATATAAACAACAATACATTTAATGGTATGTAGGTATAAAAAAAACACTAAAAAGCATGTATACCAAAAATATTTCCGTAAACAAGAGACGATTGCGTGAACGGCTAACATTTAATATCCGATGATAAATCTGTCATCTCGAACGATAGTGTTGTGGGATTTGAGACTTATTGCTTAACTAATTTGATTAAAATACCCACGTATTACATAACATAATGTTATTCAACATGTGAAGTTGACAAGCCAATACACAGACCGATGCTTATTAGGACAGTATGTCGCAAGCTGTCGGAAGTTTCGCCACTAACGTTATTAGAGGCCAAATTATGACCCGTTCGCCTTATGTAAATTAATGCGTTTCTAATTTTGTCCAGTGATAAGAGCTATGCATTTTTGCTACGACTTACTGACACGATACGTAATGACCTGTGTAATTGAGACCGACTGGCGATATTACCCAACATGCGCATGATAATCTACATACTGATCAAAGATTGGCATGACCGCGAGCACACGAGCCGCACAGTAGTCGAACAAGTTTCAATAACGTGCGAATAGTTAGGCTGACTAATGCCTATAATCGTTCTTCGAACAAGGTGATACTCGTACTGTGTCTTTTAATTGAAAACTAAATTAGCAAGACAATCCTGTAGTATAAGCAGATAGAATAGTTACTGAGTTAATGGTGTCGCATTATTTTATTTTACGCATTTACTTATAAACAAATTTCACGATTTATAAATTAAAATTATGCAGAAATTATTTTACGAAAAACTACGCTCGAAAAATATAGTCCTTAGGTATATTAAGTCCTGTTAAAAATTCTATTAATCTATAATCGCATTCTATAAACCCCGGCTTCCTGTAACACGCATTTGTACGATTTTACTCCTACGATACCGAACTGCAAGATGTTACATATCAAAAATTAAATCAAGTGCTTTGAAATTTTATGTCAGCCCTGCCAAAGTCTCTGTTACTCGTAACTCTCTTCGTATTGTTTTTTGCTCATGTCGCGACATTGGACGTAAGGCCTCGCCTCGTTCGTCCACATACATACAGTATCTATTCGTGTTGCTACGACTTATGAGAATGATTGGCCAGTTGATACGTGTGCTATGATATGAGTCGTGTGGCACACTCTACTTCTCGCCTCGAACGGACCGTAACAGCAGATTAATTTTGTGATTACCCATGATTCTTTACTATGATTAAATTTCTTTACACATTACGGAAACAATTTCAATACAATATTCTGTAACATTTTTTGTAGTTCCATTAATGAGTTTTTCGGCTGAGCATTGACCTACTGCACTGCAGGTATCGCGGACACGGAATTTAAGAAATGAACTGGGCAGGGCATTGTTACAACTACTTTATAGAGGACATCGATTTATTTAATGTTTTTTGAACGATATAAATCTGTGTCAGTATAATAGCTTAATACATTATATATTTTGAAATACAACGCGTAGGTATAATATGTAAATATTATGTACGATAAAGAGCTTGCTCAAATCTCTGTGTCTAACTTCATAAGTTCTATAGTAAGATACCCTGTTTTTAAATAAGTACGTATTGATGAAAATATGTAAAATATTGTGTAAAAGCTTGTGCCTGCGACTTCGTTCGTGCGGAAAAATAAAAAATATATAACACTTGAAAAAAAATCTCACATCTTTATCGCTATGCCGTCACTGTTGACCACAGTAGCGGCTATTTTTTTATAATTTCAAGCGATACATGTCCAGGTAATAAACTGTGTCAAACTTCAACAAAATACGTACAGCCTTTTTCGCGTTATTGAGGATCAAACATCCAAACTTTCGCATTTATAATATTAGTAGGATTAAAAACCTTTCTAGTGGCTAGACACTGTATCGCCTTTATGGCGATGACATCGATGTAAACAATACTCTTACAGACAAAATATCATTGTAAGATGTCAGCACATGTTTAATCTTTTGTATTTCAGTAAGGTATGCCAGTTCCCATTAGCTTATCCTCTCCTCTTATCCCCTATACTTTCCATACAATTGCGTCATCATCGGCGCCAATGCTATGTATATCTTATCGCCCATAAAGGTCCTTTCGTTTCACATTAAAAAATTTAACACTACGTCATCGCTGCTGCAAAATAAGGCCGTAAAAGTAATCTATAGGAAATCTAAAACAGTATTTTAATATTTTATTAAAGGTATGTGGAGTCCTTCGCTCAAGGCTTGAGCCTCAAGCGAATAATAAGCTATATACAGTTGCCCCATGCCACTAATATCTAATAAAGCACTGGATGGGTTATCCCATACAAATTACAGATACTTTCGTCTACCATTTTGAAGCGCCGCCGTACGAAAGTACGAGATCTAATTTTGAGGTTTGCGTATTTTTAATCCATAGATAAGTATAATAGTGTCTCTTTTATTCACGTTTTATTATATTTGTTGATGTTGTTAAAATGGCGATTTTCAAATAGACATACAAATAATTTGACAGCATCCTATCCAGTGCTTTATTATAGATCAGTGTTCGAAGTATACAGTTGCCCCATGCTATGGCTCGCCTCAGCTCAGCTTAGCATAGCACATGAGCTTGAGCAGAGCAGTGAGCACAGACAGTCTCCGTCGCGCGGCGTTAGCGGACGCACGATACGATACTGTAGTTCGAAGTGTATAACATCGTATACTATAAGCCGGTGTAAACATAAACAACTCATGCGTTACGTGACCAATAGTTTGTGATGTTGGCGTACTGACTAAAGTGACTACCGCTTTTAATAAAGGACTATTAATGTAATGATGCACGTGAGTACCTATTTCCTATTACTCATTACAAATGCATAGGCAATTGATAGGCAAATCAATTATTATTTCTACTCGTAAGAAGGTCGGCCGTATTATTGCCGTATTAATTTGATGAATGAAAGGAAACGTTGATTGATTGAAATTTTTTTTTTGTCGTCTAAAAGGTACGAAGAGTAATAAGTAGTATTTTTTTTATTCTTTGAAAGCAAGGACGAAATTTTGTCTTTGTAGTGGGTAGGTTTGGTTAAATTAATTAATTGGAATTTATTAGGTACCTATTTAATAAAAGAAAGAGTAAATTTTTTTTACATTTTTAATTTAGACGTTTAGTTGTAAAAGCTTTCGTGAATGATGTAATTCGACTAAAATCAATATCGATATCGACTAGACATTTCAAATATCTTCATTTACATACATTTTAGGTAATATAAAGTAATTTTTTTTTAGAAGTTAGCAATAAAAATAATAGTTTGGCAAACATTTGTTCGTCTTTTTGGTCAAACATTTTATGAGCTTTTAAAGGCTCCATAAACATTTTTTTAGAAATGTAGGCAAAGGTCTATACAAAAAATGGGATTAAAAAATGCAACAGTCGCTTTTGGAGTTGCCAACTTTTTTTTTCTCAGTAAATATTTTAATACTTTTCTAATAATATCATAATTAGTTCGAATATTTAAATCTGTGTGTCCCAAAGATTTAAATGTTTGGTGTGTCCTCTCAGTTTTTCAAAACATTGCAACGGATTTTGATCCGGTTTTCACCATCATCTGAATATTTTCTTCACGAAAGTTTATATTTATTTAGGTAGTAAATTATTATTAGCAAACTTAACAGCACGCTACATATTGACTTATACTACATTACTTATATATATATATACATACCTACTAACTTACATTAATTTAAAGACTAATTACAATCATGCTTAAATTAAGCTTATGTCATTAAATAAGTAGTTCCTAATCACTTTAAGTGCCTCTTTCACCAACTACAAGTAAAGTGTTGATTAGTTACTTTTAGAAATCATTTTCTGTTTTATTGAATTATGCACTCGGTTTACTGCATCATTCGATAGGCGATTTTTTTTAATTATTTTCTATTTAATATTTGGGACGTTTACCGTACAAACAAAGGTAAATTATTCCCGGTGACAGGTGACTTTAAGTGACGGTTTAGCCTACTTGACGTTGGTGAAAGAGGCGCTTAATGAAATAAATCCAAACAAGAAATATTTATTGGTATTTTGATATAATATTGTCACAAATTAATTTCGAATGCCCTATTGATACAATTCAACCTTCAAACCAACCTTCAACTAAGTTTGAAAAGTACTATTTTTGTGTTACTTACGGACAACAACACAAATAATAGTCCAAAAAACACTATGGAATCTACTTAATTTTTTTAAATTGTTATTAAATATTTCTCAAATAATAATAAAAGTCACACGAGTAGCTCGTATGTTATAGTAGTTTTAAGGCGACCACAGTCAAGTCGGTCAAGTTACGTTACGGAGTCTGTACTGCGTTTTGCGTTTATACCACATAACATAACTGAAAGGATGTTAGTGTTACATATCCATTTATCGCCTTAATCGCCATGTTATATAGATATCATTAGACCTGTGACATAGCCGCGTCGTAATACAAGACAATGCGTCATTAAATGTTACGGTACCAAATGACAGAAGGAAAAAAACCTCACGGTAGATTGATTGTAATAAAATCAGTAACTACGCAGTTCCTTCAGCGATTCGTTTATTGTACTAATAACTTAACTAATGTGAGTATACATAAAACGAACTTGAATATTGAGTGAGTTAAGGAAAAAAAAAATATTTTTTTAAACGTACCACGGAAAATAAAATTCTTATTTATTAACCTTAGATGGTTGTAGGCACAGTTGTAGGTGTATAGGTAGGTGCATGTCTATAAATTTATGATTTATATTTATTTTTGAAAAAAAAAAATAAACTTTAAATTTTAATCTTTTTGTAATGTTTTTAAGTCGTTATCAAAGAAGAAAAGCAAAAAAAGGAAATGAGAAATATTATATTTATATTATATTCTGATTTATGCTGGATTTATGGACATGTATTTTACATGTATTTTGTCAGGGTAATGACAGGTTAGGTTATTTTGTAAGGTTTTGCCAAATGACGTTAACTATAGAGGTATTCCTTGAATCATTTAATTTAGTTTGAACTCCAAATAATTGAACTCCAAATAAAAAAAAAACTCGACATATAATTGTATTCTAACTTTACTGGTCATTACGTGAGGTAGTAAAAAGCGCTACTACATCCATTGGAAACTCATTAATCGCACATTGAAACAATTTCCTTAATTGTTTATTATCTAGCTTGTGTATTTTGTTGTTTGTTACCCAAAAACGATTACCGGACCAATTTTTTTATTTTATTTTATAATAACTAGTTACACCTTTCTAACTTTAAATGTGTATAACTTATATAAAATTTTTGTTACTTTACCTTCCTTCCGGCCTAAGTACCTACAATCGCAGGTATGTTTAAGTAAAAAACTAGTCTGTCAACTACAATAATGTCGGTTCATACACAGGTAACATTTTAAGTTATAGTGAAGTATCTACTTAAAAAAAATGGTATTAAATAATTTATTTGCTGTGAGAGTCGGATTAAAACAAAAAAATACTACAGTGTTAATTAAGAAATCTATAACTTAGTATATCCTTCACACACACACACACACACACACACTGAATTTAAATAAAAACTTTTAGTCTACTTAGCCTACGTTACAAATCGTATACGCACAAATACGATACGATTACAATACAAATAACGATAAAATAATAAATAATAAAAAATTTGTAACGTATACGTTACAAGATTTGTAACGTATACGTTACGTATACGTTACAAATCGCTTTTTCTTCCTGAAAATGTAGGAATAAAGGTCTACAGTTCTACACCACTGTCTACTGTCCGGCTCGCTATAACTACTACGAGCTTCTTTGCACTATAATTTTTTCACTTTTAGAATGCCTACTCTAGGGAAATGAGATAGAAATATTATAACAATAATTAGGTATAGAATACTTATATATTACAATAATTATAGAATACTTAATATATTTTGAAATTACTAATTAATTTTAGTAATTAAAAGGTTAAATTAAATTAAATAATTTAGCCTTTCGATATACGAATGAGGGCCTCTTTCACAAACTTCAAGTAAAGTGTTGATTAGTTACTTTTAAAAATCATTTTCTGTTGTACTGAATTATGCACTCGGTTTACTGCATCATTCGATAGCCGATTTTTTTTATTATTTTCTATTTAATGTTTGGGACGTTTACCGTACAAACAAGGGTATATCAGCTCCATTATCCCCGGTTACCGGTGACAGTTTGGCCTACTTGACGTTTGTGAAACAGGCGCTGAGACAGATGCCTATTAGTGTGCGAGCCAAAGGCAAACAAATATGCGTCCATTTTATTATTTTATTATCGGCACGAGGAACTTGGAAAACCCTTAATAAAAATTAATGGAGATTACTTCCAGTATACTCGTAGTGAAGGATTCGCCTAGATTGCAACGACTCTTATTTGAAGATGAAATACCCGCCCAACTCTATAAGAATCAGACGTAAACAAGGGTCTTATGAATAATTCATTTGTGCCTTTCTCATTTTACTGGCCCCTAATTTCAAATCGAAAGCGTATCTAATTGTAGCCTAGTTAAAAACATAAGGAAACTTAGCTATAAAATATGGTGATTATTGAACCGCGAGCTATTTGAGAGAGATCCTTGAAATCACTTTAATGATAGATGATAGAGATTGTTTTTATAGATGTTCCTTATAATACTAAACATATATATTCATACATAGTTAGTATTAATAAGTTATTGTATTATAACTATGTTATAATAATAACATAGTTATAATACAATTATAAATTATAATAGTTATAAATTATAATTATAGCCATAACTATGTTTACTAAAAGATACACTATAAAAATTTTAAATTAATATGAAAAGAGGGATAAATGGGGAAGGATTGTTGTATATATAAAAAAATTGCAGCGTGGGCGAAACCGAGAGCGAGTCGCTAGTTTATATAAACATTAAATTTAACAAACTTAAACTTTATATATTCCTATAAATAAAAATAGCTGACAGTTAAAAAATGAGTTCGCGCTGACAGTAACTGCATCGTACGCTCAAAATGCGAGTTTAAATTTATTTAATTGCTTCTTTAAAAGTGATGAGACGGTAACGCGAAGTCGTTACAAAGATTCCCTTAGTTTGCATGTCATTACCAGACGAGTAAAACGATTCGCCGCACGTGCTCCCAGGAGCTCCGAATAAAAACGCGAATTAAATACGATGTGGCATGTGCTAATGTAGAGGCCAGAAACCAGTGGATCGCCTAAAAGGGGCAGTACATCTGTCAGAAGCGTTGACCGGTTCTTGGCTTGGGCTTCGCATCGCGTTGCTGACATACGTTTTAAATTTATGTGTTCCTGGTATATTATTTTGATGAGCTAAATGTGTGAGTTTAACTAATCAAATTAAAAGTTTAACAAATTAAGCTTAAGCTTAAATTAGTAAGTGCCTGAACAGTTTAAGAAATGTCTGGAGAGATAGTAACAGAATTTTGCTGAAATATTAGGGCCAGTAAAATCATGGCAGAAATCAAAACTGATGTGAAAAGTTGTAATAGGAACTTTATGATATAAAAAGCGAGCTTGTAGTTATTGTAAAAGATGCAACATAGAAAAGTGCTATAAAATCCGTAATAGCCTGAAACTGTCACATGTTTTGTACTTCACTAAAAGTTACTTTACTTTTACTTACTCTAAATACACAGAAATTTTATAAAATTTAATTTGAATAATTTTCGAGTATAACTAATAATACATCTGTAAGTGTAGGTATTGTATGTATGTGTATTCCTCCATAACTCACGAATTAACTGATTTTCATGAAACTTGGTGCATAAACATTTAGACGTACGGGACACAGGATAGGCTACTTTTTTTCTTTTTCAACGCGGACGAAGTCGCAGGTACCAGCTAGCTATAACATAAGATCGATAAATATAATAAATCTTTTATATATTTATTTAAACATCCTCATAGTATGCCACAAGTTGTTAACGTGCCTATAAAAATAAGAACAAGGAACATATGCATGAGCCCCGTATACAAACGCACGTTGCATCATTCATAAGAAGACATTACAAAATTACCCACCATTGTTTTGTATTCGCGGAACAAGTACGGTTAGTGTGGGACTTGCACACAGTTCGATCGGCAACTAATAGCTCTCACATTATTAAACATCTCTATTGATTTTCACATATAGCGTTTACAGTCTTACTACGGAAGTACCTACATTATTATGCAAACATACTCGTACATATTTAGATATGTAATTTCTTTTTCTCTCTAACAATGATAAAACTATGAATATTATTTAACAATTTCCAGCTTAACATATTATCACAGATAATATCAGCTTGGACGGTGGATCCAGGCTGTAGACGTACTGCGGCTGTAATTATGATGATGATCCTGATGATTATCACAGAAAGCGATTTCAAGTATGGATTGGTGACTTAGAATATATTTTTATTCTATTCAAATTCAAATATTTAAATTTAAAATGTTTAAATATTAAAGTTGAATTTTTTGACACTGGAAAAACAGGAATTTCCCAAAAAAGTGACATTTCTTTCTATGCCGGTCGTGTTGATCTACAATCTTTTCATTCACTCCATTATAATTGAATTAGACAAAAGGCAAGGGGATTTAAAAGTAATAAACATTTTATCATGTCGTAAAAGTTTACACGAGAATGAAAGAACCATTACATTTCTAGGAATGGGTCTAATTTTGTTTTAACAACACAGAAGAATCTAATAACTATAGAATAAGGTAAACCTTTAGAAATAACAGCTTCAGAAGTCGCGAAATGGACGTGACTTTATAAAAAGCCGGTAGTTAATCAGCGGGTAGTTCGACTAGGACTACGTGACAACGTCTGTCGTCACCTGAGTCCTTCTCAGTAAATTGGGTGAAATAAAGTAATACGGAAGAAAAAGATATTTCAGCAAATTTATGCCTGTACAATTGTACATGGAAAAAGTCAATTTCTAAATGATTAAGTTTTATGGATTTCTGAATGATCAAAAATTGGATAATTTGAGTTATCACCTGATTAACTGAAATGCTTTAAAATAATAAAGACCTTGTCATATACGCAACACCAGGGACCACGGGTAACCACCGGCCTCAACCCACATTTACTTTCTTATTTTTTTAAGTATTTGGCAATATAAAACAAATATGATTAAATAAGTAAATTCGTGAAATAAAGAAGTACAACTAAACTGAGGAATGTCAATGTTACTCCAAACATTTCATTGCAAAGCATCCAACAAATACAAAAGTCATTATGTTGCCGACGGACACTGACTAATTTGAGGGTATCCATGGAGTCGACGCGTTGCTTTTGAATTGAATTCCGGGAACCATGGCATTGTACACTCCAATGGCCTTACTTACAGGGTATCCCTTCGGGTACAAATGCACAGTAATAAAACTAACTCCTGAGTTGTTGCTACAGAAAAAAAAACTAATATTGTTTTGAATTCCGTACAGAGCAATGCACGATCCAAAATGTTATTTTGCCTGTGATAAACGTATTGTTTCATTTTAACAATTCAACATTGACAGTAGCCAATTTAAATAACAAGAATGTTCAATGAAGATCTCGCATCTATAGTTATTGTTTCGAAAGCATTAGGTGACTTGACCAGTTTATTTATCTTACGTGTAACGCCTTCAGACATCTCCATTTATCAACATGCCAACTAATCTCAATAAAATTTTAGCTTTACACTTTACGTAATAATAAAAGTAGGACAACATCGATGGTATATTAATGTGAACATGGCACGTACAGAGCCGACTTCCAAACTCGGTTGATGTACTCATTTTTGTACAAGTTTTACAAGTGTTGTGAGGAACAATAGAAATTGTATGTCTAATCGAATCGTAAGCCTAGTCATAATCGATGCGTGATTTGTTGCACTTAGTAATGCAAATTGGGAAATGTTGCGAAAGAAGAAAGCTGGCACCGTTTACGTTACCGATAGTGTACTGGTTTTTAAAGAGTATTACATTACAACTCATCAACTTTAATTTATGGCACATTGTAACGTTGTAACAAAAACGTGAAAACGCTTGATTGAAAATAAGAAAGAATAAAACGAACAATCGATTAAACTAAATAATTTACAAAGCACACTAACAACTATCAATAAAATATCGAATAGATGTAATAATATTACATCTTATATTATAAAAGAGGTTTTAAATAAAAAAGATAAAACTCATATCGTGGGGCAGGTAAACTCTGCTACCTGTTTAGGACTATCCAATCCCCATAATGCATCATAAGTACGACGTTAATCCGATCAAATATTTAACGGTATTCGGTATTATAGTATTAAAAACCTCACAACGCTCTTGTCTGATTTCTGGTGATCATTTATAATTTAATGCCTATCTAATACGATTATTGCGCAAGAGATGTTGCATTAGCTAAAAGAAATAAAATGCTTGAATTCAAAATAGTCCTAAAGTATCGATATTTTATAATCGAGTGTGTTTAAAATTTTGTAACGACGAATGTGTCAGTACGTCAACAACGATTGCTTTTTCTGTCGTTCTCTGTTGCGAGTGATTGATGAATGAAGAGGTACATTATAGCGCCGACGTTTTTAATGTCGCTCGAAGTCAATCCAATCAGGCAATGGCCGGTATTGCATAACAAGGTGATGTATGGTCCGTAGTAGAAGTGGTACAAGTGACCCACGAGGGCAGCGCTGTCCTGAAATCACCTCAATTATCTGGCCTATAGACGGATCGCTATGAGATAGGTTACTAACTGTTGCCATATTACGAGCCCGCCCAAGGCGTTAAGCTTTCTCCTGTGGACTTATTTTATAAAACGTCTCTAACGCGTGATTGACGCCATACCCATTGTTAACTTGGAATTATTACGTAACCAAATTTGGTGTGCCGTCACTCAAATGAATATTTTCAAAGAGTTTGTTTTGTTAATGTGTAATGATGCGTATTCTTTGAGCTTCGCCATTTAATTGTTTAGCAATAGAGTCGTTCACTTGACCGATGATATCTTTGAACATTTCGATAAGTCCTGTCTTCGCCATCTTTTTTGGAGATTGACCGTGTTAAAAGATTACAGAAAGTTTTTCTAAAAGATCTGTTAAGAGATTACTAAAATATATATTTTCTGGTGCAATATTTTTAAAGGTTTTAGAACAATACGTT
Organism: Synanthedon formicaeformis; assembly: GCA_945859745.1. NCBI lineage: Eukaryota > Metazoa > Arthropoda > Insecta > Lepidoptera > Sesiidae > Synanthedon > Synanthedon formicaeformis. The sequence goes on along the minus strand of OX243969.1, from coordinate 7,479,655 downwards.
TCGGTCCTTTTTGTGTGAAAATAACATTTGTCCTTTTTCACAGATGTTTTACTCTTTTCTGCTGTTCATACAAAAACAAATTTATATCCTTTTTTTATTTTCTCCTTAGAATTTATTCTGTAAGTCATACCTTTATTAAGCCTTTTAAGATACAAAACACTTGTTTATGACTGATTTTTGTTCTCATCGAGGTAGTAAAAACTACCCTTCATATAGTTTCATAAAAGAAGAAATATTTCGGTTACTCAAATTAATTTGAGTTGGGAACTGTATTGTAAAGGAACTGTATTGTATTTAAATGTAAATTTTGATTAAGAACGCCCGATCTGTTGACCGCAATCTCAAACGATATTAATGTATGAAATTCGTCCCAGAATGCAAAATTCTCAGTAAATTTTTACTTATTCGAACCGAATTCAATTCGTATTTACTTATTACTTACTTTCTTTTGAATGCAAAACATTAAATTGATTCGGTTTGAAATCGTGCTATTAGTTAAATATTATTTTAAATAAAATGGAGAAAAACAGTCGTATGTCGGTGGTAATTTATTAATTTGTAATAATATTAAATTTTAACCTTTCAACTATTCTGTACATACGAAGTGGAACTGTCAATTAACATTTGTTTGTATTACAAAACCGAAGTGTGCGAACTTGCTCTCTAGCTTGTCGATAATTTGAAAAATTAACAATAATTAGTACAATGCTGTTTCTCGTTGTTTATATTACATGAAAGCGAAACACTGTTTTCAACGTTCAGTACAATGTATCCAGTTGAAATGAATAATAGAAAAATATGTTAAAACCTTAAAAGACCATAATGTGAGACTAATGGCATTAACTAATGATTCCCAAATATTTGTTATTGATATGAGATTTTCTTTCGTGATTAAGATTCTTGATTTAAAAGCTAAGACGATGTCAAAAAACTGACAAAAAATACTTAGGTTTTCGCAGATTCAACAACAGTTCTAGAGGCCTAACTTTGATTAAATTCAATGTTTACTAGTTTCACTGCGTTCGCAAGTCATAAATGAAATGGGCAACCCTTTTATCTAAGCTGCAATAACCAACCACTCCCATGCAAAAGTCCCAAAAACACATAATTATGATAATTCGGTGCACGAGTAAAAGATCTCTCGGTATCTTTTCCATTACCTCTTACTTGACTCTACATTGACTTCTTGGTATCTTCTTCTCCTCCCATACATGCAAAGAAGGTCATTAACACCGCGTCCTCAAACAATCACTCGTTATATTAAAAAAAGAATAGTAAGTATATAAAGAAATAACCAATGATGGTGTAACTGACACATAAGTACTTCCTGTATCCGACGGTATTTGTCCAAAAGTGAAATGCATTTATCATGAATCGGCATCACGGCTTGTTTTCACTGATGATGATTCGACAGTTCGTTCAATATCACATTACAACAATGGCTCAAGATGTGTGTCGCGGACGACCCGCTGTGTGCCGCTGTGGCCCGCGACCTTTCCGCGAGATGTCAAAAAGATAACTTCAACATAAATTGTTCTGTATACCAATGAGTTGCACTTAGCTGTAAATGGCACAACCTACATATTTTAACCAAATCCAAACAATATTGTAGGTTGAGATACACATTCAAGATTCGAAACTTACCTAAACCTAAGAATTCAAATTCATGAAGTTTTTGAGTTATTAAATCCCATTTGTATTGAGGCCATTAATATCAATTTTTTTATCATTTTTCGATTGAAATATACTAATAATGACACAAAGCCTTAATGTTTAGACCTCTTGGACGTGATTAGTTAAGTATTATAATTTATTCATCTCAAACAATAGTTTTTTTTTTTTACTTAATATTTATCCCTCCTTTTTTGTAATAGTTTCTTAATCAGTTTGATGGACAGGCAAATGATAGATGGGCTTATCGTAACCTTGACGAAGGAAAATCCTGGGTTTCGCATAATTATGAATTTGCTAGATTCACGATGACGAACCGGAACTCCAACATGATTTTGTCTTCCTCGGTCTGAGAACAATAGATTTGGAGTCGAACGGAACACGAGTAAGTCCTCAATCTCATTATCGTGAAATGAGGAAGAATATTATGGAGCAGACCAAACCTTGTTAACGTAAACTTTCCAAAAGCTTCATGGAAAATGTTTTTTCGGTTAATTTATTTTAACGATCAACTTCACTGTAAAATTGAAGGAATCTTGTCCTTACAACATTACTTTACCTTTAAGTTCACGAACTTTTGTGTTACATATGGAATTGAGAGCAAATTTGAGCACAACCTCATTCAGATCTCGCTTTTTTTCCGAGAGTCTGATGAATCACGCCCTGATTGCATTCCACGAACTTGTAACTTGCATACCTCAACATTACGTACCGTTAATATAGCATTTCAAGCACTAAATTTATTTTAAAGCCAATGGCGAGGTATAATTTTAAATTGATTATGGCGCCAAAAAGGTTTACTCGAAGCGAAATACTCTTTGATAATTATGTCTGCGCTTTTACGACACTGTTCAAAATATTACGTGTCAATTAAGGTTGACTCCTCATTTAAGTTCGTAAAAGTTCACTAATACTTCCTAAATGATACCTAAATGATGTAAGAGGTTTATGATGATGAAGAGGTTGTACCTAATGAGGTTGCATAATATCTCTTGTGTCAATAGTTATGTCAAATAACTATGCGTACACCGCCGGTCGCTAGACTTTTCACTTTTTGCGCAATTCCATGGACTGTAAACCAGTACTTTAACGAGTACTTGCAATTTGACCCCAAGTTTTCTGGTATTTGGAGAAGCCAATTCTTTGCAATTTGTTCATTCAGCAAAATTATTAGGAAACCAAGTAATTCTAAATTCTAAGTTTTACTCTGTTTAACATCTGTTTGTACCCTACGTCTTCATTAGGAAACGTTAATTCCAGATTTCTAACAAATTTATTGTTAACAACATAATGAACTTTGTACAAATTTAATTCATTTCTAATATGAAATCGAGCTAGATCCTTATTTTTGAAATATCAAATTCTTTTCTCCTTTTTGCTACGATTTGAATATTCTACAAGTTTTCTATGTAACTTAAAACTAACACCATATTATTTATAGCGCGGTTTATGGGTATTTGTAGTTGAAGGCAATGACGAAGGCAAGTAAATTAAGAAGGTAAATTACAAATAAGAATTATTATAAAATAAGGTTGCTGTACGCCTCTGTTTGTTTCTCCGGTAACTTCTTAACCACCTAATGGATTTTGTCATAGTTTTCACTCATGAAAAGAGCGATAAACGGGAAAACATTGTGTTGGAAAATAATTTGGGGAAAAAAATTGTATCCTTGCGAAGCCACAGGTGAATCACGTCTAGTATAAGTGTTTACCTAAACTTTTAAATTTACCGTTTTAAATAGTATCACACGTATTAGCTCAGATTACTGAATAGTTACTCGTATTAGTGCTAATGTAATTCCACATTAATGAATGTCGCCTGTCTATCTTATTTATTGTAAAATAAAGTTTTAGGTGCGGTCACTTTTTGAAAGATAGTACCTGTAAAAGCACAGTCGTATTGCGGCCATTGCACGCTTTTTCTTATCTAAATTTCGGGTCAGCTAACTCCTTATCTAAGAACTTACACTATGCACGCATACTCTAAAATAAACATTTGAGTTAGAAAGTGCAGTTCCGTGTAACACGTCCACAGATAACGTTTACGTGTCTAATCGTAATGACCCGAAATCGCCTGGGCTTACTTTGAAATAAGCTAAAGTACACAAGTGGTGATTGAAACGCAAACAGTTCTTGGATAAGTTAAGTAACGTAACTTTGGTATTGTATTTTACAATACCCTTTAGCATTTAAATAAATATTATTTTAATAAAACATAAGAATTCCACAATGGCATTAACTTATAAACATTATAGGTGTTATACTTATAAAACCGTCTTCTTATGAAATATATTCTATAAAATCATACTATAAAATTTAACGATTTTATAAAATTTATATAGATTTTATAATTTATATTATAAAATCGTTTGTCTCAGATATATACGAATGCATTCTTTCAAGACTCAGTCTGAAATATTTTTATGAAAGAAATAATAATTAAATCAATGAATCTTTCTTTGCTTGTATTTTTGTTTCACCCATATAAAAATATAGTTTAGTTAGAATATTGTTTAGTTAAATTGACATTGACAGATTTAGTTAAAAAGGATAATATATATTATTATTATTTTTCTTTTAAAATCATGAACTTTTAAAACAGCAGAAAAAATATCAATCACAAATTATATCATTTCTCAAGAGTAGCTGTACAATATGTTCATACTTCTAAGTGTACGCATTAAAAATGTTGACTTGGACTTCATTAAAAGGAGTAAAACGTATTTTTATGAATGACAATCCCACGTAACCGTTGTATTAATATAACGACAGGATATACTCGATGATAAGCGAGACACACCCTGTGTTTAATAGTCTGGTAGCGAGTACTCTTTATGAAGTAAATGTTTATATACGGTTTATACGAGTAAGTATAAGTAAGTCGAGCGCATAATTTTACGATTGAATGGACACAACTCAATTCAAATTAAAGCGATCTCGGACTAAACTTTGTTTTACATTTTATTTTAATTTTTTTTTCTATTTTACTTCGCGTGCTATATTTTTAACTAATGGATAAGTTTAAAAGATTGTACATTTACTGTAATTTTGTTTTAACCGCGACCTCATCACCTCAATGGCCCAGTTAACACTTCCGAAACAGTACTTAATGACTCCTTGTCTGATAAAAACTACATTGGATTAATAATCTGTTGATTGTATGTTTATTATTTTATTTTAAACAACAATAACAACAACAAATTTTTTCCTATTTGTTTTTTTTTATTGGTTTTCAGAAGCAGAGAAAATTTTCATTTTTTTCAATAATGTCAGACTTGATATGTAATTTATTATCTGGTAAATTGAGTGGCGAGGAGTCTCACGATCCTTTGTCCTGTTGTAATAAGGTAGCATTGTCATGGACACGGTCGAACAATCGTCGTGAGGCACTCGGGAAGTAACCACCGGGACGCCTGCGCAAGCGCAGCCCCGCGTTGTAACGGCGGACACAATCAGAATTTAGATTACAATCTTTACGTTTAAATCATTTCAATAAATGTTAACACGTGACTGAGATAAATTATTCATATTTGTGTACACTGTCAACGGCTCTGTCGTGTAGGCATTTTATTTACCAATTATTACTTACATCTTTTAAAGGCGAACCCAATTATTGCCAAGCTTGCCATATACCGTTTACAATGTTGCTTAGAGAGCTATAAGTCTGGTTATTTCATATGTTTTTTATTGTTTTATCGTGTCAATTAGTAGGCTGCTTCTTGTCGCAGATACTAGCATTATTTTTTTAAAAGAAAAGTAATTGGAATAATATGCTTAGCGTCGTCTATTGCTGCATCAATAAAAAGCCTAATATTCTTCTTGCTAATATTATAAATGCGATAGTTTGAAAGGATGGATGGATGTTTGTTACTCTTTCACGTACTTAAAAACTATTGAATGGATTTAAATGGAATTTGTCCCACAGATATTTTTTACTCTTGAATAAATGTCTAAAAATATAAAAAGTTGGGCGCCACCGTAGTATTTTAATATATGAGAAAAGTAGGCGGTAACATTGTCCATTAAACCACTATTAAAGAACTATCGGAGCCTCAAGTCAAAGTGAGATAATATACTTCACCGCCTTTGCTACCTGTCTGTGTTATTCTTAAAGGTTTTGACTGATACATTAAACTCACGAGAAATCTAAAAGTTTTAAGTTCTATGGTATAAGCGAGCTAACAATGATGCAGTTCATCGGTCGGATGTTTGATAGATTTTATTTTATTAAACTTGATCTGCGTGTTGTTGACAGATCGAGCGGTTGGCGCAATACGAGCGATTGGTAGGAGCTGGATGTGCAAGGCGACGCGCGTCAAGGCTTTCGGACCTTGAACGAGTACAGGACCTCTTCCCACAGGACTATCTGGCGCTCCACGATGCTGACGCGTCTGCTGCCCTCGCCTCACACAATGCACAAGTAAGCATTTTTTTTTTTTTTTCAATTTTCCAAGTTCAGAGCGGAACGCTTCGAATGTAACACAATTACAGTTATTAAATACTAGCGACCCGCTCCCGGCTTCGGAGCATTTTTTTACGTAAGAACCTTCCCTGATTATCCCTCTATCCATGAGTGAAGACAGAATTAAAATCGGTCCAGCCGTTCTCGAGTTTTGCGCTTAGCAACACATTTAGGGATTCATTTTTATTTATATAAGGTTGTCTCAAATAATTCAATATAATCAAAAATTTGCTTTATTCCCTACATCAAAATATTTAAATAATTGAACAAACTTAAGAACAATTCAATGAACTCAATAAATGCAAAGTAAAATCTGCTATAACTTCTACAGCAACAATATATTTGTCAACGATTTTTCAGATAGCATTTTTTTTAATCGTTTTGACAAGCACCTACACGAATATAAGTTCGACAAATGTTTTGACGCGTAACGAGGCAAATTGACATGATGCAAATTATGATTAATTAATTCAATAATTATTTTATTCTTTAATACCATCGGGTACCTACACATACTTTTAACTGTCGTATAAAATCTACTGTGAAGTTATAATGTAATTAAATCAAATATTAGTCATTTTAGATGTTTAAATTATCAACTGCATAGACATTTTTTATGTTAAGGTCGACAGACAGGCTGACAGTCCACTAGATAGTAAGTGGTTATCGTCGCTGGTTCGATTCACAGTCGTTGGGAATCGAACCAGCAAATCCTGAGACGGTGCGTTAAAGTAAGCACCATATAACCACACATCCAAGGTGCTGAGTAATAAGGAATACAGGAATCCAAAATATAGGCGTGATCGTTAACTAGCTAATTTCATAAACAAATTTTCTCATTGCAGAAATCAAAGAGTCTTCGTAAGCGGCCAAGCTTGGACATTGTTGGAACGGTTAGCGCCAACAGTAGCAACCTCACACCTCGAACCTTCATCATGGAGGCTCCTGTCCAACTATGCCCAATGGGGACTACTTCTCCGCCGCTGGACCGTCACTTGTTTCTCTTCAGCGACCTGCTTCTTGTTGGCAAATCGCGTGGGACCAATTGTTTCAAGCTGAAAGAAAGCGTTCGTTTAGCTGAAGTATGGCTGTCTTTACCTGACGGCGACGACACTGGATTCCTGTTTGGATGGCCAACGTTTACTGGAGTTGCCAACTACCTTGCCACTTACCCGACCCAAGCAGCCAGGGACACTTGGTACAGGTAGGAGAATTTTAATTTATTTTCTAATAAGCTGAACCAAGTGCTGAGGAGAGTCATCTGTGTTTGAGACCTCTAGGCTAACTAAGTTTCTCCCGAACATGTTTTCTTATTATGTCATTTTCTGATAGAGCAAGTGCTCTTTATTTTTAACTAACATAAGATTCCTACATTTCTAATATCGCTTATAACTTTTACTATAAGTTGTTGATCTTATATTAATGGAGTGATTTCTTTTCAGGAAAATTCAAAACGCACTAAACGCTCAACTGGCCACAGAACCCAAGTCAACCAATATTCAGATATTTTATAAGGACATAGCGAGTTCAATAGAGTTTGTAAGTATTAAAATTAAAAATCACAGTTTCACTTGTTTACTCTATACTCGTAATTTACAGTATATACTCCAATATAGTACCATTTTATACTATTATTATAAATATTAATATAATAATAGATATTAATATAATACTATAAAATAGATAAATACTATTTATTAAATAGTATAAAAAAATATTTTATATGTATCCTACTATTTTATCCATTTGATCTACTCCATACCAACACTTCATGGTGGTTGCTATCGCATATAAGCACATGAAAGTCCAGGTCATTTCAGGATCGACATCGCACTTGAATCCCCCCTCCATCCTGAAGCCAAGTTTCAAGTGGATCGTCAGCTCATCTGTCGTAATAAATATAAATATAACTTCGTTTCTTTTCAGTGCAAAACCGTGTCAGTGGGGCCAGAGATGAGCGCCAAATGCGTGATTCGTCAGGCCTTGCACATTCTTCAGAATGGGAGCACTGAGGCGGATGGCGACGCCGAATGCGAAGGCGAAAACGAGACCGAAGGGCGATGGGGCGCCGCAACAGACTTCGCGCTTTGCGTCAGACCTTCAAGGGATACACCGCCTATGCCCTTGAATGGAATCGAAAGACCACACGCGATACAAGTGAGTAAATTCTAAAATACCTGGCTGCGTCCGCAGTATCCAAATTTTTATTTAAGTTATCCCTATCTCCTAAATGGCGATTTAGAGCAAAATTCAAAAGATGGATTTCAATCGAGCTCCTTTAACTTCCTCCAATAAAACTTCAAAAATAATCTAGAATCACCCACATTCCCATTGAGTTAAAAGGATCATTTATAAAACATGTGTCACAGCCATTTAAAATTATCCTTTTTTTTCATAACACACTCGTGTTGTTTCAGATGTCTCGTATAAGACAAACATTGTCGAATGAGGAGGGATTCGATTTGGAGCATGTTAATGCTAAGAATAATCCTTGCGGACTGATTTTTGAACTGAGGAAGAAAAATCAAGCTTTGAAAAAGTAAGTAGTTACGACGATTTTATTGCTATTCGGCACTATATACTCGTATAGTGTTTCCGATATGTAATCTTCATACGAATTATGGTGATACTTAATGTACTTATTGGGATGTTGTTGCGTCGCCTCATGAACTTAAACTGACTGGACTTCACAAGCTTCCAAGATTGATAGTCTTCTGATACACTCGTGGTTCCTTGAGATGTTTTTCTTACAGATCTGCTAGGACATCAGATATTAAAGACAATTATCAATATCAATACTAATAATAAATCTGTAAGGGTTGGTCATGGAGTAAGTTACTTTGTTTTCAGAGATATCGTGTTTATAGGCTACTAATACATGATACTGAAACTAAATTGACGATTTTTAGAATTTTTTTTTTCTGTATGTATGTGTATGTATGTTCCTCCATAACTCTTAAACGAATTAACTGATTTTCATGAAACTTGGTATATAAACATTTAGACGTACAGGACACAGGATAGGCTACTTTTTCTTTTCCAACACGGACGAAGTCGCGGGCGGCAGCTAATTATATTATAATTTGATCTCTTGAATAGTGTCAATTTTTGTAAGAAAGCTGTATAACATTGGGTATGATGTTTGCAGTGGCAATACGACTCCTGGCCGCGGTCTGCGGCTTCTTCGGCGCGGAGGCCGTTTGTTCGGTGTGGCGTTGACCAGACTTTGCAATGGCACTCCACCTCCTGCGTTGGTGCACGCCCTGCGTCGCCTGCGCACTCTAGCGCCGCTCACTCACGGCGTTTTCCGGCGAAGCGCTAACGCAAAAGCGCTACGACTGCTCAGGGACAAGGTAAGGGTAACCCCACAGCCAATTCACCTGAAGTTGCTTTTTTTAATGATAAGGTCGACAGACAGGCTGACGTCGCCTTCTATCAAGCTTTAAGTACAACCAATACCAGGGGGTACTTCAGATTCTGATAGCATAAAGGATAAGGGGCATGTATAAGTACGGAGAACGATCTTAAGGATCCTTAGGTTATCCTCCTTTACTCGTGCATTGAGTACACACACATGCCTTTATTTAATAGAGGGCTTATGTATATCATTGGTTACTGCAGGCAGATGGCACAGGCAGCTGTTTTGATTTTCGTTTACATTTTCGCATTATCTTAAATAAATAGGTATCAACCTATTTATTACCTTTTATTTACTTAATTATTATTTATTTTATTTTAATACATTTATTCATTAGTTTGTAATCTCTTCAATCTTTTATAGGTTTTCTAAATAATAATAAAACGCAGTGAACGCTGACTGACCTATTATGTAATTAAAAATCTATACTTGCAATACATTATGAGGTTGTTGGCCTTTGTGTCGACGCAACATTCACTGTGAAATGTTTACGCAGCATTTAACTTTACAATGTCAACTCAAAAAATAATATGTTTCATATTTTTACGTGGCCTAATTAATAACTTCCACTTGTATCTTGTGAGTATTAATCTATATAAATAAAAATTAATCACTATAAATGTATGATAAACTCGAGAACGGCTGGACCGATTTTAATTCTGTCTTCACTCATGGACAGGGGGATAAACAGGGAAGGTTTTTACGTAAAAAAAATGCACCCCGGGCGAAGCCGGGAGCGGGTCGCTAGTACTTAAATAAAAAGAAGATAGTGATTTCTTCATCCAGAATTTTTTACGTTGCTGATATCATAATTATATAAGATGCCTATGCTATGAGTATGATGAATCCACATGCACATAACTTTCAAACTTTCTCCCTAGTCGCGTTGTTTTAATACCAGGTTTTCGGCATATCCCGGAATCGACGACTGGAATAGGAATTCTAGCTGTTTATATCAAGAAATGAATTTAGTAAATGATAATTACAATAAGTACAGAACAGATCAATTTTGTGTTGTCTCAGTAGCTTCTAAAGCCGCGTCCTCACTAGGGCCGCACGGCCACATCAGGCCGGCCTTGTACACACTACACGCGTACACACTATACAAGGACGGCCTGATGTGGCCGTGCGGCCCTAGTGAGGACGCGGCTTTAGAAGCTACTGAGACAACACAAAATTGATCTGTTCTGTACTTATTGTAATTATCATTTACTAAATTCATTTCTTATATATTTTTTATCACTACATATTATAAAACAAAAGTCCTCCGCCGCATCTGTCTGTCTATCTGTTCGCGGTAAACTCAAAAACTAGTGCACCGATTTCATGCTGTTTTCACCAATGGATAGAGTGTGTTCTCGAGGAAGCTTTAAGTGTATAATTTACAAAGTTACGCGGGCGAAGTCGCAGGCACCAGCTAGTTACAAATATTTATACATTAATCGTGTGGATTTATGATTGACGCTCACCGCGTTGTGACTAAAAATTTGCATAAAGAAGTTTTGAAAGCGAACTTTAATAAAAATGTGTTTATTTTTACATTGATAAAAGTGATTGGTGCAATATTTGTTTGCGTTCCAAGGTGAAAAGTCGCTGTAATAAAAAACACTCCTTAAAATTGTGTAAATGTAAAAGATCAAATTTATTATGCAACTCATTTGATCACAATGTCACACTTTTGTCAAAACAAAGAATATCATTTGATTGAAGTCATTGACTTTAAAATATAGATATACTAGTGACCCGCTCCCGGCTTCGCCTGGGGTACAATTTATATAGCCTATTGGACCAAATTACACATAGTTACGAAATTTTATCAAACTCGGTTCTGTAGTTTAGGAGTTCATTGCGAACAAATATCTATTATATATAAAAATTACGTGTCACATGTTATCTCTATCTAATTAATCTAATTAGTATTGTATGACTGTGCTTTGTAGATTTATTTTCTAGAAGCATGTTAATGTTATACAAATTATCTATAGTCTATAGTTATACATTATATTCCATTTTACAGCTTGACGCCTTAGGCCCATGGGCAGAAGGTTGCACAGAGCTGGACCGAGCGCCCGTACTTCTGCTGGCCGCCTTAGTGAAGGAATTCTTTCGCGCGTTGCCACAGCCACTTCTCTCCTCGGAGCTCTATCCGGCGTGGCTGCAAGTGCTTAGTGAGTATTTATTTATTTGATATAATTAGTACACAAACAGATTTCAGTTATATGTATACATGAAAACTATTTAAACCACGTGTGTATGGATAAATTTCTAAATTGCAGTCCTAATTGCAGTACATAACACGTTTAACGTGACTTCTAATGATCTGAAAAATTACCCTTAATTAAATTTCTACTATATTCTAATAAATTTTCTACTTAAATACTTAATTTACTTTCTTAATTTTTACTTATTTATTCAGTTAAATTCAGAAATAGCCTCACTTTAATAGCATTTATAATATCACATTTACTGTGATATTATAAATGTATTTGGCTTCAACTTTTCTTGTTGAAAAAAGCTAATAGAAGAATACGCTACAATCAAACAGATTTTTATTAAACTATTAGTCAAAATAACTTTTCTTTTTTTTTCAGATCTACCACAAGCAGAGAAAGTTGCTGTCGTCAGATCCTTATTGCTAAAATTACCGAAATCACATTATACAATGCTGACTTATTTCATTTGTCTGCTGCAAGCTATCGCCAAAAAGTCGAACATCAACCTCATGTGTCCCATGAATTTGGGTGTTTGTGTCGGACCGAGTCTCTTATGGCCGAATACCCTCTGTGACAAAGCTCCCAAAGCAGTGCCAATGATCGTAGAGCTACTTATAGTAAAAGCTGAGACCTTGTTTGGTCCACAAATTGCAGGCCTCCTCGGTAACGGGAGCCCTGAATCTTCGAACGCATTGCTCGATTCGGGTGCAGAAGAAAGTGATAGCCTTCATTCAGTAGGGATATCGCTAGATTCGATGGAATTATCATCGCCACGAAAAGAAAAGTTATCTTTGAGCAGAGATTCAGGGCTCACTTTGTCGGAGGACGATTCGAATAGCAACGGAGGAAATAGTCCAGCGCCACGAAATATTCTACACAGTCTTTCTGCACCTACTTGCAATTTACAACAGGAATCCAAATTAGTGTCGCAGTACACTACGGACAACCACAATGTAAACGGTCTTCCGCAGGTACCTCAGAGGCCAAATATTTACTCTAATAAGGGGGAAATTTATGGTGCAATCAATGAAGAACTGTACACGACGCCTTACATGGGCGAGAGATACGTTCACAACTCCATAAATATAGGAATATCCAATCGTATTGATGAAAGGAACTACGTTTCCAAAACAGCAGTACAACGTCCGACGGCGGATATTTATGGTCAAAGTCCTGCAAAGTATTTAACAGGTCTCGAACCACAAAAACCTCCAAGAAGCAATCTGTCCAAAGCGGCTCGCACATCTAAAGTGTACAGTATGTTCACAGAGACTCAAGAAGTAGACAAAAATGCACACAATAAAAACTTTAGCAGAGCGAAGAGTTCCGACAATTTATTAGAAGCCAAACAAGAATTAATTGAAAACAAACGAGACATAATTTCTAGTCAAGAGAATATTTTGTACAGTAATATTCACGATCTTGCTATGTTTACGGAAAACTATCAGCGTCAGAATCAATACCAATCTCAAGGTGATATTTTAGCCAATACAAACACGACCTACTCCCGTGTCTATACAGGATGGGAGAAGAAGAGCTCAAATTATAACACAAAATCGAGCAATTGCACATCGGAAAATATTTACGGACAGATGAACAAGCCGGAAGAATCTTCACCGAACAAACCGGACGGCAGTGTAACACCGGCAGCCACCATTTTTACAAGAAATGACTGGTCTCGTCAAGCAGCAAGAACGAAGAGCTTAGAGGCAAATGAAGAATTGCAACAGAACAACGCAGATAGAACACGCAATGGAAACTACGAAGTCGTCAACGTAAACTGCTGTCGCAAAAGGCGTTTTGACCCCGCACATATGTGCACCAGCAGTTGCTCGGCTCCACCGGAAGCGAGCAACAGGGGACAAGAGAGGCATGTCACTAGCAACCTACAAAACTCTTATTCGTATGTAGACAAGCTTCAGCACAGCAACTCGGAAGAAAAGAAGTCGAGACTCCGCTACGGGAACAACAAACTTAATCAGTCCAAATCCTTAGCGAACATCGTATTGCAAAGCGACTCGAGCAGCAACGATACGTTATACCAACCGCAGAACTCATACAACAGCCGTTCAACGGAATCACCTGCCAGTGAAAACTCCTTCGAGAACTGCTACACGACGCAATATATCGAGCCCCTATACACGTCCGTTTACAATCGCAGAAGGGACATTTTTCACGAAGCGAAACAGTCCAATTTGTTCGCGTCGGACATATACAAAGCGACTCCCACGGCGGTACAACCGGAGTACGGTACCGAGAAAGAGCAAAAGAGCACCAACAAACCGCCACACATGCCTCCACCTGTGCCACCGAGAAAGATGATCTATCAGAGAATATTGAAGAAGTTCCCACCGGTCCACGCCACCAAGGACGACAAGGCTTCGAGATCTAAATCTGTGCCTCCCGTGTACAGAGACCCACCCAACGGCGTGGACAGAAATGGCCAAAGCGTTTTAGCTCTGGACTGTTCCGAATCCGACACGGAATCAGAGTCGTACGTTTGAAAGCCTCGAGAGCGCGATGTAGCGATTCAACAATTATCGTCTACTCCATATATAAGTTTAAGTACCTCTATTAGTGACTCGCGTTATATTTTATATTAAGATTTTATCAATTTTTAATGTTTGACATTGAATTTTATTGTCGCGATAATCACCTTGAATAGTGCGATGTTAATGTTATCTATGACTGTCGATGTCTTGTGAATCCCGCCTTAAAATTTTATCTTCGTGACCATAACCTGAGTTGTTTTGGTGATTTAATTCCAAAGAGGTAAGAATAGATGCAAACTTTATGGTATTACTTAGATCGATGTTCTAATGAGAAAATTTATTAGTTTTCAATGTTAAGTCAAGTGATTGTTTCGTGTTTAGTGTATGCGTTTTATTAAATTAAAAATATTAATCAAATGTTTAGTTACGGCGTAATAGTAGTACGTGAAACTATGACTTTTGTGTGTCATAACTGTAGGTTTACATTGAAGTAAAGTAAAAGTTGAATCATGTATGCATGTGTATATAATGTATGATAGTGTACCTATATATAATATAACTATATTAAATGTGTATTAAATGATTTGTAATGATCAGTTGTCTTTCTTTTCTTGTAAACATCTGTACATTCAGACTCTGGAATCCGCCCTTTTTAAACTTAAACTTTAGGGGGTAAAAGTACTAAAGAGAGAAAATTACAAAAATCGTCATAAAGTATAACTTCACTACAATATTATTTTTAACTAACTGGTGCCCGCGACTTCGTCCGCGTTGAAAAATAAAAAAAATAAGCAATACGCTTGACCACTTGTTTCTATAACACTTTGGCCAGGCGTTTTTATTTTATTTTAGATGATCCCTCGGGAATAGTCATTTTTTTTTTCTTAATAAAAGGTACCCTATGTCCTTTCTGGTGTACCAGACAACGTGTATGCAAAATTTCATGGTGATTGGTTCAGTAGTTTTTGCGTGAAAGCGTAACAAACAAACAAACTTCCATTCACATTAGTAAGGATAGCCTAGGTTCCTAGTTGTTGGAGTACGTGTGGCATTTGGAGTACATAAGTAGATTTATTTTTTATGTTCATGTCGTAAGACGGTCTGATAGCCTGACAATCCAGTAGATGGTAGATAACTTACCGTCCCTATAACGGCAATGCCACAGATGCAGCAAGTGCGCTGCTGGCCATTTATATAGGATTAAGGCTATGTACGTTAATTCTTTCGATATACAATTGAAGTTTCCAGATCAAGGACAATTCTTCACGGTTTAGTATACAGTAGGAAAGTAAAGAATTCAACTAATAATTCATAACAGCGATGAAATAATGAAACTTTAAATATTACAACTTATCTTTCAAAGGATTGTTTATTAATGAATAAAAAAAACACTTTAAAATACTGTAAATGTTTAATTAATAAATAATTATATAAGTGCACAAATAGATCACAGTCATAAAAGGTCTCTCAAAATACCAATAAAATTTATTTGAACTAATTCACGAGACAACAAAAAATATACCTACTATATAATTCGACAAGACACAAGTTTAGTCAACAATGCCATTACATTTTTTAAGTTTAGTCTCTTATTCTAGATTTCCATCATGCACTAATAGATATAATAACTTAATTAAATAAAATACTGTATAACATTAATCTTTATAAAATATAACTAATGTCAATATAGTTTTTCTCACTGTCAAGAGGAAAAAACACAGTATGTAACACTTCCTCACTCATAACACAGTATGTAGGTATATTATATAAGATAAATGAAGTATTACGTCTTCATTTATCTTGTGGGAATATATTTAAGGTTTTATGATTTAATAAAACCTTAAATTAATTCAGTAATCATTAAACACTTGTAATGTCTTCAAATATAATAATTAAAATATAACCACATTCACTAATTAAAACCTTTTAAAACTAAAACATGTTTGTGTTAAATTAACGGGTACAGATTTAATAATGTACGTCATCGATTTAAAAAGTGTCAAAATGTCAAGTCATATTATGTATATGTCAACAAAAAATATATACGATATGTGAGGCTTTAGTTTCTTATAGTACGTGAATTTATATAATTAAAAAAACGAGGCAATCGTAGCCAGTCAGACTTAAAGATAACGGAAATACTTGCCACTATTTATCGAATCACACTTCTTTGATGCTTCTATGACGCTTGTGGTCTTATCGAAATAATGCTGCTAATGTTCGATATTTCTCTGATTTCCTATCACTAAATATCGAAAAAATGCTGCTAATGTTCGATATTACTGTGATTTCGTCTCGCTAAATATCGAAAAAATGCTGCTAATATTCAATATTACTGTGATTTCGTCTCGCTAAATATCGAAAAAATGCTGCTAATGTTCGATATTACTGTGATTTCTTCTCGCTAAATATCGAAAAAATGCTGCTAATGTTCGATATTACTGTGATTTCTTCTCGCTAAATATCGATATAATGCGGCGAATGGTCGACATTTCTGTGATTCTTACAAATACGCGGCAAAGTCGGCGCGTTTGATGTAGACATTATTCCAAACAGCCACTACATAATTATTATTTATTTATTAGTAATAATTACTACTGTTTCGAGAGAGCCTTAAAGGTCTAGACAACGTTTCATATCGCCAATAGAATTCGAAAAATCGTCTAATGAAAAGTGTTAAGAAAAAATTACAGTTAAGGAAGTCATGACTTTTCATCTAGCAATAGGCGAATTCTGTTGGCAAGAGGACGTTGGACAACGAACATACTTATCGTTGATCTAATAGAATAGCTATTATCTAAGTGTACTAGAGTCAAGTCTAAAAAATCTGCTTGCTGCTCGGTGATTACTCTCACATAAGAATTTTCATCTTACACTATACGGAAAATTTCATCTTCCATAAAGACTTAAACTTATCCTCAAAAACCTGCCATTTTCAATTTAGATATCCAATTTAGAATTTAGAACGCAATTCGGAGCCTAAATTTTATTTTATTTTTTAAACTTGAGATCTTAGAACCAGACACTCTATTAAAATCCAACCATATTCATTAATTTTATTGTAAAAATTCTAAATATTCACAACACAATAACATTTACCAGCTGTTTCAAAGGATAACTATCCTAACTAAACTAAATTTACGTCTTAACAGGTATAGTCAGAGGCATAGGCATAGGCATAGTCACAGTAGAATTGATAGCATTTGGTTGTTTATTTTCTTCGTCTTCTTCTGGAGCTATGTAGTTCCACGATTGCGTCTCTCCGGTGCCGAAAAGAATAAAGTATACCGCTGCAGCGATGTACACAGAAGCACCGGTGAAAAACACTGGGCGCCATTCAGCAAAGCCGTTCTGGAAAAATAAATTTTGAAATATACTTAGCGCCTGTTTCTCAAACGTCAAGTAGGCCAAACTGTCATTTAAAGTCACCGGTAACCGGGGATAATGGAGCTGATATACCTTTGTTTGTACGGTAAACGGCCCAAACATTAAATAGAAAATAATAAAAAAAATCGGCTATCGAATAATGCAGTAAACCGAGTGCATAATTCAATATAACAGAAAATAATTTCTAAAAGTAACTAATCAACACTTTACTTGAAGTTTGTGAAAGAGGCCCTTAGTCTGTCAAATATGGAAATAAGGGGAATGACGTGTGCTTTGGTGTTTCAATTTATTTATTTTACTAGCTGGCGCCCGCGACTTCGTCCGCGTTGAAAAAGAAAAAAGTAGCCTATCCTGTGTCCTGTACGTCAAAATATTTATCTACCAAGTTTCATGAAAATCAGTTAATTCGTTTAAGAGTTATGGAGGAACATACATACATACAGAAAAAATTCTAAAAATCGTCAATTTAGTTTCAGTATCATGTATTGAGCCTATAAACGTGATATCTTTGAAAACAAAATAACTTACTCCATGACCAACCCTTACAGATTTATTATTAGTATTGATTAATTTCTATACCTACCCATAATTTTAATATACTTTATCTCACTGAGATATAGTTAGTTATATGTTAGAAAGCTTGTGACTTCATACCGCATGTCAACAATGCCTTGTTCTTAGACAAATCAATACTAATGATAAATCTGTAAGTGATAAACGAATGACATAACTGATTTTCATGGAACTTGGTAGATAAACATTTAGACGTACGGGACACAGGATAGGCTACTTTTTTCTTTTTCAACGCGGACGAAGTCGCAGGCACCAGCTAGTATAACATGAGATCTAATTTGATTTAAATTTAACTTCATGTAAAAGTACAGTAGATAGAACGATCCAAAGCCTTTGCGACCCTTCTGGTGTTACAATTAAAAATAAAATAGTATGATCAGATTTTTTTTTAAAATAAATCTGTCTCTATTGTGAAAAAAATAATTACCCCATTCTTTGTGAAGTGGGCGGTCACCAACGGCGTAACAAATCCGGCAGTGTTGCCGATGCCATTGGCGATGCCATACAATGTTCCAGCGTAGTTCGGAGCCAGATCCTGGTGGTTGACTAAGTTCGTAAGAGTGGCTGCACCGTTGGATCCCATTGAGAAAGTGATGAGGGCAACGGAGAGAATCGGCGCGCAACCCGTGTAGCCCAGACCGATAAGGAGAAGGCCTGGGACTATGTGAGAGAAAATGCAGAAGAACTTCCTCATGAACGTTGTGGACACCACGTTTTGCTTTGTGATCCTGCAAAAATTATTGAATATACATATTTATTTATTTTCAATAAGCATATAATATGAGAAGCATACCTACTACAGTTTATAGAAAATAGCTCTTTGGCTAAGAGAGGATATTTATGCGACCTCTGTTCACATTCGGAAAGAGGAATAAATAAGGAAGATTTTTAATATATATAAAAATTGCACCCCAGGCGAAGCCGGGAGCGGGTCGCTAGTAGTATATATATATTTCTTCTTTACGTAGGTATGTACAGCTACCAATTTTGATTTGTTTCTGTGTTTTTGGTGTTGCAATCATGTTTTTTTTTTCGGATTCGAGCAGAAGAAAGTCTTTTGGGTCCGCTAGTTAATTAATAAAAGTCTTACCTGTCACCAATGGCTCCGAAGATGAGAGAGAAGATCATCCTAGCTAGGTACGGCAGCGATGACAGTGTGCCGGTCGAGGTGAGGTTGAATCCTAAAGCACTAGACACGAACTTCGGAGCAGCTGTCATCACGAAGTAAAGACCCCAATTGCTGCCGTAGTGCAACACCGCCATCGCTAAGAACGGGAATGAGGTGAAGATACGTCTAAACGGCGGCACAATCTGAAACAATACACATTTGCCTTTAGGTATTGTTAAATTTGCAACTTCTCGCCGACTTCTCGCTTCGTAATATATAATACACACAACTCTTATAGCCTCGTAACTATGGGCCTCGTAAGGAAGCTCAATGTCGCTCAACGAGCTATGGAAAGAGCTATGCTCGGGGTTACACTGCGAGATCGAATCAGAAATGAGGAGATCCGTAGACGTACGAAAGTTACCGACATAAGCCAGCGGATCAGTAAGTTGAAGTGGCAGTGGGCAGGGCATATAGTATGGAGAGCCGACGGCCGCTGGGGCCGGAAGGTTCTCGAGTGGAGGCCACGGACCAGCAAGCGCAGCGCAGGACGTCCACCCACAAGGTGGACAGACGATCTAATAAAGGTCACGGGTCAACGGTGGATCCAGGCTGCTTCTGACCGGTCCAATTGGAAAATTTTGGGGGAGGCCTATGTTCAGCAGTGGACGTCCTGCCTGCGGCTGAGATGATGATGATGATGATGAACTCTTATAGCTCCTTTCATTAGTGAAAACAGATCAAAATCCTTTTGGTGGTTAAGAAGAAGTTAGCGGAGAAACAGATACCTAAAGGTGGACAGCGAATTATTTTATAGTTTGTATATTATACCAATATATAATATAGTGTTTGATAGTCCATTTATAGAGGAAAGCTATAGGCTATAGAGAACGAGGACAAAGTCGCGGGCACCAGCTAGTTGTATAATATAAAATAAATTATAATAAATACAATATGCATAGCAGATATACTTAGATTTAGACAATACATGACTCAAGATTTATATACATACGAGTACCTATAACTTAAAAGTGTTTTATTCAACAGATTTAAATAAATATTTGGACGAATGTTGGAAACGAAGTCAATTAGGGAATGCCTCAGTTGGTTTTTACTTAGCTTCGGTGTTTACTTAGCTGATTTTTGTAGTTTATTGTTTTTCGCACGAAAATGATTCTTCACCATACCTTTTTGTCTTTGGTACTATGCTGCACTTTGTCACCAATAGCTTCGAGGATGTACTTCTTTTCATCGTCAGAAATTCGCGGGTGTAGCAGAGGCGAATCGTAAACCAGAAACAACCAGAGAATGCACCAAACCACAGTTATAACACCTGAAATTTAATATTATATTAAATTAATATTAAGTAAAGATTAAAAAATATTAATCGTTCGTTGTCCTGAAAACTGAAATTTAGAACATAAGTTTGCTTTATAACATAAGCATCAGCTAACAAAGTAATTAAAAAAAATTAGAAATACTTTAGATTACTATTTTACTTATTATAAAATTATAAGTAATTTATTTGATACATTTAAGTGCATATTTCACCAACGTCAAGTAGGCTAAACCGTCACTTAAAGTCACCTGTCACCGGAAATAATTTAGCTGATATACCTTTGTTTGTACGGTAAACGTCCCAAATATTAAATAGAAAATAATAAAAAAAATCGCCTATCGAATGATGCAGTAAATCGAGTACATAATTCAATAAAACAAAAAATGATTTCTAAAAGTAACTAATCAACACTTTACTTGTAGTTGGTGAAAGAGGCGCTAACAGTTATGGTTATTTTCTTGCGATTTAACAGTTATGGTTTGATTAATAGCCGAATTTTTTTAATTATTTTCTATTTAATGTTTTGGACGTTTACGAGTACCGTACAAACAAATGTATATCAGCTCCATTATCCCCGGTTACCGGTGACTTTAAATGACAGTTTGGCCTACTTGACGTTTGTGAAAGAGGCGCTTAATCTTTTTCTTAAATTTTTGAAGCTATCAACGCTATTCTATTTTTGTGTAATGTGAAAAGAATTTTCTACGCCTAGATAAACCATATTTTTCCAGGCACTAAAATGGCTTAAGACTCGTACAAAAATATTTGACCGTCAACTCGTCCGACTAACAGTAAGTGCAATGGTAGGCATCATCGCCTTTAATTACCTTATCTAGAAACAAGGTAGTGAGGTCAAGGTATTATTTTTATTGTTACCTTCAAATACGTGAAGTGACATTCATAGTGAAAGAATTCAGCGTTGTTTACAAATGATTGAATTAAATAATAATAAAAAACCAATGGCCTATCGTAATGTGGGTTTCAAAGTTGTCACAACTAAAAACCCGTAATGGTGACTTCGTCCTTGACTATGGCCTTATGTATAGGGGGGTCAAGTTTTTTTTTACTTTGCCGTGTAAATAAGTGACTATGTATGTGGTAAATACTTGTTGGCTAATTTTACTTATTTTATTAGAGTTCCGCCTCTTTCACCAAAGTCAAGTAGGCTAATCCGTCACTTAAAGTCACCTGTCACCGGGAATAATTTAGCTGATATACCTACCTTTGTTTGTACGGTAAACGTCCCAAACATTAAACAGAAAATAATAATAAAAAAATCGCCTAACGAATGATGCAGTAAACCGAGTGTATAATTCAATAAAACAGAAAATCTAAAAGTAACTAATTAACACTTTACTTGTAGTTGGTGAAAGAGGCGCTTAATGAATATACTCGTAGGTACAAGTAAAATATTGACGTTGAAAGTGAGAATCGACTGTAATATTAATTTTATAATTTGTGAAATTATAGGTACTGGACAGTAAAACTATGTGACTGTCACATTTTCTATACTAATTTTAATTTTCCTCTGTATAAACCTTTAAGAATTAAATTTGCCTACTTTTTTATCTTAAACTTTTTTTCTAACAAATACTTATTTTCCGAGTTATTATTTTGTGTGAAATGCACAAATTTTCATCAGTTTTTCGCTTTTACTTGATTATAATTAACAATTATAGTTCTTTTAAGCCATAACAAAATGCGCTGTTACATATGGTTTGTTAGAACAATGAATTCTTAGAACAGAAAAATTTAAAGCACTATCGCTTGAACCTTTAAGACACGTTTTTGAAATAAAATGGTATATTTATTGAAAATACACGGCTCAAACAAAGTTGTTATACAGTTAAAATATTTTACGCTCATTTGCTAATCAATTTGTTATTATTTCCACGAAACGTTTTTATTTCCATTAGTTAACTGTAAAAATAAAATATTAGTGCCTCGTATATTTTAGCTTTATTTTTACGTTTCTTTTTTATTAGCACTTAATGCAAAAAATACTAATTTTCAAGTCCATATTAGATGGTATACTTATTGTAAAGGCACTTGAGTCATGGCTGAATACTTCTGTTATTCGCAAACAATTTAAAAGTAGTATAATATAGTTTGTAATATTTGAAAAAGTAACAAAAATCTTGAGATCTCATTGCAAATACATATCCAAGTCAATGACTGACTACGTTAGGCACTCTATTGAATATTTTTCTAGATTTCACACATATTTAAACAAGTCTATTTAGTTTTATCATTGAAAGAAAATTCATTTTCACCTGTATTACATGATCTTTTTGGGGGCTTCGTTTAACTTCAATTTATTTTCTTCTTACTTTATGCCTGTTTATACCTCTATTAACCTGTTGTAAATGGTAACTATTTTCTTTGTTTTATGAGTTAGGATAATTTGGTGAAATTTTTTTTTGTTATAAACAAATTGTATTATTTTTTTGCAATCAAAGTCTATGTCATTTAGTTAAAATTTTAAAATTTTTAAGCTACTTTACAATGCTAGCTATAGGTAGAAATTTTATCTAATTTATGACTAAGATTTGGTGTCTGAAAGATGAGTGGTATTTCACCTGGTATATAAAATGCGTAGTCCCATCCGAATGTTTCAATAAGAGGTCCGGTAAGTGACCAGGTGACAACCGTTCCTATGGCTCCGCCGAGCAGTGCGCTGACGAATTTCCCCTTCTCTTGGGGCGGCGCCCAGTGTGCTACCAGCGCGTGTAAGGCGGGAAACAGGAAACCCTGAAATTATTATAGAAATTACATAATTAATTATACAAAATCGTTGTCTCCTATCTAAAATATGTATGTTATTTTATAAAAAAAAAATATACCAAAAAAATATATTTGTAAAACTTATTTTAATTTAAAATCGTCAATGCTTGCAATAGTTTTAATCATCTTTCTTGATGTTAGCTAATTTATATAAATTTTTGTTTAATACTATAATATTTATAAAATTCTTTGTTCATGTATCTTCTGTGATAAAATCAAGATAAAATATTCAAATGGTGGAAATTTGATCCTATTATCCTCACCATTAATTTTATTAATCCTCACTAGATCCATTCATCAGATCCATTGTGGATATAGAAAATATATTTAATATATAAAGGATGTTGTGTGTGTGTGTATGTGTGTTTACTTACTGATTTAAAACTGAACATATACAAACATATATATTTATACGAACGTATACGATAGAAATACAAACTAAAAGGAAAAAGTTTTTTACGATTCGATAAATTTTACAATTTCATGTCCAATAGTAATGTGTGTCAAGTAAATGCATACATACAATTATTTTGTACTTAGTTATAACTACTTAAATGCTACATAGATATATACCTACATATTATAGATACTTACTTATATTATCATCGAGAAGAGCAATTGTAGACGATCATTAAGCTTAATAATCGTCTACAAAAATAATTTTATTGACGAATCTTTATCTTATATTAACTTGCCCGCTACTACGCTACGTTCATGTAATTACATAAATTATAGACTAAGTATAGATTAGAAAAGGAGGCCTTTTCGAGGGTGATCGCCAACGTCGGGGAGACCTGATAGTGTACTTAAAGAAGAAGAATAGACTAAGTATAACATAAATTCGCGTCCCGCCGTTTGTCCTCCCTCTGTCCCTCTGTCCTCCCACACACACACACACACACACACACACGCACACGCACACGCACACGCACACGCACACGCACACGCACACGCACACGCACACACACACACACACACACACACACACACACACACACACACACACACACACATACATAACTTAAAACTGAGTGTCCAACTCACACACATACAATCGGATATATGCAATGTGTTGGTATGATCACGTACGTAGGCAGCTGTCTAAAAATCGTCAATTTAGTTTCAGTATCATGTGTAGAGCCTATAAACACGATATCTGAAAACAAAGTAACTTACTCCATGACCCAAAGATTTAAATCTTTGCCATGACCAACCCTTACAGATTTATTATTAGTATTGATGATTGTATTTACCGCAGCTAGTCCCATGACGAATCTGACAGCAACGAGTACCAAGTAATGCATCTTGGCAGCTGGTGGCGTAAACAAAGTCAACAAAGCGCTGATTAGCATGGTGAGGAAGATCAGCTTTCTGGGACCCCACATCTCGGCTGCCGTCCCGCCGACCAAACTAGTGATGGCGTAGCCCCAGAAGTAGCCGGACAGCACGTAGGCTTGTTGTTGGGCCGTCCATTCAAACGTGGTAACACCTTCAGGCTAAACAAAGTATAATTTATTAGCTTTCGCCCCGGACTTTGTCCAAACCTCTTTCTTATGCGTGGAAACATTTATACAATTGTCATTGCTGATATAATTTTGGCAGGCGTTGATTTTTGAAGTAAAAACTTCTTTTGGCGCGTTGGCCATTTTTGAGATGAAAAAACCATTGAACTCGTGACACTGTCATGTAATGTAACGTAATGTAACCGAAACTTCTGTTGACAATTATAAAAGAACACAGTAATTTCAAATACAAATAGAAAACAGCCAGTAATATTCCAAAAAGCAAGCGCTGACAGTTTAAAAAAAGAACAATTTTTGAAAAGGGAAAAAACCATTGAACTCGCGGCTTTTCATGTAACCGTGTAACCGGCAGTACTTTCCTGACGATTAAAAAAATACACATGTAATTGTTCGAGTTTTCACTTGCGGCACTTCTGCAGTGCCACTGTATTTTTTTTATATATATTTTTAAAGGAACTTTCGAGACCGGTACTTTTTCTAGATGTAAGGTACCCTATGTGCTTTTCTGTATCCATAACAACGTGTATTCAAAATTTCATGATAATTGATAAAGCAATTTCAGAGATTTTCTGTTTTGAACCAACAACAATCGAAACAAAATGTTGCCATAATCGAAATACTCGTAATATTGCAGGAGATAATTTGGCCGTTATAGATAATCACTTGAATTACAATGAAACTAACTAACGTTTGCTTTGACTAACGAATAGGACATGCATTCTTATTTAAATGAACACTGTGTGAAACCATTCCACAATTATTGGTTACGTGTATTTTATTGTTCGGAAGGTTAACGCGTATTGTTAGGAAATATTTACCTGTCGCAGTATTCGCTTTGTGATTGGCGTTGTACTCTCGTTATATAACGAACTGTTGGTCACGATGGCCTCGCATTCGCTCTTCGCCCTTTAACAGAGAACACGGACTATGTTAATGGGATTCCTCATTTCCCCCTTTGGACACCCTCAGATGTAACTTTTTTATGTTAAGGTCCACTTGATGGTAGCTACCGTCGCCTATAACACAAGCAACGCCAAAGGTGCTGCTGCAAGTGCGCTGCCGACTACAGTAATATTAAGGATAAATTATAGGGAAAGTTTCTAAATGAGGAATCGAGTACTGTTCCTATGTATTTAGAATGCATGTGTGTCTGATTAAAGTTGGATAAACGCTCAATTAAAAGGTACCAGGTGTGAAAGGTAAGTAAAAAGAGGACTAACTTCACTTACTACCTAAAGACTGATATTTACATGTGTTTGTAGAATATTATTACAA
The DNA here is from genome assembly GCA_945859745.1 of Synanthedon formicaeformis. NCBI lineage: Eukaryota > Metazoa > Arthropoda > Insecta > Lepidoptera > Sesiidae > Synanthedon > Synanthedon formicaeformis. Next base: position 7,453,411 of record OX243969.1, on the reverse strand, counting down.
AATAATATTCAGCACTGCCAAACACTTCCTTAACTTCCGCAAGAAAGTTGGTACTTTTTTTTTATGTTAAGGTCGACAGACAGGCTGACGGTCCACTTGATGGTAGGTGGCTACCGTCGCCTATAACACAAATAACGCCATAAGTGCTACAAGTGCGCTGCCGACCATAGAAGGATTAAGGATAAGGTATAATAAGGGAGGGATGGGGGGTAATGGGCTCTGGCATCCCTTACTCACTCACCGAAACACAACAGCACAGTCATATGCTGTTATTTCACGGTGGTATTCTGTAAGGGGGTGGTTACTGCCGCCAGATGGGCTGCCCAAATGACTGCGAAACGCAGTGTGCCCTATTACTACTTTTCAAATCCAGACCAGAGTCAATTTTGAAAATTACATTAAAATTTCCAAAGTTGACCCCGCCGGGAATCGAACCCGGGGCCCCTGAGACGTTAGGCAAGCACCCTTGCCACTCGTCCAGCGGGCGGGCTTTACTTATATTCTAAAGCATACCCGGAACCCTTTATACAAAGCGCAAGATGCTACTACTCGACCAATGACTTCATCAATATGAATGCATTTATGTGCTCAATCAATAAGGAACACAAAATTCGTTTTAATTTCGCTCCTTTCTAGGGCATTGAATTACAATTATGGAGGCCACCAGAACTATGTGTATAAAAATGTTTTCCGGTAGGTGTTTTAACTGTGCTTAACCCTGCCTACACCCATATATTTTTGGCATACATTTTACTGAGAATTGTTTTAAGAGTGCGTATAAAGCAAACAAAATTTGTAATTTCACCCGCGTGGCCCCTTGGACATGACAGTGACACAAAATACGTACAACATGCGACGTAAGATAGCGCAACTCGCTCAATAAAAATGTTATAAGTGCCAAAAGTATTAATATTAATTCGTAAACTACAATGTCAAATGAAAAATTGTTACATACAGCCTTACATAATATGTGAAGTGAAATTACTGATACACTTTTAGCTTTGTAATGTGTGTCATTTTGAAAATAAAACTAAAATCAATGGAAATGAGAGCTCACTTGGTGATTTTTTTCTATAGAGAAAATTTCATTATATTATGTTTTCTGTTACAGTCGTCACATTCATTTATAATGTATTTATCTACTTAAAAAAATTAATTAAATTAGACTTTGTTTACTTAGATAAAATTCAAATCTAGGATTGGCTATTTCTCTTTATACCCGCTCTTAACTCTAATTCAAGCCTTAAGAAAAGTTAGTTTATCAAAGATAAAGATTTCATTTTAAAACCCTCAAAAGAAGAGACTCAGAAGAGTATCAGAAATGATACGCAGTTTTGTTTTCATTTTAATTAGAAATTAATTATACTTAATCAATTACTCTAAATATTAAAAGAAACACATAGAATCAAAAAATACTCAATATTGCATCCTCAGATATTAAGCCGGCTTAATATATGAGGATGCATGTTTATTATATTCCCGGTTATGAAAAGCATAAATAAACAATTTAAAGTAAATCACGTCGATCCAAATTAAAAGTAATAAGAACATCAACATAAAAATTTTATATTAGTTATTGATCGTTTTCCGTTTTAGCAAATTCGTTAAATTTTTCCCAATACGCTAAGGGCCTCTTTCACAAACTTCAAGTAAAGTGTTGATTAGTTACTTTTAGAAATCATTTTCTGTTATATTGAATTATGCACTCGGTTTATTGCAACATTCGATAGCCGATTTTTTTATTATTATTTTCTATTTAATGTTTGGGATGTTTACCGTACAAACAAATGTATATCACCTCCATTATCCCCGGTTACCGGTGACTTTAAATGACAGTTTGGCCTACTTGACGTTTGTGAAAGAGGCGCTAAGACTTATGTATTTCAACCGCAAGGTTTATGTTCTGTTGAATTTGCATAAACTGTTGCATGAATACATGTATACAGATGCCGATTCGATATGCCCATCAGCTCCGTTGTGGTGTGAATGGATTGTGTTCTTTAAATGATACATTTTAATGCAACACGTGTTAAGTTATGTAGGTGGGAGCGAGATATTCTCTATCGTTACCAATAATTTCCATACACGGCTCTCACTTTCAGAATTTTACTTTTGTTACCTACAAATCTTTAGCAATGCTAATGACTTTACGACTGTTAAAACTTAGGTAGGTAATATTCAAATTGTATTGGTAATAGTTGTTAGAGTATTGTAATTTGGGGACCAGGAAATGTAGCTTTAAAAAAAACCACAAACAATTCAAAATGCAGATTTCAGTTTTTCAGATCACTTTTTAACTTCTCGTACTTTTGAAAAGTAGTGGCAGGGCTGCAAAACACACTGCTATGCATTTTGCAGTCATTCGAGCATACCGTTTAGCTAGTGGCAATAACGGCCCTTACAGAAGATCACCGTGAAATAACAGTGTGTGTGTGATTCGATGAGTGACCAAGGGATGCTAGAGCACATTCCGCTATACCGTCTCAATCCATTATCCTAAAACCTACAAGTACGACCTTAACATAAAAAGTCACTTACAGGAGAACCTTACGAAACTCTTTTACAGCATGTGTGTTGCTTAGGTTTAAAAATAGCTTATGCCTGAGCGCATTATATTCCCTGTAAGACTTTTCCTACGTGATCGACCTCCTCTGATGTTGCACAGATCTATGGCGAAGCCTCACCTAACGTAGCTCATTAGGCTGTCCTTCACACATTCCATAAGAAAAACACAAACAGGTATGTGGTAAGATACTTACGCATTACCGGTATCTTGATCGGGCACCATTGCTATGATGTTTACGCTCATGTTGACCCGCATCATGTAGTTAACCCAACACGCGAAGAACATCATTATGGCCACGTTGAACCTGGCCGGAACAAAATCTGTAATGCGAAATATTTACGTTTTTACATATGTACTCTGTAGTTGCTCGTGATTTTGCCCGCGTAGCTTTATGAATTGGAGCATATGTGTTATAGTTATAGTGATATAATAAAGAATATAATGTGACTGTAAAAGTTCAATGCTTACAGTAGTTTTTGCGTGAAAGTGTAATAAACTTCCATTCACCTTCACTATATCTTGCATTTATAAAAGGAGGTACCCTTATAATACTCTAAGGAGGTACCTCTTACCTGGGCGACCGATATTTTTTTATGCCGTTGGGACTTAAGATCGTCACAATAATTGCATTCCAATAGAAACCTTATCTAAATACAAAATTTTATCCAAACCATTAGAGCCTTAATAGAAAAGTTTCCGAGATACCCGAAATATTATATACAGAATTTCTCGTTTAAAATTATTAGTGTTTTGTGTAGGTGGTTTGTGAGAAGAATTCTCTGCTTATTTTTGAGTGAGTTTTGCGTATATACATGAGTATATACGTAGGATTCTTCAAGAAGTTTTCCTCCATGAAAATACATTTGAAATGTACCTACCAGTAGATTTTCGGTGACGTTCTTATTGCGTTTCAAATGTATTCATTAAATATTTTGTTAATCAGGAAAACCCGAGGCATTATTGTTAATTAATTTAGGTAGTTTATAACAAGATATTGATTACATCATACATATATTTTATGTACTTATACACCTTTCAAACTTGGGTTCAAATTCTTTAATTTATTTCGTGCATCATTATGTGCGACTTCTTTTAAAAGATAACTGATGTAAATTTTCCTCAAACGTGACTCATCTTAACACATCGCATTAAGGCTCTTGGATTTGTCAATGGCGTTGGCCGTCAGAGTCCGGTACACCCGCATCGCATATCGGAGTTAGTATCTCGATGTCTTGAATGAAACTGTTGATTGATTAACATATGCCATGTTGTGTTTAAAATACAACAGATTTTTTATTTTTTAGCCTGTACATATTTTCAATTGATGTACCCGCTTAGGAGCAGTAGGGAATTCAAGCAAAAAAAACTATTTGGTTAATTTTTTTTTTTAATATTAGAAGTTTTAGTGATACGAAATATTGTCTAATCTTTGATAATTCACATAATTTTTCACTTTTTGGCCTAGCCATAAAAGAGGAGTACTTAGGCTTATGGAAGTACTCATTTGACGGCGCAAAGCGCCTTAAGACATCATTAGCCAATCTAATGGATTCTCACGCCGAGACTATCATAACGATAATTTGTTCCGAGGCCTATTGCGAATAAGGAAACCGACACGTATATCTGACTTCAGCAAACATGACCGAACGATTGGAGTGGACGACCTCGTAGGAACCTGAAAACGTGTTCACGGAAGACACTTTCCAATACAATGTCAATATCATACTAGATAAACAAAACATCTCGGTCGCGACAGGCCGTTGTACCTGACATCTGTATTCTCGCTCGTTGACTAAGTATAAATAATTAAAAAAATGAATTGATAGCCAGAAAGCGAAAGCTGATGGTTGTCGAGTCTTGAACTAGTTTTGAACTAACATGACCAAGTCACGCATTGCGGGACAAGTGAAATTATTCAAAATAATATATCAAAACACTCACTGCACTTGATCTATTAATTAAAATTGGTTTTGAAATTATTTGAATGCGCGCTCTCTTATTCTAAATAAAGTGTCGGGGCTTTTTTTTGTGTCTACACGTACTACATACTTAGTAATATCCTATTAATATTATAAATGCGAAACTTTGTGTGTTTGTTTCTGTGTTTGTTACTCAAACACGCAAACACGGCTGAACAGATTAGGATGAAATTCGACACACAGATAGTTTATTACCTGTATTAACATATGGGATTTTTTATCCTGAAAAAATGTTAGGTTCCCGAGGCGGCGCCACCGTCGTCACAGCGATAAAGAAGGCGTTATATCAGGGTGTCATATTTTTTATTTTTCAACGCGGACTAGGTCTATACTTATAACAGCTATTGGTATATGCATCAGCTATTAGTCTATACTTATAAAAGCGTTTGTCCTGACTAACCATCACCGTACAGCAAAAATTACCAAGTCTAGAAATTTCGGAATGCTTGCATATGATGGGTGGACACGGAAATACCCGTAATACTGGCATTTTGAATTTAAATACGTCTATTTATAAGAGAGCTTTTTTTCTTCGGTTGGTACACAATACACAGGTTATTTATTAAAATGTAAATTTTCGACAAATTGACAAAAAAATCTACGACATTGACGCCTCAGTCACCTCATCCGCCGGATATGGTCGCGTGCGAGTGCGACTTTTTTCTGTTCCCTATGATAACGTAAAGAAAATACGTTTAAAGACGAAGCCGTCTTGATTTTGTTCGAAATGAAGTCCATTCATACATAGAAAATTTGAAAAGACGTTGGCTTAAATATAATACTTACGAGTAACCTATTATACAGTTTGGAACATTTTAAAGCTAACGACAACACGAAGTGAGACCTAAAATAACCAGAAGCTTTTAAAATACACACAATTTGATAACGACAAATTTATTTATAATGTATTCGAGACTTAATCCATGTATGTATGTATTATGTATGACGGATATTTTTTGAATAAAACACATGTAGATTTTTATAATGTATTCGAGACTAAGTTCATGGAGTGTAACACCTCAACCTTTTTGCTGAACTTTTTGTTAATCAATTCTGCCGTGAGAAAAATTAGACGCGAAGCACCGGACACTTGATATCCTTGAGCAAGGTTGAACCTCACAAGCTTACAACAAACAGATGATCGTCAATAAATAAATCTACGAAGTCTATAAAAACTAAAGACATTGATCCGGCTTTGACATATCAACAGAGATGCAATTGTAATGTTTACACAACTAATTTCCGGAGTTGTTTGACTTTACGTTATCTTATATAGTATTTATTGAAGTAATATACACTAATTGACTGTACCTTAATAATATATGTAGTATCTTCTTTACATACATACCATAAATTGTAGTCGATTTATATATATATATCCGCTAACTCACCTTAAACGGATTTTGATGCGATTTTCACCATCAGTTAGTCACATACACATTATTATAGTCATATTTTATTATGATCCTAATAATATTATAAAGGCAAAAGTTTGTATGTGGATGTTTGTTACTCAATCACACGAAAATGGTAGGTTCCAGTGGGATTTTCAAAAAACGAACTACAGCGCTTACGAAGTCGCGAGCACAGCTAGTACATAGTAATATCGATACCTTAATTCGCAAAACGAATAACTCCACTTTTGATTGAAAATGACTTTTTGATACGGGAGAAACTTAATGACAATTAGAATTTAGTTTTTAAAAGGTCTATCGGTTAATACAAGCCATAATTTCCAGTGTAAAATTGTCTTTTTTCTTTTCTCGTATCATACAAAAAAAAAATTATAACGTTTTTATAGTCTCCCCTGTAAAGTTTGCCTCAGAGGAGTTATTTGGTTTGCGAATTAAGGTATCGATATGTTACATCTATTTATCATGCACTTGGGTGATCCTCAGTGAAGTTTCCAACGTACAGTTCCAACGGAAAAACAGCGTTGTATGGCTTTTACGACACACGCATGCCCGGCAAGTACGATACTATTTCCATTCCATTCCTTGTTGGAAAAGGCATACTACTCACTTGATGAGTTCCTGAACGATGAAACTATATAGTGCGGGCGGTGCAAGAACATTACATAAAATAAAAAATACAATAATTATTAAATTATCTAGGAATTATTTTGCTCTTCAAATTTGCACACCGCTTGTCGGTAGAATATATGGACTAAATATTTAAATTTACAACAACTTATGTATATTCAGCAAATAAATTATTTTGAATTTGAATTAAAATTGCATCTTGTGTGCATTTTGTGTCCAAGTTTTGAATAAATTGACTGTTATTTTTTTTTTCATTTTTTTTAATTAAAAACTGTTAAATCATTTGTAATTCTTTCAGTACAAAGGTAAACTGAAACGAGGTGGTATCATTGCGGAACGTATCAGCTTATAATTCCAATGTTTATGGCGTGTCGCATCAGCGCTGTCACAATTCTATTGTAAACCGTGTATACCTATTCATTGTGCCATCAATGTAACCATTAATCGTAGCTACTCAGCCACTGTGAGTACCTACTTGTAAATAACGAACGAACCGAACAGTCATGCTCAATAAAACATCCGTGAAAAATGGAAAACCATTGCAATAAAAACATTGCTTATCATGAAAATATTTAATTAAGGCTTCAAATATTTCCACATTGTATAGTACGCTATAGAAACGCGATAGCTCAGTTCGTAGAAAAGTTGCCTTGACTGGTTTTGGAGCCCGTCTCTGGCTGCCGCGATTGCTGCGATGTCAGGTTGACAACACTTTGGGCCGCCTACCCTTAATGCCTTGGAGATGAGCGGCCACACGAGCAAGGGTTACCGAGAGTGTTAAATGGAAGAAGCCTCTGACTCTGCGGTAGGTTGTGCCGCAGAGGTTATAAGGTGATCCAGGTGTGATACCCCTCACTGATTGCCGTCTCCGAGAGTGGCTTGTGCTATTTAAAATCCGTTGCTTGGTATCTGAGGAGTTAGCGGTCATAAAGATAAACGCGTAAAGCGACTTCAAATTATACCTACTATGTAAAGAAAAAGATAAAAATTTTGACATTTTTAATGCATCCAAAAAAAAAAAGAAAAACATTTTTTAAAAATTTAATGAATAATTGAACCTTATAAGGTGCCTTCAGCACATTTCGCTTTGAAAGTATAATTTATTTCAGACATGTAACGATTGTTTTTCGAATTAGAAAAGTTGAACAGGAAATGAAGTGTTAGTTACGCGTCAAATTGAATTCTGATGCATAGTAGTTTTCTGGAACTGTTAGGTACGTCCGAGTAGCGGTGAAAGCAAGAATGCAGGCAGGGTCGGTGCGCGACTGGCGCCAATGCCTGCTATAGGCGCCCGACAATTCGGAGCCGTCTTTGCACCATCCCTGCCACCACTTACTTATTTATTAATTACACTGACAGATATCCGACAATGATCTCCGATTTGCATGCTAACTAACGGTACAAACAACCTACTTGGGTATTTTCGAAGGCAATGAATCATAAATGTTTTAACATCGTTACAATATTTGACGATTTACAAAAAAGGTGTGTTTATGTATGTACTATATACCTATACGCCGCACTGAACATGTCGTCACGGCGGACTAATTTAAATAATGGGGACTTTACTTGTATATAGCAAATCGGAATATAAATTACATAAAAAACATCAAGCATCCGCTAGACAATATTCTTGTTTCGAGAGTATTCTTGCTAGTGAAAGAATTAAGTAAAATATTACTTTCAAAAATATCCTTTTGTTAACTTATACACAAAAATTAATTTTAAAGTCTTACATTTTCTTGGACAGCATTTTCTGTATGAAATTCTCACACATTAATTTACTTATTAAAACTCATTTTATAAAAACTGTTACTTATACTATCTTATATTATCTATGTGCCTATAATCAAAATGTATTTCTGAATAAATTTTTATCCTTTTTATAGATAATTGTGTTTCAAAAATTCGTGCTGAAATATTATTTATAAATTCATCATAGACATTTTAAAATTTTGAAATGCTGTCTCAGGGAAAACCGCATCTACTTTTTGGTGGACCTATTATTTATTCTTTCAATTATAATATACATATACTCGTATTTAGTTATGATGTAATATACTGAAGAGAACACCCACTAGTGCTAATGCATATTATTCGTGTTTTACATATTTTTTATTATTGCCAATATATATATTGATATATTGAACGAAACGAAACGAAATTTAGTCGTTATTTCATAAAAGCTAGGTCAGGTACTTTTGAAGATATTGAAGATTTTCTAACCGACCTTTTTTTCTTTGCGGTCCAGTGTATATTATTTAAAAAATATTAATCAATAATCTAAATTATTTCCTAATTATATATAACACGTCAAGCTTGGGGTCTTTTTGGCAAGGTTCCAAGCATGCTGGCTGCATTACATGTTGTATTGCACACAGCTGTTTATTACCTGGATTAACATAAACTTAACTTTTTATTCTAAAAAAGAGTTATGTTCCCGAGGAATCGACTAAAAATATAAAAAAATAGATATTCCTGCAGCCGTGGCGGCGCGGCGCCACCGTCGTTAAAGCGATCAAAATATGTTTTTCTCAAGTGTCATATTTTTAATTTTTCAACGCGGACGAAGTCGCGGGTACTAGCTAGTAAAAAAAATGGCGGCAGTTTGACGGTCAACAACAGTAAAAGGGTAAAACACAAGGATTACTTAGCGATGGTCTTCTGTAGACCTTTCTATTTCTACAGATGTCCTTGTGATGTAGGTATTCAATTAATTGTGGCCCCGTTCTCTTGACTTTGGCTTACATTTATTCCCAAATTAAATAATTTTGAAACATACATGGTTTTAATACAAATCACTAATCTGTACATCTAATAAAATCGTAAACAAGCCGTTGAATGTTTTGTGTGAACACACCATTCTGCAAAGTAGTTTCCTGCAATATGGGCCCACTTTGTGAACGGGCTGTGACGTGTGTATTTGACGGAGATAAAGTGTAATAAAATATTATATAATTTTAGTATCAACCACAAAACTCTTCCAATGATGTCAAGATAACGCAGTTCTAAATCGAATAAAAATACAATGTAAGTATTTCGTAGATAGGAATTCCATTGACAGTGAAACAAGAAATATCAGATCTGCGTTTAAATAAAACAAAACGTTACAAAAAATAATGTAGCTGTACCTCTATCTATAGTCATTTGTTGTGAATTTTTTCATTTCTGTACAGAGTGTATATTGTCATTATTATTTATTTATTATCTAAACAAATATAATTGAAACAAAAATGTAGATTGAATTTTCACAATAAAAAAAATTAAATAAATGTATACCTTCTTAATATTGTAAGTCCACTCTCATTACTTTGTGGACTCTATATGGCGACGGTTACACGTACGAGTATTTACTGTGATCCATCAGTTCAGTATTTATTGTTGGATGTTAAAAAATCTAGAAATCCACAGAAAAAATATTGACATCCATCAATACGCTAAACTACATGTTCAATAAATACCCACAATGCATAATGCATTTGCATAACGATGCAAATGACGTACGTGTAAATGTCGCCTAAAACAAATATCAAATAATATTAAGAATATTATTTATTTTTAAATAATTTAACATTAAATAAATAATATTTTAATAATCAAAAATTATACAATAAAAAGTTAGTGGTTACAAAATCAGCCTGTATAAAGAATGAAATACGTAATAATATCAAATGACGCCTGTCAAATATCTCAATAACCATTTTATGATTTCAGTATCAGCAAATGATTCTTGGTCAGATAACTTCTGTGTATGACTGATACTTATTGTTTATCTGTAGATGACAGAGGTAGTATTAGCAAATAGAGACCCATGCATATTATCACCGGCACGCGTATCACCCCAAATTGAGTGTCTCGCAACAAAACGACATGTCGTCGGCCCACTCGTTAACCTGCTAAGTCACATTTTGCTTAGTTTTCAGGAGGAAGAAAAAATTACATGACAAAATGTTGTGAGTCGCATCAGGCATGTGAAATGAGCGACATTATCAGTACAAAACTTAGGATTTAGTAGGTTTTCTTTTGCTATTAGTCAGAAAGCAGTTTTCATTTATGAAATTTCTCACATTTTTAGTTTGATAATCGTCGTTATTCCTTCACCAAACGGTATATAATCGTCTAAACTTGTCGAAAAGTATAAAAAGTAAAATTGCCCAAAAATGGACTTAGCAGGTTAACGAATTAGGCCAACCGACGATGTTTGACAGTTAATAAAACTGTAAAAAAAAATGAAAGTCCTTTTAATGTTAAAATAACATACAGTGAAAATCGGTTATAGCGACCTTCAAGGGAACACAAAAATTGGTCGTAATAAACGGATAGTCATTATAAGCAATATTAAATCTTTGTAGGCATTCAACAGGGACCTTGCCATTTGGTCGCTGTAACCGATATGTCGTTATAACCGAAGTCGTTATATCCGGTTTCTACTGTATTATTATATATAATATATTATGTATGTAATAATGTATCATTGGCAGATAAGTGAAGACTAAGCGCCTCCTTCACCAACGTCAAGTAGGCCAAACTGTCATTTAAAGTCACCGGTAACCTGGGATAATGGAGCTGATATACCTTTGTTTGTACGGTAAACGTCCCAAACATTAAATAGAAAATAATTTAAAAAAAAATGATTCTAACTAATCAACACATTACTTGTAGTTTGTGAAAGAGGCCCTTAGCCTATAAAAATTATTTCTGTTTTTATTACTGTTTATATATTAAAAAAATACAAGTAAGTAAATTTAAAAGAGTTTTTCTCATAATGCCATGAAACACTTTTGGTTAAATAGTTAGAAATTGTAACAAAAAACCCATTCTTAAAATGTTACTATTAACTTTAACTTATTAATTTTTCATGTTGTTTTGGTTCATATTTTAAATAACATTGAGCCCATTGTGGTTTTCTACAATGCACTGGTCCATCATCAATATCAATATCAATCATCATCAATAGGTACTAATAATAAATCTGTAAGTGTATAGGTATTTATGTATGTATGTATGGAACATAACTCTTAAACGAATTAACTGATTTTCGTGAAACTTGGTAGATAAACATATAGGGCGGTTTCAGTGCTCTCCTGACGGTCAGTGCTGACGATACGCACGACCGACCGTGCGACCGACGCTCTTTTCATTTGTATGAAAATTCACCAAGTCGTTACAGAGCTCGCCTGACCGTACGCACGCGTATTGCTACCGCGGTCGGTCGTGCGTATCGTCAGTACTGACCGTCAGGAGAGCACTGAAACCGGCCTTAGACGTACAGGACACAGGATAAGCTACTTTTTTCTTTTTCAACGCGGTCGAAGTCGCGGGCACCAGCTAGAAATTAATAAAGATCTAATAACTGAGCTGTAACTTTTACACTGGTAACTACTTACTCTATGCTTTTACGTATATATGCTAAATGAACTAATTTTATTGGAAACTGCTTTGAAACAATCTTTAATTTTTTGCTTGATCGATTATTCCCGAACATAATAAGTATATTTAAAGCAGAAACTTTTATTTGTTCTACGTTTTGATTTTTTTATTTTATTTTTTATTAATTATTCTTTCGCGTTTTATAAATTGCGTAATACGTTTTATAGTGTATTACTGTTTTACATTATTTTATATTGGTATATTGTTACTTCGGTGATATTCCCATGACATAATGGCAACCTTGACTAGTCTGCGGAATAACCAAATCTTGAGCAACTTACAGCAGATATAGCGTGTTTGGGCTCAATAGAAAGTCGAGCGTTAGCTTATAATTTTTAATTGTACCTTGTTTACAATTTAATAAAAGTTTTTAATGATTGTCACACATAGCTGTCGCGCGACCCTTCTTTTACGACACAACATATTTTTTTTATTTACAACCTCAGTATGATTCCTACCTTCTATGATTTACAATGAAAATTATATCAACATATCTGACATTTGATATTTGTTTTACATGCTTACATAATTTAGGTACTTCTTACTTATCTGATATGGAGTTTTGTAACAAAGGTAAATATATATAGCTCTAGGTAAATTATGTAGTATATTATAGGTGGGTAATATTCTTTTTAAATTTGTTATTTTTTGATAATTTGTCGAGCAATCGATCTTTAAATCTGTTGTGATAAAAAGGTTCTAGTTTACCTAATATATGACAAAGTAAATCATAGCAGTTGGTTTTAGTCTAGGCATGCAGCAAATAAACTTCAAACTGTTAGAAAAAACCAATAGTCAATGGCTAATTAGCAGCCACGCCACTAAATGTGATTATTATAATTACCAACTAATTAGTAGATACTGGTGGTAATTCCATTGACATTTTTTCGTGTATAGGAAATTTAACGTTAATTCTATTTTAAAAACACCTGTTGTTGTTTTTTGTTTTTTTTTTTTATTTCAAAACTTACAAATAAATTTTAATAATTAAATAATTTTAATCAAAATAGGAAAATAAAAATAAGCCCTTGTTTAGTCTTCTTCTTACGAAAAAAAGTTCCATAAAAATGACTAGTTACCCCAACCCAACCAAAAATTTAACATGTTTGTTTTCTCAATAAGATAAAAAAAAACTGTATCATAGATGTTTATGGTTTTATTTATTTGTATAGATTTTTAAATTATTTATTAAATATTACCTATCCAGTCACAGGGACAGAGGAGTCTCTGTAACACAGGATACTAAAAAAAATTGTAGACAATCTTTTTAATTGGTTTAATCAGTCCCTTAAGGTACCTACATGTCTTATTAATTTTCACGAGTCAGCACTTTTATTGCAACAATACAGTAGGTATAATAATAAAAACCCATTAAAATATTTACCTAATTATGGAAAGTCAGACGTTCGTTTTCTATAAATAAAGCCACCACAATTCCAGTAGTAGAATTGTTAATTGTATTTACTCACCTACTTTTACATGACCTTTACTGTAAATGCTTAGAGGCACGCTACTATTTTGCCTATCCTATTAATCAATAAAGCATATTTCTAGCACTAAAGTGTTTATTTATTTCAGTTTCAGAAATTTCTAGGTAGACATTTTAAAAAAAAGTTATGTACCTATTACAAATAAAACTTTACTTATGAAAGGTTTTGTCCTGAGTGACTGTCAACGCACAGTCAAATCTAGCAAGTCTACGTCGAGAAAGGATTTTTGAAAATTTCAACCCTGTGAAAAACCGGGGGTGGGTCGCTAATTATATAATACTATTTTACGTAAGTACCTACTGCAGAGGAACTTTTTGCATTGCACTGAAGGTCTGAAGTTTAAATTTTGTAAACGAAACTCCAGTCTTAAAAATTAAATAAATACAAGAGTATTAGAAATTGGATCGGTATAGATTCTTTCGTTAGTAAATAGAAATAGAAAATATCAAAATTTTTGGAAATTTATTTTTTTTACATTAAGTAACGGGAAAATTTCTGGTATTTACTGGTAGTTTTAAAGGTAGGAATTAATTGGTAATTCAAATGGATAAAGATTAAAACAATGTAATGCTAAATATATTCCTTATTAGGTGTATCTAAATTTTTGTGTCTGCATAAACGACCTTTTAATGCCTAATACCAATTCAAGCCTAACTGGTTTCAATTGTGACCTCATCTTAAAATTTGTAGTTGTTTACATAGTTATCAAATACTTTGTAATATAGTTATTTAGTTAATTAATACGAGATTGTATCAAATAACTTTATTTCACAATTTGCCTTAACATAGTTATGTGACCAAATGTAGATACTTTCTAGTCTAAAGGTTGGTTATTTATTTGAACGATTGCTTCATAGCATTTTTAAATTAGTACCCTACACGAATTTATATATCACAATAATTCAATGAATTATTACTTTTAAAATGTATCTAAATATATTATGTTCGCGCTCATACATTATACCTACGCTTACTTAGGTAAAGTATGTTCTGTATTTTTAAGTTCATATCTAGAATTACCTAATTCTTTCTACATGAGCAATAATTTAATAAGTTTTTTTCAATGTTAATATTACCTAAGTGTTATTATTTCAATAATTTTAATACACAATCTTTAGTACCAATTGTTACTTATATAAAAGTTTAACAAAACATAAAATTGTAATGAATTGTAATTTTCATGAAACTTGGTAGATAAAAATTTAGACGTTACAGGACACAGGATAGGCTACTTTTTTGTTTTTCAAATTTTATAAAGTCACGCGAAGTCGCGTCCAACAGCTCATCCTTTAAAGTGATTAATTGTCGTTGAAAAAAACACAGGAGAAAAACTGGTTACAAGGAAATCATCTGATGTTTAGGCATAAAAATACGATAGATTTATAACGTAATGATTTTAAAAACTTACCGAATACTTTTAAATGGAGTTTCATTTTGAAATACGCGGCACGCTAACAAACACAAAAACGTCGCACTGTGTGCATAGAAGCGCTCGCGTATTTTGATAGCGCGAAGTGACCGAACAACAAACGCAGCGAGTTGCGCGCGCGCCTGTTTTTCTGCGACTGCCTTCTTTGGTCGCGGATTCGCATTCGATAAGTGAAGGCCTACGCACCACTTCTAACATCCGATCAAATACTTACTACCGATTTCCATCCTCTCTCAATGTAGCCGGCAAAACAAAATAAAAAAATCACCTTCAAGTTGCAACTAAGTAAATATAAAACTAATTGACCTCACTTTAAAGTACCGGTATGTAATAAGACTAGTGTATATGTTGCACTTTGAGACAGTGTTTGATTAATGGCGTATACATATTATAAAAGTAGGGGGTATTTACTTCAGTGGAAACGTATTTTTTTCCATCTACCCACAAAACAACAACGGGAAGTTCCATAATACCCACTATTAGGTATCGTCGTAGGTAAACAACCGAAAATAGATTTTTTTACCCTTTCATTTATACGTTTTATACGTTAACCTTTCTTAGCTTAGGTAGGTAAATATAATATTGGTATAAACATCCAAAAGTTTGTGAGGCTTTATTAGAATTGTTTGTTAACAGATACCTTAACTAAGTACCTGTAACAGGTTGCCTGTTACAAGTGTTGCCTTTCCTGTAGACCACGGTAGATAATAGTAGTAATAATACTCCACATAGTTGGAACACTTATTTATTTGTTCTTGCTTATATATACATATCTATTTGTTACAAAAATACCGACTAGGTAAATCAATCGTCTTCACGCTATCACGACCTAGCGCAGAATGGCGGTCGCTCCCGCTCGTTGGTAGGTATTACCATTATTAATTTTCTAACAGACGGCCATTCTGTTCTAGGAATGTCCTCATTCCGGAGCCAAGCTCGGTCATCCGGATTGAGTGAGTAGGTCCTCATACTTAGTTCGGAGTAAGAAGAAAAATATATGAGTTCGAGATACAATATTGAGTAAGAGTTGAGTAAAATGTTAACAATGAATAATAATAGCTATGTAGGTACATAATTTTCAGATATATATATCTGTTGGAAATACTGTGTAACATAATAAAAATGAATAGTAACAGATATGTATATAATTTTCAGATCTACATCAGTTTGAAATACATCACTATGTAACAATAACAATGAATAATAACAGATATGTACATAATTCTTAGATCTACATCCGTTTGAAATACATAGTGAATAATGCTGAATATATTTTTGTATAAATAAATTATTATTATTGGGTTTGCAATGCACATAAACTTTATATTCTATATATTTATTAATAGCAATATGATATAGATTCAAGCTAAGTTATAATTTCCAGATGTTACACAAAATACCAAACAAAACATTCTGATATTCTGAATGCAGAGCTTATCTTAATTAGTCATTAAATATAAAATAATCTGTAAGTACTACAGTACCTTGCAAGCGACTTGCTTAACAATCACATTGGGTCGCTTGTTAAGACATATTGTAATTGTAAATTTATATATATTAATAAAAATTTAGGGAAATATCAATACCACCAAGTACTAAAATGTTTAAGTAATAAAATAAATTTAGAGGTAGACTATGATGACTATTGTGACACATATTGAATGTAAAAAGAATCTGAAGATACTTATTAAAACTACTTACAATGAATATTGTCTAAAATCATACGCTAAGACTCAACAATTACAAAAGCCACCCTCAAATTAATTAATTAATTAGAGATCTATTTATTGGAAAATTCTGGTTTTTATTTCAGACTAGTGTCTAGTTATTAGTCATATTATATCAAACTATATTTAATTAATTACATACAACGAGGTAATGCGACTGCATGCTGACTAGCATGCCTAGGACCCTGCCAAAGGGACCGATACTCTTTTTTATATTAATATAATGTGTAAATAAATATAACTATTAGGATTAAGTTATTTTAAATGAGCTTTAGCAGTTTAAAATATACAGAGTACTGCAATATGTACTTAAATCGTACTTAGGTACTTTACAAAATCATTAATCACATTATATCAAATTCAATCAAATTATTTACCTTAATTACATAAATGCCTCTCAGCATAATTATTTATGATTTTAGGTGCTAAACGTCTTTATTCTATAGAAGAAAAGCTTTTCTGGTTAGGTACATTATAACTACTTAAAAATTGGATTGTTATGCATATTTCTAGATTTAACTCGCTTACATTCTACTATTTGACACATTTGACACTCCACTATTACAAACAATAAAACTAACATTTGGCATTAAATCACTGTAGTTCAAGGGGACGTCGTGGAACTAATATGTAGAGCTACCGTTTGTCACTCACAGGGTACGCTCAACTCTCTTCTCAATTCGAGTATGGCTACCGTTTGCCTCCTGAGAGACCCGGCCTGCCCATTACCCAACTATAGCCGCTTAGCCACCATCTTTACTGCTCGCTATCGTTGCCCATCCGAGGCTCTTCATAATTCTATTATGGCTACCGCTTGCCGCCCGAGGGACACGGCCTGCCCATGCTACCGTTTGCCACTCGATGGACACGGCCTGCTCATGCTACCGTTTGCCACCAGAGGGACACGGCCTGCCGAGATAAAATTGCATCGTTTTCATTATCAATAGTCATAGCAGCTGATGCCCGTCCCGATCAACACCAGACTGCTCTCACTTCGCATCTAAGCTCTGTATCTGTAAATATAGGTATAGGAAAATAGATTTTGGAATTTAGGATTGATAGTTCAACTTCGCCTTTGACCTTTGACCCAAATGTTCCAGCCTCATTACTAGTACTGGTCTCGTTATCACTGGTTATCAATGATGATGACTGACATGTCACCCACGCCTTGCATTTATCTGCTGAAATATATTTTTGTATTGCCTATCTACAGGAACGCCCTTCAATATTCTGTCTTTGTCTAAAATTATAGTTATTTTTTTTTTAGGGACCCCAAAGTTTAGCTGCCAGCTTCTTGCTTTTCTCTTTTTTTAGAATAGAATATCATTAGAGAACATTTACTTTGCATGCACCTGACATACACGAATACATTCAAAATAACAAAACAAAAATTAAATATAATACCAATCTCTCCCATTTAAGTGAGAATACACAACCAAAATCCCATTGAATATGTGCCATTGCTCAGCATAGGCTGAAGCAAACCATAGCGCCGATCCCACGCCAGTCCCACTTGACAGATTCTCGCCGTCAGAACACGCGTCGCCACTGCAGTACTGTGACTCGTAGGAATTTAAAGTCATAGCTCTGTTTAGCCTGCAACTAATCATATTTAAAAATAACAGTACACTACCCTCCATCAGGTTGTCTTTGGTTATTGCTCATATCACAAAGTTAATCACTTGGCTCAAGACCTCATTCTCCTTTTGTCTCAATTAGTAACACAGTATATTCAATTTTGGAAGCAGATTTAGACATGAGAACAAAAGAAATATAATTCTGACACTTAAGGTGATACAACTCAGCCTTCCTCCATACAAACGTAGAATGATCATTACTCCGCTGTTTTATGTTTAATTTACAAAAGTAAGCATGGTACCGATTTATCTTGTCGTTAACTAGGTTCGTTTACATACAAATTTAAAAAACATTAATTTAAAAGATATGATCCTTGAAAAATCCATATTTTACCAACAAGTCTTGATGCAACTTTGTGGGTAAATAGGTCACTCTAGTGTACAAAAACTCCAAAGTACTTTGAATATAAACATCGATCAATAACTAGATAATTCAAGAGTTCAAATAACTTTACACGAAATAGATATATGCAGTAGCTCTGTCAAAAAGAGCATATGCCCTAGGGTCTGCTTATAATTCCTTTTTGGTACGAATCATTGCGTATCCCATTCGTGCTGTGTGAGACGGAACGAATTCTAGCCACGCGCACCGATGTTTTCGAGCCGCCGACCAGTTTGCACTTAAAAGTCAAGTATTGGAAGCTACCACAGCGTGCTGTTGTTTGGCAAAAATTTACCGAGGACATTCAAGGGAACATTCAATGTATCTGTCGGATGTCTGCTACAAAGAGAGGATCACGCCAATTCAATTTTTGAAACAAATACTCAGGTCTGTTAGTATCAGCCACTTCGAAGATTAGCGTTGCATAGTAAAGTTATTGCCTGACATTCATATGCCAAATGATATATTTATTTAAGAAAGGTGTTATGTGCGATCTAAGAGGCACCTTCACGCAGAAACGCAAATAGGAATTTTGCACTCGTTGAATTAATTTGTATAATTTCTTAAATAACAAGTTACCATATTCAACCAAACAATAATTCAACTTGGATGAAATAATCGTTTCACAAAGTTTAAGTTTAAACACAAATCAACACAGATAAGACATCTATAATTTTATACAAGACTTTCAAAAGGCAAAAGCAGTTTTGAACTAGTTCAAGCACTTGTTTCTCAAAAAGGTAAATTACCGACCATCATAACTCCGCGCTAATCTAATTTTTTTTTTTTTTTTGCCTAGGCAATTCAGTGACCGCCTGTATTTTGTTTGTTCCATCCAGGCCTCAAAGGCGGATATGAAGATCTGATATCCAAGATCCTATTTAAAATTTTAAAACAAAGGAAGCACTTCCTCAGTATTTCCTCTAGCTATTAGTGATATCCGTATCCGTATCCATTTCTTTTTTGGCGGATCTTGTATGGATCTTTTATCTTATTAATTTTCAATTCATAGATGAAATTCTAATTAATTATTAGGTGATTAGGTAGCAATAAAAATTATTAAATTCCATTGAGATGTTATTATTATTTTAAATTCTTAAAATGAAATATTTGGCACCTTTATATTGCAAACATTTATCGTAGTGAGTTACCATACCAATAGTACATATTAAGGGTACTAAATAAACTATCTTTATAATCACAAATCTTTGTGACAAGCTTATTAAAATAATGAAATCTATATACATAAAAGAAAGTCGTATTAGTTATACCACAGGTATATCTCGAAAACGGCTAGACCGATTTTTATAATCTTTATTTGAGTAGCAGAATAACCATTAAAATATCGAAAAATTAACGTAAATAAATAAAACAATAACCAGATAATCACTTTAGAAATAAATTGTACTTTCGAATCGACAGAAACTGCCAAATCGATTGGTCTCATGTTGTTGTTATGTGCGGGTGTTATTAATAAATATTATCCAACAATGATTTTATAATGAGAAAACCAAAACTTAAATCTTCGTAACATTCCAAATTCTAATTAAATGTAGAATTAATGCACAATGCAAATCGAAACATCTCCTGCCTGTCACGCAAAACTTCAAGTGGCGGGCGTCAACCATCGCTTCAAGATCACGCGCACCTACACCGATTGAGTATGAAAGTTAAAATCCGTATCCGGATCCGTATCCGCGGATATACATTTTTAACGATACGGCTCATCACTATTAGCTTCTTAACGCCATCGTTATTTTTCTTTGGCACGAGTAAGTACAATAGGGCTGGCGTACGTGGAATAAGAGTTTCTATTATTATCCAGTCACTCGTCTACCATTTTCCTGACTACATTCCGTTCGCTGTAGGGAAGACGATACGGTTCGAAGAAACTGTTGGCGGTATATTCTGTTGTTGTCCTTATTTAACTTAAATTATTAATTCATCAAATAACTAATTAATCAATTAATTGTTTAACTTTAGGGCCAATATTTAGCCCAATATTTAGTATGAGCCAGGGTGATTCGTTCCTGTTTTTTTTTTTCTTGCCTTACAAACAAAATTAATGGCAACCCGGAAAGATATACAATAATAATTTGTATACACTGTAGCGTCGCGAATTTAACATTAACCTTCATACAAGCGTTTCCAGGTATAACCAATGTCTTCTTCTTTTTCGGCTTCACTCTTGACAGAGTGGTCGTGGCCATCACTTCAGGTGTTGGTGGCAAGCCTCACAATACGCCGCCATTCCTCTCTGATGGCCGCCTTCCTCGTGCATCCCTGCAGTGAGCCATTCAACGCAGCTTTTATTTGATCCGTCCATCTCATAGGCGATCTTCCCCGCGGCCTGGTACCCTCAACCCTTCCCTGGACCACAAGTCGCTCAATAGCCACCTCCCCTCGGCGGCAGACATGGCCAAAGAACGTGAGGATACGGGACTGTACCAAAGATGACAAGCGCTGCTTGATGCCGAGTTCTCGAAGTATAGACTCGTTGGTACGGAATTCAGTCCACGATACTCCGAGCATTCTCCTCCAGCACCACAACCAATGTACCGGTGATATTATCCGAAGTGTACGTTTTATATAATTTGAGCCTTCTAAAACGACATCTTCAAACTTACTTACGCTCAAGTCCCGACTCGTCGTAGTATAAAACTAACTCCGAATGAGTCTTACATACGGTAACCGATGTTAATTCCGTAAAGGATTGACCCACTTCGTGAGTCTCATCCGTCGTGAGAAGCTCGTCCCTCACCGCCGAAGCTTCAATGTCAGCCTGAACAGCCTCAACACCCAAAGTTACCAAAACCCGACCCGACTAGACGTCGACTGAAGAAGTAGGACTTTTGAGGGTTACTTATCAACCCCTTATCAAGACTTAGATTTGGATTTTTTTTTTTTTTTCTTTAACTACCCTCTCTTTGATCAGAGTACACTGACTACCAAAATCAATGTATCTGGACTTCTCTAACTCCGTTAAGCTTAATAGTTTTCATGGAAATACGTCGCAGATACAGTAGCTGTGACGGACGCTTAAAACTAGACCCTTGTCGACTATTATTTATCAAAAATGCTGTTAATATTGCACATGTACCTTAATATTAATAATAGTACCTTTAATATTTAATATTGACAGTCTTTCTTTGTCGTGGTAGAATTTTTTACTTATACCTACAGCTAGTGAATACTAAATATAAAATAATTTGACATTTGAAAAACTATGTATCTTTTCCATAGGAAGTACTTTTAAATAGTTCTGTCATGATCATCACATTTGAAATTACGAGTGTAGGAGTATAATAGCTAGTATACGTGTACTGTATCAAGCGGGGACATGTGATTCCACAAAATAGCACAATTATTATGTTTTTTTTTTTACCCTATCACTTTAATTATCAGTGGAAGTCAAGTGTAAGTAATAACTAGGTAATACGTACCCACCTATTTAAGACATCCAAATAAGTAAGGTATTTTACCAAACGAAACGGATATTAGTATTTTAAGTAAACTTTTTATGAATTCCAATAAGTAAACTTAAGTCTATTAATTTGTAAATGTCTTTTATTTTTATGTAAATGAAGTGCATAAGTAGATTAACTCGTACTGAACAGTCAACAAAAGCATATTTTTTTTGTTTATACGAGTATAACGCTTCACCCATAATTACAGATAAAAGAAACATGCAAATGTTCCATGCGAAACTCATAGGTAAAATATACGTACCTAACTGAATTCAGGCTACAACGTATCTCGTATAGATATTCATACCAGTCAATTTATAATATTAATAAAAACAATACAATGTTATTAAAAATTAAATTAAATAAAAGTATATTATTACATCATCATACTAAAATAATAATACGATATTAACTTCATTGGAGTCTCAGTCGTACATACGTACGACATTTATTGTTATTATGCACGTAGGTAGATAGAATTTCGTTAACAAAAAAAATTACAAGTACATACCTCAAGGGCCGCTGAGTACTTACCGCACTTCTGATTTGTTGCCTTTCCTGTAGACCACGGTAGATAATAGTAGTAATAATACTCCACATAGTTGGAACACTTATTTATTTGTTCTTGCTTATATATACATATCTATTTGTTACAAAAATACCGACTAGGTAAATCAATCGTCTTCACGCTATCACGACCTAGCGCAGAATGGCGGTCGCTCCCGCTCGTTGGTAGGTATTACCATTATTAATTTTCTAACACAAGTAACAGGTACTTAGTACTAACTAAGTAACTACTCTAGTAAATCCAACTTACCAACGCTTGATATTTAAAAAAGTCTAACTAGTCCTCTCGGAGAACGACTTGCGGCCCTTAAGGGATTGCACTTTTTTTTATTACACTAGCTAGTCTATATATAAACTACATCTATTATTAGACGCTTAACGCGGGTGAAACTCCTGTGTTCTTTCTTAGTAACATTCTCATCCTAATATACCATACTAAGTATGTCACTATAATTTATTCAGATTTTTAAATTAATATTGAATATTACAAAAAAAATTGTTTTGTTTTGCACGCTTCGTTTGGCGGTGACGCAGCGGCGCCGGAACGGCCGCGCGAAACCCTATTTTCAACGTTAAATTAAAATTATAAATAATTGAGCTACAACTTCGGGAACCGAGACTTATTTTACTGAAATTTTCTCTTCTTTTAGGAACTATTTTTTTCAAATTTGAGCTCTTCAATATTTTTTTAGTTATAGGTACAAAATGGACACTCCCTTTTTCTCTTTTCGTTTATAACAATTGCAATTTTTATTGGCGGATAAAATAAAAAAATCCATTTTCTCAGAATGAAATTCTAAACTGAATGAAAGAATTGCCATATTTTTAAGACTGTTTTAACTATTTTTCGCAGAAAACTCACTTCTCGACTAGACTATATCTAGTGTTTCGTTTTCTAGCGTGTTTTTAACCTAACATTCGAGTGGACCATATCTAGAAATTGCCGGTGGTCTAATTCGTACAATACTCATTGGCATATTAAGGACCTCTTTCACAAACTACGAGTAAAGTGTTGAAAGTTACTTTTAGAAATCATTTTCTGTTATATTGAATTATGCACTCGGTTTACTGCATCATTCGATAGCCGATTTTTTTGTTATTATTTTCTATTTAATGTTTGGGACGTTTACCGTACAAACAAAGGTATATCAGCTCCATTATCCTCGGTTACCGGTGACTTTCAATGACAGTTTGGCCTACTTGACGTTTGTGAAATAGGCGCTAATTGTTATAAATTTGTGTTAGTTATAAGTGCCAATAATAACTTATATCCACGAAGAGATTGGTTTGATTTGCGTCCCTTCGCTCGCACTTGCCGTTAACGAACGGATAACTGACGGATTAACTGTCCTAAAGAATGTGTATTCTTAATACCACCAAATAAACCCAATTGAAGAATATTTCGTGTGGTTTCAAAAAAAAAACATATTTATTCTGTGTAAAAATTTGTTTATTTATATGACTAGGAAAAACAATACATTAGTAACATTTAAGTACTGAAGGCTTAAATAAAACAGTAATATAGTATTGAATATTGCCATACATACAATATGTCCTATTATTTTGAGAACTAGCTTTGAACGAAGACTATGTTCAATTACTATAATAAATCTTATACATTATTTACTTTTATCTCCGATGCAATGTGAGTGCGCGCTTTACTTGTGGTAGATAGGTAAAGATTGCCATAAGAAACACGAATTAAATATAAAATTTATAATAGATTTATGTAGTAAAAAAATTTTACACTAACAAAATTTGAAAGTGGTGAAAAAAGTGAAGAAAAAATAAAATATAGAGTCTAGTATAGAGACTATGCAAATAATGTAAACAAACTTTCAATAGTTCATAATATGTTTTTAATAAAACAAATAACACGTTTCACTATCCCCATTAGTCATTTTGCATAATTACCAGTTGTAAATAATACCAAATAGAAAATGCAAAGTTTTATTTAGCCTGATAAAATAAGAAAAATCAGGGGAAATAAATCGTGTAGTTTTGAAAATTGGTAGAATTATACTTTACGATATCCAGATTAACATACTAAAAGTCCTCAAGGGTGGGGGTTGTGCTAAGGGTGTAAGGGGGGGTTGAAGGTACCTTTTTTGAGGTTTTTGCTCATATCGCGAATATCTGTAGGAATAGCATTATGATTGCTTCTGACAAAAGTTTCTACATGAAATTGTCTACAACTTAGATATATACATATTTACTCTACGATCAATACTTTAGGGACTACAGGCTGTGCAAGTTTACAGAGATACAAAAAAAGACGATTTCAGCAAACGGGCTCGTTTTTTTTTCGGCGTTGTTTATCGCCATTTTTAGTTTAGAATAAGCAAGCTTAGTCATCTGCCTACCCAACATGAAAAAACCCCATGAAGATCCATGGAGAATTCTAAACAAAAAAGATGATAATGTAAACAAGGTCCGAGCGTTCAAGATACCGTGTGCCCTTAAGCAACGAAGGGCGTCAGCGAGTCGTGGATGGTGAGGTTGAGGTCCATGCATACCACTGAGGCTGAATCGACGTCTTTTCTACTGCATATACAAACAGGCCAAGATTTATAGCTCAAAAATGGGTTCGATCCGCAAAAAATCCTGCTACTTGATTTTTCGATTGGATTATGTCAGAGACTGTCTCCCAAGTATAAATCCAAGTTTGTGTCGCTTGAAACCGCGAGCGTTAGCCGTCATCTCGAGAAACGCCTTATTACAAATATCTCGGTAACGGTGAGTTATACGTTAAAAATTGTAATAATCTTTTTTGTGGACAATAAAGTTTCCTATCGTTTTTATTTGAAACGTTTTTCTCTACTGTTAATATTTGCCGATATAAAGTCGATTAAAAAAACCAAATTTTTGTTTTTGGAAAATAATTCGATAATTTTTAGACATACGAAAAAAAATTGATAATCAAAGTTGTAGAGCATAAATTGTTCTATAATTTTTGTAGGAAACTTTTTTTTGTAAAATCAATAGTTGCTGAAAAATCAAGTAGCAGGATTTTTTGCGGATCGAACCCATTTTTGAGCTATAAATCTTGGCATGTTTGTATATGCAGTAGAAAAGACGTTGATTTAACCTCAGTGGTATGCATGGACCTCAACCTCACCATCCACGACCCGCTGACGCCCTTCGTTGCTTAAGGGCATACGGTATCTTGAACGCTCGGACCTTGTTTACATTATCATCTTTTTTGTTTAGAATTCTCCATGGATCTTCATGGGGTTTTTTATGTTGGGTCGGCAGATGACTAAGCTTGCTTATTCTAAACTAAAAATGGCGATAAACAACGCCGAAAAAAAAAACGAGCCCATTTGCTGAAATCGTCTTTTTTTGTATCTCTGTAAACTTGCACAGCCTGTAGTCCCTAAAGTATTGATCGTAGAGTAAATATGTATATATCTAAGTTGTAGACAATTTCATGTAGAAACTTTTGTCAGAAGCAATCATAATGCTATTCCTACAGATATTCGCGATATGAGCAAAAACCTCAAAAAAGGTACCTTCAACCCCCCCTTACACCCTCAGCACAACCCCCACCCTTGAGGACTTTTAGTATGTTAATCTGGATACCGTAAAGTATAATTCTACCAATTTTCAAAACTACACGATTTATTTCCCCTGATTGCCGATTTTTGGCTTAATTTGCCTTGGTTAATTATCAAACATGTCCATAACGCTAATATAAAATAATTTTAACTATTTTAATATTTTTAAATGTCAAAGTTTTACTCTAACTGACAAGTGGATGAAACCTAGTAAACAGATAAACAACTATTGTGGGTGTGGATAACAAGTTCAATTTAATACTGAACTTACTTAATAGATGTCATTACTAGTCAGTTATTTGTCCGCCACGATTTACTATAAAACAATTTTTACAATAAAATAAGTCTTGAAGTAATTACTAAAATGTGTTTATAGAGCAAAAAAACATAATTAAATCCTAAAACTCCTAAAAATATCTTAGGAATTTTTTCCTAAGATATTTGATATTTCTTTGCTGACGCCACTGGTATTCACGTTGGCTACCAAATAAACAAGTAAAGAGCGCGTTTAAACTAATATACAATACATGTTATAACAACTATTTTATTGTTACAATGAAATATTTATTATAAATAATCTCATAGCAGAATATGATAACATTTTTATTTTAAGTCTGCAGGCAACTTTGCTGACAATTTCTTCCGCTAGAGGCGCCACTATGACGAGTAATTATGAAATTTGTAAGTAGCTCCCGTTAGCAAGTGAACTCTTAAGAGGGTATAAAAGTTTCAACGCTTACTGACTTTCTGAACATGATTGTGATTCACGTAAGAACACAAACAAAACAATAATGAAACAAGATAGCACAATTCTATTTATATTTTTTTGCTACAATAAAAAATTAAAAATTATTGTTCATATAATGTAAAATTCTGTTTTTTAGCGACTCGTATTTTTATAAATTTCGCTATCGAGTCACGTTTGGTCATATAATTTAAAAAAAAATTGTTAGTAATGTATTTTAAAAAGTATCTCAATTACAAAAATTTTGTTACAATCGATTTTTTAGTTTAATCCTTGTTAAAAAATAATGAACTGTCGCATTTAGGGCTTTATATTATGTACTATTTCTATAGTTCGTAAAATGTAGCTTGATCCCTGTAACAACTGTCTTTGAAACCACGCCTATGAAGTTTCGTGTTTCATGACAATACAATGTATGCACAATAATGTCGTACTTTATTGTTGGGAACGCCCACTTAGTGACGTTCATCGATGTGATCGATCATGTGAATAAAACAAAAAACTAATATAACATTTCTTTTCTTTATTGTTTTGACGGTTGTGTCGTTGCTTGAACTGAAACAACAATTTAAATCCGTTCTATACCAACTTACGATTATCAACTTTATTTCATCTGTAACTAAATGTATTTTTACGACCGCCATATAAGCGTCACGATTGGGGTTGCAAAATATACGTTGGAAAAATTAGTAACAAAAAATAGTACTTTACTTAGCTTTATGATACTATTTATTGTTCAAAATGAAATATACAAATGGAGCGTACAAACAAAGTATACAAACCTACGTGTAATGCAACGTCTTAATCTTCCTGTTTTATTTTATTAAAATTATAAACACTGAACAGTTATTTATAAATGCACTACTATTTAATATCAATGACGAAACTATATTGTATTAAAATATCGATAATTATGAATAAATAAAAACATGTTGCCCAGCACTAGGTATGTCACTGACATCTGTCACAGGGATCAAGCTATATTTACCGAACTACATATACAAATTCAGACCGTTCGTTGAAAAAACAATACCCCCCCTAGGTGGGCCATGAGCTTGTCGTGGCTTACCCTCGGCAGTCCGGGGGGTCGGGGGGTCGGGGGGTCGCGGGGTCCGGTGGTTCTCACCGGCCTTTCCTCGTCCCATCGGATTGTTGTTGGGGACCAAGAAGGCCCACACCCGTGTACTCCGGGCGGGCTCCGTACAGCGGAGCTCGTGGCGGAGCGCACTTGTAAATTACATTCTCCCTGCCAAAGTCCCTCGTCCCATCCACATGAAGTCGCTCCTTTTACATGACATTGGTAGATAATGGCCGTTCCCGAAATGCCATTATACGAAAGAAGAAGAAGAAGAAGAAGAAGAAGAAGAAGAAGAAGAAGAAACAATACGTGTACATGAAATTTCAATGCTCGGAACAAATACTGCTACGGTTAGTACGGGCGCAGCGTTAAACTGTTAAGCGCCTGTAACGCGAAAAACGTACAGTTTACCTATTAATATAATACTAAACGCCTAGCTACTAAATCTAATCTTATTAATCTTAATTAGATCTAACCAACACTAGACTCTTCATAGTTTTAGAGCCGACCAACTTACCGTACACCACCAACTCATCATCCAACTCAGACCTCTTACTTTTGGCGAATTTTCTAATGTAATGTTTGTATGGCATAACAACACCTTTCACCCATACCGGGATATAATTGAAATCTATATCCTTAGGAAAGTTAGTGTCTACGCTATCTATGTCCGGATCTAATCTGGAGTAAGGCTCAGCGACCAGTTTCGGTAGGCAGTCTTCGATGGGCACCCACTTGTAAGTCTCCGGACAAGCTAAATCGGACGGATGAAAGTTACCCTTGTATCTCATCTTGGTGCACGAGTGAATATAGTATCCCATGTAGTAGTATTTCAATTCGCAGCACACTGAATACAGTTGTCTTGTAAATGCTATCTCTCTGTGAAAAAAAAATTGTACAGTTTGAAGATAAAAAGAAACAACATTCTTGTGTGACAAAACACAATTCTAAGCCATTTTTCAATATCCTTTTTACTAACAGATTATAAAACAAAGTCCGGACGCCTCGGAAGGCGTCTGTCTGTCTGTCTGTCTGTTCGCGATAAACTCAAAAACTACTGCACCGATTTTCATGCTGTTTTCAGCATATGGATAGAGTGGTTCTCAAGGAAGGTTTTAGTATATAATTTACAAATTATATACTAAAACCTTCCAAAATAATG
This sequence comes from Synanthedon formicaeformis, assembly GCA_945859745.1. Classification (NCBI taxonomy): domain Eukaryota; kingdom Metazoa; phylum Arthropoda; class Insecta; order Lepidoptera; family Sesiidae; genus Synanthedon; species Synanthedon formicaeformis. Next base: position 7,424,153 of record OX243969.1, on the reverse strand, counting down.
TTTCAAGTGCAGTGTCGTGAATAAACGGAAATGCAGTGTCACGCACGCACGCACTCACTAACGCACGCACACACGCACTAACGCACGCACGCACGCGTAACGCACGCACGCACGCCCTAACGCACGCACGCACGCAAGCACGCACGCACTAACGCACGCACGCACGCACTAACGCACGCACGCACGCACGCACGCAAGCACGCCCTAACGCACGCACGCACGCAAGCATGCACGCACTAACGCACGCACGCACTCACGTACACACACACACACACACACAAACACACACACACCCAGAGAGAGAGAGAGAGAGAGAGAGAGTGAGAGAGAGAGAGAGAGAGAGTAAGAGTAAGAGAGAGAAATAAAATTACCTTAAAGCACCATAAGTGCCGAGGGTCAATGGCATAAATTGTGGATCGTAGAAGAAGTAAACAGATGAAACACATTTTGGCAGTATGTCTATCACACCGACGGCTATGAGTTTCCCGTCCAGCCAATATTGCTGGTGGAACGAACCGTAACCACACGACGGACCAGTCTCTGATTTCTTCTCCTGAACATTGAAAAAACACTTCAATTTAAAGTTTTAATGAGTTTAAAGTTTTAAACTTTAGCGCTTGCTTCTAAAAACATACGAACTTTTCGTTTCTTATGTAAAAAAAAATCTGTACCCTCGCATTTGGACTTCGCCAACCAGTAAAAGGGCTTCACAAGACTTGATATGAAAATAACATCACAAAAAAAATATCACGATGCCAGTAATAAGTAAAATGTCATACCAACAAGGGGCTCTCGACGAGAAAGTCTCTAAACTTGGACTCAGCACATTTCTCTACTTTGTCGCCGTGTATAGTCATCTGATATTTTACATACAATCTGTGAGACTCTTTAGCCGTCGCTTCCCATTCAGGACTAGGAGGGGAAGTCCTAACTAATTTTATCTGAAAAAAAAAAGTGATACATCAAAATCTATGCCAACAACATGAAATATATGAAAAATATAAAGTCTGTGTACACATATACCTCAAGTTTATGTTTCACATCTTCCGGCAAATCATTAATGAAGTCCTCAATTTGTTTTTCCTTGTTTTTGTTTGAACCACAAATTGTGCTCACGTCGATGCCTTTTTCTCGTAGTTTTTCTAACTTCCTCTCGCGTCTTATTTGTTTGGCTTTTTTACATGCAGTCTTTGTGGGGTCAGGGCCGGCACCTGGAAACATTCACAAAAAAAACTCATTTATATACTTATTTAATAACATTAAAGACGGTTATGTCGTACATTTTGTAAATTAATTTAATGTGTAAACTCTTGATAGTGAGAGAATACGTTCATATTATATATACTAATATATAATATGAACCCTATACAATTAACCTAATACCCAAGTCTCAACTTGTATTTTTTTTAAACCATAATAGGCAACCTAGAGCACCAAATAAAAGAAAAAAAAGAAATGTTAATTATTACGAAATAATTAATTACCATTTGTATAGATCGGTTCATGAAAGATGAACACTGCGCAGTAGTCGAATTTTAGATGTACGTTGAGGTGCTGAGTGAGGCGCGGCCGGCATGGCCGACAGGCTTGGAGCCTGTCCAGAAGAGGCGTTTTACGCGCGAGGGTATACGCGCGTACACACTCGCGCGTTCCCGAGATACTGGGGCTACATATATCCCTCCAAGAGGCTGACGCGCGTTTCCTCACTCGCGCGTAAAACGCGTGCAACGAGCGGGACTCTCGACTCGCACGTTTTAAGCGCGAGCCACGCGCGTGTCGAAATCCCTTATCCTTAATCCTTCTATGGTCGGCAGCGCACTTGTAGCACTTATGGCGTTACTTGAGTTATAGGCGACGGTAGCCACCTACCATCAAGTGGACCGTCAGCCTGTCTGTCGAAATTAACATAAAAAAAAAAAAAAAAAAAAATGGAGCGTGATAAAATGGAAAAACTACGCAACGGATTTTGATGTGGTTTTTTTTAATAGATAGAGTGATTCAAGAGGAAGGTTTTAGTATATAATTTTCAACGCGGGCGAAGTCGCGGGCACCAGCTATGTACTAAAAATAAAGATAGTTACAACCCCTGAAAATTTTATAACAGCAAAGACGTCAGGTGTTATATTGCTTTACACATTTAGTCAGGCGCTACACATCCCTTACTTTTAACGCGGGCGAAGTCGCGGGCACCAGCTAGTTTATTACAAATACAAAAATCTAACATGACAGTAAGCTCAATAATGAAATCCATATTAAACAATATACTGACCTTTTCTGACATCCTTCTGTTTTAAATTTTCCTTTACAAGTGCACAGTTGAGTGTGTTCACATTAGCAATACCTATGAAATATAAAGATTGTTTATTATTATTATTAAAAGTATTATTTAGTTGAGATATTTATGGGCACTTCTTAAAAAAAAATCACATCTTTTTAAATGATTCAAATATGATTTTCTTGACTTAAAAGACTATTTTTTTTTTTTTTCAATTGAAAAATGACATTGCTCATAAACATAATTTATGCTATCTTTATATTACTAATATTATAAATGTGAAAGTTTGTGAAAAGGTTTCTATATATATTACTCAGTCACATGTAAACTGCTGAATGGTTTTGTATGAAATTTGGAACTTAAAAAGCTTTTTTTTTTAATTTATATCATTTCTATATTATAATAATTGACTGAATGAAATAGCGTTTTGCATCTATTTAGAACTTAATATCTCATTATCAAACAAGATGGTGAATTCCTTAAAACAGCAGGAACAAAATAGCACTGCTGAATATATTTTTTTCCCAAGTTAATATAATAAGATAAATATAGCAACTAAAGTGTCAAAACCAGTTATTTTATGTACCAAATTCCATGTAGGCCAAGCTGCTAGAATGTTTAGTTAGAATAAATATATTCAAGGTGATTACTATAAAATTAAATATTACAAGAATTGTAGCCTTTTTAAAACTATATAAAAAAAAATTATAGTGTATTGATCATATTAAAACTGGTTTAAATGACTAAAACAAATACGAAATTTTGTGAGGATGGATGGATGTTCGTTACTCTTTCACGCAAAAACAGCTCCATTGATTTGGATGAAACTTGGCACATACATAGTTTATTACCTAGATTATCATATAGGTAACTTTTTATCCTAAAAAACTGTTTGGCACTGTAACCGTGGCGGGCTCTACAGACATCACAGGGACAAATATGTCAGATATTTTCTCATTTTTTCATAGTGGATGAAGTCGCAGGCACAGATAATTTATATATTAGTAAAAAGATAGTGAATATATATTTTTTTATAAATATTGTAATCCTTACGGGATGGCGATTGTTATTGTTTCCAGAATAAGAAAATAAGGTCATACCTTTAGTTTCCTCTTCAACATCGCCACAATCTTCTCCCCTTGAGTCAACCATTTGTTCCAGATTTAACTTCTGGGGTTCTCTTTTGTTTTCGTAAAATTGGTCCCTAACTTCTTCACACACTTTCGATGTGTCCAATTCATTATTGCACACAGACATTTTCCTAACAGCATTCTCTCCAGAACCTAATAAATCTTGACCCATTAAAAACTTGTTGAAACGTTTTAAAATTTTCTTTTGTGATTTCGATGCCTTAAATTCTAGTGATCTGCATCTGAAAATTGTTAATACAGAATTTTTTTTTGTAATATTGTCTAATTTTGTAGGATAGCTAATATAAGATGTAACAGAAATATGTTGTAATATTGTCTAATTTTGTAAGATAGCTTAAGATGTATAAAAATAAAATGTATAATACGAACCGAATGGTATACATGGGACAACAAGTAACATCCATGGTAGGTTTGTAGCAATATTTTCCAGATCGCCTCCATCCACGGTCAATTAAATCTTGATAATCGGATACTGTTAGTGCGTGGGCCCACATCCCTAAACAGAGAAAATTCGTTATAACATAAATGTTATCATTGTTAAAATATTATTAGTTTTTATAGGAAATAAATTACTTACCATGACTGTAGTTCGAATTGCTATTTCCACAATAACCACATTTATACCCTTCATGCTCAGCATAATATTCTACGATACTGTGGTTCATTATGGTGTTCGAATTGTTGATGTAATAAATTTGAACACAAATGATAATTGACCTGTTTTTATAAATAGAAGAAAAAATTGTGAACAATAAAAGAAAAAAGAAACAACGAATGGGATGAAGACAATAAACGTCAAACAAAACTGTGTCGTTGACGTTTGCAATATTGACATGACAGTGACAATCCACAGTCCATAGTATTAGTACACAGTTAATGTTCCGAGAAGCTCTGTGCAATCCACCTTTCATATAACATCCACCATAATTCCAAGCCATTTGTATCCTGCACTCTGCAACATACTCAAGCACAACCCATTCACAGCATCAGCAAAGAATTATAAAAACTCTAATAAAGAAAAAGTGCTCTCTGCTTAGATGAATGGTTTAACTTCAACCGCATACAAAGGAATAAGACAACAAGTTCCTGCCGTAAGTATTCAATATTTTCATTTAATAAAAACTTTCAGCGTGACTAGTATAAGCAAGCTTTTAATTTTGCAACTAATAGGTTTGCCTCAGATCAAGTAAGAACTACCTACCTACATGTTCTTATTTCTTATTTTATCTGAGCATACTCGTAGTAGGTATGTGTACAGGCAGGATGGGTGCAGGTACAGTCTTTTCTAAGGATTTGTCGCACTATTAATATTATTTTTATTTACTTAAATAATTGTAATTAAAATACAGTTTGTTAAGATATTTTAATTATTCTAATAGGTAGATGAAGATTATTGAAAAAAATCTGCTTCGTTGGTATTTCGGTAAAACCTCTAATTCTCGTCTATCTTGTTTTGTGACAATGCTGATAGTTTTAGTGATCCATATATAGATTTTCTTTTAAATTGATGTGAAACTCGTGGTCTGAAACAACAAACTACTTTTTACTTTTTAAATACAGCATCAAAATCGGGCCAAACGCTGACGACTGTGTCAAGATAACAATAATAATAAGTACCTACCTATGTCGAAGTAACTCATTGTAGGCACCTAAATTATTGACTAGAATAAGTGATAATTATTTATGTTGAATTAACAAAGTAGGCAGGTAAGTATGTAATATAAAATTATAAGTTCTTACACGGACTCAACTTCATCTATCTCGTATATGTTTGACATGACGGAAGGTTTTGGTCTGGGATGAGTTTTGCAAGTAGGTCTGAAAAGATAACATTTGTTAAAATTTAATTAAAAAAATACGCCCCCCTAGTTATGTGAGACCACAAACACCGATGACTGGTATACTCTAAACTAAATTTTTTTAATCTTTTAACTACATTTTTATAATCTTCCCCAATTTAATATAACTAGCGGCCTGTTCCCGGCTTCGCACGGATGCAAATTATATACCAAAACTTCCTCGAGAACCACTCTATCCATTGGTGAAAACAGGATGAAAATCGATGCAGTAGTATTGAGTTTATCTCGAACAGACAGACAGACACGGCGGAGGACTTTGTTTTATAATATGTAGTGATTATCTACACCTATTCATTTAATATGACAGAATTATACCGAAGAAAATTCACCACTGCTGATACCATAGATTTTAGACTCATAATGCTACATTACCTACTGCGTTCCAAATTCCAAGGCTGCTTATGGGTTTCACCCCATATGAGGAAAATTATACCGCTCACTAAAAGTACGGAGGCGTGAAAACACCATATGTGCTTCCAAACAATTGGAGTACTCTGAAATTAAACGTGTATTGCAACTCAATATACAAGAGTTGTAAGGGCAGACGCTGACTGACATTATAGGACGGCAAGGCAAGCTTCTGCACTTCGTGGTATCCCATAGTACGCAGCCGTGTCGTGCCGAACTGCCGAAAACTGTTCAGGTTAGCATTGTCGAAGTCGGTTGTGGATACATGATTTCTGAAGGGATGCTACGGCCTCTTGGTAAATAACTAAATATTTTGCCATGCCATGCCGTGAAATACCGTCAGTCAATTTAATTTTCTTTTTTCCAAATCTTAAATTAACTTTCTAATCTTTAAATTTTATGAACTTTAAAAAAGTTATTTAGGAGTTATTTTATATTAGCATAAAATTGAAAAAAAAAATACGAGTACTTAGGTAAATACGAATTTGAAACGTTTATGAAACATTTCATTCCATGCAAAGCAACGGATGATTGCGGATGAATTTGAATGATTTATTGTGGGTGGATAATTTTGGACGTCATTCTTAAGAAGTAGTTATGTAATATTTGGCACTGATGATATTACTTTAGACGAAAAGTCTACTTGGGTTGCCAATAATTCTAGGACAAATGAATTCAAAGGCAAAATCATACACAAAATCATCAATCGCTTAGTTACAGCTAATGTAATTTACAGGTATTTAATTCTTACGTCATACGTGTGTGTTACAAATCCCACAGCATGAGATATTATGATACCAGGCGTACTTCCCATTATTTTTATGACTGTAAAAACTGAAATACCGAAATTCGGCGACAGTTCCTGCAAGTGAAAAAAAATGTTAGCCGAATGTATGAGTAGAAGAGTAGGAAATGGTTATAAAATATATATTTTCCCAATTGTCACCAAAGTCCAAAGACATAATAATATAGAAGTCCTTATGACATATTACTTACATAGCAAATTTCGTAAGTAGATTCTATGCCTGCAGCAGTTAAAGCAACAGCTAATGTAAGCAATATTGGTCCGGGAAGAATGTGGAATAACCAAGAAGCACATATAATAAGTCCTGGAACAACGTGGGCTAAATTGAACTAAATATATATTTTTGAACAAATTGTTACAAATTTGCATAACGAAATAAATAATTTTGGTCTTACATGCCAAGACTAGATATTTCCTTAGGTGTTTAATTCGTCTTACTTCACTGTGATTGTACCAATACACCGTTTGAATCATTATACTGCCTAGTATTAAACGTAGGAGGAATGGCAGAGCTGTTAAATATGATGCCTGTAGTTATTGAAAAGATATTATATATTATGTTAGAATAATTTATCATCAGGGGCGTAGCTACCGCCAATCAGCCGTGTCAATTAAGCATGTGCAAGTCTTTTAAATTTGAAAAAATAATTAAGATATTTTTAAGCTTTACGCTAATTTTAGGGCCTATGAGTTCAGTGTGAGAGTTTAGGGTCTAAATGCGTCTTAAAACATTTATTATTTTGTCTCGCGAGCTTTTTTGTTCCCTTCGACCGCGTACGTAACCTGAGCTTCGTAACCAGTTACGATCGACTACTTTTTCGGCCTTGTACGAAACCAGTTGCGATCGAAAACTATTTTGTTCTTATACGAAACAAGTTATGATCGAAGATTCTTAGTCCTTGTATGAAACCTCTCGACTTTTCTATCCTAAAAAGAAATTCACCCTGCATTTGGACTTGGATTTGGAGAAGGGTCTCTCGACAAAATAAAATAGGGCAAGCTATGCTGTAGTCTAGATAGGTCCTGTTTTATCGAGTTTTGTGAATATGCTATCAAATTTCTTAAACTCATAAAGATAAGGTTCGCATGGGGCGTTATATTTAGGAATATTTAAGGCCAAAATGGGGATGAAAATTTTAACATATCAGATATTATACATACTCTATATATGGAGTGTTTCATAATGACTGAATAATATAGGGGACCATGTAAACACAGAGATGTGATCATCCAAGAGTAGCCATAATTCAAAATGCATAATGCCCAGAATGCTTTAGACTTCATTATAAGACTCCAAGGGGCGTTATAATTTGTTACCTGCAACAATTTCATTTTTATTTTTTATTTTATTAAATTTTAGACGCTTGCAGAAATTTAATAACCATAGGAAATATAATAACGTTAACACATTCCAGAGGCGTGTCCACAGACAGGTAATGCATAAAAAAGTTCGAGCAGATAAAACTAAGGAATTGACAGAATGGTAACAAAAAACAATATAAACAAACATTAACAATTTAACAATTTTATCGTTGAATGAATTAACCAAATACCTAGGTGTCCTTAAGCTTAAATCTGGTTAAATATGAAAACATGAAGCTTCCTTAGCTCTTAAAATGAGCTCCTTAGCTCAAGCTACTTGAATTTAAGCTACTTGAATATAAAAAATTCAGACGAGAAAGAGGAATTAAAAACTTACTTGAATAGTAAAAACAGTACCGATTGAAGTCGTTAGATACGTTTGTTCATCCTTAGAAATGCACGAATGTACACCTGGAGTGTCTGTCACAACTGAAATCCATATTATTGACCAAATCATTTGAACTCCGCCAATAATATAAAACCCTATTGGCCATTGTGAATAATAATGAACTGCAGCGCAAAACGTAAAAGTCGAAAAAGTTCCTAGGGTTATGCCTGAAAGAAGAAGAAAGGCAGATACATAATAGCAAAGTCCCGCCACGTTTATTCTATACGAAACTACAAACAAAAACCACATTTCTTACCGCAACAAGCCCACATAAAATGGTGTCTCTCTACTGGTGGAACCCAGTTTCTTAACACTTGGACCATACTTGGTTGCATAGCACCCTGCAATAGCAAATCACTGTAAGAGGTAAGAGCCAGTGCAAATAAAAACTTGATTGCGGAAGACAAAAATCTTCGAAATGTGGAACAATGGCAATGCAGAAGCTGGGCCTTGCTGCAATGCCATGAGCGTGGCCGAAGGTGGACCACGCTTACCTAGTAAGTGCCCATTTACCCTTGATTTGAAGACTCCGAGGTTGTAATTTTGAGGAAACACGGACGCAGGCAATGAGTTCCACTCCTTAGCAGTTCGGACAAGGAATGTGGAACTGTAACGCTTCGTACATGACCGAGGAACATCAACCACGAAGGGATGAAACCCCCGCCAACGCCTTGTGGTCCGCAAGTGGGTGATAGAATAAAATAACTGCCCTTGTTTTTTTACTTAATTTTAGAAGAAACATTAAATAAATAAGTAAATAAATTACTTCTTGATCCAAAAATGTATTTTAAATATTACATGCGACGTAATTGGTTGGAAAACCACATAAACCACATACTTAACTTAAATATTACAAGTGTCTATTTACACATCTCATAAAAATTCGATAGGCTATACGAGAATGCATGTCGCACACAACCAACGACGTAAACGACTTTTACTTTTAACCACGCGTTAGATTTACCTATGTGTAATTCCCAAATCGCATTTTCAACATGCATAAGGAAAACTTTGACGATTTCTTATACCGTTTTTTGTTACATCCATCATCCACTTTGTAACATCCACTTTTGTACTTAGTTATAGTTATTCACTGTCTAATAAATTCAAAGAAATTTAAAAATGATTGTAGGTAATATAAATTTACAACTGGCCACTTTGAATGCTGACCGGCCTTTGAAAGTAATAATATTAATAAATGCGAGAGTGAATTCGTTTGTTTGTTGCGCTTTCACTGCGTTGTTGACACACTGCGTTACGCAGTCATTTGGGCAAACCGTCTGACGGCAGTAACGAGTCCCTCACAGAATACCACCATGAAATAACAGCATGTCTGCTGTTGTGTTTCGGTGAGAGTAAGGGATGCCAGAGCCTATTTTTCTATATCCCCTCCCAATCCCTTATCCATAATCCTACTAATGGTCGGCAGCGCACTTGGCGACGGTAGCCACCGACTACCCAAGTGTATCCTCAGCCTGTCTGTCGACTTTAAAATAATAAAGAAATAACTCACCGCACAAAATCCCTTCATGATTCGAACAACAAATAATGCCCAAAAATTGTAATATGTAGATGGTGGCGTAAGACAATTTAAGACTCCCGATGTGATCCCGGCTATCCCTACCACCCACGTGGGGCCAATCCTGTAAAACATGCACTTTTTTAAGTATAAATATATACATTATGATGTCCGGTATCATATACAGTATATTCGGTCATTAACTAGCGACATTCTAGTAGAAGTAGGTTCATAAATTATTATTTTAATAACTATTTTAATTCCCAGTTCCCCTCTAAATAGAATTCGGAGCTTATTCGGAGTACAACAATATTGTCTATCGTTTACATTACGAAACAATGAGTTCACATTTTCTTAACTTAAAAAAAATGAAAATAAAATGAAAATTATTGCAAAAACAACCCCTAGGATTCTTTGATATTTTTTTACAAGATCGATAGATTTTGAGCTCTATTTGTGGTATAAAATAGTTGTTTAAGTATGTATCTAGAATATCCCTAGTCTATGACCGGTCACACTGTGTAAACTACAACAATTTTACGATGTAAGTATGTACAGAAAAACAAAGAAATACTTACTTGTCAGCAAAATTATGAAACAGAGGAAAACAAATAAAATATCCAATGTGGTAAGCGGAGAATAAACTAGCCATTTTCATGTCGTCCCAATTTATCTAAATAATATATAAAAATAACATTAAGATTAGAAATGAAATTACTTATTTTCAATTGTTGTATTACTTATAAGCCAATTTGTGTTGATCAAAATTATTTATACAGCGCAGCGTTTGTTATTCTTTATTAAAAACCATATTTCAATATGTTTCATTAATACGGGCGAGTTAAATTAATTTTTAGTAAGTAAATGGTAAGTAAAAGTTTTTTATAAGTAGGTAAGTTTAAAGTATTTTTTAATAAGTATAAAGTGGAAGGTCATTCGAGTTTTTGTTTTGCATTAATTTTAGACCATGACCGTCACATACTAGCTCGTCTCAATAAACCTGTATTACGAAGTTACCCCAGACTTCAAAATTTGCGATAGCGGCTTGATCGAATGATCATCGGCACTTTCATACTTCTCCATTTCAGTAACGTGGGCCATGTCAACAATGTGTACGCTCAAGTTATACCTCACTATATACATAAGGAAATAGCCTAAAAATATCATGATGCCAACCTGGAAAAGAAAAATGAAATGCTCTTACACTTATGACCTAAAAAAGGAAGAAGAACTAAGGATAATATGCAGATTGCGGAAGGAGCTTCGACATCACTTACTTACCCGTTATAGCGTTCAGCTAATTGAAGCTGTTAATTTTCCTACAGCTAAAAAAACCTTTTTTTTTAAGTAGATCAAAAAGGTTACCCGTATATTCAAAAGTTGTGAAACTATTGTCTCACTATATTGTCTTCCTTAGAGATTTTTTTATGTAAAGGTTGTCAGACAAACCGATGGCCCACTTGATACTAAGTAAGTGGCTATACCGTCTCCTATATTTTCTGCCAGTGCTCTGCCGACTTATTAAGGAAGAAAGAGATGTAGGGAAATGGGCTCTACTACCATATCTTACTCTCTCACCGAAACACAGCACAGATACTGTTATTTCACAGGTGTGTGCTAGTTACTGCCAGACAAGATGCCTAATTTATGACTGCAAAACTCAGTGCGCCCTGCCACTAATTAGATTTCTATGCTTCCAATTTTAAAGATATTAGAAGAGAACTTAAAAGTCTTATTAGTTACTTAAATACGTACTTAATTATTATTACTTAATTTGCTAGGAATCAATTTGGTTTTAGAGCTAGTAAAAGTACAGAAAATGTTCTCATTAGCATATCATAAGCATAAGCTGGAGCTTTTAATTTAGCTTTTAATATAATTTTAAATGTGACTTAGGAAGACTCAATTCAAATCAAATTTCCCAAATCCAAACTTTATCCAGATACCTACATTTTTTAAAACTCCCACATTCAAAGGGAGATACAATTAATATGTGGCGATACTCCACAGTTATACAACCTCTTCGACTAACGCTGGCATAGAAGATTTGAAAATTCAAGAAAAGATTCGAAATTATGGAAACGAATAAACTGTCATGTCAAATTTGTGTATAAAAGGGGTGGTCAACATTTTGTAATTATTATTGTGCTATAGTTTTTCAACCGGACTTTTGCTATGTACATAGGCTTATTTTAGAATGTAATTATTGTCAATTCTATCAGTTAATATAATATTCAAGCTATTGACTATTTCATTTGGCTACATCCGAATGCATGCAAAAGCATAAATGTGGTACTGCTGATGTCCCACATATTGGTGACCACCGACGACGCGCAGATACAACCATGTCACATATTAGTGACCGCCGTCGTCTCACAGAATAATTGTGAGCTAATAGAAACCGCAAGATTCATTCGGAAGAAAGAAATTTGGTGTACGGTGCCACCATAAGCGGAGCGTTTTTTCAGCATAATTTAAGGATGGCATCAGCAGACGATGATAGGCAAGAAATCGTCAGGATTAACGCCAGAGTACCTCCGTTTTGGCCAGAAGAACCTGCACTATGGTTTGCTCAAATTGAAAGCCAATTCTTGCTCTCCAGAATAACTACGGATGAGACAAAATTCAGTTATGTTGTCGGACAACTGGAGCATCGCTACGTTGCTGAAGTGAAGGACATTATAATTAACCCGCCGGAGACCGATAAATATTTAAGACTAAAGACTGAGCTTATTAAGCGCCTTTCAGCATCTCAAGAAAAAAGAGTAAAGCAGTTGTTGATGCATGAAGAGCTTGGAGATCGTAAGCCATCACAATTCTTGCGTCATCTAGAGGATTTAGCTGGTCCGTCGGTCCCGAAAGATTTCCTTTTCACTATTTGGTCTAGCCGATTACCGACCAATATTCAGACGGTTGTAGCATCGCAGTTCGATTTGAACCTGGAAAAAATCGCAGAACTAGCTGACAAGATTCACGAGATTGTTCCTCCATCTCCACAAGTGGCAAGTACATCCAAGCCCACACCATCTGTCCAAAATGATCTTGAAGCGCAAGTCGCAGAGCTCGCGAAACAGATTTCAGTCCTTTCTGCCAAATTAAATAGTCACACCACTTACAGTCAGAAAGCAGATATGCGTCGGACTCGCTCAAGAAGTCGCTCCCGTCCACGACAGCCACCACCGAATCATCCATACTGTTATTACCACAACACATTTGCTGACAGAGCCAGAAAATGTAAACAACCATGTAGCTTCGGGTCGGGAAACTCGAAGGGCAGTCGGAAGTAGCGGCCAGCGACTGCCCATCATCCACTACAGGCCGTCTATATGTAACTGATCGCGCATCAAAAATGCAGTTCCTGGTGGACACTGGTTCCGACTTGTGTGTTTTTCCGCGAGCAGCAGTCAAGACGCCCTGTACTAAAACATCGTACGAGTTGGTAGCTGCTAACGGTACGGTGATAAACACATATGGACCAATCCGGCTTCATTTAAATCTTGGACTGAGACGAGATTTTGTGTGGAACTTCATAATAGCTGACGTTTCGAAACCCATCATTGGAGTGGATCTCTTGAGCTACTATGGATTACTAGTGGACTGTAGACATCAGCGCCTGATCGACAGTATTACGTCGCTAACTGCAAACGCCCAACTGTCCAAAAGTTCAGATGGCATCTCCTCGGTGAAAGTAGTTTCGGGAGAAACAGAGTTTCACGATATTTTACGTGACTATCCAGAAATTACTAGACCAGCAGGCTTACAGTCTACAACAAAACATAACACTCTTCATCACATCCGTACAACGCAAGGCCCTCCAGTTTATTCCAAGCCAAGACGTCTCGATCCAGTACGATTCCAAGCAGCCAAGAAGGAATTTGAAGACATGCTAGAAAGTGGAACTGCTAGACGTTCAGAAAGTCAATGGTCCTCAGCACTGCATATGGTCAAGAAGAAAGACAACGGTTGGAGACCTTGTGGTGACTATAGAGCACTGAACTCCAGAACAATTCCTGACCGGTATCCCATCCGACATATACAGGACTTCACCTACGAGCTTGCTGGAGCTACAGTCTTCTCCACACTTGATCTTGTGAAGGCATACAATCAGATTCCCGTCAATCCTGAGGATATACCCAAGACCGCAATCACGACACCATTCGGATTGTTCGAATTCCCGTATATGACTTTTGGACTTCGGAATGCTGCACAAACTTTCCAGAGGTTCATCGACGAAGTCTTGGGTGGTCTCGAATTCTGTTACGGGTACATTGACGATATAATCGTATTTTCACCTTCTCCAGAGAAGCACAAGGAACACCTGCGTGAATTATTCGAGAGACTTAAAAAATACGGCATTCTGATCAACACAGCCAAGTGCAAATTTGGTCTATCAGAAGTGACTTTCCTCGGATATTCTGTATCGGCAGCTGGTATTAAGCCTCTGAATACCAAGGTTCAGGCTATACAGGAGTACGCCATTCCTAAAACTGTAAAGGAACTTCGACGTTTTTTAGGAATGCTTAACTTTTATCGCCGATTTGTGCCCAACGCTGCACAAGTTCAAGCTCCACTTAATGCCTTGCTCGCCGGACCCAAAGTCAAAGGATCACAGCATATCGAAATGACTCCGGAACTGATACGTGCATTCGAAGACTGTAAAGTTTCGTTGTCAGAAGCTACCCTTCTCAACCATCCGGATCCGTCTGCAGAATTAGCGTTGATCACGGGCGCTTCAGACGCATCGATAGGTGCTGTACTCCAACAACGTTGCAAATCTGATCAAGACTGGAAACCCTTAGCCTTTTTCTCACGCAAACTTTCTACTTCACAGAAGAAATATAGTCCTTACGACCGTGAATTATTAGCCATTTATGAAGCAGTCAAGTACTTCCGATACATGGTGGAGGCAAGAACGTTCGTCGTGTTCACTGATCACAAGCCGTTGACATTTGCTTTTTCCGCGAACAAAAGCACATGTACTCCACGTCAATTTAGATACCTAGACTTCATTTCACAATTCACAACTGACATTAGATACTTGCCTGGGAAAGAAAACATTGTCGCTGACGCACTGTCACGAGTGGAAGAGATTGCAACTGCAATTGATTACGAGGAACTTGCACGATATCAGGAATCAGACCCTGAACTGCAAGACCTCCTGCTAAACGGTTCAGCACTGAAGCTACAGAAGAAGAATTGTATAGAGAGTAACTTACCTGTCTACTGTGATACTTCTGTTCAAACTCCTCGACCGTATATCACTCCTCAGCTACGTAGACAAGTTTTCGACATGATCCATGGTCTGCATCATCCCGGAGCATCTGCAACTGTGCGACTGGTCACGCAGAGATTCGTATGGCCAGGAATAAAAAAGGACTGCAGAGAATGGACAAGAGAATGCCTACAGTGTCAGAAAAGCAAGATTTTCCGTCACACTAAATCACCTCTTTCCAGCTTCCAAACTCCTTCCTCGAGGTTCTCTCACATACACCTCGACATCATAGGACCCTTACCTTTGTCTTATGATTTCAGATATTGCCTTACAGTCATCGACAGATTTACTAGTTGGCCTGAGGCGTTTCCTCTGAAGGAGATAACAGCAGAGTCCTGTGCAACTGCCCTCGTCTCTGGCTGGATAGCCAGATACGGTTGTCCTGCTCGAGTGACTACGGACCGTGGTCGACAGTTCGAGAGCAGTCTTTTCAAGGCCCTCACTGCCTTGATTGGTGCGCGCCACTTTCGCACCACTGCTTACCATCCTGCAGCAAACGGGATCGTCGAGAGGATGCATCGTCAACTCAAGTCTGCCATTATGTGCCACAACACATCCAGCTGGGTTGAATCTTTACCTTTAGTACTTCTGGGAATGTGTAGTTCCTGGAAAGAAGATCTACAGTCGTCTCCAGCTGAACTTGTTTACGGTGAACCCCTGCGTCTACCGGGTCAGTTTTTCTCACCCAGTAACGACTGCAACGTTAGAGATGTCACCGAGTACGCAAACCGACTTCGCTCCTACATGGCGAAACTGACTCCACAACCTACCACATGGCACAGCAATTCACCCTTCTACATACCCCGAGACCTGCATACATCTACACACGTCTTCATTCGTCAAGACCAAGTCAGAAGTTCTCTAGAACCGCCGTACGCTGGACCCTATAAGATAGTGAAGAAGCAGCCTAAATTCTTTACCGTCGATGTCCGCGGCAAGGTTCAGAACATCTCCGTCGACAGGCTGAAACCGGCATTTCTGATGAGAGAAGCGACGCACCTAAACGAAGACAGATGTGAGCTGACCGATGAGCCATCTTCAAGTCGTGTCATCGTACCTAACGCCGTGCCTGAGGAGAAGAGGTCGCGCAGTGGTCGTCGAATCAGATTTCCGGACTACTATCGACCATAGTCATGGTCTGGCCAGGGGGAATATGTGGCGATACTCCACAGTTATACAACCTCTTCGACTAACGCTGGCATAGAAGATTTGAAAATTCAAGAAAAGATTCGAAATTATGAAAACGAATAAACTGTCATGTCAAATTTGTGTATAAAAGGGGTGGTCAACATTTTGTAATTATTATTGTGCTATAGTTTTTCAACCGGACTTTTGCTATGTACATAGGCTTATTTTAGAATGTAATTATTGTCAATTCTATCAGTTAATATAATATTCAAGCTATTGACTATTTCATTTGGCTACATCCGAATGCATGCAAAAGCATAAATGTGGTACTGCTGATCTCCCACAAATACCTATTATTTCATTTTGAAACAAAGCTGGTGCTTGGCAGTAAGAAGATGAAGGCTAGGTAATAATCCATTTTTTAAACTTTTAAATTATTAATAAATAAATAAACTATTATCTTCTTTATAAATAAAAATGAATCCCTAAATGTGTTGCTAATCGTAAATCTCGAGAACGGCTGGACCGATTTTAATTCTGTCTTCACTTATCGATAGAGGGATAATCAGGTAAGGTTCTTACGTAAAAAAAATGCACCCCGGGCGAAGCCGAGCGCGGGGCGCTAGTAATTAATAATAATACTTACTATTACTCGAATCCGTATCCGAAACATTTCCATCAGAATAATTAGTAAAATTGATATAAAGAAATATTTTTACATCATTCATTTGATCATGACCTCACTGAATTACCTAGTTTATTACACAATGGTAGTAAAAGTTGAATGATGCTACTAAAATTTGAAGTACAGATTACAAACAACTTTATATTTTTGATTCCTATGGCTTCCCTAACCTATGTGTAAATACTTTTGGTAGTAGGTAATTATCGAGTGACCACACATGATCTTAGAGAGAAAATGGTCTCACTATACCGGTTGATTTGTACGGTCAGACTACTGGGAAAAAAAGTCTCACTAGTTCGATCAACTGCACTGTTAACCGAACTACTGGGAATAGATCTTAATAAATTATGGCTAAGAACAATTTCGATCACGACAGCTTTTAAACAAAACAAAAACCATTTGGGCTATGGTGCATATACACAATACAAATACAAAATACAATACAAAGGTTAAACTTATAAATCCCCTTTTTGTGTCGGGCGTCAGGGGTTAAAAATAAAGTCGCTCCTCGGTTCTCTGTTTCTAAACTATTGAAAGGATTTTCACTATAGGAAAGAACGAATAAAATTGCAGAAAAAATGCATCCATGCGAAGTTGGGAGTGGGTCTTTAGTTTTTGTATTAATAGGAAAACTATTCAAGTTATTATGATAATCCTTCCACTAGAGATTAGATTAGTTGGGATTCGGTCAGTGAGCTTGAGGTCTAGTTCATAGGTACACTACACTTAAGTGAAAGTAATTTTTACTTAACTAAGCGCCTGTTTCTCAAACGTCAAGTAGGCCAAACTATCATTTAATGTCACCGGCAAATATTTAAATCTTTGGTCACCGGTAACCGGGGATAATGGAGCTGATATACCTTTGTTTGTACGGTAAATGTCCCAAACATTAAATAGAAAATAACTAAAAAAATTCGGCTATCGAATGATGCAGTAAACCGAGTGCATAATTCAATATAACAGAAAATTATTTCTAAAAGTAACTAATCAACACTTTACATGTAGTTTGTGAAAGAGGCCCTAAGTATAAAGATTATTTTGAAGTTTTAGGCGACGGTAGCCACCTAACATCAGATGGACCATCAGCCTGTCTGTTGAGCTAACATAAAAAAAAAGTTATTTTACAATATTTCCTTTGTTTTTTGAACCAATTCGAATTGCGCAGTATACAGTTGGGACGGTTTTATATTACCAATACCATAAATAAGATAAAATGTAACTAAGTACATAGCAAATTATATTTTCATTGTTATTCATTGTTTGGTACTCGTGAAATTATCTATAATTCGTGAACTCCTTTTGTTAAAGATTTTCCTCACTCTATAGCAACTGTTTTTTTATTTGTCAGTCTTACATAATCGTTATTTATAGGAATAAAAAAAAAACGCAAAAACAAAATCGTACCAGTTATACCCACGTGGTAAATTAATATGCAAAGTATTAAGAGTACAAAAAATTATAGCCCCTACCAACTAATATGTTACATCATATCGTATAAAAATGTCCTAAAAATATTCATATGTCATAAAATATCCTAAAAATATTATAAACTAGCTGGTGCCCGCGACTTCGTCCGTGTTCTCTATAGCCTATATATAGTCTTCCTCGATAAATGGACTATCCAACACAAAATTATAGTTCCTGAGATTATTAGCGCGTACAACCAAACAAACAGTTTTATATATTAGTATAGATTCAAAAGTTTTGAGGATGGATGTATGGATGTCGATTTGGATGAAAGGCACACAGATAATTTATTACCTGAATTAACATAATATAGGATACTTTTACCTAGAAAAAAGATTACCGAGGAGTAGTCTAAAAATATTGAAAAAATTAATATTAGGCATTTTACACATTTTGACTCGTATTATATTTAATTTTCTGACATCTGACATGTTTAATTTTTCAACGCGGACAAAGTCGCGGGCACCAACCAGTACTATAATATAAAATGTCGCTAGTAGTTTACATTTAAGATAAAATTTAGGTAAATAATAGTAAGAAAATAAAACTACAAATTTAATATTACATAGACTATATTTCGAATACATTAAAATGCGTCATTTACACCAAAAACATTCAAAACTTAAATTACTTGTAAACCTTGTTGGATTCATAAAAACATAATTTATATATAAAAAAAAATTATGAATGTCTTGTCCTTGTACGCAATCCGACATATATATATGAGGAAGTTCTAATTTAAATTAATTCAAATAAATAATTATATCAATAAATATTATATAAACAATTTGGTATATGTCTAGCTTAAAAAGCAGTTAGGTATCTAGTTTTGATTTATTCACAAACTTATTTAGGATTTTAGCTTTGGTAATAAATACTAGTAGCGACAAAAATTCTCAAAAATTTTAAAACTCCTGAAATGACTAAGTATGAACTTTGACTGTAACTTTGTAAAATAAAATCCAACATAATTATATTATACCTACATCTAGAATAAGAATATAGCATACAAATAACACATTTCAGTTAAGTAAGTAGGTAGATAGAGATCACTAACATTGGTTAAGTATCACGTCAATATTATTTAAATATATTTTCTATTGCGAAAATAAAGTCTGTCAGACAATTAAGTTTCATTCAACACCTAAACTGAACTAAATTCACAATTTTTATGAAACTTAGTACGGAGACACCTTGAAACGTGGGAGAATATACTTTCTTTAATTTTTGGGCTGGCGACTCTCAGGACAAAAATAAATATAAAATTTTCCCATCTAATATATGTTACAATTTCTTTAAATTTTTTTTGGTGCTCATAAAAATGAATAGTCATAGGTACTTAGCAAAAATTTCAAGGACCAATACTTACTCTTTTTGTAATTTGTAGATAATAATATATAGTATAAGGAATTTTAAAAAAAATTCTATGTCAGTATTTTAAAGAAAATATGACTGTTTTACTGATTCGATGACATGAACTCCATAAAAACAGTGTAATCATAACCGCCATGCGTCAATAAATAGATTATGAAAATTCCAACAATAGGTCATACTAAGTAAAACAAAAATTGCATAGAAATATAATATAAATAGAAAACACAGGTCTCGACGCAACGCATACACATATATTATTAATAGGAAAAGAAAGCACTGTCCCCAATGATTTGGTCAACGATGGTTCCTATTATTATTTTGTCTCTTTTTTATTTTTAAGTTACAATTCAATTAGGTCAATTTAGTTTCTTTATTATTGGCGTCATTTGATCTAGCTTCGTGGTCTACATTTGTGCTGTCGTTAGCGAAGTTCCATGATTGAGTTTCCCCTGTACCGAATAATATGAAGAATACGGCTGTCACTATGTACACTGAAGCACCGACGAAGAAAACCGGTCGCCACTCCTCGAACCCGTCCTGAAATTACAATTTTTTATTAATAATAAGAATAAAATTAAACTACAAACTTGGAAAAATGCTAACAAGAGGAAAAGTATGGTTTAACAATCAAGGTTTAACAATTAAATAAATCTTAAAAATCACTTTGGCTCATAAGACATTATATATTTTTTGTGTGGCTTTGAACCCAGCAGATAAAACAAAAAAAGAATATTAATGTGATAGTTTTAAAAGTATAAATGATTTTCACATGTAATTTTGAACATGAAATGTTAAATTTTCGATAATTACACTGACACACTGGACGAACGTAGTTTAATCTCAACTACGAGAAACAAAACAAAAAACCTGGATGGATAAAAGTGAAAATGTTAGGTCTTTAATGTCTTCTATTACCTCTGTCATCTCTTTGATCGAACCATCAATATATCGGCAAAGAAGGCTATCTTTACTTCATTTACACCTCAGAACTAGGTTCAAAACATTTCGCCTTCGCCTTCCAGAAAGCTAGATCCTTTTAATTTTTTTTTTTATGTCAAAGTTGTCAGGGTGAATATGCTTTGGCACCCCTTTACTCACATAGCGAAACACAAACTCATACAGACATACTGTGATTTCACTGTGGAGTTTCACTGTGGTCTACTGTAACTGTTACTGCTGCCAGACGGGCTTTGCAAATGACTACGAAACGCAGTGTGTCATCGTGCACTAGCTGTGCTGCAATCATGCAATAATCTTCATTTGCCTTTTTAATTTATTTTCAAGTAGCTGCTGTCTGCGACTTCGCCTGCGTAACTTTGTAAATTATATAATAAAAACCTTCCTCGAGAACCAGTCTATCCATTGGTGAAAACAGCATGAAACCGATTTGCAGTAGTTTTTGAGTTTATCACAAACAGACAGACAGACGGACAGATGACTTTGTTTTATAATATGTAGTGATACTGGAAATGTTGTGTCCATTCTCTACGTACATTATTTGCTCATGCGCCCGCAAAAACTTGAGGAAAATCAATCAATTTGTGTATAAATTATTAATTCTCAACTGGAAAAAATATAAAACACTTACGTTGTCCTTAGTGAAGTAAGCAGTAATGAGAGGTGTGAAGAAGCCGGCAGTGCTTCCTACAGCGTTTGCGATTCCATATAAAGTCCCGGCAAAATTAGGTGCAAGATCTTGATGGTTCTGCAAATTCGTTAGAGCAGCAGCACCATTGAAACCCATAGACATTGTAATTAAAGTCACAGACACTGCCGTGGATACACCCACATAGACTAGCAATATCAGAAGTAATCCCGGTATTATGTGTGAGAATAGACAAAAGGATTTCCTAATGGTCGTTGTCTTCATGAGTTTTCTTGAGAGTATACAATCGCCTACAACCCCAAAAATGGCGGCCAGAAACAGTCTAGCAAGATAGGGAAGTGCTGAAATTACTCCGGCAGAAGATAGTTCGAAACCTAATACGCTTGAAACGAACTTGGGCCCAGCAGTCATGATGAAATACAACCCCCATAAATTTCCAAAGTGTAACATCACCATTGCAAAGAAAGGAATTGAGGTTGCTATACACTTCAATGGGGGAGAAACCTGAAACACACAGAATGAAAAATAATTAGAACTTACAATAAACCATAATTTTATTGCTGCTTATCTAATCGGACTAACAGAAAAAAAAATCAAAAAAATGGAAAAAAATATGATTTACACTAAAAGTACAAAAAAAATTACAGTAGCAAAAATCACCTTGGAGGATGAGACTTTATCTCCAAGTGCGTCCTTGATATATTTCTTTTCTGCAGCAGTTATGCGCGGATGTTCCGAAGGTGTGTCTGCGACCAGATACCACCATATGAAACACCAAACTAAAGTGAGTGCAGCTGGCACATAAAACGCAGATGCCCATCCGTGTTTTTCCATGAGAGGTCCAGTTAAAGACCAAGTCACAACCGTACCTAATGTTCCTCCCATTGTGGCGCTTACAAATTTCCCTTTCTCATCTGGTGGAGCCCATCTCGCAATGAGAACGTGTAAAGCAGGATACACAAATCCCTGTAAGTGATAATAAAGTTTGAGATTGAACTAAGTGCTTAAAAACTTAATCATTAAAATAAGAAATGGGAAAATAGGAATGGAAATGGGCAGGCCAATTTCAAAGAGTTAAAAGGTGGTGTTAAAGTAACTAAAAAATCATACCCAAGAGAGACTTTTGCCTCAACAGTGGACAAATTTACAAAATACATTATTACTACCATAAAGGTTGCGACACAAAACTTCAAATTGTTCGTAAATGCAAGGACAAGTAAAGTTTTAAATAAATAATAGTAATAAACTTACCCCAGCAGCTCCAAGTAAAAAGCGCACTAAAATCATGGCAATATAACCAATTCTTGCTGCAACAGGACTCAATGCTGTCAAAATACCACTGACGACGGAGGAATATAGAATCACATATCTTGGACCCCAACGCTCTGACGCCATGCCACCGATTAGTGACGTTATTGGATAACACCAAAAGTATGAACCAAGGATCAATGCTTGCTGATTAGCTGACCACATAAATTTTTCACCGCCTCCAGAGTCCTAAAATTAGGTACAGTCTTTTGTAAAGAGAATATGTGATACATCTTGCTGCAAGATCTGTCATTGTGTTATTATCCTGGAAAACAATCTTGGAATAAATGGATAGATCGAAATTGTCCATGATATTGATAGGATTATATTGATTTTTGTGTCCATTGGATCCGTAGTTTAGGTGCTTGCTCCCGTGTCATGGGTTCAGGCACTGACATACTATCCTCAACATAGTAAAAAAATGTAAATTGCAAAGGTGTATGCTTTGAATTAAAAAAATTTTATTAACCATTAAAAATTTGTTAGCGGATGATCTTCCTTTTGGCATCTTCATACCTAATATTTTCACTATAATTATTTGTGTTTGCATTTAGAAATTTGTAAATTTTGCAATAAAAAGTACTCTAATATATACCTAATTTAATAATTAATTTTGCAATTTTATGTAGGAATCGGGTTCAGAATGTCCAAAGTGTCACAATGTCCATTGTTCCAAAATGACCAGTCTTTACTATAAAAAAATACTTAGATAACTTTTTACAGATAGGTATAATTATTGTCACAGTACCTAAGTAACAATACAACAAATTATTATTGTGTATGACAATATGGAAGTATTTATGTTGTAGTTATTTTATGCCTGTCGGTTCATCTTATTTAATTATCGTAAAGTTAATTAGTTTTAATCTTTAAACTCGTTTAACTGAAAATGACATCTTTCTTGCTTGAGTTCAACTTTTTATAAAATTCTTCTAATTTCTAATTTGCCGGAATATTATATCGCATCTTTTTTAAATTCTTGACTGAAAATTATACAAAGAAAAATATTTATTAAACCAAGTTCATACTTGTCGTAATGCCTTTTTGACATCGTTAATATTCTCCTTAATGACATCGGATGTATTCGTTTGACGAAAACTACTATTATTATCCACAAATCCGTCATCTATTGTAGATCCGTTGAGATGTCGTGTCCTGTTGGAAAAACAATTAACTCAAATTATTTTATTAAATAAATGTGACCTTAACAAGTCAGCGTAACTAAGTAAAGTGAATTTCTATTACTCAAAATTCATTTCATTGCATGCCCTGTTCACACATCGCACTCATATTTTGATAAAATATTTGACAGGATTTTGGTAACCATGTCAGATCTGATCCGAATAGTGCTTAGGCCTTTCACTCACTGCGCCCGATCCGTACTGCTGATACGTTCTAGAACGCGTCTTCAGATCGGATCGTTGGATCGGATCGCAAGGGTTTTTATACTGAGTGCGATACCGTGACGACCCGTTCTGCGATACATCTAATATCCATTCCACTAAAGATTATATTCGAGACAGATCGCGACTGACCGGCGTGCGATCAGTGGAACGCGTGCCGCATTTTGATATCGCAGACCGTGGGGAGGCATACACAGGGGACCATTGGTTAAAGAGAACGCATGCGTTCAGATCGCATCTTGGATCGGATCGGGTGCAGTGAGTGAAAGCCCTTAATGAGGCTATAAAAATAAAAAAAAATTAAAAAAGTATCTTACGTCGCTAATAGACATGAGACGCAACTTGCGTGATAGATAAATACACAGTGATTTTTTTTTTTCATTTTTATTTATAAAATCAAATAGTTATAAATGCAACTTTTTTATAAAAACTTGTATAAGAAAATTCTATGTGGTTTACTAAAAACCATTGATTAAATTGAATTAATTATAGTTACTTGCAATAAAAAAGGTATAAATAAACTGCTATTTCATGGTAGTCTTCTGTAGAGGTGTGGCTACTACTGCCAGGCGGACTTTAAAGTTTATGACTGCAGAGCATAATATGTCTTGTAACTACACACACAAAAACACATACTTACTTTGAATGTTGAGTCTGTGGCACCATTGCTATTAAATTCAAACTCATATTCACCCGTACCATATACGCAACCCAGCAGCATGTGAAAATCATTATCCATAGATTGAAGCGCACAGGAATTATGTCTGAAAATTATAAATTAATAAAATTATTTCACTCAATTAATGGTTTCTTACGGTACACGATCTGAAATTGCGATTCACGTCCGCAGAATAATTGAGGCACAAACCTTCACCACATATCTTAATATAATCGCCATTCTTCACCACTTTCATGTCAAAGAGCATTTAAAAAGATCCAAAAACGCATATTTAAAAAGATCATAAAGGAAAATTCACTGACATAATTTCGATGAAAATTCTATTTATCATTTTGATCTGTTTACATACGGTTTATATTTCTATCAGTTTGACATTATATTTTAACATCTAAGATTATTATGGCCAGTAATCAAGAATGTATAAAATAATTTTAATAGATATTTATATTAAAGTTGCTACTAAATATTGATAAACACCGAGCAAAATAAATTGAGTAAGGGATGACACAGCCCACTATCCCCCCATTCCTTCCATAAGGAAGTTATTCTTAATCCTTTCTATGTCGGCAGTGAACTTGCAGCAACTATAGCGTTGCTTGTGTTGACATTGCGGGGTTTTGCCGGATTCCTACCGGCTAAAACCGAACGACTTTCTTTCTATCGCGGCCGTTGATGGGCGGGGTCGTGGGGACGTTGTAACACGACTTCGCGGTGCCCCGCCACAGCTATCCAACGCGGGGAGGCCTGTGCTTCCTATTAGAACCTCGGCGTACCCGAAAGTGGAGGTACGCCGGCGACGATGGTAGCCACCTACCATCAAGTGGGCCGTCAGCCTGTCTATCGACTTTAACATAGAAAAATAATGTAAGAGTATTTTTAACTTGATTAATTGTAAGTAGAAACATAATTTCCGCTACTTACCCGTGGTACAGTCGGCCGTATAAGTCGATTAACACATTCAAAAGTGCAAAACAACGTAACACTTAACGCCCCATAAGTCGTTGTCACGTCTAGAGAACAAAATAAACTTCACGTACAAGCGATCGTAAAAAGCTTCAGTAAGTAAGTAATTAAGTAAGTAAGTTGAGTATTCAGTTGTTTTGCACTTTCGAATGTGTTAATCGACTTATGCGGCCGACTGTACTACCGGTGATACTACTGGTAGTACAAAGGGGAATATTTTTTGCCCGTAGTACTACTATGCTGTCTGGTAGTACCACGGGAGATTTATTTTTACCTGTGGTACTTATTAATTAAATATTTAACATATAAATAATACAAAACTGCCTCCCTTTTTTTTAAATAAACCCTGATTGAAAATCTTATTTACTTTACTTTATTTACTTATTCAGTTTTATTTCTCGCTATTCTGCGGCAACATAATCACCATTCTAAGCGCTTGTTTCACAAACGTCAAGTAGGCCAAACTGTAATTTAAAGTGACCGGTAACCGGGGATAATGGAGCTGATATACCTTTGTTTGTACGGTAAACGTCCCAAACATTAAATAGAAAATAATAAAAAAAATCGGCTATCGAATGATGCAGTAAACCGAGTGCATAATTCAATATAACAGAAAATTATTTCTAAAAGTAACTAATCAACACTTTCTTGTAGTTTGTGAAAGTTTTAATTTTCAGGACTCAGTAATTTTGGCTATGCGTTAATAGTGAGGCAGTACTAATTTTATAAGTATAGAAGACAACAAAAGGGCCAGTGTAAAGTAAAAAGAAATTACAAAATAACATTGAAATGATGAAAGGAAACCACATTTTGACACTAATATTTGGATGTTTTTCTAGTTCTTAAAACCTTTATCAATACGGCTTCCAATTCCTTTATCAATTTTCCATCGGACATTCAGACGTATTTAAGCAGGTTACTATCCCCATCTTGTCAAAATTCCTCTTTTTCGGACCAAACGTTTTAAAAACTCTTGTATTATATATACTCTTGTATTATATATACTGCCAAGAATTATATATACTCTTTTATTATACGGAACTCCCTTCAGGCGTCTATGTTTCCGAGCTCATATAACTAAATCTAGTGAATAGGCATTTTCTGGGTTAGCTCGCTCCATCGTGCCTTGTCTTTCCTGCACGGCTAGTGGCTGGCCAAGAGCAAACCTATTATTAAAAAAAAGACTAATATTTTTTTAATTTTCAAACAGTGGTTATATGCCGAAAAGTGGGATACTGGTAGAGATACTTAGCAGGGATAGGTGGAACGGTCGATTAAATTTAGGTCAGTATTAATTGAATGAATGTGTTTTTAAAAATCTGTTCACAATTTAAAACGAATCTCGTACAACCGTCCAATGAAGCGTGTATGAGCGTCACACAGTACAAATGGTTTCACATGGGTGTGTCGTATTTGCCTGACGAAATGCCTAAATGTTCTCGTCATCTGATCAACTTTGTGCTTCCTACTGCACAATTACAACGAATTTGTGGTGTGAACTTAAAATTATGTAAAGAACAGAATTATCCATTGTACGCTATAAATACACGTATGATGTGAGTGCGGATTTCAATTCGAGAGTATTATGTATTACTATTTCGGTTATTATTAAATACCTAAATAAATTTATGATTCAAATGTTACGGAATTTGCTAAAAGCGACAGATACGGAGTTACTTCTACGTTTACAAAACCAATACTACCTTTTGTATTCGTCTTCACCCCGATAAATAGCCATACTAGGGTAGAATTTAAAGATGACGAAAAGAATGGTATCCTGAGTTTCTTTCGGGTTTCTTCTCAGGATCGTCATCATCGGCTTCTTTCCCGAAACTAGTAAATTTAAATTTATAATGACGATCATAAGAGTTCTTGGAGAAACCAAATTGATATTTAAAAATTTTGACTTCTCATGGATGCCATTGTCAGAACTGGACCAAATTGAAATGGTACCACACGGGAAGCACTAGCTTTCAAATAAAAAAAGAATCATCAAAATCGGTTCACCCAGTCGAAAGTTATGAAGTAACAAACATAAAAAAAAACTGTCGAATTGAGAACCTCCGCCTTTTTTGGAAGTCGGTTGAAAATAAATTTAGCCGTTTAGCCCCCATTAAAACTAACAACGTACATTTATTTTGGAATCAAGGTTTTTATCAAAATTAATTCAGTCGTTTAGCCGCCAACACAACTAACATCTGACTAACATAGAGATTTATAAAAATAATAAATATTTCCGCCAAAATCATTCAACGGAAAAAAATTCCTGAATTTGTAAAATGGTTCCAATGATGTTAGCCAAAGTCATGGACAATAATAACAAGCCAGTGCAATGTCATGGCGTTTTATAACGACCTCGATCGTGAACATTAATTTTATATACTACTTTATACGACCATTCAACGTTCCATTCTTATATATTTTATATACAATATACTTATGTTTAGTAAATTTACTACTGAACGCGAATGAATTTCACATTGTTTCAGGGAAAACATTGCTGTTTAAGTATTTCAATTGTCTTAGAAATAAGTAGAATAACAGTAGCAATATGTAATCTTTTTATTATCTTTCTTAACGGCCAGATAGATAAATCTATGTTCAATTTTATTGCAATTGGCAAGCTAGCTGTGCCCTGCCGGTTCCTCATGCCGGTTGACATTACACTTTTTGTTCTTATTGGCATTATTGACATTATTGACATGACCTGCCATTATTGACATTATTGACATGACCTGCCATTGTTGGCATTATTGAAATTATTGACATTATTGACATGACCGCATTATAGGATGTATCGATTTATTTATTACATTATTTAGTTCAATTCAATTATTTATTACGAAACCATAATGTATAAAAGTGTTACAAAATTTATAAAGACCAGTGTTATGGACTTAATAATACACGTAATATGGACAGTTCCTAGGCTAATCTTAATGTAAAGCAGAAGGTTTTCTTACAAATTAATCTAACTAAAGTCTGTTTTTTAATATCAGAGATGTAATGTATGTAATGCATGTCACATGTAATGTCATTTTTGTCTCTGAGATTAAAAAACAAACTCCTCATCTCACACTCATTAGTTAAATAAAAATTTTAACGAAAATTTTACATAATTATATATTATAATAAAAAACCTAATTAAGTTTTTTCCTCGGCGAACTAACGGCAGGGAGCGGGTCGCTAGTTGAATATAAAAAGCATTAATTAATTTTTTTTATAATATTGGGCAATATTACTTACTTATCTATCATACTTATCTAACACATCTTATGATATTATTATATACGCTTTGATAAATGTGCATAAAATATTACAGATTTCTTTTCGGCACGTTCCTATCTAAGGAATAAAACGATTTCCAATTATGTATGTGCCGATAAGAATCCCATAAAATCACGCTCGCGTTGCGTTGCAATGCGAGGCGACAGTACATTTTTTCATTAAATCACTGGGCCACTGTTTGATCGACAGTTGGTGACCAATAATACAATAATTGGTATTTGATAACAAAGACTGCATAATGTTGACATTGATTGGATTCCACACAGAGAATCACAGTGGAATATCAAACACTATTGTTCATAAGTTAAAAAAAATTAATTTTTAAAATAAGTATAAACTATATTGTAAGCGGCCATTATCACTTTCGCGCGCCGTGCTTTGTTTAGGTATTAAAAGAAATTTTTTCCTCACGTCGTGTTACGTGTCCATTGTTAAACAAAATATCGACGTTACATTATAACAATTACATATAGGCAATGTATTGATTACATATTCTTATATACAATGTGTTACAATATAATTTCTTCTACTTCAGCTTTAGTCTTTCTATCTTTCGGCCTCTTTTCTATCTTTTGTGAAAGACAAACTAAAATTAAAGTGTTGATTAGTTACTTTTAGAAATCATTTTCTGTTTTATTGAATTACGAGTATGCACTCGGTTTACTGCGTCATTCGATAGGCGATTTTTTTTTATTATTTTCTATTTAATATTTGGGACGTTTACCGTACAAACAAAGTGACTTTAAGTGACGGTTTAGCCTACTTGACGTTTGTGAAAGAGGCGCTTAGAGTGTAGTTGAGTACCTACTTGACTTGAGGAAGCTCGTCAATACTTATTATAGTTAATGTATTAGTTTGTTATTTTTCTTTGATATTTAATTTGTCAATTGTTTGTTGTAAGGGATGCCAGAGCCTATTTTTTACACCCTTCCTTATACCTTATTTTTAATACTACTAAGGTCGGCAGCGCACTTACAGCGTCTATGAATTTGCATATACCAGGTGCGGTAGCCACCTTTAATCAAATGCACCATAAAGTGGTATAATGACGAGTT
Source organism: Synanthedon formicaeformis (assembly GCA_945859745.1). Taxonomy (NCBI): domain Eukaryota; kingdom Metazoa; phylum Arthropoda; class Insecta; order Lepidoptera; family Sesiidae; genus Synanthedon; species Synanthedon formicaeformis. The sequence goes on along the minus strand of OX243969.1, from coordinate 7,394,158 downwards.
TATTATAGATAAAAAATTAAATAAAAATTTTGAAGTTTCACAGGTAAAAATATTTTTTGAGACTTTTTTGTCTAGTAATTATTATAGGTAAGAATCACTTATACATTCCAATTAGCGTTAAAATAAATAATCTAACTTTTATCTGTATGAATAATTAAATGACTTTTCTTTGCAAACGTTCATAGTTTATAATTCATAGTTATTTGTGATATAAACTATTTATTTGTGTCTATGTTTACTATAAGTATGTTACTATACATAATGTACTATAAGTAGGTATATGTTACTAATAAAACTAATGAGTTTATTTATGTAAACGGTATTATAAAAAAAACTTTTTCTAAAAGAAACTAACAGCTCTAAATATGATAAATCATTTTAGAACTAGGCTACCGACTCACGAACCGCGAACACCAGAATTACATGTATGTATAGAGTTTCTATAACTGTCAAATCTACGTAGGTAGGTATATCTTTGATATCAGTCTATATCTATACATCCTTCCATACACAGCATAAATTGAAGTCTGTCTGTCTATATATCCGCTAACTCCTCCTAAGCCGAAACCACGCAACGGTTGATGTGGTTTTCACTATATAATCGAAGGAGCCGAGCGATCAACGAGGAAGGTTTTTGTTTATAATTTGCTGGAAAAAATAACTGTAATTGCTGTTTTTCCGCAAAATTCTTATGAACCGCCCATGGGATTTTGATTCGATTTTTTACTAATAGAAAAAGCGATAAACGAGGTTTGTATGTAATTTGTAGAAAAAGTCCATCCGGACGCTAATGCTACATATATGTCTGGTTCCATTAAATTAAAATTATCTGTTTTGTTTTAGAGCAAATTTCAGTTATATACCGGTATATTTTTTTTATTTTTTATTTATTTATTTAGATTACATACAGCCATTATATATCTATTATATATATATAAAAATTAAATACAAATTGGCCTATAGAATCATTAAAATTATTTACATTTATTTATCTATTAGGTAATTAAAAAAAAAAAAAAAAACAAATTAATATAAAACCAAAAAAAGAAAAAGAAGAGAATATTCTATATGAAAAAAAAATAAAATAAAATAAAAATAAATTTGTATTGTATTCATTATACAGATAGACACCAGATGCAGGCACTAGTGCAGTTTGCCTTAGATTTTTATTAAATATTACTAAAACCGGTTGAATGCTTAAAAGCACCGATCGCACCTGGTTGTACGAATCGTCATTATTTACGTAAGCATATGGGCTTGAACTTGACTCTGGAAAAATGTGTGCATTTAAGTACGTGGTTAAGTGAAAGTCAACTAAGTATTTTTCCAGAACAAATCGGATTTTTTTTTACTTTCCTCTCGTAACTAAGCGTTCAGATAACATTTCCTGTTAGTTAGGTACCTACGAGTAAATACTGCACTACAAATTACCTAATTACCTATCTATTGTTTTAAAAATCTATATATATGTTATCTATACTAATATTATAGAGAGAGAAGATTTGCATTTTTGTATGTTAGTAATGAATAAACTATAAAACTACTTGGCCCATTTTAAAAATTGTATTAACTATAGAAAACAACAGCTAGTGCAAAATCTTTTCTCTTTAAAATATTAATGTAGAGTATAGGGTATTATTATAGGTAAATATGGCCTACTGTATATAGCCCCGCAAGCTAAACTAAAGTTGAGAACTTAGCTCACGCCCTACGAGCTTAAAGTCTAAATGCATTGTGTCTAAAAAAAATGCGAGCTTTTTTATTTCTTTTGTGAAAAAAACTTTTGAACTCGCTGATAATATAGTTAGGCTAGGCATTTAGGCTACGCCACAGTTTGATTCAGGGTCTATCTATGGCAGGGTATGCCACTGTTCCTCTATTATGTTATAAAAGATATGATTCAGTCAATTCAATGACTTCAAGTAAAGCTTACTTAACTAATAGGTAACGAGTTGGGATAAACATATTATGTTTCATTTTTAAGTATGCTACTAGCAGATTTTAGGTTGATCAGCTCATACACCACGGATTTTCTGGAATAATATGTAATTCTTGCAAGCTGATTTTTCATATCGTTGATAGGCTAAATTGTTTATAAAATCGACACTGTGTAATAGACACGTTGGTGGTAGTTTTTAGGCATTTACCTATTAATATTTTTTCTTTTCTTTCATCTTGTATTGTATCTTATTACTGTTAGTATATAGTAGATATATACGAGTAATAAATTTTTTATTTTATATAGTCAGGAACTGTTTAGATAAATATTAATAACTAATGTATAACTATAAATAGGCCGTATAGGCCGCGGCCTAGGGGCGGCAGATTTCAGAGGACGGTCACTCGATTTCAGACGATAAAAGTCAAACACGTTCACTGGTTTTATCATGGTTTTTTATACTTTAAATAAATCCCTATAGAAGAAACTCATTCCTATCGAAACCTAGTGAGTGATAGATGAGAGCAGTGCGGCGGCGAGCGGACGGCAGTGGCTTATTCTCTAGCTCTTCTCTACATAGAAGCATAGATAATGAATACCATAAACTATGATGATATTATAGATGATTTTGCCATTAAAAAGTCCCGTAAAAAATTGTAAATCTTGTTTCTTCTTAATGACCAATTCATTCGTTTATTTAACTTTAAGGCATTCTAAATGTAGTAAACTACAAATGGAAAATTATTATTTTAGAAAGGTATGTACATGGGGCGGCGGAAAAAAGTGGCCTACACTCATAAAAAATATAAATCCGGCACTGACACGTCCCTACAATGACCTACATCTCTTACAGACGATCGCTAGGACCTGTGACAGATTGAGGTTGAACGTTCCAAAACTAACAAATACTGCTCCCAATCCTATTACGACTTTATTGTAAAGATACTTTTTTAGAGAGGTGACCAAACATTTTTAGCCATCACCTTTAGATATGCGCTGAACTCCTTTCTTTTTTAAAAGTTTGGTTTCATTTAATTTTTCTAAGTCATTTATTTATTTATTTTCTTTGTTTTAAGACAGCTAACATAATTATTATCGTATTACAAAGTAGGTACCATTTATTCTATATACATTTAATAAAAATCTGTTGCCCAGGTCAAAAAAAGTTTTAAGAATTTTTGTCTCTATTGTTTATGCGTTCTTGCACGCTAATCAACTATTATGGCTATAGTAATCGATTTTTATTTCTGCATTACTAATAACCTTATTGTGTTTGATGAAAATAATATATTTTTTTTTATCTAAGTATCAATCAATACTAATAATAAATCTGTAAGTGTAGGTATGTGGTATGTATATAGGTATGTTCCTCTATAACTTAAACGAATTAACTGATTTTCATGAAACTTGGTAGATAAACATTTAGACGTAGGTAGAGGACACAGGATAGGCTACTTTTTTCTTTTTCAACGCGGTCGAAGTCGCAGGCACCAGCTAGTAATGTAAATAAAAATATAAATGTAACTACGTATATAAATTTTATTTATATACGTAGTTCGACCAATCGAACTATGTACTTTTCTTTCCATGTTTGATGGGCCATCGAGAACGGGATAACAGATTTCAATGATTTTTCTTTGTTGTTTTCTTAATTGTCAGGGCGAAGTTTTCATGAAAGAAAATTTTTGGAAAAGCAACGGATAAGTCAGAAATTGGGATGAAATCTTTTGTCAGAATTTTTATATGAATGACAGGACAATGACTGTCGGGTCAGCTAACTAAGTATAAATTGAGCTTAGTTCGTACTGTCCTTAAAGGAACTTGCTGTATAAAGGAAACATAATTTATAAGTTATATTTGCGGAAAACCCTGTGCCGGTAATATTTGGATAAAAATTCAACACTGCATCATTATTCTGTCAATTACCTACATTTTTTGTTTATTTTTTTTTTTTACCTAAGTACTTACCCGTGAATTATATGAGCCGTACCCGTGAATATGAATTATATTATATAGCAAATGAGAGCACAGTCCAAAAAAAAAGAAAAAAAAATTGTTAATTGTCTTTTTCTTTTTCCAAAATAAAACATACTCGTGTACACTTAATTTTTAATATTGCAAAACACTCACCAAGCCTTTTAATAAGTATCACTGCCATAGTGCGTAACTGTGCGTTTGAATCCTACAAGCGTTTAACTGTCACAAAGTTTTCCGAAACGTCTCTACTAGAACTGTACGTTATGTGGTTGTGCTTTTTCATGAAACTCCGAGTAAGCAGTCACAGTGTGAAGTGTCCGCGAGCGAGTGATCGCTTATAGTGTGACTGCGCCGGCTGTGGCAGCTACCAACGGACGTTATTACAATAACAAGCACCGTGGAGGCTCGCATTATCGGTACATTTCCGCAAAGAAAAATCAACACAATGTAGCCAATACGCAAATAATGTTTTTATACAAAACGTTCTCGCTGATTCGTTGACAGGGCATCGAGTTATGTAAGCATAAAAGGGCTTTCTCATCATTTTTGGAGTATAGATGACACAAGTCGGCGGCTCGAACTCATCGGTGCGTGTAGCTAAAATTCATTCTGTCCCATACAGCACAATGCGCGGGATGAACAATGATTCATAGTTTCATACCATAAAAAAAAAATCATAAACAGACCCTTGGGCATATACTCTTTTTGACAAAACTACTGCATATATCTATTTCGAGTAAAGTTATTTGAACTTTTGAATAACTAATCAATGTTTGTAAGCAAAGTATTTTGGAGTTTTTGTACACTAGAGTGACCTATTCACCCTCAAAGTTGCATTAAACGTGTTAAAATATGGATTTTTCAAGGATAATATCTTTTAAATTAATACTTTTTTTAAAGTTTGTATGCTAAGGAACCTAGTTAACGACAAGATAAATCGGTATCATGCCTTCTTTTGTAAATTAAACATAAAACAGCGGAGTAATAATCGTTCTACGTTATTATGGAGGAAAGCTGACTTGTATCACCTTAAGAATCGATTTGCATATAAGCCCGTGGTATGAAAATTTATGGGAGTAAAAATTGTCACACAAATGCGAGCACGAATGCGTTACGTTCTATTTTTTTTAATGTTTTAGTTAGAATATCTGAAGTTTCATAGATATTGCGCCATCTACCAATAATATTTAAAAAAAAAAAAATTTGTTCTTTCGGTGTGTTCGAATTGTGAAAATTTAAATTTTATAATCGTTCGTAAGGAGTAAACTCCAGTCGTGTGTCGGAGCTGACACACACAAATTTTTTTGATACTTTATGAATCAATGAATAGTAAAATTGTTTATATAATATGTCATTGTTAAAAGTTTTTACATTTGATGAGTGCCCAATACAGGAACATTACCATTCCTTTACAGAAGACCACCGTGATGCCTGAGCTCATTTGCCTATCCCTTTCCAATCCCTTATCCTTAATCAACCTGTAGTCGGCAGCGCACTTGGAGATCCTGTGGCGTTACTTGTGTTATAGGCAACGGAAGCCACCTACCATCAAGTGGACCGTCAGCCTGTCTGTCGACATTAACATAAAAATATAGTTAGTTTTATCTTGAAATCAGAATAGGAATCGCAACCACTTGGCGCCCAAGAGGCAGAACTATCGGAGAAACCGCCGACATCCTCATTGCTTTCCACATAATATCTAAAAAAATTATGTGTTGACAATTGCTCGACATAAAACATACAATAATATTTTATGTATGTTATAGCCTTTGATTATATACGAGTATGTCAGTATATAATCAAAGATTATAGCCATTTACCTAGCATTTTAGTATATAGCCTAGGGGATTTTTGTTCGTTCCACTTGAGATTCAACGTGAATTTTAACAAGTATTTAGATTTTATTTTATAGTTTAAATAGCTGGCGCCCGCGACTTCGTCGGCATTGAAAAAGAAAAAATAGCCTATCCTGTGTCCTGTACGTCTAAATGTTTATCTACCAAGTTTCATGAAAATCAGTTAATTTGTTTAAGAGTTATGGAGGAAAATACATAAATACAATACTTACACTTAGGGCCTCTTTCACAAACTACAAGTAAAGTGTTGATTAGTTACTTTTAGAAATCATTTTCTGTTATATTGAATTATGCACTCGGTTTACTGCATCATTCGATAGTCGATTTTTTAAAATTATTTTCTATTTAATGTTTGGGACGTTTACCGTACAAACAAAGGTATATCAGCTCCATTATCCCCGGTTACCGGAGACTTTAAATGACAGTTTGGCCTACTTGACGTTTGAGAAACAGGCGCTTACAAATTTATTATTAGTATTGATGATCCCTCAGGAATAGTCCTTTTTTCTGGATGAAAGGTACCCTATGTCCTTACTTGTATCCCTGACAACGTGTATGGAAAATTTCATGGTCGGTTCAGTAGTTACTGAAGAAAAGTTAACAGACAGACAGACAGAGTTACTTTCACATTTATAATATTAGTATGGATGTATGGATTAGTATGGATTTGGATAAAAAATCATATGTATGTAGTTAAGTAGTTGAATATGAATAAACCTTTCTTATGGTTTGGTAGTAGGTCTAGGTAATACACAAAGATATATTATTTTGGATGGTATTTACCTTGGTATTACATAATATCTCAAGTAAATAACCTTATAGTCGATAGGTAAGTATAAGGTAAAGTATAACATTAACCGGATTACAACTTGGTTTATACCAAAACCACAGCGTAAATCACAGTTTCAGAAACTTTTGTCGATGCAAGTAGTTCTTACCCATGCAATGTAATGAGAGGTAAAATATTAGTCACTCACCGCAACTTAGCACACCGATTGCTAACCGCACTAGGTAACTGCATAATCCGAGAATATATTACAACTGTCCAAAAACTCTCAATTCAAGAAAAATTCAACTTTTAGGGTTTTAAGTATGCTTTATACGTACTTTCGCCTGCGAATCCGCCTGCGTCCCTCTCTGTATCAGTACTTTTTATGTGGGTAAAAAGTATTTTTCGCCTTTTTCTTTATCCCTGACATGACAACTTGTATGAAATATCATAGTGCCTTGAGTAGGTAGTTAAGGCGTGAAAATGTAACAAAAAAACAATCACCCCTTCGCATTTATAGCTATAGCACAGAATAGACAATAGTACAAGTAAAGTAATTTACTTTTACTGTCTTTTACTACCTATATACGAGTATTATAGTGACTATGCTAATAGCTAAGTAATGGCATAAAACATAGTGGGTTATTTTTTGAAATAATATTAGATAGATTTTTCTTTTCTGGTCCGGTTAGTAACTAAATTGAGTTAGGTACTGCGAATTCTTGGCTAATTCCGTCACTTTATTATTATGTTTGAAAATTAAAATTTGCTATTCTGTTAAATTTTAAATATAGATTTCGTGGGGTTTACTTTTAAATAAATACAGTGATCTTTCCAATATGTTCGAAGGGCCCGTTCTGTTTCAGGGGTCCCGGCAGGACCAGTAATCGAACCCGTGACCCGGGACCTTTCAAAGTTGGTTTTGTTCTGGATGTTTTAAATAATGCGTTTCGCAATAATTACAGTCTAAGGTAAGTTGGGCAACCTGTCTCACAGAAATAGTTGGTGAATTTTATCCTTGGTAAAATTTCAAAAATGTTTTGATTTATAAAAATCAATCCCATGGCTTTAGTAACATTTCTTATGACTTTTGAGTGATTTCAACAAAAATCTATCATACTACCCAAATATAAGTTAGTTATTTTTACACACTTATGTTTTAGGTTTTGGCCAAAGTAATTGTTAGCAGACAACTCCTGGGATAAGAACAGATGGTGCAGAGTGCAGAGTTGTTGTTGATAGATTATCTCCTTGAGAGTATATAGTGTTCTGTATTAATCATTTCGTACTCTCTGTTCAGTTGTGATTTGTTGCAGTCAAAGTCATGTCAGTACCGTCACTTAGCTGTCTAAACAGTCTGTTATGACAGATGACAACTGCCTGATAATTAATAACATTACGCGCGAATCGCGATCTCAGATTTTAAAGTATGTAATTTTAAGATAACAATTTTTAAAGATATGAAAAACATGATCGATCAAGGCTGAAGGCAAGCGAGGTTAATTCGATAGCCTAGGCATTCGTATACTGTAGCTACATCAAGCGGCTTGTTTTTTTGCTTTTACACCTATAATAAATTAAAATAGATAAAGTGTAAGCGCTTTTATCAATATCTTTGTTATGGACTTTGACACTGTTTTAGTACATTTAATCTCACTTTATTTCGTTTCAACATCGTTTACTCTATGTTTCTTTGAGCGTTTTTATTTTTGCATGTAATTTATGAGATAATAGTAAAATTAAGGTATACACACAGTAGATGTTAGTAAAAATGTTACGTCGATTTGTACAGGTTTCACTGAAGAGGTCCTTTCACGTATCCCAAAAATTAAATCAAAGCATGGGGATTGACGGAAATAACATTTTGGCGGAGAGTTTAAAACGACAGGTAATAAAATACATTTTTTTAAGTAAAAATATTAACCAGAAATATATATTTTTATATAATTATACAAATTTCAATTTTCTATGAAATCATTTAGTATCATTAGCCGGTGCCCGGTGCCCGTGACATCGTCCGCGTTTTATGTCTTATATAGCCTATGTCTTATTCTGATGTGTAAGCTATATTATTGTAAATTTTCATTGAAATCCAATCAGTAGTTTTTGCATGAAAGAGTAACAAACATCCATAGTATGGATTCCATACAAACTTTTGCATTTATAATATTAGTACGGATAAGAAGGTATACCTAATAGTTAGGTACTTTTCTAACCTAAATAATATTGATAATCTGATTAAAATTCTAGCTACTAGCTAAAGAGAATTTATAGTATAGCTCTTCATAGTTTTGAAAGTTTATAAAAAGTTTTGAAATTAATTTCATGACTATATCTTTCAGGGTGTTGAATATGTTTTTGGTATAGTCGGTATTCCAGTGATAGAAACCTCACTGGCTTTTCAAGCAGCTGGTCTGAAATATGTTGGCATGAGAAATGAACAAGCTGCATGTTACGCCGCACAAGCAGTTGGATATCTTACTGGTAAGTAATTGTTATTGTAAGCGCCTGTTTCACAAACGTCAAGGAGGCCAAACTGTCATTTAAAGTCACCTGTAACTGGGGATAATGGAGCTGATATACCTTTGTTTGTACGGTAAACGTCCCAAACATTAAATAGAAAATAATAATAAAAAAATCGGCTTTCAAATGATGCAGTAAACCGAGTGCATAATTCAATATAACAGAAAATGATTTCTAAAAGTAACTAATCAACACTTTACTTGTAGTTTATGAAAGAGGCCCTAAGCCTACTAATTGTTATCATCAACCTGCTTGCCACCCCTTATCTATTGAATGTTTTATCTATATAATATCTAAAAGAATCTAAAATTAAAATATTTAAATAATGCCATATCAAAGTTAACCATGTGCTACATTTGTACAACTCCACAATATTGGTGCAGTATGTAAAATTTTGTCCAAAATATTGTGATCCTTATAAAAAAATCTACATTATTCCAAATCTATAATCTGATGTAAAAATTATGTTTTGTACAATGTCATTCATCTTAAGTCTCAACTTTAGTGGTCTAAATCAAAGATTTTAATTATCTTCCATATTATGTCCACAAAACTCTAAAATTAGCCAATGAATTGAATTGAAATTTTAACACAACATTGCATTAAAACAGAATAGTTTTTTAATTTACTTTTTATTCCAATGTTCCAAAGGAAACGGAAGGGAAAAGGAGCTACAGCGAAGTGTGGTCGCTTTCAGATAGTAATTAAACTATAAAATTAAAATGTGTTGTGATTAGAGTAGTTATTTTTTGTAATTCTTAAAGTAATGGTAAGTAAGATTAATGGTAATCTTCCTAATTACCATGATTAATATAGTTAATCTTGTAAGGTGACCATTTTCATTGTGTTTTTATCTTTTATTACAAATATGTCATTAACTACTGATAGGTAAAATGGAGGGGTCTGGATTTCACTATTATCACTAATCTAATAACAAGATAAAAAAAATGTAACTAATTAAATCATCAATTAATATTATATAACTTTAAACATTAATGTAATTTTTTAGAGGTATACATTTAAACAGTCACACTTGACTGGGTCGGTCCAATCGGATTCAGACTCAAATTTTCAAATTTGGCAGTTTTTATTTTTATTTATTCTAAGAGTGTGAACTAAAAGTTAATACACCCATAAAATATATATGCTATATATATTAGAAGATAAAAATTTGCCACTCATAATATTTAGAACTTCAGTTTGAGAATACAATTCATTAATAATACAAACAACGAAACAATATATGTAGGTACTCTTCAAATACAATAATCAAAAAATAATTAATATTACATCATTTACGTAACAATAGAAAAAAATGTCTAATCACCTGCAAAACGTCATTTTAACACTAAATACAAGGTCGTTTTTTACAAAATATTTAGTTGAAAATTTTAATAACATTGTAGCTAATTCGTAGTGTACACTTTATAAGAATTTTAGTAGTCTCCACATGCTCAGTAAACATTTCTTATGAGAAAGGTACCTAATAGCAAACACGTTATATCTGCTGTAAGTTGCTGAGAAGTTGGCTATTCCGCAGACTACTCGAACCTGCAGCTTCAGAACAAGGTTACCATGTCATGAAATACTACCGTATGCCAAATTTCACATCAATCAAATGTGGACGTCAATGAAATCCCTTTATTAAATAGGAAATGGACTGAATCGTCTTCATACATAATAATAATAATTATTATTATTCACAATTGAGGATTAAACAGCCTTTGAACACCCGTGTTCACATGGGTTATTCAGACATAACATTTATTTAGTCATGTTTATTCAGCCAATAAATAATTTAAATAAAAACTTTCACCAAACCCAAAGATGCATAAATATTATTTCAGGTACACCAGGAGTATGTCTAGCAGTATCCGGCCCGGGCCTTCTGCACTGCATCGGTGGTATGGCCAATGCGCAGGTCAACTGTTGGCCGTTGCTCGTCATTGCCGGCTCCTGCCCTGAAGACCACGAGGGTATAGGAGGATTTCAAGAATGGCTTCAGGTGAGAGAGAGAACGTTTACACAATTTAAAACAATTTAAGCATTTACATTGGTACATAGTGTTCCGGAATTTGTTACTTACACCCACTGTCAATGAATAGACACTCAGCATTTTTTCCTTTAATGTAAAAAATAGACAGGCTAACGGACCGCTTAATGGTAGGTCACATGCGACAAGTGCGTTGCTGACCATAGTAGCATTAAGGATAAGGGATAGGGTAAACGGTTACTAACTCACCGAACTATACAAAGTTGTACAAGAAGTACTTTTACCACTTTAATAGAATTCATATACAAATACATGTTTGCGATGCGACTGCTGAAATATATTGTTACGACCGAACATTCTCGAAGCGTTTGTTTATCATAAACAAACAGCGTGTTGTTGTTTATCATGAGACCTGGGCGTATGGAAATTTCCATACGTAGAAGGAAGCTCTCCTGTCTCAGAGAAAACTGTTCCTTATGTTCGCGACATAAGGTTCACATTCCCTTAAGCCAGAAAGTTGTTTACGATGTTTGTTTTTTATGACTTGTTTACTTGTGTACGAGCTTGTTTACCTTAAAGTTTCTAGTGTTTTCCAAAAACATCGCGGCTGACTGCGCGTGTATAAATACGGGTGCCATCGCTCGAGTGGGACAGTTCTGCGACAACAAGCGATACGAAAACAACTCTTGGGAGCTTTTGCGAAGATATTTGCGACAGTGCATTGTTGACACATAGAGTGAATTATTTACGACTTTTGGCAAGTTTTACGGTTTAATTGGAAAAGCTCTGATATTTTGGAAGTCATCTTGGTCTGCGTAATAAATCGTGTTCTTACAACCCTAAACGGCATTTTAACTCACCCCGCACGTAACAACTGGTGTCAGAAGCGGAATGCCGTTAATGCCACGGGACGAAGGAACTCGTACTCCACGGACCAGGAGGCAAGTGGAGATGGATGCTGCGAGACAACGAGCACATGAGGAGCCGGAGGAAGGCACCGATGCTGATTTGCTTCCTACGGCAGTACCTACATCGAGCCCGTCGATGGACCTCGCTGCGCTGCTAGCTGCTGTACAGAGCATACAGGCTAGTCAAGAAGCCGCTCGCCGTGAACAGGAAGCTGCTGTGCAGAGCATACAAGCCAGTCAGGAAGCCGCTCGCCGTGAACAGGAATCTGCTAGCCAAATGCTGCTTTCGAAATTGGACACAAGCCTTGAAGTCATCTGCGATAAAGTTAAAAAGGTAGAGTCCGAAGTTAAAGGGGTCTCAGTGAAAGTCGAAGGCCTGGAAGAGAGACTCGACCAAACCGACACTCGCCACCAGGCGCTCGCCGAGAAAGTGCAGAAGTTGGTGACGAGGGAGGCAGTCTTCACTGCGCCGGTACCTACACAAGGTAGGCTGGACTTGCCACGGTTTGATGGCACATCTTCCTGGACAGCCTATAAGTACCAGTTCGAAACCCTCTCTAACTGCAGCGGCTGGACTGAGGATCAAGCATTCATGGCGTTGACTCTAGCCTTAAGAGGAGACGCCCAACTGATTCTGGAGCGACTCCCTACAGAAGGAAGATCTCTGCAAGCCCTACTGGAAGCTCTAGAGACACGATATGGTGACAAGCACATGGAGCACACGTATAGGGCTCAACTACGCGATCGCACGCAGAAGCCCACGGAAACACTCCAGCAGTGGGCTGACGAAATCGAGAGATTAGTTCGTCGCGCCTATACATCAACACCGAATGCAGTAGAAATAACTCTACTCCAAGCTTTTGTGGACGGGATAAGGGACGGCGAAGTTCGCGCAGCGGTACGTTTGGGTCACCACCAGACTCTGAAGAGTGCACTGGCACATGCTCTGGAAGTGGAAGCTGTGCAGCGTGACACGAGGCCATTCAAGGTCAGGGAGCTGGTAGCCGAGGAGCGAAAGCCTCGCTATGGCCCGACCTGCTATGGCTGCGGTGAAAAAGGCCACATAAGGCTGGACTGCCCAAAGAAGAAGAGAAAAAGGGTCTCAGAGATGGAGACCCAAGTTGACGAGGGGCAGTTAAACTAAGCGTTGCCAGGGCCGCGGGGCAGGCGCTGGCTGGGAGAAGGAAAGCCCCTGCTATTACTATCAGACAAGCTTCTAACGGAAACAGTTTAAGCATCGAGGGTACGCTGAACGGTAAAAAGTGCAGGTTCACAATAGACACAGGAGCATCGCGCACCATTGTAAGACCTGAACTCTTAAAACGAACTATCTCATGGAAGCAACGATCTCCAACATGTCAGCTACGAACAGCAACGGGCCAGCCAGTACCTGTCCTCGGTGACTCAGACGTGGAAATTGGAATTGGTAGTCAGTTGTACTCAAACTCAGTGCTGATTGCCAATATTACTGACGACTGCATATTAGGACTGGATTTCTTAAAAAATCACCGTTGTATTTTGAACGTCGACCAAGGAGTACTCGAATTTCCTGATCAAGAAGTTTTCTTAGAAGGCTCGACCCCATGTACACTCTATTGTTTAAGGGACGTCAAACTAGCTCCCAGATCAGAAAATCTAGTAATGACGAAATTCTCATCCAACGTCAAGAACGGGTTATGTGTCATTGCGGAGGATGAAGGAACACATCCTAATTGGATAATGGCCAGAACACTACTAATGACAAGCAGGATAGGCAGAGTAAGAATTTTAAATCTCAGCAATGAGGAGGTACAGCTCAGAAGAAACAGCGTAGTTGGAAAGTGTCAGGAAGTGAAGTATTTAAGACGTATAAGCAGTACAACAAACGCAGTAAATAGCACAGACTACCAGGTATCGCAGTTATTGGATTCGCTGAAAGGAAATTTGTCGTCAGTTCAGTTGAGGCAAGCTCAGGATCTTTTAATGCGGTTCAAAGACATATTTGCCGTTGGAAATGATTGCGGTAGAACAGGACTTGTGAAGCACAGAATAGACACCGGCGATTCAAGACCTATACGACAAAGACCTCGTCGAATCCCGTGGGCAAAAGAAGCTGAAGTTGCGGATATGATAAGGGATATGGCGGCAAACAAAGTCATCGAACCATCTACAAGCCCTTGGTCGTCACCTGTGGTACTGGTGAAAAAGAAAGATGGCACAACCAGGTTTTGTGTAGACTACCGAAGGCTGAACGACGTTACCAAGAAAGACAGCTATCCTCTACCGCGTATTGATGACACTTTAGATATGCTCAGTGGAATGGAATGGTTTTCTACCGTTGATCTTAAAAGTGGGTACTGGCAGGTGGAAATAAGTCCAGAGGATAAGGAGAAAACAGCATTCTCTACGGGCATCGGAAATGGACTTTGGCAATTCAATGTCATGCCGTTTGGTTTGTGTAATGCTCCCGCAACGTTTGAGCGCCTTATGGACAGAGTTATGGTGGGTCTTCTGGGAGATGTTTGCTTGGTGTATCTGGACGACGTAATCATCATGGGTCGTGACTTCGAGGAACATCTCCAGAACCTTGAAAAGGTGTTCAACCGTCTACGCGAGGCAAACTTAAAACTAAGTCCTAAAAAGTGTACCTTCTTCAGCAACGCAGTTAGCTATCTGGGGCACATAATCACTAAGGAAGGAGTTCAAACAGATCCAGAAAAGATCAAAGCTGTAAAAGATTGGCCTACACCAAAGAATAAAACCGAAGTCAGATCCTTCCTTGGCTTATGCGCATATTACAGGCGCTTTGTCAAAAATTTCTCAACAATAGCCAAACCCCTCCATCGCCTGACTGAAGATAAACAGGTGTTTGCTTGGGACGCAAATTGTGACAACGCTTTCAAAGAACTGAAACAGCGTTTATGTGAGTCCCCGATATTGGGCTATCCGACACGGAATGGAAAATTCATTGTGGATACGGATGCCAGCAACACGGGTATTGGTGGAGTGTTGTCACAAGTGCAGGGAGACAAACAAGTTGTGATTGCGTACTACAGCAAAACGCTTTCCAGGCCAGAGAGAAACTACTGTGTTACACGTCGAGAGTTGTTAGCTGTAGTGAAGACCTTGCAGCACTTTCACAAGTATCTCATCGGACGTGAGTTCACCTTAAGGACGGACCATGCTGCACTTAAATGGCTTCTTCAGTTTAAAAGTCCTGAAGGACAGGTAGCACGGTGGATTGAGCAATTGCAGGAATTCCATTTTGCAACAGAACATCGAAGTGGTAAAGGTCATGGTAATGCTGACGCTCTATCGAGAAGACCATGTCCTGAAATCTGTAAACACTGCAGGAAACAAGAGTCTCAGGAATCAGTAAAAATTATCCGTACCCAAGGATTAGACGATGACTGGTCTGGAGAAAATATGAGGAAGGCGCAAGAGGAAGATGACGACCTGCGATTGATCTTAGATTGGATAAAAAAAGGAGTGAAACCTGAGTGGGCGGATGTATCAGCTTCCAGTCCTGTTACAAAAAGCTATTGGGCTCAATGGGATAGTTTGACCCTGGAAGGCGGAATCTTGTGCAGGAAATGGGAGTCTAATACCGGACATCAGGTGACTGTACAGGTTGTAGTCCCTCGAAGTAAGGTATCTCCTCTACTACGTCATATCCATGATGGGGTGTCTGGTGGTCATCTTGGAGTGAAGAAAACCCTTTTGAAAGTGCGACAGCGGTTCTACTGGGTCCATTGCCGGGAAGACGTAGAAGATTGGTGTCGTAAATGCAACGCATGCGCTTCAGTCAAGGGACCACAGACAAGAAGTAGGGGAAAACTGAAGCTCTACAATGTAGGAGCACCATGGGAACGTATCGCTATAGACGTGGCCGGACCATTTCCTGAAACTGAGGATGGGAACAAATACATCGTTGTAGTGCAAGACTATTTCAGCAAATGGCCGGAAGTGTTTGCGACCCCTAACCAAGAAGCTAAAACTGTTGCCAAGAAGCTAGTTCAGGATGTAATCTGTCGGTATGGCGTACCTCTGGAAATACACTCCGATCAGGGGAGAAATTTCGAATCAGCCCTATTTCAAGAAATGTGCAACCTTCTCGGTATACATAAGACCCGTACGACACCAGCTCATCCTCAGTCTGACGGAATGGTCGAAAGGTTTAACCAAACATTGGAAAATAATTTGGCTAAAGTAGTCGACTCACATCAGAGAGACTGGGACCAGTACATTCCTCTTTTCTTGCTGTCTTATCGCTCCGCTGTACATGATAGTACTAGTTTTACCCCTGCCAGAGTGAATTTTGGACGAGAAATAAGACTACCAGTCGATGCAATAACAGGGTCTCCGCCGAATAGCCCAAGACTTGTGACGGATTATGTCAGCGATCTTCGAGAACAGCTGGATGAAGTGCATAAGCTAGTTCGCGAGTGCAGTCTCAAGACCGGTGAAAAAATGAAAACCCGTTATGATAGGAGATCAAACATCAACGGTTTTGAAGAGGGAACTCTCGTATGGCTTCATAATCCCTTCAGGAAAAAGGGCAAAAGCCCAAAGTTGCAAGCACGATGGGAAGGACCTTACAATGTGGTTACAAAAATCAACGACGTCACCTATCGAATCAAAAAGGGGCAAAGAGGAAAACCGAAGGTCGTACACATTGACCGTTTGACAAAGTATCACGGCACGAATGATGATCGGGACGATCATAACTAAGAGGGGGGTAATGTTACGACCGAACATTCTCGAAGCGTTTGTTTATCATAAACAAACAGCGTGTTGTTGTTTATCATGAGACCTGGGCGTATGGAAAGATCCATACGTAGAAGGAAGCTCTCCTGTCTCAGAGAAAACTGTTCCTTATGTTCGCGACATAAGGTTCACATTCCCTTAAGCCAGAAAGTTGTTTACGATGTTTGTTTTTTATGACTTGTTTACTTGTGTACGAGCTTGTTTACCTTAAAGTTTCTAGTGTTTTCCAAAAACATCGCGGCTGACTGCGCGTGTATAAATACGGGTGCCATCGCTCGAGTGGGACAGTTCTGCGACAACAAGCGATACGAAAACAACTCTTGGGAGCTTTTGCGAAGATATTTGCGACAGTGCATTGTTGACACATAGAGTGAATTATTTACGACTTATGGCAAGTTTTACGGTTTAATTGGAAAAGCTCTGATATTTTGGAAGTCATCTTGGTCTGCGTAATAAATCGTGTTCTTACAACCCTAAACGGCATTTTAACTCACCCCGCACGTAACAATATCTTGGCATTTTTTTGCTTAGAGTGAGGAATAGAAATGTTAATATATGACAAGTAATGTTATTTCAAGTTGTCATGTATCAAAGTAAATAATTGTATACTGTGTTAGGTGGAGTCGAGTCGGCTATACTGCAAGTACGCCGCGCGGCCGCCGTCTGCTCGTTTGATCCCTCAGCACGTGGAGAAGGCCGTGCGGTTGGCGTCCGTTGGCCGCCCTGGCGTCTCCTACCTCGACATGCCGGCCACCCTGCTCACGGTATTGTACTACAATAAAGGAGTAATCACATTTGTTAAAATAATGGATCTCACCAGTACAGGAGAGTGTCGCTTCTGCCATTTGGCAGAAGAAACGCCAATGCATATTCTGTGCTGATGTGAAGAATGCCTCTATCAAAAAAGTACTACAGTTTCTTAACGTGGTACGTATAGATAGAGAGCTTTAGTTCACGTGGCGACATCGACCCAATTTGGGTTGGAATGTCGATACGTGACGATAACAATATTTCAGCAATGGACGAAGTGATGTACTGGTACTCTAGCAGACAGAAATAGCAACTAAGAAGATAATAATAATAACCACATTTGTTCAGCTCAATTCAGTTTTTGTTCATAGAAAATATCGGTTTTGTATGAATGTGTACCTGTACGCATCTCCCTACAAAATCGGTATTTTTTATGGACAAAAACTGAATTTTTTACGGACGTGTACGCATCTCCATAAAAAAAACGGTATTTTTTATGGACAAAAGCCGAATTTTTTTATGGGCGCGTACGCATTTCCATAAAAAACCGGTATTTTTATGGACAAAAGATTTCCATACAAAACCGGTATTTTTTATGGACAAAAGCTGAATTGAGAATAAATGTAGTTTTCTCAAATAAAGCATACAACGGTATTATTTTTCCACATAGGCTGAAGTGGACGAAGACAAAGTACCGTTGGATTTTTACAAGGCGGAGCCGGTGAAACTGGCCCATCCAGACCCTAGTCTGGTGTCAGAGGCAGCAGAACTGCTGTCGAAGGCTGAACGGCCTCTTCTGGTAATCGGCAAGGGGGCCGCCTACGGGAAAGCCGAAGACGCCATCAACAAACTCATAGATAACACAAACCTGCCCTTCTTACCCACTCCTATGGGTAAGTCTAGCAATATTTTCCAAATTAATCCTACTAATATTATAAATGCGAAAGTTTGTGAGGATGAATGGATGTGTTTTTTTACTCTTTCATGCAAAAACGGCTCAACGTATTTGGATGAAATTTGGCACACGAATTGTTTATTAACTGGATTAATATAAAGGATAATTTTATCCTGGAAAAATGTTAGATCGTCTACAATTATTAAAAATTGGGCGCCACTTTCCCCTACCCTTAATCCTACTTACTTACAAAAATACTCGCTAAGATTGGCATAAATATATTGAAAAATATATTAACATTCTAATTCATGTAACTTGTGGAGTACAATAAAATAATATGTCTTTCATTCTTCTTAGTGCTTAAATAAAGCAAGCATCCGCCAGGCAATATTCTTGTCAGGAGAGTATTCTTGCTAGCCAAAGAAATATTTGTGCAGGTAAGGGCGTGGCGCCGGATTCGTCTGCGCGCTGCGTGTCGACGGCGCGTACGCTGGCCTTGCAGCGCGCCGACGTCATCGTACTCTTGGGCGCGAGGCTCAACTGGATGTTACACTTCGGACAGCCGCCTCGGTTCGCGCCAGACGTCAAAGTCATCCAGGTAAACGATTGCGGCGGAAGTAGTTGACGTTGTCAGGTTAACGTTTGGAAGTTGGAATTCACACGTACTTGAGCGCTTAGTGCGAGTTTCACTCGATCAAACGCGTCGAACGCGTAAACGTCAATTTGTATGTGAGTGAGGCCGCGCCACCTAGTGCTTCTTCGTTCCCATATAAATTGACGTTTACGCCTTCGACGCGTTTTTGTCGAGTAAAATTCGCACTAGGCCCTCAGTAGTACACACTCGATAGGGCGCGTCGTTCACGCAGAAAAGAAAGTACGGCGCCGACGATTTACAAAGAAAGCTTAAACTTACAATAAACTTTAGACATAATATCTTTAAGCTTCATAATAGAATGCGCACTCGCGTAAGATGGCAAGCGGCGCACGCTAACATAGCGGCAGCTGGCGACCAACACTGGTACTGGAAATAGTCTCGAAGTGTGTGGATGGTCGATTGCAGTTCCTCCGCCATTGGTCCATTTTTTTTTTATTATCCGGGAATTTGGTTAAATACATATTAATGTGTGATTCATACCAATTGTGCAAAGTTGTAGTGTTTATTTTAGAACAAATTGTCGTCTTCAAACCAAAATCCAAGTGGAGTCCAGATCATTGCTAACTAGTACTTATGTAAATTAAGTGATAAAAAAAAAAACAAATTTTCAAATATTTTCAGGTGGACATAAGTCCGGAAGAGTTCCACAACAGCATAAAGAGTGCGGTGGCAGTGCACTCTGACATTAGGCCTTTCGCGGAGGCCCTCACAAGCGAACTGGCAAAGAAGAAGTTCTCTCTGCAGCCCTCCTCCAACGAATGGTGGAAGGCACTCGCCCTCAAGCAGAAGGCCAATACGGACTTTGTGCAGGTGCATCTCATTTTTGGCAATTTTTTTAAGTTTGCTCCTACACTAGCTGTATCCCGCTTTAATTTAAAATATATTCGATTCTCTCAGTCTCTTTTTTTAGGTAGTTTTCGGACGGCAGAACTCGGTCACTGAACCACAAAGTTTAAATCCCTACTTTGTGGTTCAGTGACCGAGTTCTGAACCACAAAGTAGGCAACGAATAGTACTTTAGCGAATAATACGAATACGAATATCAAATTAATATTCGTCGAATACTATTTAAAAATTTTAAAGAAAAGTTCTTGTAGATTAATTTAATCATTAAAATCAACTAAGTACAGGCAAGTTGCTCATAAGAAAAGTAAGCATTCGCAAGTTTTTTGGCGTCAATCGATTGAATGAATAATTGAAATGTCCACCTGCTCAGCGTTTTATGCACACAAAAAACGAATAACTGAGCGTAATTCGCACCTGGCGGGAGAAGTGAGAGTGGGAGCTCCATCTCTAATGGCTGCCAAGTCAATACTGCTGAGCGTCGCAGAAAGCTTGGTAGTGCGGGGACAGGTAGAGAGAGGCCGTTAGAGGCAAGACGCAGGTAGAGTTTTTTGTCTTGATAGAGATAGAGGGTAGGTAGGTAACTTGGTCTTGCGACTACAACTCCTTGAGAGCCCTATTTTACGGACAACCCTCGTACATTAAACGTTTGACATGATCGAATTTGATGTTTTAAATGTAGGCTCAAGCAAGCAATACGTCGGTGCCTCTGAACTACTACGCCGTGTTCAAGACGGTGCAAGCGAACATACCCAAGGACTCGATAATAGTGAGCGAAGGGGCCAACACTATGGACATAGGGAGGGGAATGTTGCTCAACAACAAGCCCAGGCATCGACTTGACGCGGGAACCTTCGGCACTATGGGAGTAAGTTTTTTGCATTCAACATGGCGGACAATCACTGAAAAACTAACGTTAAACTGTGAAATTTTCAACTTTCATTCACTTTTGCAAACTTCAAAATGCATCCGAGGTATACTACTTTTATTATGGTATAAAGAGTGAAATTTTCAACTTTTTATTCACTTTTGCAAACTTCAATATGTATGCAAATTATACTATTTTTATTAGAGTATAAAGAGTAAAATTTTCAACTTTTATTCATGTTTGCAAACTTCAAAATGCATCCGAGGTATACTATTTTTATTATGGTATAAAGAGTGAAATTTTCAACTTTTTATTCACTTTTGCAAACTTCAATATGTATGCAAATTATACTATTTTTATTAGAGTATAAAGAGTAAAATTTTCAACTTTTATTCATGTTTGCAAACTTCAAAATGCACCATAGTTATACTATTTTTATTAGAATATTAAACTGTGAAATTTTCAACTTTTATTCACTTTCGCAAACTTCAAAATCCTTCTCATTTGAACTGTTTTTACTAAAATATTAAACCACTAAATTTTCAATTTTTTATTCTTTTTTGGCAATCTTTATAATCCGTTCCATTTTTACTAAAAATTTAAACTGTGAAATTTTCGACATTTTTTGCTAGTGTAAAATTCAAAATGCGCCCCATTTATACTATTCTTTTTTACTAAGCGCCTCTTTCTCAAACGTTAAGTAGGCCCAACTGTCATTTAAAGTCACAGGTAACCGGGGATAATGGAGCTGATATACCTTTGTTTGTACGGTAAACGTCCCAAACATTAAATAGAAAATAATTAAAAAAATCGGCTATCGAATGATGCAGTAAACTGAGTGCATAATTCAATATAACAGAAAATGATTTCTAAAAGTAACTAATCAACACGTTACTTGTAGTTGGAGAAAGAGGCCCTAAAAGTTGTATGATAATAATAAAATTTTAATAGAGAACATTGACACAGATAACTATTTCCTGTTGTTTTGTGTTTCTTATTTATTGTGAAAATTTGTAGGTAGGCCCGGGCTTCGCGATAGCTGCTGCCCTCTATTGCCGCGACTATGCGCCTGGGAAACGTGTTATATGCGTCGAAGGAGATTCGGCTTTCGGATTTTCAGGTATACAAAACCTATAGATAAAAGTATGATTTAAATGCCATTAGAGCAATTTTTAATTTCCGGCTAATTTGGCAAAATATTGATTACAAAGTGAACGAATACTAACGTTCTCACATTGATTGTATCGGAAACTCGTTATAACAGAACAGATATTTATAAAAAAATAAATAGATTTAAACCGATCACTTTACTGGGTCAGTTTCTTAACCATGATAATCTTAATATTGAATTTTTAAAACATTTTTTTTTAATGCAGGGATGGAAATTGAAACTATGTTTCGCTACAAGCTGCCTGTGATAATAATAATTGTCAATAACAACGGCATTTACAGTGGATTTGATAAGGACACTATGAAGGAAATACAAAGTTATGGCGACGTCACACAGAGGTAATGTTATTATTACACATAATTATAAATTGAAAGGGAAATTTAAGCTCTGTAAATATAATGTCTTGGTGTTTCACATTTGTAATCTATATATATATACATATATTATATAAAAATGTTGTGTTGTTTTGTGTATCTCTCAAAAACTAGAAAACTAGCCGACGCATTGACTTGAAATTTTTTACACAATATGCAATCCGCTTCAAGGATTGATCATATCTATATTTTGTGTAATATTATAATCTCGATCGCGAGAGAAAAGAAAATAGCTTTTTTTTACGGCGCCATCTGCCCAACAATAACCGCTGTCACATTTAAAGTGGCAGTTAGCCGTTGTCATGGCAACCGTTGAACGTCAAAGAAAACCACACCACAAAAAGCAAGGGCTCAGCTGGTATTGTATGGTTTTTATCCGAGAGTATTTTATTTCGATGTAGGTTATTTGCTATTTGACAATATTTAAAATATACTACAAATTGTGGTTATCCTATCAGAAAATAGCTTAAAAAAACATTTATTTTAAGCGAAATTATGTATATTTTTTGCAAATTATATGAAAAAAAAATCATAATTTCTGAAATTTTATCTGCGACCGAAACGCCGCCCTGGTATTGGTTGCAACTCTGATGACGTCATAGCTAGTAAACATTGCTTCCGCATTGTGTTGTTTACTTAGCGTGTGACGTCACACGTATCAAAGACCAGCGCCATTACAGAAATAGCGTTTTTGGCGCGGTTTTGAAAATTTAAATTTTAACTTTCATTTTTATTAATAATACATTAGATCTCCCGCAAATATCAATGTAGTGTGCTTATTATGTAATAAAGAATAATTTAAATTAAGTAAAGATTTTTTAAAATTAGTCAAATAGCGGATTTAATAATATCTATGTGTAAACAGCACTCCACCAACAAGTCTGAGCGGCGAAGTGCGCTACGAGAAGATGATGGAGATGTTCGGGGAGAGTGGGCACTTGTGTCGCACCACTCAAGAGATAGAGGCCGCCTTGAAAAAGGCCATATCAGTCCAGGACAGGCCCAGCATCCTCAACATACTCATCGACCCACAGTCCAACAGAAAACCGCAGACCTTCAACTGGCTCACCGAATCTAAACTGTGATTTTTCAATATTCTGTTACTCTTGCCTGTACGTAACTAAAGTCTGTTTTTTAATCTCAGAGACAAAAATGACACATGCAAATGTCAAGTTTGCATTATAATGATACCATGAAATGTATGTAATGCATGTCAAATGTAATGTCATTTTTGTCTTTGAGATTAAAAAACAAACTAAAGTTTGTGCCTGCGACTTAGTCTGCATTGAAATATGAAAAAATATAATACCTAAATAACGCTTAACATCCATATCACTGTGACGATATATGACTTTTTTATATCTTTAAACGATTCCTTCGGAAACCTATCGTTTTTTTTTTCAGGATAAAAAGTATCCTATAAGTTAATCCAGCTATAATAAACTATCTCTATGCAAATGTCATCCAAATCCATTCAGTAGTTTTTATGTAAAAGAGTAACCAAACATACATAGGTACATCCATCCTCATAAAGTTTCGCATTTATGATCTTAGTAGGATATTAAATGGATGTTTATAACTACTAAATATGACCAAAGATAACTAAAAATACCATAATAATGGTTATCAAACATGCGTGTGGATCAAGGCTCACAATAACCTTCGTAGTTTTCTTTCTTGTTACAATTTCACATACAAAAAAGTTTTTTTAAAACTATTTATTAAAACGCCATCTCGTAAATATTTGTGGTACTTGTATTGTTGCCAATGGATGATAAAATCAAAATTGCGAGCCCATACTATACGTCCAGCTTTTATCCGGTAGTAAGTAACAATGCAATTATTGTGACGATCTTATGGACGAAATACACGATCAATCATTTGACGTGATTCCAAACGACTTAAATCAAATGGAGCCACACCAAACATTGTGCCCACACACGGTCAGTCCAATTTTCTGTCATTTATTCGTTTAACCGGGTCGTGTGACGTTGACATGAGCTCTGATTCGGAAGCGCGGCAAGATGGTCTCCTTGGTTTCTACACTCACGATCAGTTGGCGCGATGATGAAGTGACGTGACGCAACGGCGCGATTTGAAATCCAGTGTTTGACATCAAGCCATCAGTTTTTACCATTCACGATCAAATTTTGGCTTCACGTCAGTCAATTTGACGCGATGGACTGATCGTGTATTTCGTCCATTAAGTTCACATTGGCGTAAAAGAAATACCGAGTACCGAGCTCAAAGCGGAGACGGAGACAAATGGATGTATCTCCATAGGTTTGCGGTAAGAAATAGGAAAGCGGTAGCGGGGCGTAGGGATTAAATGCACAACACGTACCTCGTGATTTGGCGGCTTGGTCAGGATCTGGTGGCGACTGCTCTCGTATCTCGCTGATGGCTGGATATTTGGATCCGAACACACAAAACACTTCACCTTGTGTACACAATCTATAGTTATTTAAACGAGTTCGTATTATAAAGTATATATGCGGATTTAGCGGTTTTAAAAGCGGAGCGGTTGTTGTCACATCAATTTGCAACACAATTTATGTGTGTCTCCGACGCGAAGCGTCCTGCGCAAGCGCATCGAAGCCATCTCCCTATCTCCTTCACTCTCGCTGGACGGTTGTGCACGTATGACGAGGAAAGGGATAGGAAGTGTGAAGAGAGCGGCGTATACAAATGTAAAATCCATAATTGGCTGTAGGGTGTGTTTTTGTCAGTAATTTTTGAGCTGTGGATTTTGAATAAATAAATAAAAATTCAAAGGAAAACCAATATAAATGTAATAATGAATAAAGAAACTCAAATTTTGTACCACCTTGAACAATTTTAAAAACAATCGAGTATTTTAAGAATAATTTATTCAATTTTCTTTAAGCATTGTATTAATTTTATATTTATCGCGTATTGAAAGGTTTTATATGTAGTTCATAAAATTATCCTAAATATTTTTTTAGATTTACAATATCAATATGCATGTTATGGTACTATATAAATATTATATTGTTATAGGGTTAACAGGGTAAAAAATAATAATGCAATTTAATTTTTATATTGTCTGTTATTGAGTTAATTGTGTCACATCACAATATTGTATATAATGAACTTAAATATATATAAACAATACATTTTTTTTTTTTCATTTATAAACTAAATCCCTGTATTTTCATTTAACTTTCAGAAAGCAAATGATACTCTTGTATTTTATCTGCAACTTAACATATTATGGCGAGGGTGCTTTTTTTATATCTTGCTGAGGCAGCCAATCAAAAAGTTTTCTATCACAGTTTGTGCTGAAACAAATATTTACAAATTATTACCTCGCAAAAAAAAACACAGCATGTGTGCTTGTCTGTTACACTTTTTCTGTCAAATTTAGCAGCATCCTAGTCTTGCTTGCATTTTTAGGTGATGGCAATCACTTACCATAAATAAAGTGTGGTGTTAACAAGACAGTGTTTTATAATAAAAACAATATGTGTTTCTTTTAAAAGTAATCAAGACAAAATCTAGAAACTACTGCCCAATATGATCCCTCAGAAATAGTACTTTTATCCTGGATAAATGGTACCCAATGTCCTTTCCTGTATCCCTGACAATGTATTATGCAAAATTTCATGACAATCGGCTGAATAGTTAAAGCGTGAAAATGTAACAGAGAGACAGAGTTACTTTCACATTATTTAGAAATATGGATTTGAAATTTGATAATGCCCAATGAAGATTACAACTCTCCTATCCTCACTTTATCCCATCAGTTTGTGATTTAGCCCAAAGATTTGAAATAGAAATCATATAAAATCAAATGGACTTCTTGCCTTTCTATATATTACTATCTGTAGCGCACGAGTTCGTCTGCGTAAGTTTATAAAATAAAGCCTATGTTATTCGTCGATAATATAGCTTTCTATAGGTGAAAGAATTTTTAAAATCGGTCCACTAGTTTTTGAGTTTATCCGTTACAAACAAAAGTACAAAATATCTTTTTATTTTATAATATAAACTAACATGTTAAAGGACACTTGTTACAGACATACATACATACCCAGTTTACAGTTATTAGTAGTGGTTAATGTGTAAGCATCTTGATCATAGTCATTGGTCAGGGTGAGATCCGCTCCTCTGATGAGGAGTTCATTGCATGTGTATGGGAAATCTGCTGCCGCCGCGTACATCAATGCTGTGCTGCCGGACTGAAAAAATAAAATAAAAAAATATTATCAAGTAAAGTTTAGGCTCAATTGAAAGTCGAGGATTAGTTTACAATTTTTAGTTATAGCTTACATCATCTTGTATATCAGCATCTGCGCCTTCGGTGAGTAGAAACTTCACAACCTCATGATGGCCGCCAGCGGCAGCCAAGTGGAGGGCTGTCTCTCCTTCTGGACCTCGCATGTTAACATCAGCCCCGGTCCTAGACATTAAATTAACTGATAGAAATCATTATCGAATTATTATTATTTGGCATAATTAGAAGTTTCATCTAATTTAAATAAAAACTTTTAAAAAACTCCAGTATATAAATAGGTTTAAGTATTACATGCACATTTATGCAAAACTACCCATTTTTATGAGCCCATTGGATGAGTAGTTAATGTCCTCCTTGCCTCAATACTTTGTCTCAGCGATCCCAGTTTAAACTCCCAAAGTAAACTATGGAAAAGAACTTTTCAAAGTTGGCTCTGGTCAAGATCTAGAAAGTAGTCATTAGGGCAGCCTGTCTAGCAGCAGGGTGGTCCCTTGCAGAAGACGACTGTGAAATGTTTCAGTGAGTGAGGCTGACAGCGCAGTAGTTTTGGTTGATATATGGGCTATGGTAGCCACTTAGCACCAAGTGGACCGTCAGCCTGTCTGTCAACCATACCAAAAAAAACATATGCACAACATTCTCTGAAAGAAATCCTTGTCTTACTACTGCAATGCTGTAACAAAATCTCCATAGACAAAAGAAATGAGCACTAAGCAATTATAAAATAACTTTAACAATGAGAAATAAACAAAGAACACTTTTTTCAATGAAATTATAGCACACTGGTGTAGTTGGGTTTAATTAGACATACTTACTTGAGATTTCAAAAAAAAAACCAAAACACAAAGTGATAGGTACCAAGCAACAATATGAAAGGAACTTAAACAAAGGAATCTATGTTTTTCTAAACTCACCACACAAGATCTTGACAGCTACTCAATTGGCCGTAACTGGCAGCCCAATGTAAGGCAGTGAGGCCGTGTTCGTCAGTGATATCAACATACTGCTCCAGTTTCAAATCGTCACGAGTTATTTCGCCACGACCAGCCTTCGCGTGGAAGCTACAGTCCGGCTGAGGTAACTCAGGGACCCGCGCCTGCGTATTGCCTATGAATAAAACGCGACCTTGAAAGTCAACTATCAAATAGCAATTGAAACAATCGATACATCTTCAAGACACGGCACTCTCTAGACGAGACGTACCTCTTTGTAAATTCGTCAATGCCGTAATCTGCACAGATTTGTACGGCGTGAATGCACTTTTTCTTACACCGTTCAAATTAGGCGCCCATCTTTGGTAACCA
Source organism: Synanthedon formicaeformis (assembly GCA_945859745.1). Lineage (NCBI taxonomy): Eukaryota > Metazoa > Arthropoda > Insecta > Lepidoptera > Sesiidae > Synanthedon > Synanthedon formicaeformis. Next base: position 7,366,329 of record OX243969.1, on the reverse strand, counting down.
CCTCCGCTGCCACTTTTACTGCTGTCCTGACTCCCTGAATCGAAATCGTATTTGTAACTATCGGAGTTATCTTGTTTCTCCTGTTTAATGTCTAAATTTTTGCCCTCTTGTTTAATGGAAACGGGCTCTTCCATAGTTCTTTTATCTCGCTGCAAAACTATACCACAATTTACATGAAAATTTCAATTGTTTTTGCAATAATTATGTTATTAAGTATTTAAATTGATAAGGTAATACATTGATTTGGAATTGTTATTGATAAAGTATTTGGTGCACAGAACAGAAATCATATATTTTATACAGGTATAGGATTAAGGATAGGTAGATAGATCGATTGGTATGTTTTGTTTGTCCTGAGTTGGCATTGATCTGTAATAAAACACTGGATAGGCTGCTGTCAAATAATTATTTTTATGTCTATTTGAAAATCGCCATTTTGGCGCTGTATGCTATGGAGTGTAAGTACATAGAACTAAAACTAGTGATGTCCGCATGGTAGGAACATTTAGACATTTCTTCATGTTTCAAAACATATTTAAAAAGTCCCTAAGATATCAACAAAAAGAATAAAACAGACACTATTATACTTATCTATGGATTAAAAATAAGCAAACATCAAAATTAGTTCCCGTACTTTTGTACGGCGGCGCTTCAAAATGGTACACGAAAGTGTCTGTAATGTGTATGGAATAACCCATCCAGTGCTTTATTAGAGATCAGTGTGAGTTGGTTATGAGCATAGAGTAAATTAACGTTAAGTAACTATTTACTCTATGTTATGTGAACCCTCGCCACAGAACACTATATACCTTGCTGGTGTTGTCTAATGAATCTACAAAACAATTATATAGTTTTTCCATGGTGCAGTTTATTCGCAAAAAGATATATAACAGTTAACTTTTTGTGACATATATACATTTCAAATATCTTTTTTTATTTTTAGGTCGGCAGACAGGCTGACAGTCCACTTAATGGTAGCTGGCTACTCCGGTAACCTACCACCTGCTAATACCCCCGCCCCCGTGTAAACAGTTATTTCTGGTGTTGTAACCAGTGTAACAGAACTGGATGTAACCGATTATATGACCAATAACACTATAAAATAATTAGAATATATTTTATTCTGTGGTTATTGTCATTGTCATTGTTGTGTTATGGCAAAGGTCAAAGCCAGGCAGGCCAGTCACAGACACCACACAGGCACACACAACTTATACCATACTTATACAATACAAATAACGGTTTTCGAAATTTCAACTAATTTCGAATTTAACTTTCGTTTGTATTGATTGTATTTGTTTGTATATTATGTAAATTAATCCGGAATGTATTGTAAATTTCTGTTCTCGTTGCATTTTAAGTTTCGCAGTGCCACATGACATGCCTACCTTTTTAGAACCTTTATCATTAAGTTAGAGCAAGTTATAATTTAATTTTGTTCTCAAAAATTATAAACAAATGGAAAAAAATATGTCTTCTGGGCCTTCTGGTGTTTCTCAACAAACAAAAAAAAATACAAAAAAAATTTCTTCGGGCTTTTCTGATCAACAATTGCAACAAGAAATACAAAATGAATTATTAAGCACTAATGAACTACTACATTCCATGTGAGTCTCACTGTTGACTAAGTATATGTTACACATTGTGTTTTATTTTGTAAATTTTCTCGAAATGTATTTTGTATATTTTAACTAGCTGACCCGACAATCGTTGCCATGTCATTATCATGTTCTTGTCTCCTTTATTTTCACTTATGGAAAGAGGCAAAGGGGAAGGTTTGTGTTTATAAAAATTTCACCCCGAGCGATGCTGGGAGCGGGTTACTAGTTTCAAATAAAAATAACATCCAAATTGTCGACTTTTCCCGAGAATTATCAAGAAAATTTTCTTTCATACAAGCCTTGTCCCGTCAGTGATGAACATATCAAAAAATAAATCAGCAAAATCAGTCAACATGCCATTCTCAAGTGATGCTATGTGGCAATTGATTTTTATATTATACTAGCTGGTGCCCGCGACTTCGTCCGCGTTCTCTATAACCTATAGCCTTGCTCAATAAATGGACTATCCAACACAAAAAAAAAATTTTCAATTCAAACCAGTAGTTCTTGAGATTAGCATGTACCACCAAACAAACAAAAAACTCTTCAGCTTTAAATATTGGTATAGATACATCTTATAATATAGGTATATTATGTATACATAGGTCTAATGTTTTTATTTAATTTTTCAGTATGCAGGAGATACAAAAAATTAAAATTGTTACGTCTCAGGATGGGGAGCTCGCAGCAAATGTAGAAGAGGTGAGAGTTTATTATTATGTACACACATACACTCATCATGTAGTATGTGTATCATGTATATATTTGTTGTTATAGATAGACCCATGACTTACTAGCGATCCAACCCCAGCTTCACACGGAGTATAAATTTTCAATACTTGCTTAGTGTATGCTTATCAATCATCAATCCATACTAAAAATAAATCTGTAAGTGTAGGTATTGTATGTATGTTCCTCCATAACTCTTAAACGAATTAACTGATTTTCATGAAAATTGGTAGATAAACATTTAGACGTACGGGACACAGGATAGGCTACTCTTTTCTTTTTCAACGCAGACGAAGTCGCGGGCACCAGCTAGTATGTTATAAAATAAACATATGTTGCAAAAAGCTTTGGTTAGAGTAAGTGGTTTTGGCTGTGCATTGATAGTATAAGTATAGATTACTGACTCTGCCCACCACTTTGTACTTTAGTTCGATGAAAATATCCTATATAATTATGTTAATCCACGAAATAAACTATCTGTGTGTAAAAATTCATCCAAATATGTTTAGCCGTTTTTGCGTGATTGAGTGACTGAACATACAAACTTTTTCACTTATTGGGATTCATTCTTTAATTGACAAATATTCTGTTGCCTACATTATTCGTTCCTAATACTTGGTATAGAGGTTAAACTCCATTAACTCCAAAATTAAATACACAGTACATATTGTTCACTCCCCCAAAAAACTCCCAATATTGTTCACACATTGAAACATTTTCTAGACGATCAATATTGCAAATCATATACCTATTTTGACAGTCATTATATTTGTTTTTATCAATGTGAAGGAACCCTTGGACACTATAAAAAAATAACCTGTGTTTACTAATAAATGTATAAATAATTTTAAATTTTAGACCCAACAAAACATTGATTAGGCATAACTTTTTGTCTTTAATTAAACTTTGTTTTATTTGTTGCAGAACACTAATGTATTGGAAGCTTTAGCCCAGTTTCAAAATATTAGCTTAGAAAATACAGTACCACCGAAACAAACCGTTCCCAAGGAGAGACAATAAATGAAAAGTAATTTAAGCATTATTAAGTTAAACATACCTACTTAAGTTTTTTTTTTTGTTGAAGTTAATTTTAAAAATTGTTTTCTTAGTGAAATACCAACAATTTTAGAAAATTTTAAGGTCAAAAAGTATTTGACCTTAAAATTTTTGATATTTGAGTATAACGCATTTACTGTAACTATGTTAATAAATGCAATAAAATAACGCGTACAAAGAGTTTTTAAATTGAAAATTAGTCGGATACTAATCGCTAATTAATGACCACAAGTATTTTAGATTTTCTATATAGGTATAAAGGTCTAATTGATTTGGAAGTCATTCAGAATCATTTTGTTCTTTGACAGTAGCAAGAATTTAATGTATTTTATTTGTATTTGGGCAGTTTAGTTGATATTTGATTTTTTGTTGTCTCCGTTGTAGAGAAATCTCCTCGATCTGACACATTGTCAAATTTTTCTTTTGCATGTGTTCTTATTAACTGAAAAAAGGAGAGTTTTTAAAATCATTTGCAATAATTCGTTTCATGTATTGTCAATTTATTTTGGTAAATTTTTGTTCAAGTAACTTTTCTTTTAAAGTTTCATCCAGGCTCTATCAAGCTATTGTAAGTTTTTAATTAGTATTATGAGTTCTAAAGAATACCTACCACATTCGTGTATAAGAAAAGCAATGTGATTTTTAGTACAATTAATAATATAGGTATTTGTAATTCATAATAGCATTTCATAAGTTTGTGATAATAAAAATTCTATTAATTGAACATTTTTTTTTATTCAAATATCTTTAAAATTATTTTATTTCATCACATTTAAACAATTACATTAAACCTATAGGTAATACATTAATTAGGTACAATCCAAGTGTTAATCCAGACAATATTTTTTATGCCAATAACTGCTATGAATTAGGTAATATTTTTTTACATATATAACAAATTTTAGGCACCGAGAGTAATTTTTTTCTAAGTTACGGTCAAATTGTTGGCCGCTGCTTGTTAATGTTTAACCTCTTTACAAGGATTTATTAGCGCGATCTCAAGAACATGGCTTAAAGGCTAATAAAATCGTAAGAAACCACAATTTTTAATATGCACAATATATAGTTTTGCTTCTAAATAAACTTAAAAATATTTTCTATTGAAGTACAGCTCGCAAAAAAGTTAAGAAATTAAAAAGTGGCAATACTGTAGTGTTGTCCCGTTCTAATTCTAGTTGATAAGAAAGGGATGACACTATAGTATTGCCACTTTTTAATTTCTTAACTTTTTTGCCAACCTATAATTATATTCGTTTACGAAAATCAATGCTCATCAACAGAGTGAGCCACTATTGCGTATTTAAACTTTAAACTTTAAATGTAAATAATCTTAAGAGTGCATTTTTGAACAGTTTTAATATTTAAAGGTATATGTAGGTACTTAAAAACTGAAAGGCATAAAAAATCTGCTTGCAAACGCACATGTCATAATTTATGTGGCACACAACTGGCTCCCTCTATTTGAAAGCAGCTTTCGTGTAAGAAACATATCTAAAAATATTCACTACAGTATAATAAAAACGTATAAAAGAACACTTTAAATTAATTAATATAATAATGTCAACAAAATAATGTGTTTCATAATTAAAAATATTCATGAGTGAGTAATACCATCGATAAAATTATTTATTGGTTAAGTTGGATAAGTCATATTTTTTCCGTTGGTAATACTTATTTTTAGATAGTGGCAATGTTAGTTCCAGTTTGTCACTAAAGCACACTACATAATCATTATGTTAATTTTTTTTTATATAGCTAACTAGGATTATTCGTCATAATAAATTGTAGGTCCTTATAAGAGAGATTATTTTCACGAGATGATAGTCGATTCCATGTTACATTAAATCTATGTTTTTATTGCGTATTTATGAAAATTATAAATAGGTAGGTACATACGACATATTTAGGCCAAGTTTAGGTCGTCAGTGAAAAAGAAGCCATGGTAACAGCTTACAGACTAGATCAACTTATAACAACTATTATTTTATAATCTATCAGTGTTGAAATATGGCTGCTTTTTCCTTGAACTGCTGTCTCCGGAGAGCTTTCTCTTCGGCCTCTTTGCGTTTTTCCTCTTGCTCTTGAATGATCTCGTCGTGGAATTTGTTTGATTTGGACAATTCTTCGATCTTCGCTTCGAAGAAGTTCTTGGCTCCATTAACGCCCACTTGATCGACGTTTATTTCTGTTAGCCTAGCTAAAGCATCCAAGCCCGAGTCGGTTTCCAGCTCGCCAGCGCGTGCTTTTCTGTAAACAATCAAAATTATATTATACTAGTGACTCGCTGCCAGTTTTTCACGGAGTAGAAATTTTCAGGAATCATTAGCTGGCGTATACATCAATATACTAATAATAAATCTGTAAGGGTTGGTCATGGAGTAAGTTACTTTGTTTTCAGAGATATCGTGTTTATAGGCTCTATACATGATACTGAAACTAAATTGACCATTTTAAGAATTTTTTTCTGTATGTAAGTATGTATGTTCCTCTATAACTCTTAAACGAATCAACTGATTTTCATGAAACTTGATAGATAAACATTTAGACGTACGGGACACAGGATAGGCTACTCTTTTCTTTTTCAACGCAGACGAAGTCGCAGGCACCAGCTAGTATGTTATAAAATAAACATATGTTCTAAGTGGGGATATGTGTAATAGAATTCCTACTGGATGGATCGTGCCCAAATTTCAGTTTTTTAGTCTTAGTAAGCGATTTATTTTACCAAAATGTAAAGATTTTTAAATATATTTGTTACTTTTTTACCTAAAACCAAAGCGGGGTATTCGCGGTTAATCAATAAATAATCTAGTAATAATTACCTGTATATTAATAGGAATTCTCTAAAGCTAATTTTGTTGTCCATGTCTTCGTCCACTTCTGAAATCATGGCCTTAAGTCCGAGATGAGTCTGCGGTGCTCCCAGCCTCTCCATCATTCGTTTTACCTCATTCATATCCAAAAAGCCATCATGGCCTTCGTCGAATCTGTAACACGAAAAAAATATATTTTACAACCGACCAAGTAGGAAAACAAAAGAACGTCGTTCAAAACCTGGTCATTGTTTTTATTTTTTAATTAAACTGGTGAATTTGATAATTTCTTAATTCAGTGAATATTCATTTTTTGTAAATGAGTACCTAATAATATTTGAAAAATAAAAAGATTCTTTATACTTTTAAATTTTTTTAATACTTTCAAACTTAACTATGTATGTAGCCCCATTACCAAATTACACGATATTTTCTCAGTGAAATCTATAATTTCTTTTTACCTAATGGTAGGTAGGTACAAGTTACTACAGTTAAAACGAAAATAGTAAAAAACTGATGGCCTTCATGCAAAACTGATCGATCTTTCAGATCTCCTCTACCTATACCTAAGTTTGATTTATTATCATAGTGACGTATTATTTTCAATTATAACTTAACTAAGTATAAATATTTTTAAGTAATTTCATTGGCAATGTTAAAAACAAGATACATTTGTTGAAAGTAAAATGAAAGCTTTCTTCAAAGTGGAGTACATACAAGGTAAGTACAACTTTCCACGTGCCCAAGTTAGGTAATTTCTTAATATCTTAATTTTAAATCTTGAATGCTTCAATAATAAATGTTTGGACCTATATTGTAATGCATATTGTTTTTAAAATTATAATCCCCACATATGTTTTTTTGTTACTTTACTTCCTTACATATTATAAAACAAAGTCCTCCGCCGCGTCTGTCTGTTTATCTATTCGCGATAAACTCAAAAACTACTGCACCGATTTTCATGGATTTCACCAATGGATAGAGTGGTTCTCGAGGAAGGTTTTAGTATATAATTTTCAACGCGGGCGAAGTCGCGGGACCAAGCTACTTCGAATTAAAAAGATAGACCGAGATGAGAAATATATTTTTGTAAATTATAAATTTTTAAAATTATAATTATAAATGACGTAGGTATGGTGCCGTAAAACCATTGTGCGGTAAGGCGTGAAACAAGTAATCTTTTTTGTATGTTAAGGTTGACAGACAGGCTGATAGTCCACTTGATGGTTTTAGTGGCTACCGTCGCCTAAGGCTCTGTTCACACGTACCACAACCACACCACACAGTGGTTACGTGTGAATAGTGTCGCTGCAGCATTTTGCAGTTAAGTTGTGGTAACTACAAAATGTAGATGTGGTTACGTTGTGGCTAGTGTTTGCAGACAGATCGACTTCGGCTTTCGTAGAGGAAACACGCCTTGACTGATCGAACTCATGGACTTCGGAGAGGAAACATTGTTGTTGCTGTCCTTGTTATGACTTTTATTAGGAAGAAGAAGAAATCGATGTCAGCGTAGCGTACGCGCAGTGTGGTTGCGACGACGCGACGTTGTGTTTGTGAGGTGGCCGTCCGCTAGTGCGCGGTTTCGCAGGTGGTTGCGTTGTGGTTGCGTTGTCGGTACCGACCACACGGTTGAATTTGACGGCAAAATGTGGTCCGTGTGAATGCACCTATTAATTTTCATACAAATTAGCGCCCGTCAACGTGTTGTGGTTGTGGTGTGGTTCTGGCTGTGATTGTGGTATTGGTACGTGTGAACAGAGCCTAAAACACAAGCAACGCCATAGATGCTACAAGTGCGCAGCCGACCATAGAAGTATGGGATGGAATAAATGAGACTCTAAGGAGTCTTCTAAGGAGGTGGCCTGCCGCTAAATGAGCTGCCTAAGTGACTATTATTGAATTAGTTAAGGGTGGAATTTAAGTTTAAAATGGCCGGACCAGTGCCCTTTCTTCTCCGATTAGATTAAATGCTTCCGTTTTAGTGTTCGACTCTTACAGTCCAGCAACATTGTGGCAAGTTTGTTTGATGTTAAAATCCTAACTAAGATTATAAACTCGAATTCAACTCAGTTTGTTACGTTAACTTCTCAAGCGATCACCATGAAATTTTGTATTGAAATTGTCAGACAAAAAATATACTCGTACCTACTTTTTATCCAGAAAAAAGTAGGCAGTCTCCCGGAACGTGGACAAATACGTGGGCAAAAGTTAGTTTATAATAATAATAAGTAATATGACCATTTGAATTAATGGACTTTTTAAATATAGTGAAATTATTTACATATAGGTATATACCTACGCACTGATTGCGGAGAATAGAATATCTACACTTCACTGCACTGTCTTCAATAAGTTTAAATTTTATTTATTTTAAAAAAATTGACTTTGGTCTTCCCTTTAATTCATGCTGGAACTTTATGCCCGTTATTTAAGTACTTATTTTTTATTAATGTAATGATACTCACGTAGATATTTATGAATGAGTGTGTTCGAAAGCGCATATGCGCGTGTCGCATAATAAATTCAAATGAGTTGTGTAATAGAAACTACCTACATCTTCCATTAATATTTTTTGAACTAGGCACTTACTTAAATCGTTCAACATTAGATAACACTCGTAATAAGCTATCAATAATAAGATTATGATGTTTTCAATTCAATTCTTCTTATGTAATAAAAATGTAGTTAAGTTTTTATATAGTAAAACCACGCCTCGCCTTATTAAAATATTTAGGACTTAGGTACTAGTGAAAACCCTGAAAGGGTCTAAAATCCAGTCTAAAAAAATAAGAGGCAGGATGGATCACATTTCACGTGTGAAATAAACTTGAAGATTAATATTTTCAATCAAAATAAACAACAATTAAGGTAAATTAATTAGAATTGGAACACAAAATCTCAATACAGTAAACCCACATATATAATTATGTTTATAAAACCGGCTTCACTATGTTGTCCGCAAAATTGTGTCTATAGTTCGCATTTAGTCTAAGGGCCTCTTTCACAAACTACATGTAAAGTGTTGATTGGTTACTTTTAGAAATCATTTTCTGTTATATTGAATTATGCACTCGGTTTACAGCATCATTCGATAACCGATTTATTTTTTATAATTTTCTATTTAATGTTTGGGACGTTTACCGTACAAACAAAGGTATATCAGCTCCATTATCCCTGGTTACCAGTGACTTTAAATGACAGTTTGGCCTACTTGACGTTTGTGAAAGAGGCGCTAAGTCCGAAGAGAAAATAAATTTAAGGTGTAGGTAAGTGAAAATGGAAGAATATATGAATTAAAAAGAGAAGAGCTCTAACAATATGAGTTAACTTGAAGTTACTATAACTACATATTATCATCTGTCAATTATGAATTTATGTAATATATGACGATATTGTGATAAGTAAATATTAATTTCTCATCGGATCACATGAATTTTTCAGAGAAACACCATTATAATAACGTGAGAAAAATTTTAATTGGAGGCTAGCAACCAATATAATGCCTGCTACATTGTAAACAAGGTCATTCTAGCCAACCATTTTCCTCAAAGTATTTTTACTGATTCGAATAATTGTCTCATTAGCGAAACCATTTAACGTATGCATATTATTATCATTTAAATTATTTATACTGTCAAGTTTTTACAAACTATTTTCAAAATGGCTGACCTCTCTATGTATATCATATTTCATTTCAACAGTTAATAATGCCAACTCTCGTGTACCTATCAATTAAATCCACCAAAATCAAAATCAAAATATTTATTTATCAATTAGGTTTCTACAAGAAACTATTATGATCGTCATTATAAATTTAAATTTACCAGGGTTTCGGAAAAAAGCCAAGCCGGAAAAAACCGATATATATATATATATATATATATATATATATATATATATATATATATATATATATATATATATATATATATATATATATATATAGTTACATCTGCAAGCAAAGCAAGCGGGATTCGAACCCGCGACCGTTTGGTTAACAGCTAGGGTTACTAAGTTACTAGCTAGACCAAACGTGTCGTCAAACCTACTGCATGTTCCCCATTTCATATTAGGTATATGTGAGTCTAAATGTTAACATTTTCGGAAAAGAAGTTGTCTGTCATATCAATATAAAGGTTACAATTTGCGCAAAAACTTAAAAACTGAGGATAACCTTTTTTTCCTTACAAAGTTTTTCCTTCGCCCTTGAAGAACGTTAGGTTACTATACTAGGTAAGCGTGCTCCACCTTCGACCGCATCTGCACCTCACTTCAGGTGAGATTGGGTCAAGCGCTGCCATGATTTAATAAAAAAAAACATTGTATAGTCGGCACAATATCTCTGGAACTTCAGATATTCTAAAATATTAAAAAAATAGAACATAACTATAACGCATAACATTGCGCATTCGTGTAACAATTTTGATTTTACTCCCATAAATTTTCCACTCAAAAGATTAAACTCCAAAAACCTTTATTAATTACTAGTTAGGAATTTGGATTGAAAGGTGCGGCTAACATAAGCAAATGTGTTATTGGGAAATCCCCGCTGTTCATCTAAATGATCACCTGTGTAAATCTTGTATTTTATAACACTATAATAACAGAATTTCTTTACTATATTTACTATCTCATTATCAGATACTTAGTTATAATTTATTCTGTCTTGAATAATTTTCTTTAGTTTGTGTGCCGTAACGTAACCGTGAATACAGTTGGAGAGCTCATTTGTATGCGGCGTACATATTATTTTGGCTCATTTCGCTTCGAATGTAGCACATATTCATCGCGGGTACACATTTTCCTATAGGGTAAACACACATTGCAATGCGTAACTATTACCTACTCGAATATCTATATATACAAGCACGCTCTTCGGGTATTTTTAAAATTTCCCCATGGACCAACTAGTTGGTCTGTAGTAGGTCATAAGACGTACCAACGTCTTTTACGTTTTTTACTAGCCGGTGCCCACAACTTCGTACCTGCTGTAGTTCGTTTTTTGAAAATCCCACAGGAATCTCACATTTTTCCAGGATAAAAAGTATCCTTAGTTAGATAAAGTTAATCAATCAATACATCAGTGTAACCGCATTCAATTCGGTTAAGCCGTTTCTGAGATTAGCGCGCACAAACTCACAAACTGACAAACAAAATATTCCAAAAACCTTTTATTTTTCCCCAATAACATATGTACCTACAACGGCTCTTTTGAATTTTTATAATATTACTCGTATGTATAGATTTGCTGGCTGATAATGGACTTTCTGTTTATGTTATTGTTAATAACTGTAATTTTGGTTAATAATAAAAAGTTACTTAATTACTTATACTGGCGAACAATGCACCTCTTTAAAAGTATATTATAGCGTTACATCTTCGTTTTCTTTAGCCAATTTATTCTAATGAATTCAATTTATTCGAATAAATTTTAATTGAAAATTTTAATGTAAATTTGATCAAGGAAAACAATGTCGAGGATGACAGATTTTAAGTTAATCAAATACCTATGTGAAACATATATTTTTAATAATATTATTATTAGGGCCTCCTTCACCAACTACAAGTAACGTGTTGATTAGTTACTTTTAGAAATCATTTTCTGTTTTATTGAATTATGCACTCGGTTTACTGCATCATTCGATAGGCGATTTTTTTTATTATTTTCTTTTTATTGTTTGGAACTTTTACTGTACAAACAAAGGTATATCAGCTCTATTTGTGTGTGTGACTTTAAATGACATATAGCCTATGACAGCATATAACATATGACTTGACAGTTGGTGAAAGAGGCGCTTAAATTAAATATCAGAGGCAATTTTTTTTTTCAATAGCCTGAATATTTTGATAAAACTTCGTAACTATGTGTAATTTGGTCCAACTTAAAAGATAGGATAGATTTTATTTTGTGGGCGATGCCGGGAGCGTGTAGCTAATTATAATATAAATATGACAATAAATTCTTAATAGTTTTATTTTCCAGAAAAATACTGCCTAGAAATCAGAACACCTTTCACTTTTTCTATATTTATAAATTCGCTTGTTGTTCTGACTCAACCAATGCACAGAAAAAATCTATAAATCTAGATAGCTGAAATTTGGAACAAGATAGTAATTCTAAACGAGTGTACCGAAACGTGCTTAATCAATCCTGACCTAATCAGAACAGAAAGAAACAGACATATTCGGAATCTAACCTCTTAAGGTGTCCCTAGACGATCATGCGGCATGATATGCGTTTACGTGAATTACCATGCTGCATGTCATGCCCGATCATGCGGCATCGTCTAGGGACCGCTATACGATTATGCGTGTATGTCGGTCATAGCTTGCAGGATGAAAAATAAAAAGAACTATCAATCAACTGCCAACAAGTAGTTGCATGTCATTCACATCAATCAATACAATTAAACGGTCATTTATGCATGACAGCACGTAACGCATGTCATTCTGCATGATCGTCTAGGGACACCTTTACGAATCTGACCTACTCCGCCTAAACCGTTTACCTTATATCGTAAGCATTCGCTAAGAATTTTTTTTTTTATTTCAACTTGCAAATCCGGAGGCGGGTTGCTAAAAGTATATAAGTGCGAAATAACATAAGATTCTGGCATTCTGCTATGAAGGTTGTAGCAATGCTCTTGTATTACGCATTCCTTATGCGCTTAGCGCTGACCCAAGGTCGTTTAGGTCTCCCCTCTCCTCAATAGTCTCAGATCGCAGGAAGCAATATTGGACATAATATTATTCATTATTTCCGTCAAGTGTAGGAGTGACCTTATCGTTGAATGATAAGGTCTTATTTCAACCACTCACCAAGATATATTTTTTAACTTTTATAATGGACCTCCAAGTCATAAATAAAAATAATCTATTTCTGTCTGTATGTAATATCTTTTCTATAATTATTAAAAATAAAAAGTCCTTTTCCGCGTATGTCTCTCTCCACTAACACCCAAAGAATTTTGATACAGTTTTAATTAATGGAAAAATGTTAACGAGGAATGTTGTGTATAATATAGTTTGCAGAAACAAATTGCATACGTGCGAAGCCGCAGGCAAGTCGCTAGTTTTATACAACTGATATTGATTTGATATTGTGTGATAATGAAAGTCCTAAACAATACTAAGACACATATGAAATAAAGTTCTCATACCTATATTCATCATTGGAATGCATGGGAAAACTTAAGTGCGGATTGTGCAATATGATAATGTAATTTAATATTGTAATTTGTTTTCTTCTTAGCTCAGACAAAATAAGAACCAATAAGAAATTTTGAGGACAACATAGTGAATTTTATTTATGTATCTATTCTTTAGTTGTAGTCTTCCAATTGACGAGTACTTTGAAATTTTTAAAAGCTCCCGTTTAAGTATTAAACCAATAAATGGGTGTCGGATCTGATATGGTGCAGTTAAAAAATGTGAAGCAAAGATAATTTCACAGCTTTTTAATAATTGTAACATTATTAAAAAGCTGTGAAATTATCTTTGCTCTTGAATTATCTTGAAATTGTCTTTGGAATCGACTTACATTCATGACGTAACGCCACACCTGCTGTGCAAACACGCTTAAATGAGGTTTTTTAAAGTTACATAATTCCACACATAAGTTTACATTCATAAGTAGTCATTAAAAGCAATATTATTTAATTTAAATGTGAGATAATTAAGTTAATTATTATTTGTTTTGTATAGGACTACCCACAGAGCTTAATTTAGTTTCAGGAGTGCATAACATTTCGGAAGCGTATAATTTAAAAGGATTATTTTTAAATCTATTTAAGTAATGGATAAGTGGACATAATATAGTGACATAATATAATGTAAAAGTTGATAAATAAGGAAACGTTTATTTACATTTCTTGTATATACAAATACATATAATTATCCCCTACTTCCATACTATCACTACATACTACATATTATAAAACAAATTCCTCCGCCGCGTCTGTCTGTCTGTTCGCGATAAACTCAAAAACTGCTGCACCGATTTTCATGCTGTTTTCACCAATGGATAGAGTGGTTCTCGAGGAAGGTTTTAGTATATAACTTACAAAGTTACACGGGCGAAGTCGCGGCCAGCAGCTAGTAATATTAAAAATATGAAAGTAAGTCTGTCTGTCTGTTACCTTTTCAAGCCTTAGCTACTCAACCGATATTTCGCAAACACGTTGTCAGGGATACCGGAAAGGACTAGGGTACCTTTCACCCAGAAAAGGTACTGTTCCTGAGGGATCATTTAATCAAGTCTTTTAAGGTTGAAATCTTCATTATAATCAAGTCCATTCTAACAAGTAAATATTAAGCATATAGCTATGTGCATTTAAAAAGCATGTATAAAGAATTTTTAGTATTAAAACATAATCAATCTAGCCACAATCGATTGGCCTGTAATTGAAATCATGTAGTAGAAACACTTTTCTAATTTAAGACATTTGAAACTTGTTGGTGCGCAGAAACCGAAGTAAACTAGAATTGACATTAACCTTGTATTGTAGTGCCCACGTCTAATAAAAACTATATGCAACATATGAATATTCTAATTGATTTCTGCAACAAGATTTCTCAATAGGTATAGCCATTTCGTAGGCGTTTCTTAAAATTTGTATAACATTTTTATCACAATCTTCAAGGTCGTTCAGTCAGCTCAGTCTCGACAAATATGGTTTATGGATGGTCAGGACTTCACAATATTTAAAAATCGTTAGTCCTTTCACAGACGCAGGTTTTTGGTTGAAATCTTTTCAATACAAAACATTTAAAAATCAAATACAAAACATTTCCAGTGTCCGCAATCTTCCCCTTGACTGAGACCTACTGGGCAAGTGGGCAGTGGTCTTAGGGGAGACTATACCGCCCTCATGAATTCCACCGAGATGGTTGGCGTACCTCCGCTTTCGGGTACGTCAATGTCCGGACAGGGAGCGTAGCCCTCTCCGCGCTGGACAGCCGTGGTGTGTAGCGGATGTCATGTCATAACGGTCCCGTGACCCGCCCATCTACGGCCGCACTAGAATGTCGCTGGGTTTTATGGTTAGGGAGCCCACGATGCTAAATGTGTAGTCACTCGAGCGTCGTGGGGACCTATTGGACTTTGAAGATTGGATGGTAAGAAGAAAAAAAGGTTATATGGAGTTTTTCATTTCAGCGGTGGGGTGAGCGTCTACAGGCGTTTAAAATTTTGTAGGCGCTGTATTTTAAAAAATCCTCCATATAATCGTCAGATTAAGAATCAGCACGATCAGTACTTTAGGCTGAACCGTCTGTATGAAAATCTGAGGCGCTCGAGTTGTATTTAAAATTTTAACCCCACCCCCGCCAACCCCACCAACCAAACCGTCAGATTATTAAAATGCACACTTTTCAGCATTTAATTAATCTACCATAGCTTAATCTGACGCGCTCGAGTTACTCCAGAAATCCCCTCTTGGGCTCCCCAACCATTAGCCGGTAGGAGTCAGGCATAACCCTATGCAACTTCCCCTTCGCTTCTGAGCATCCATGAGCACTGTTCCCAACGTAAAAAAGGGTATAAGTACTCTTTTTTTCCCTTTAAAACAACAGACTGATCGGGATTAGAACCGACTACGCTGGCGTTTGCTATGTGGTGCCCTTCCTTTATTAGTTACTGGTGAACTAGCTACGAGTATCTAATATTTATTTTTTATTATCTACAAAATGCCAAGATACCATAATTATAATTTGTTAAAATTAAGTGTATTTGTTGCAATGTTATATTTTAAAGATGACAAAAAGAATAGTATCCTGAGTTTCTTTCGGGGTTTCTTCTCAGGATCGTCATCTTGGCTTTTTTCCGAAACCCTGGTAAATTTAAATTTATAATGACGATCATAAGAGTTTCTTGTAGAAACCTAATTGATAAATAAATATTTTGATTTTGATTTTTTTTATTTTATATTATAATTACTTAGTTCAGATGACTCTCAGGGCCTCTTTCACAAACTACATGTAAAGTGTTGATTAGTTACTTTTAGAAATCATTTTCTGGTATATTGAATTATGCACACGGTTTACTGCATCATTCGATAGCCGATTTTTTTTTAATTATTTTCTATTTAATGTTTGGGACGTTTACCGTACAAACAAAAGTATATCAGCTCCATTATCCCCGGTTACCGGAGACTTTAAATGACAGTTTGGCCTACTTGACGTTTGAGAAACAGGCGCTCAATATTTTTTTTTTTTAATTTCTTTCTATAGTTACTTGCTAGTTAACAAGTTTTCTCTATAAGCAGATTTACATTTGGAAGTCCGGCAGTATTGTTTATGATGGAAATAACATGCAGCAGGTTTATTTTTGAACTCATACCTACCTCTAACGTAGTTCTCGAAACGGTATGTTGCTGTTGTGAAAACGGACACATATATTTATATATATCTGTATATCGTTGCGGGAGCATTTTGTGTTTACTGAAAGGGCACACGTCGATTCGTTTGCTTTAAAAATACACGCTTCGATGTGTGGTACATTATTGTTTTATTTTCAGTATACTTACCTAAATATTATGTGTATGGTTCGGTCACCTCACATTCTACTATATCACAATGATGACTAATTGAACGAATACAATACAATTATTTTCTTTAAACATTCCGTTGTATTTGTGATTATTATTTTAGGTAATATTAAATGGCAGAAGCATGCCTTAATTTAGTTGTTATTAAGTATGTGTCATTTAATTTGGTTTATTGCATTGATCACTCAATTTAAAAGATGCGAAATCTATTTAAATACTTTATATATTAGGATTATTTTCATAAATCTATCTATCAATCCTATTATTATTATTATTATTATTATTATTAATATTATAAATGCAAAAGTTTATATCCTTAATAACGCAAAAACAAGCTCAATGGATCAGCCGATGAAAATTGGCACATGGATAGTTTATTCTACCTGGATTTACATAATATATGACATTTAGGATAATTTTTATCCTGAAAAAAAAAAGACTAAGAGGAAAAAACGTCACAGAGATAATGATGTCAGGCGTTATTGCAGGTGCTATATATATATTATTAATTTTTCAACTAGTAATATTTTACACGCGAAAGTGAATCTGTTTGTTTGTTGTAGTGAACTTACATTTGATAGAAAATAAAATGTGGTAAAATAGATACAATAAAATAGAACAATACTATAACTTTTCATTTATCGTTCCATGTCACACTTTTATAATACTACTAGAATAAACAATAGAATAAACGATTTTAAATTATAGATTAGGTGAATACTTCTTGATAAGAATTTATTGAAAGCAATTTAATAATTTAATTTAAAAGTTTAAGCGCCTATTTCACAAACGTCAATTAGGCCGAACTGTCATTTAAAGTCACCGTTAACCGGGAATAATTTAGCTGATATACCTACCTTTGTTTGTACGGTAAACGTCCCAAACATTAAATAGAAAATAATAAAAAAAAATCGGCTATCGAATGATGCAGTAAACCGAGTGCATAATTCAATATAACAGAAAATGATTTCTAAAAGTAACTAATCAACACTTTACAAGTAGTTCGTGAAAGAGGCCCTAAGTGCCTTATTATTTTTAAAGAGCTTATTATTAATATTTACTTAATTTATGCAAACTTACATATAACATCGTTTTGAGTTATACCTACATATAATATACGAAACAGTAAGTAAATTATTTACAAAATCGATATCCACCAGACGGCCTAGGAAGTCCTTGGTATTCGATATAAATGCCTCAATAAACTTTCCCAAGTAGGTCACAGTCTGTAAGTTGAATTAAACGATACACAACAGCGCCGGCAATATGATAGATGTGTCAAAACAAATTGGGACGATTTTAACGAACTTCCTAACCTAGTTTATTTCGTCTTGACGTCATACTTTTCAATTAAGGTACCTACCTAATGTAATACAAGTCAGCTTTCCTCCATACGAACGTAGAATGATTATTACTCCGCTGTTTTATGTTTAATTTACAAATACAAAAATAATGCATACAAATTTAAAAAAAAAGCATTAATTTAAAAATTATGATCCTTGAAAAATCCAGAAAAAGTTTTAATGCAACTTTGAGGGTGATTAGTTCAATCCAGTGTACAAAAACTCCAAAATACATTGCATGCAAATATTCATTATTTATTAAGAGTTCAAATAACTTTATACGAAATAAATATATGCAGTAGTTTTGTCAAAAATAGAATTGGCCCAAGGGTCTGTTTATGATTTTATTTTTGGTATGAATCATAATTATCTCAGAGATGCTACAAATTTTATTTACCTAATAAGTCAATCTTCCGATATTTATAATTACTTAAGCTTCTTCAACATATGTAGGCAAGAAAATACAGTGGAACCGAATTTGATAAAATGCAGTGAACAACCAATGCTGTCATTGCAACATCGACACAATGCTGGTTGCCTGCGAAACGGACGCTTTCCCAACGTTATTGTCTATTTTGAAACATTGTATCTATACTGTTCCATATTCGTGTTCTTTTTTTTACGATTTCATTTGAAAACTTAATAATTTAATAAATATTCAATATTGGATGAGTGGTTAGGGCGCTTGCCTTAACGCTCTGTTCTAGGGTAAACTTTGGAAATAACTTTTCAACTTTGATTCTGGAAAGTATTGGCAAGGCACACTGCATTTCGCAGTCATTTGGGCACCCCCTTACAAAAGACAACCGTGAAATGACAGAATGTTGTGTTTCGGTTCGGAGAGTGGATAAGCGATATCAGAGCCCATTTCTCTATCCCTTTCTAGGGATATTTTGTCTATTTGATGATAGGTGGCTACCGTCACCTATAACACAATCAACACCATAGGTGCTGCAAGTGCGCTACCTACTATATTAGGATTAAGTAAAAGGGATAGGGAGAAATGGGCTCTAGCATCCCTTACTCACTCACCGAAACACAACATTCTGTCATTTCATGGTGGTCTTCTGTAAGGCGATAGTTATTTCCGTAAGACGGGTTCCAAATTACTGCGAAACGCAGTGTACCCTCCGACTACTTTCCAAATTCAGACCAGAGCCATCCAATACTGCCGGAAATTGAACCCCCGAGACAAGGTGTTAAGGCAAGCACTCTAAGCACTCAGCCAAGGGGCTCGTCACATATTCAGTGTCGTATTCGTTGGCTGTTGTTTTCCTTTTGATAAATTGAGCACAACAATCGAGATAAATATTTGATTCCGTTGAAGCTTATCTGAAGTATGCATAATCTGTTAATCAGATTATAGTAAAATTTAGCCTTTTTACAGCCGATAACCTCGAAATCATAATCTCCTAATTTCCATTCGATTGATAAAACGCTATATCTTTTTCCTGTCATAATATTTATCATTTGCGGCTTGTGTAAAATTACCGTGATACGATAATTTTTTACTGTTATTAAAATTGAAAATGATAACTTTTTCGACCGTACATATACTAACACGACTAATACTAGATATTTAATACTTAAAGTAAGTAAGTACTTGAGGCTACTTTTATTTAATTTAAATAGTTCTCTAATATTTTACTTATGAGTATCTTTTATTATTTTTAAATCTCGTTATTTTCAATGTATAAAAAGAGAAACTTCTTTGAATTACTTTTTGAGTGTTAAATGAACATTTGTGTTGAATTGTTTGTTAAGGTTTCAGTGTAGGGTTTCAGGCCTAAATTACTCATAGGTATGTGTAATTAATGCATTTACGTTGTCAGGTATACAGAAAAAGATATAGAATAATGGATCACCTAGAAATAAAGTTCTGCACCGAAGGATCACTTAAAAACAAAATAAAAATCAACGTCGTAGAAAAAAGACTGGCAAAATCAAGTAACTGATAAAATAGCTTCAACTAAATTCAAGTAGTATTTTCTATCATCATCAAGAAACGTGTTTGAATAAAAAATTAGTGTAAAATGTTTGCAAGGTCTGATTCATAGTACAACGTACAACCCACTCATCGATTTTGGTCAGTCGTCGCATCTCGTGTGGTTCCGCTGACTCTCGTGAACTTCCTCTGACGCACTCAGAGC
The DNA here is from genome assembly GCA_945859745.1 of Synanthedon formicaeformis. Lineage (NCBI taxonomy): Eukaryota > Metazoa > Arthropoda > Insecta > Lepidoptera > Sesiidae > Synanthedon > Synanthedon formicaeformis. The sequence continues at coordinate 7,346,087 of OX243969.1, read as the reverse complement.
ATTGAGCCAGTGACCGATTTCAATTACGCATTTACGGACTGATAAGGGGATTGCAAGGGTACACACAACACACTGTGTGAGTAAGCACTATAAGGAATATATCTATATTGTTCGTCATGACAATACAGGATTTCCTACAGAATGGTTAGCAAAATAAGGATAAATAAAACCTTTAAAATAATACCCCTTTTTAAAACAATGAATCCACTAAATCCATTATAGTTTTAGACAATTCATTGGGTTTCTTAGTGCGTAGTACCACAGAATCTATATCTATACTAATATTATAAAGAAAGAATATTTGGCAGTACGCTTTCAGGAACTAAGCTGAGTTCCTGAAAGCGTACTGCTGCCTCAGCCTCCTTTGCTCTGCTATTCACCAAGTCGAGTGCGGCAAGTCGGTATTGGATCAGATTAAATAAGTTACTATCGAATGGTATTGGGCTGCGCCGCTCAAAGGTGTGAGCAATACTCCATGCAAGATCGGACAAGATTATAAGACAAGACGAGACAAAGTTATACATTATATAATATATAATTTAATTGAATTTAATAATTTATAACCCATGCAAGAATTTTATAAATTTTGACATTTATAAAATTCTTAAATGTTAGAATATGTACTCAATTCTACTACAGAAAACCACTACATTGTAATTCTTGGAGGCAGCTCTGTCGAATGGAGGCGCCGGATTAGTCAGGGGCCGGATTACCGGAGGTTGTCAAATCTAATTTTCATTAAATAATGACATTTTAAAACTGCATAGCATAATTATGCTTGTCTAGTGGAATTGTTTCGTCGTTCTTTCTCAAAGAGTTGACCTATTGTTTACAATAGAGGTTTTCGTCGAACTTTGAATGCAAATATCAACAATTCAATCGGTAAATGAATCATAGTTGATTGACACCTTTTATAACAAACCAAAACATGACTGTTAGTTTACGTGAGTAATATGAATGAATGAATAATGTCCATTTGAATTTTATTATTTTTTAATACAATACATATAAACAGGTGTATTTATGTTTTAGGTAAATTAATGTTTAGGTATAATAATAATATGGCTCTGTTTCTGTGTTATGTATTAAAATTGATGTCATTTAATATGATAGTTAAGAACAAGAATCAAAAAACAAGAATAAAATCAATTAATGTTATGTACTAAAATTAATTTTATTCTAAACTGTTTTTTTTTTTTGCTAAAATTAAAATTAACAGTTAAGGAGGTTATAAAATAAAGAGTTAATAGCTCACAGTGAGCCAAATAAATAAATAAATAAATAAAAGAACCAAAAATTCTTTGGCATGTGAATAATTTCGGAGAGAGACTCAGTAACATGAATACATAATTAATTATAATATATACAAATATTATACAGTAAGTATATAGATATATGTATATATACAATCGTATCATCTAACTAACCGGTAACGATTGGATAATGTTTATTTAATAATTTTCTTTTATTGACTTCATAATAAGCTGTGACTCAATAAACAAGTAGTTTTTATCTTCGTCACCGGCCCGATAAATGTTTTTCCAATGAAATCAATATTATCATTTGCATTATGACGCGTTTATTAAATGACTATTTCTTACTAATGACACGACTGACTACAGGCGTATAGGGAAATCTACACGTCTCGAAAGTTAGTCTGTCATATCATAATGATGATGACAACTAACATCTTCATTGTGCTATCTAATTACAACAGGATGGGATCGCATTTCACACGTATTACGTATTACGTGTATAAGCTTGGAGATCAAATTAGGTTATATGTAGATTGGAATACAAAATCAAAAACAAAACATGAATTAATTTGAAGTACGAGTAACTATCATCTGTCAATTATGAATCTATACTAATATTATAAAGCTGAAGAGTTTGTTTGTTTGGTTGTACGCACTAATCTCAGGAACTATTGAACAGGTTCGAATTGAAAAATTCTTTTTGTGTTGGATAGTCCATTTATCAAGGAAGGCTTTAAAAGGCTATATAACATTTTGAACGCGGACTAGTTACTAGTTAAAAATAAAGTACATATGCACACACGTGGTGTGGAATGAAGTTTTCTGCATAGTGATTTACTTATATTATATTATACATTAAGCATTAAATAATTAGACAGTTATTGAACAGAAATGAAATTCGGTTTAGTAGTCATCTCGCAAAATTTTCGTACGAAATGTGCGAAAAGCCAACTTTAAATTTAAATATATTTTTAGTAGTCGTCTGGCACAATTATATTTCGCAAGAAATGTACAAAAAGCCAACTAAATTTATTTTTAGTAGTCGTCTCGCACGATTATATTTCGCACGAAATGTGCGAAAAGCCAACTTTAAATTTAAATTTATTTTTATTAGTCGTCTCGCACGCATGATATTTCTTACTTGTTGATCCCCGTGCGATTCCAGATTCAGTTGAAAGTTATGAAAAACTTAATGAATCATTATGAACATGACGTGGTAACCATTCATAAAGAGTCTCCCACGACGCGACGCGATGTTGTCATTTCGCGTAACAAAATAACTATCTACTTACTTGTTCGCTAACGTTTTTCAACTAATTAATTTTGTTCACTTTCGCCATTCATGAATTTAATTTATCGCTTGTATTTCATGGCAAAGGTGTTCAAAGTTCAATTCGGCATTAAACATCAGAGAACCGATTGTTTATTCAAATCTTTCTAGATTTATCTACCTTTTGCAGTTCAGACGAAATTATTATTACTATACAGATAAGCATTTTCATGTAAATCTACATTTGCATTTGAATGTATGAAAAGATTCCCAATTTATAACATATTTTATAATAATGATTAATTTAAATGTAAATTAAATATTATTACAATGATATAAGTACACAGATTTCATAGTTACTATTACTATAAAACTATAAATGTAAAGTTTGTAAACAAAAAAATATTTCCCTAGAAACATCATATCTAATATTATAAATTCCTTTTGGATTAATAATATTTATATCTAAATGTTATACTGATGTATCCGCATTTTTAAGTCTGCAAATGCAAAAATGTGTTTTTTCGTTTGTTTGTAATGCTTTCACGCCTTAATTACTAATTGATCGTCATAAAATTTTGAATACACGTTGTCAAGGGTCCAAAAAATGTCATAGGTGTCTTTCATTCAGAAAAAAGTATTGTTCCCGAAAGAGGTAGGCAATAGCTAATTTAAATATATAAAAAAAAAGAAAGAAAAAATGTTCTATTACTTACTGATAAACCAAATTCAAAAATAACAACATTTATTAAGTAATGAGGCAGTGGTGAATAGATATCAGATAAATAGATAGATATTTTATCGTATAAAATAAATATATATCATGTAGTTTATATTTAAACAGGCAGACAAGAAAGTTGGTTATCTCTATTTGAAAGATATGAATTTTCTGTACCAAATTATTGTTTGTACTTATCCGATATTTAATAAGAAAAAAAAGAAATTTTTATCCTGTAGGTAGATTACACTGTCAGAGTGGTAAGGTAAATAATAAAATATGAGATTTACTATTTGATGTGTATACTTTACTATAAAAAAGGTAATTCAAACTGGAGATTTTTTTTGTGAATATCAACAACTGACATTATAAGAATGGATATTTTTCTTTAAAAAATAAAATAAATAACAGTAGGTATATCACATGCAACTCCTCTATTGTAGTTTTTAACTAAGCATTGCCAGGTAAAACATCAAATGATATTTACATTGTGGTATTTATCTGATGATATAATATATAGGTGGAACCCCGGTTTTTATACATTAAATACAATGTAATATTATATCTCGAGTGCACCAGATTCGCAAACAAAATAAACATACCAGTATGGTAGGTAAGACAATAAATTGAACACAAGAATGAAGACAAATACCGGTCCTTGCGGGAGATAATAAAGAGAAGAAAAAAAATATCACTCACTTGTTAAAGGTTTGCTCGTACTGTTTTATTTCTTTCCTGGAGAACTCGTGAAATTCCGTATAAACATTCACGAATTTGTATTTCGGTTTCACGTCGAGACCCTCTTCGAGTTTATCGTTGATTTGTTGCCGCCTCGATAGAATCCCACTGAGTTCGTCCGTAGCAGCCATTTGAGCGAAGTGCGCGTTGAAAATAAATAATAAAAAAGCGTGGTTTTGAGGTTTGAGAAGCGTTGAGCGCTGCGAGAGGCTGTGTGCTCGCTCCGATACTATATTTTGGACTGGCCGCGCCGCGCCACGGCCGGCAAGCAATACCTTCGCAATCACTCCGCGCGCGCTCCCTTGCCTTGAATTAAAATCATAGCGGGGAAATGGGTCGCGACTCGCGACGCATGGTTTAAAATAAAATTAAACCCTTTATTAAGGAATCTTACTTATTAAGGGATGGAATGTTTACTAATTAATGGTACAGTCGGCCGCATAAGTCCATTAACACATTCAAAAGTGCAAAACACTCAACTTAATACTGATAATACTTAATACTGAAGCTTTTTACGATCGTTTGTACCTACGTGAAGTTTATTTTATGGCGCGTTGTGTTCAGTTGTTTTGCACTTTTTAATGTGTTAATCGACTTTTGCGGCCGACTATACATAGTTAACAATTAGCATAAAAAGTAATTTAAGGATACTATTGATTCGTCCTTAAATAAATATTTCAGATATTAATTGACCAAATCCAACCCTTGAAAAGTAACTAAATAGAAATTTATACTAACTATGGTACATTGTTACAGTGGCGGATTTACCAGAAGGCTAAGTAGACTGGAGCCTAGAGCGGCAGATTTTAGGGGGCGGCAAATTTAACCAAAAAATTATTTTTGTCTCACAAAAATAAAAAAATATTAATATACAAGTGACCCAGAAATTGCTCGCATTCCTCTCAGGAGCCGATACTGTGACTAAATTGCAGTACCTTATTATATCAGTTTTTTTTTTTAATATTACTATGATTGTGAACTAGGATATCGAATTGCAGGGGTATGTAGGGGCGGCAAAATTTGAATAGCCTACGGGCGGCAAATGTGTAAATCCGCCACTGCATAAAGTCTGTTTTTTAATCTCAGACAAAAATGACACATGCAAATGTCAAGTTTGCATATAATGACACCATGTAATGTCATTTTTGTCTCTGAGATTAAAAAACAAACTTTAGTTACCAATTAGTTAACAATTTAACTACCTATTGATATTTCATAAATTAATATTGACAATTAATATTAAATTGTTTACCTATTCGTGTAAAAAGTAATTAAAGGGTCTATTAAATACCTATTAATGTAACCTTAAGTAAATAAATATTTTATATATTGATTAACAAAATCCAACCTTTACCTATACGGTAACTAAATTGACATTTCTACTAATTAATGGTACGTAGTTACCAATTAATATAAAAGTAATTTAAGGACCTGTTAGATACCTATTAATGTAAATTTGAATAAATATTTGAAATATTTAATTGTTGAGAAAATTCAAAACAAAAAGATTTCGAAACTAACGCGGTGCGAGTCTTCTTTTTTTAAAAATTTATTATGAGAACATTTCACTGTCGAGGACAATGAGTCTGACCATCGATTTTAGTTAATGATATCCCCCAAATATAGCTCACTAGACAAATACGGCAGTGTTTTTATTTTTTTGATATCTTAAAAAATGACCGAGTTATAAGCGTTCAAAGTACGCGCGCCACCCAAATTTTTTAATACTACTCGCGAACGTTGATGACGTCACAAGGGCCGATTCTAGATGCAAGAAAGAGAGATTTGTATGTTTGTAATTAATTAACTCAAAAACTACTGGACTGATTTTAAAAATTCTTTCACCTATAAAAAGCTACGTTATCAGCGAATAACATTGGGTATATTTTATAAAGTTACGCGGGCGAAGTCGCGTGCAACAGCTGGTAATATCATAAAGAGAGTAGATTTCTATTTTTGTTTGTAATTAATTAACTCAAAAACTACTAGACCGATTTTAAAAATTCTTTCACCTATAAAAAGCTACGTTATCAGCGAATAACATAGGCTATATTTTATAAAGTTACGCGAGCGAAGTCGCGTGCAACAGCTAGTAATATTATAAAGAGAGTAGATTTCTATTTTTGTTTGTAATTAATTAACTCAAAAACTACTGGACTGATTTTAAAAATTCTTTCACCTATAAAAAGCTACGTTATCAGCGAATAACATTGGGTATATTTTATAAAGTTACGCGGGCGAAGTCGCGTGCAACAGCTGGTAATATCATAAAGAGAGTAGATTTCTATTTTTGTTTGTAATGAATAAACTTAAAAACTACTAGACCGATTTTAAAAATTCTTTCACCCATAAATAACTACATTATCAGCGAGTAACATAGGCTATTAACATAGACTATAAAATTACGGGAACGAAGTCGCGTGAAAACAGCAACTTGATTATAAATTATAAAAATATTCTTAAAATGATTCTTGAGCGGGACTTACGACAAAGATTTCCTCAATACTTTCGCTATATTATTCGCTATACTATATTATTCGCTGATAACGTAGCTTTCTATAGGTGAAAGAATTTTTAAAATCGGTCCAGTAGTTTTTGAGTTAATTAATTACAAAATACAAATCTATCTTTTTACTATGAACTTGCGTCTAGCATCGGCCCTTGTGACGTCATCCACTTAGCACGGGCGAACTAGAAAATTTGAATAGCGACCGAAGTTTCGGTGTCAATAACTTCGGAAATACTGCATCGATTTTGATGAAACAAAAACTTTTCACATGTACATAACCGTAGCTCTGATATTATGTGTGTTTTATAGTCATTTTCAAACCCATCGGTCAGACCCATTATAATCAAAATTTTGATTTTAATGTTGCATAATCACGAGATGAGTTTTTGTGGTTGTCTGTGCGTGCTAAGCAAATAATACTCTTATGTTACATGATTGAAGAATGCTTTTGTTTTTTCAGTCTGCGGCTTTATTTTCTAAAGTAACAACCTTCTTCGTGCTGATCTCTTGTTAATGATGTGTTCTTTTGATGCATTTATTTTCATTATATTTTTATTGCGTTTTTTTTTAACGTCAATTATCATTTATTAAGGTTTATATATCCACACTTTTTTAATAGTCGTTACAAAGAACCTATACTTTGTATTATATTATATTATATTATATTATATTATATTATATTATATTATATTATATTATATTATATTATATTATATTATATTATATTATATTATATTATATTATATTATATTATATTATATTATATTATATTATATTATATTATATTATATTATATTATATTATATTATATTATATTATATTATATTATATTATATTATATTATATTATATTATATTATATTATATTATATTATATTATATACATATTACATTTATATTAGTATGTAGAGTATTTACGAGTATAATATGAATGTATATTTGCAATGATCGTCATTGAAATATAAATAAGTTACCTACTTACTTGTGTATCATGAGTAATTGTATTTGTGGGTAGGTATTTGGTTATGTTCCCCTTATGACTTCAAACGACTCCGGAAGTCACATTAAATATGACAAATTGTTTATAATTTTGTTAAACTGCTTATGTGAATATACTTAGTTAAAAACATTTAATAGTGGCTCTGAGTATTCACTCGATAAAAATGAATTAGATTTTTTATGATAAAGACTGCCAGATAGGTAAGGTAGGTGCTGTTAGCACTAATAAGGATATAATTTTAGGTTATTTAGTGTACCGGTATAATACATATTATATTAGGTACTGTCTTCAAATTCTTATGGACACTATAGTAGTAGTTTGTAGTTTAATTTAAATTAACTAATGAAGTTGAAAAAACAAGCCTAGCAAAGGAACACAACAGCAAAGCAAAGAAAAAAAATTGTAGATATTAGAAAATAGTAATGCAAGTATGTAATATAATTATTATATTATATATAAGTAGTTTTTGTTATTCTAGCTAGTCTAATAAAAGAAGCGTTGTTTTCAGGTAAAGTAAAACAAAATCAACCTCTAGAAAAATTATCGTGATTTTTCATATATTATTATTTTATTTTATTACCTCAAGTTGAAGACAAAAATATGTGAAGATAGATGCTGTTGTTATTCAGCCTTGTAGAAAACAATAAATAACTAAAATTTAAGAGCCTGCTTTCATTTACATAAAAGCAACGAATATAAGATACTTGTAGTTGACTTTTCAATATTAAGTAGTAGAAAGTTATAATAAGTGATATTGTAATTGTCGGATATCTAAATGACATAATAACTTCGATGCTGTCAGCGAAAAGTAGGTGCTCTCGTGATAGATTTTGTTGAATTAATTATAGTGTCTTATATATAAAACTTATGGTAATTATCTGCATATTTCTATCTTATGAGTAAATATTAGATATTATTTATTATTAGACTATATTAGACAATGATTTGCTTTAAAGGCTAAATATGCATCTGTGAAATAATTTGGATATTACAAAGCGTGGGATCCAAATTATTTCATTGTGGTTTTTCTGAACAAAAAAAAAATATAATTTTAAACACAAAATTCTTTTACATTTTCAGTTACTTATCAAAATAGGTACAATGTGTATGTAATGTGTGGGTGTCGACTTAGCGTCATATTATTCGCATATTATTTAGTTATTTTTAAACTATAACTTTCAACAGATATGAAATTCATTCGATTCGCAGTCCTCACTTGAAACGCTGTGAGTTTTCAAAAATAAAAGATTCTTAAGTGTAAAAGATATTATACGAGTATGTGATCGTCGATCGACTATAAAATTAAGTCGCTGTCCGCCTCTGTCTCTTTTTCCACTAACATCTTTTGAACCACCCAGCGGATTTTAAAAATGTTTTTACTTATAGAAAGAGCGATAAACAAGAAAGATTTTTGTATATAAATTTCAAAAAAAAATTGCATTAGTGCCAAGCCAGGAGCGGATCGCTAGTGCATATTAAAGATGACATTGAGTGTTAATAACGTGACAAGGTATTGTACATATATTATTAATATTATTGCCTAGATGTCGCGTTAATTTTTGTAATTATACGAATTGTCATTAGCTTTTTCATTAACACAATATTACGAAATGTTAACAAACAAACAGAATTTTAATTTCTTAATTGACAGCTAGGGTCCTTTGGGATATTAACAGTAATAACAAAAGTGTGACCAAGCCCGACAGAAGTTTTTGAGTGACGAAACGTTACGGCTGCTTTTAACAGCCATGAGGCGACGCTCCAGGTAAATAAATATATGGTAAATAAGAAATGCATAGTCAGATTTTCAATAGACTTTAACGCGAAGATAACAAAATAAAAATAAAAAAATGGCATGTATCTGTGTCGCGGACACGATCGTGTGTTTTATGTGAATTCATTACGTTACGAGTAATATTCACTTTGAGAGTATTATGTGTATTATATCAAAGGAATTTGAATCAACCATTATACCATATAAAATTCTTTGATCCTTTAGCTATCAAGTGGTGTGATTAAATTTTGAATGTATATGATAGATACGTATCCTAAGGCAATCCTAAGGTAAAGAAAACAATCGCGAGCGGGTACTTTGTCAGTAACGTTGCGATTTTTCAAAATTTAGGCAATCTTTTTCCCGATTTTGTTTTTTTATTCTTTACTTGTGCTCTGAAAGGTAAGTTTAGTCCACGAAGCGAATCAATATTTCCTTCAGACTCACTCGAAAATCACACCACCACATGTTTAATACATCTTGATTTTGTATTTTATCTAAGTTCTAATTTTAGTCTAAGAAGTCAAACTGGGCTAAAAAAGTAACACTTTTTTGCTAAGTCCTCGCCTTAAATAAAAAAAAACTGCGAGTTTTATACTGTAATACGTAGGTAACATAAGAAAATTGATAAGCGAAAAGAAACCCAATTATCTGTATAACCCTTAACCTGTAGTTTAGATTAAGCTTCTTGTAAGCAAAAATATTTAAAAAAAAATCAGTCTTCATTAAACACTCGTAAGTGAGTTATCTTTTTAAAAACGTTGACGACGGTCAGTGCCGGATTAAGACTATACTTGATGCCCTAAGCAATCCACACTTAAGTTTAATCCATAACACTTGAGTTTAATTTAATCCATCCACTAATATTACCTATAGATCATCACGTACCTTAGAATATGCATGGAAGGCGAAAGAGATACGTGGAGTAAGTATCAATAGCTTTTTTTATTTATTAAAATGTGACTTTCGAATTTAACGGGCATTAAATTGGCGGAAAATAGTTTTTAAGTCCAACGTTTATAGTTTTTAGTACCCCGGCTTCAAAAGGATTTTTTTCTGCAATTTGTATATAACTTTCAAGAAGTTGCCTATTTCCAAAATTTTTTTTCCTCAAGTACGCGACAAACGGCGCGACCGTTTTGGATGTCATTAAAATTTCACTATGTAAACAAAGGTATTAATTTTCAGGCAACCGCTAATTTCAATCAGTTTCCTTGCGATATTTTTTTTCATGCCCATTCCATTACATCCCCATTCCCCATCCCAACCCCTATCCACTCGCGGCGCGCAGCGTGGTTTCCTACCAACTAAAAAGCCATCCGGTTATCTGCCGAGGGTTGCATCTACGCGTTATGCTTTGACGTACCTACGGTTGACGACGACGTAATTCGCGTCAAACATTTTCCTGAAGATAAATTGATCTTACCATAAATACGAAGGGCTCTGTCCATAAGGACTAATATGCTAGCTCGTAGATTTGCGCGATGTACAACAAATGTAAAGCTAACATTATTTAAAGCATATTGTACATCGCTGTATACGTGTGCTTTGTGGGCGAATTACACACAAAAAAGTTACAGCTCCCTTCGTGTCCAATTTAACAATGCATTTAGGGCGATGTTAGGGCTACCCCGCTTCTGTAGTGCTTCAGGGATGTTTGCAATAATGAGCACTGATTGTTTCTATGCTAATATGCGTAAAAACTGTGCATCACTTGTTAGGCGAGTGCGGGACAGCTCTAACAAAGTCATATCAATGATAGCTAATAGGCTAGACTGTATATATATTCGAAATTGTTGTGATAGACATGTTGGTTGTAGTTTTTAGGTATTTTCTTATTATTATTTTTTTCTATTATTATTTTCTTTTCCTTTCTTTCATGTTGTATATCTTATTACTGTTAGTTATAGTTATATATATATATATATATATATTATAATTAAATGTATAAATAAAAATGTAAAAATATGGGTCTAGTTGCCTGTAAATAAATGAATTTGAAAATTTGAATTTGAATTTGAATTTACCATTTGTTACAGATCCGAAAGCGTCGAAAAGTTACCGGAGAGTGATTTGGAAAATAATCTCAAACTCAAAAATAACAAATGGAAGGAACAAAAGAAGAATAATTTCATTAAAGAATATTTGATAGATTACACTGCGAACTCAAATTTACATGGTTTAAAATATATCGGAGAAAAGGAAAGAACTCTTGTGGAAAAGTAAGAATGCATAGCTTTTCTCTTTATTTGTTTCCAATCTTTATAAGACCGTTTTTAAGAAACCAATTCTATTTTTAAAGATAGATTGGTGAATAAATATTATTATTATTATTATCGATGGTATTGGTATATATTATAATAATATATCCAACATTTTTGGCGACCCCAGAGTTATTTCGGTCAATAAAACCTTTCTATATGTATATCTTTGGAACCCTGCTTAAGGCAAACTAAAGATTTTCTAAATAATTCTAAATAATTGATGTTTTGTCTATGTGTAAATTATGTATGCTATATATTATTACCTATAAGTATTATTAATACGATTATACTCCTATAGTTATATGTATAGGTACATAATACGAAGAATAAATCTACGCGTCATAATTTAAAACACTCGATTGATTTTTGTTTTAGGGTTTTTTGGTTGTTCATGTTCACCTGCTGCGTTGTTTTGTGCGCGGGACTAATAAGAAAAGTATATATAAAATGGAATGAAAGTCCAGTGATTGTGAGCTTTGCTGAAAATCCGACTCCCGTTTGGCAGGTAATTCTACTTCTCGTGTAAAAGCCCACACTGCCCACTATTACAAATTCACACATGAAGAGGTATCTAACTTTGGCATCTGGCCAGGATTCGAATTTGCGTACGTAGTATTTATACCAATTTGTTATAATCCTAATATTAAACGAGCTGGTGCCCGCGACTTCGTCCGCGTTGAAAAAGAAAAAAGTAGCCTATCCTGTGTCCTGTACGTCTAAATGATTATCTACCAAGTTTCATGAAAATCAGTTAATTCGTTTAAGAGTTATTGAGGAACATACATACAGAAAAAAATTCTAAAAATGGTCAATTTAGTTTCAGTATCATGTATAGAGCCTATAAACACGATATCTCTAAAAACAAAGTAACTTACTCCATGACCAACCCTTACAGATTGATTATTAGTATTGATGATGATGATGCGAAAATGAGTTATTGTTTGTATGTTACTCTTTCAAGCCTTAACTACCAACTGATCATCGTGAAATTTTGTCAGGGCACAGAAAAGGACGTAAAGTACATTTCATACAGAAAAAAAGTACTTTTCCTTAGGGATCATCTAAATATATAAAATTTAATGCCTGTCTTCTAAAACATAATATTATGAGCGATAAAAACTCAATAAGTGTTTTAACACCCGAGAGCGATTCTTAATAATAAAATACAGGGTACAATAACAAAAGTAATGCGTAATTCTTTTGTTTCTACTCTTTGCATTTTTAAAGTAAACAAAGGTAAAGGTAACACCTACTTGCCATGATGTCTTGCAATATATGAAGAGTAATCTGGAGCATGAAGATAACAGTTGAATCTCGTCAAAACAATTTCCTGAACCCACGAAGGAGTAAGGAACGATAATGCTTCTTACGATGATAACATTATCGCAAACTCTTACATAAATAAGTACCTACATTTTTTTTTCATAATATTAAATTTCAATGAAAAAAGTTTTAGGCAATTCACCAATACGTCATTGTACATAACTAAACTATTAGCTTTTTCCCGCGACTTCGACTATCAGTGTAATTAACTCTAACACGTATTTACATTATATATACAAAAATAAAACATTATAATAACAAACTTAACATAAAACCTAAAATGCCAAAAAATTATAAAAATATAAAAATTGGTATAATGATTCATATACCAATTTCATATTCCATAGCCATAGCCAATCCAGATCCACCTTCTTGAAAAATTATGCTATTAGGAGTTTAACGCGTTCAAACATATACAAAGTCTTCATTTTTATCATACTAGTATAGATATATGTAGGTAAGGGCCAGTTGGTAATGTGAGAATGAACACACGTCGAAAAAGAAAAAGTTGTCTTCATAATATGAGTGTGTTGCAGACTAACTATATGACATTTGGAATGTAGTATTCTGTAGCTAACTTGATTGATTTTCTTTGAAGATTCCGTACCCAGCTGTGACAGTTTGCTTTGAGACAAAAGCTATGCAAACGAGATTCAATTTCACCAAGTATTATCATCTTTACAACAACGCCACTGCCAACATTACAGAAGAGGAGTAAGTAAATAATTAAGTACATATATTAGTCCATATCCATACTAATCCATACTCCATACTTCCTTACTAATACCCTTCCTTACTTCCTTACTAATCCGTACTTCCGTACTAATATTATAAATGCGAAAGTTTTAATGGATGTATGGATATTTGTTACTCTTTCACGCAAAAACTACTGAATCGATCACCATGAAATTTTGCATACACGTTGTCTGGGACACCAGAAAGGACATAGGGTACCTTTCATCGGTTAACGCGGACGAAGTCGCGAGCACCAGCTAGTATTATAAATGCGAAAGTTTGTATGGATGGATGTATGGATGTTTGTTACTCTTTCACGCAAAAACTACTGAATGGATTTCAATGAAACTTTACAATAACATAGCTTATACATCAGAAACAAACATTATTAAAACAGGCTATATAAAACATAAAACGCGGACGAAGACGAGGGCACCAGCTAGTAATATTATAAATGTGAAAGTAAGGGTCAGCGCGGACCGACGGAGTGGCGGCGAAGAGACTAATGAGCTATCATTTGAAAATCGACTTTAGTTTCTTTAGCTGAAGATTAACCGAGCGCCGCTCGACCGCGCTTGCCGCGAGAGTATTTTTTCTTATTATACCACTTTAAATCAAATACTGAAATAACTAAAGTCGATTTTCAAATGATAGCTCATTAGTCTCTTCGCCGCCACTCCGTCGGTCCGCGCTGACCCTAACTGTCTGTCTGTCTATCTGTCTGTTTGTTACTTTGTCACGCTTTAACTACTCAAGCAATCCACATAGGGTACCTTTTACCCAGAAAAAAGTACTGTTCCCGAGGGAACATCTAAAATTAAAAAGAAGTAACGCCTGGCAAAACTGTTATAGCAATGCAGGTGTCAAGCGTTATATTGTTTATATATTATTAATTTTTCAACGCGAACGAAGTCGCGGGCACCAGCTAGTTACTTATATAATAACAAAAGGGACCGGGTATATTATCTATATTTTTAAGAAACATATTTCTTTACAGGAAACATATTTACGCTATTAATAGATATTTTCAGTGCATATTTTTTGTATATTATCATACATACTCGTCTATGTAACTGTCGTGATTTATATCAACCATTCATACTAGTCAAATTGTTGGGATTACATAATTCGACTCTTGGTAACCAAGGTCGACGCTCTAGGGGTTCTTGGAATTCAGCCAGACTTAACTACTTTAGAAATATCTAGCTTTCATTTTATACCTACACTAGACTAAAAAGACAAAAGACAACATCAGCGTGTTACGTCAATGTTTTTAAATATTCAATTAAAATAAAGACTACAATGGATTGCTGACTACAATCCAGTTCATTAATATCTGTATTTGTCGTTTGTCCTTACTGACTATGAATGCACAGCCAAAACTACAAAGTCTAGAAAGCTGAAATTTGAATTTTTTTCCGCTATAAAACGACTTTTAACCCCGCCGCCCGACACAAAAACGGGGTGTTATAAATTTGACGTGTGGGGGGTCTGTGTATCTGTTATAAAGAATGCAATGTCGATCATGAGAACAAAATAGGTATTTGTAATTAAAATTATTTTTCCATGTCTAGACGAGAGTTATACGAAGATGTATCATTGGTGTGTGACGACCACCTTGCGCCACCGGATGGAAGAAAATTTTCCAGCGGTGAAGAAATTGTCAATAACTTGAAAGACGTGAGTGTTTATTTTATTTGTAGTTTGATTAAATACATATTAACTTGTAAATAGTATTTTCGATTTTTTACCAAAATGACATTTAATTATTTTATTTTATTGGGGAACTTATAATAAATATTAGAAATAAAATTTAAAAAATCACCAATTTTTTTTGAGGAAAGGTCTCAAAAAGAAAAGAAAAAATATAACTCTGATACAAATATTTCACAAGCAGTGATTTTTCAGCATAAAATGTCTTTATTTACTGCAAAATTTAGTGTTCCCTACTCGTCGCTAGGGAGCGTAGCTCTCCTTAAAAACTATTTCCAATGTGATCCAATGTGTTATTTTTTTATAAATTTTCTTAACTCCATGTCGTTCATTGTACCAGGTTTCACCTAATATAACTGACGTTTTCTTTGGATGCAAATGGAAGGATATTCCAAAAGACAACTGCTCCAATTTATTTTCCCCTATTTTAACTGAAGAAGGACTTTGTTACACTTTTAACACGTTGGCCGCAGATGAGCTATTCAGAGTGGACAAGTAGGTATTTACTGCTATTTCTTTAAAAAAATATCTGTGTGAATTATATGATACTTATATCCCATATATATTACACTAGTTGAACCATGCTGATGCAAAAAAAAAAGTAGCACAAATCAGCACAATGTAGAGTTTTTCTGAAAACCAAAGTAGCCATGCTAACTTATAGGATATCTCAGCCTAACTATAATAAACTTTATTTATAGTTTACAAAAGGAATATTCTTACCTGGAGTACGGAGACGAAATAAAAGAAGAAACTTGGAATTTAGAACAAGGTTATCCCCCAAATACGCCTTTGGAAACTTATCCTCACAGGGGCTCGGTAAGAACACCACTAAAACTAAATTATTTTTTAAACAGAGCGTATATCTTATTTTAGTTCACCAAAGACTGCCACATCCTATCTATAACCATCTATAAAAGAAAGGGGATCGAACTCCTAGGGACCTAATTAATTGAAGCTCATTGGTCATACATTTGCTTTATAAAAGTTAGCAACTACTTAATACTTAATAATAAATAATTTATTACTGACATATTTACATGCTCTGGTCTAGGTGGTATGTCTAGGCGTCTAATGCAATAAAGCCAAACAGCCTTAACTTACCAAAGTTGGGTACCATCATTGCATACTATAACATATGTCCTTTGAAGGAAAATCAACATTTACCTATATTTGAAGGCATTCAAAACAGTTTTTATGTTACAAAATACATTCCTTAGATTTATATTGAGGCTTAAAATAACCAATAACATTTCATTTCTCAGGGATATGGCGCTAAAGCTGGATTAACTTTCTTATTGCAAGCTAAAGAAATCGATCTAGACTACCTTTGCAAGGGTCCAGTGCAGGGTTTTAAGGTATATTCGTGTAAACTATATATCTTAACTATTTTTTTCTACAACTTCGGTGCATATACATATAATATTTTTTTCAGATTTTACTTCATAATCCTGCCGAATTGCCTAGGTTATCACAACAGTACTTCAGATCTCCCCTCTCACAAGAAGTAATCGTTGCGATAAAACCTAAAATGATGACAACATCAGAAGGACTGAAGCCTTACGATCCAGACATGTATGTTGATTTTTTTGAATACTGCTTTGCAATTGTAAAACTAATTGTGCCTACATGAAATACAGTTTAATGCAAGATTTTTTATATTGCTCGGAAATTTATTTGGAAGAAAGCAGCTAGTTTTTTTTATTATTAAGGATATTGTTGAGGAAATCAAATGCTGGTTTTCGAAGTCAAAATTGAAGTACTTTTTATTCTTTTTACATTTTAAAATATCAAAAATAATGACATAACAAAAGAGGTTTTCCACTAAATAGTTTACAACAGATATCCATGACCAAAGATTTAAATCGAGAGATGCGGCATTACTAGCGAATGTGTGTTACAAAATACAACATACATTATACTAAAGACAAAAGTATAAAATACATATACCTTTGTCTAAACACACTTTTAAATACAGACAACACATTCCTTCCTTCAAACGTGACTGTGACGATAGCGACGCTCTCAACAAGCGACCGTCACTCACTGTAGCTGGCGTGCAACTGTAGTTGGATTGAGCGCCTGCGCCCAACCCACTGTTAAGAATTTTCGGTGTGTTTTTAGTATGGCGCGAGAAGATTACGCCGCATCTTTCGATTTAAATCTTTGTCCATGACCATATTTTAATAGGCAACACAATCGCGATTTGATTGTTAATAAAATTGATAAAATATACTTTTCGTCTAGTAGGGAATACTAGTAGGTATTCGCATATGAGGTAATTACTTAGTGACCAAATCATTACGCATCATATTGTAGGTATGTGCATATACTTAGTACCTTTGCTTAGTACCTACATCTCTTTTATTTGTAGGACGTTCCAAGAGCAGCAAGAATTTTGAGTTAATTGCAGTAGTCATAAACATTTTTAGATAAGGGCAAATCTTTTAAATATTTTCAAAGCACCTACACTAATTAATAATTTGTAATTATACTTAATTGTAATTGTACTTAGTTATACGTAGGTAAGTACCTATCAAAAATTAGCTTCAATAAATTAGAAAAAAATTAGTTCCTTTTAAAAACAACAGTATCATTTTTAGTCAGTTTAAACTAATTATAATTACCCAATATAGGTAACATTTTGTTTCAGCCGACAATGCTATTTTCCAAGCGAACGTTACTTGCAGTATTACAAAATTTACACTCAGTCTAACTGCGAGACGGAATGTTTAACCAATTTTACATATGCGCGGTGCGGTTGCGTTCATTTCGGCATGCCACGTAAGTCTTTATTTTATCCTTATTTTTTTATGTCAAGGTGACGAGCCCTTTTGACTAGTGGTAAGGGTGCTAGTCAAAAGGGCTCGTCACCTTGACATCCCACCTACCATCAAGTGGACCGTCAGCCTGTTTGTCGACCTTAACAGAAAGAAAGGTCAAAAGAGGTTGACAGCCTTGAAGTTTCATACACTTGACCAGGCGTCCCTCTAATTTTTCAAGCCTTCAGAAAAGTACGATTGTGGAAGTTCCTCAAAATACGCATTTGTGCCATGACTTTCTCGTTTTCCACTGAGATATTTTTTACAATAATCAGCCCTATTCCGTATCATTCACTTTATGGATAACGCAACCGTTATAGACATATTAACCTTTAAAATCAAATATCGCATTTTGTATCCTACCTAACCTTTATTTTTTAACGTTATACTTTACATAAAGGACAGTGCATAACCACTGCTGTTAACTCGTATGTTGTATCACAACATAACCTTTATTTTGACGTCTTGTACTTTATGTAAAGGTAATTATTATACTTTATCCAACATCACTGTAATAGTTCACGTTATACTTAAATCACGTTATATTTCTTAATAAAAATAATGGAGTTTGGGAATTTACTGGGTTTAGCACTGTTAGAAGAACTCTCTGAACAAAATGAAAGGTACGTAAGTTGAGAAAAATGTTATATCTACTTACCTAGTCTTTTATTTTTTTCTTTAAATGTTTCTATTGTAAATGTTCTTATGATTTTTTGCAGAAACCTTAATAAAATTCAGAAGCGAATTTTAAGGGATACATCTAACCCTTTCACTATGGCTGATACTGAATTTAAAAAATATTTCCGATTAACTAAAGAAGTTACAAATATTTTAATTGATATTTTAAAACCTCACGTCTCAGATAGAAAAAGAAGCACAGGTATTCCTTATCAAATGAAAGTCCTCACGGCACTTAGTTTTTTTGCCCATGGCAGTTATCAAAAATGTATTGGTAGCAATGCGAGCCATTGCATGAATCAGAGCACTGTCAGTAAGATTGTTACTGAAGTCTCACAGGCTATGGTGCAGCACATGTTACAAGAATGGGTAAAATTCCCTCGAGAAGCAGCAGAGAGAAGGGAAATTAAACAAAAATTTCGAGAAATGTATCACTTTCCTGGAATAATTGGGGCAATTGATTGTACCCACATAGCCATTATTGCTCCGAAGACTGAGGACCCTGTTCATCCTGGAATAGCATACTATAACCGGAAAGGATTTTATAGCTTAAATGTACAGGTTATATGTAACAGTGACTTATATATAATGAATTGCAATGCCAAATTCCCTGGTTCAGTGCATGATTCTGCAATTTGGACACTATCTCCTATCAAAAGTTATTTCCAACAATTATATTTAAATGGAGAGTTAGGCGGTAGCTGGCTTATTGGGGATTCAGGATATGGATTGCAACCGTGGCTCCTTACACCTGTAACAGATGCAGCTGAGAATACACCTGAAGAGCAGTACAACAAATCACATGTAAGAGCAAGGAATACTGTTGAAAGATGCTTCGGTGTCTTAAAGCAAAGGTTCCGTTGTTTGCTTTCACATAGAGTTCTGCATTATGACCCAGTAAAAGCTGCTAAGATTGTGTTATCTTGTGTCATTTTGCATAATATGGCTATATTTTATAAATTAGACCCAAATGAATTAGAAATAGCTGGGAATAATCCCACCACAATCGACAGAATTCCGCATGAAGAAAATGATCTAAATTGGCTTGCAGAAGAAAGGCGAATAAGACAAAATTTAATTAGGGCTCATTTTACAAACTATTAGGTCTTACTTTTTAAATAAAATTTTGTTATTTTTGTGCTTGTAGTTAGGTGTCTGTATTTTATTATTATAAAGTTTTATGAACCATAAATCATACTTAATTATGTATAAGTATAGTGTATAAGTATAATGTATAAAGTATAAGTAAGAACAAAGTATAAGTATAGTGTGTAAGTGAGGTACTTTTTCATGTAATCTACAAAATTATCTTAGTGTTAATCTCATACAATCTCCCAACTTTTAGTGGGTGGAGTATCTGTAAGGGTATTCAAAAAATAAACACTTTTCTTTATAATAAACACTTTATTTATAATAACACATTAGTCTTCAAAGCCTTCCAGGGAGTTGAAGACTTTTTTATATTTAGCTTTGGCTAAAGCGCGTTTAATTTTTATTTCCTCCTTGTAAATTATCAATTTTTCTTTTTCAATTTCATTTCGCTCTTGGAGAACACGGCACAAATTATTAATTGCATCAACTTTTTTTTGCGCCGTTTTTAAGTTAGTTTCTTGAGCTTCTTTAAATGTTTCGGAAGCCGATTTTAAAATGTTACTGCTGTATCGCTGTCTCTCCATAAGTCTTGGTGTGCTAGAAAAAGAAGTAAATATAAGCAATTAGTATATGCTCATATAGCAAGAAAATGTTTTTATTTCCTATGTATTTTTATCTATTGTACATGATAAACTTTACATTCCCACATTTTATTTGCAAACTTGTAAGGTATTCACCAAGACAGAAGAACGTTCAATTTATAATAAAGTTGTAATAATTACAACTGTTATTTTATTATAATTATTATAAATATTTATTACTAATAATACCTTTCAACTACATTTGTCACTTTTCTTCTTTTAACGTCTGGTGTATGGATTATATTTTCATTTTCCTCTGGTTTTTGAGGTGACAGTACCTCAACTGTTTCACACATGTTATTTATCCTAAAAAAATTAGATAACATTTTAAATTAATTTTATTAATTTACATATAATAACAAATCTATAGATAAATGTAATAAAATCATGAACTAGCCGTGCCTGTAAATTAAATTACATTCATATGTAAGTGGTTCCTAAATTGGCCAAAATGGCGCTTGTGTAGCATTGCTTTTTGGTATGATTGTTTAATAGAGTAGTTCACAAAACCACCGTAAATAAAATAAAAATACAGCGCCACACCCCAATGCTAATGCAGCGCCTCATTATGGTAGCTAACAAACTCTTTCTTATGTATAGAGTTGGTCCTCCTCACCTCTATTCTCCATGGTAAAGTAATTACCTATTACAATGTTAAAAATGTATTGTTTCAGATGGACCCAACATGACCGTATGCAATGCTGGCAGCGTTGCTTGTGTAAAAACAGCCCAAAGTAGGTAAACTTCACAAAAGTAGGTATTTAATCTATGTCGATTTGAAATTTAAATTAATTGAAAAATCACCCTTTCCAGTGGAGTTAGTTACTGTTGAAATGAAATCCGAGCTAGATACAGAATCATTGGAAAATGATACTCTTGGAGATGCAAGAAAAGTTGCGTCTCATTGCAAATGTTTGCCCGCATGCACCTCTATAGAATACGAGGCCGAAACCTCGCAGGCTGATTATGATTGGCAAGCGATATACAGAGCTTATAGAATACCTATCAATGAGGATAATAATGAGTAAGTACTTTACCTACACCGAAAAGAGTATTTTATTTTAAACAATGGAACGGTAGTAATACTAAATCTATGTTTAAACCATAACAGAATTTTAAAAAATGCTTTGTGCTAACACGGCGTTCTGCGGCACTACTCTAGTATGAGTTTATAATGCCCGCCTCTGATGGAAGAGATGCCTGCACTCGCTAGCGTGAGCGTAAAAATTTTTTATGGAAAATTTACAATTTTTTTAAGGTCACGGGAATTATAAACTCATACTAGTAGAGCCACTTAAAGGTGGAAACAAACTGGAACAGCCGCGTCCAACTGCCGCAGCAGTCGGACGCGGCTGCTAATGCTAAGTCGCGGACGTGACCTTTGAGCGTTAGGACTTCCGATAGAAATCTGGAGTACTGGGACGGGAACAACCGTGCACATTAGCAGCCGTGTCCGACTGCCGCGGCAGTTGTACGCGTCCGGTAGTTTGTTTGCACCTAAATTCTGCTGTGCAGCGCATGGAGAAAGAGGGCAGTGCATAGAAGATGGAAATCCATTCCATTATTTATTCTTCATTTATATCATGGTAGATGGCACGATTGCATAACTATGATATTATCACTAATATCATAAATTATGATTTCAGTCTGAAACTTGCGCGTGTAATGATATTCTTCAAGGAAGCTCAATTCATCACTTCCCGCCGTTCGGAGCTATACGGCCAAACCGACTTTCTCGCCAACTGCGGCGGCCTACTTGGACTGTTCATGGGTTTCTCTATTCTTAGTGTTGCTGAGATTTTCTATTTCCTTACATTGAGGTGAGTAAATATTTGTTGGGAAACCTGAATGATGGTGGTTAGCAATATTTTTACGATAGTTGTAGAGCCAAGGTCGAAATCCATCTATTATTAAGTGGATCGTCTATCTAGATTAATCATTTAGCTATTAGACAAATTGTAACACTTTACCAACCAAATAGGACAGGTAAAAATACCAGATACTTTATTCATTCATGAATTCAGGAAAATATAGAAAGCTCAATCTTTATCTGCTTTCAGAATTTGCTGTATTCTATGGCGTCGACGTCGCGCAAATCGAGTTACGGAGATACCACAAAAAGGCGATTTTCCTAGTGTTAAAGATATATGAAAATACAAAATCCACCTACATAATTATGAACCTCAATGTTTTTAAATATGTTTATCTATAAGCGATATGTATACTTATCTATTAATTAAAGTACGCAAATTACTTTAAATAGAAAATGTTTTATTACTTAATTCTAGCCTTAAATAAATGCATTAATAATTATTGTTTGTTTAATTTTAACCATTATTAGGTTTCTTTTTCGGTACATAACCGATTCTATTTTGAATTTCTTCGACTGTTTTTTTTATTACAACCAAAGAGGGTGCATCCTGTTGCATTTCGTTTGCCAATTTTTCCACAGCCATGTTATTCAATTTTTGTTCTTGTCGTAACGATTCGTATTCTTTTAAATCATCGAGAGTCAATGTAATTTCTGTTAACGGTCTTCGAATCATTGTTTATGATCTGAAAAAATTAACTAAGTGTTACTGAATACTTGAATTGCACGCATTTGATTGAAACAAAAATCACTTGAGACCAAAAAGTAGATTTAAATCCTGATTTATTTAGTGACCACTTAGTAGCTTTTTATACCTAAAATGTTATAGTTTGCGTTTTAAAAATCTCTAAAACGCAAACTGATCTCCCTGGGGCCCTAGACAAGTTGCATTCGCTCCGTAGCGATTCGATTCGCTAAAAATAAAATGTATGGGATTGACATATGCCTTCGCTAAATCACGTGATACTTCCCATACATTTATAACTATCGAACTTCGTTATCGTTATCGTTATGGCACTTTGTCTAGGGCCCCTGGGGCCCTAGACAAAGTGCCATTTTAAAAACGATAACGAAGTTCGCTAAATAAAAAATGTATGGGATTGACATATGTCACGTGGTACGTCGAATTCGATAACCAAGTTGGTAGACAAATGTTGCTTTTCGAATCGAAATGATTTATTAGCGAATGGGTTCTAGTGCTATTCCCATACATATGCTTAGCCAAGTGGCACTTTTGACGTTCGTTTTCGATTTCGTTTTCGTTTTCGTCTTCGATAATGTAACGAAGCCCAAAATGCTGTAGATATCGACACAATTCATTCGCCGAGTGTTATTTTTCGTGGTAAAGTTGTTAAAAATCAAAGAGTACATATTTAAAAATGCATTCTCTACGTTTATTGTGGGCTGCACAAACAAACAAAACTGGTTGAGGCGCCAAAGGTTTAAGTTGCGACGACAAATGGAAAAAATACACGATATGCCGGAACTATTGTTTACATAGCATTTTCGGTTAAATAAAATAACTTTTAGAAAATTATGTGACGACCTAAAAGCTCAGCGGTTTAAAATGGTCTGAAGAAATTCCCCCTTGAAACAAAGGTAAGAAATTTCACATTAATAAACCTACCTATTTGATTACCTATATTACCTACATACAGTTAGCTAGTCATAACCAAAGCAGTGCCAGCTTATATAAAACCTAATTGTCTTTAACTTCTTATAAAAATGTTAATTTTATTGTAATGATAGGTACCTACGTATTATTATGATGGTGTCACCTAAAATTATAAACTGCAACCATCAATGACTGCAACAAATTAATAAATTATAAATTTGGTTTTAGTGCTTATTAAATTGCCTTTTGTATTTTTCAGGGCCAATATCTTACGCAAAGGACAACAAGTATCTACATCAGAGAGGTTGTTAACGCCCTCAACCATAATTGTATGGGTAGCAGGTGGATAGTGTTTCCACAAACACCACAAGAGATCCCAAATCAAGAAGAATTGATTAGCAAACTTGGAAATATTATGACTTGACCCATAATATGTGAGTCATGTGTAATGAAACGTGAAGTTCACAATTTTATTTTACTGTTACATATTTTTACATTTACTTTGTATTATAATAAAAATATTTAAAAATTGTTTTGTTTTTGTGTACAATTTAAAACAAAACTATATATAGAGGTAATGTAAGTAATTATAAAAGTCAGGGTAAATAAAATTATGACACAGACAACTTTTTATTAAGCAAACATAAAATTTGAATAGTAAAAATCACCTCTCAATTTTAATATTGAAGATATTAAGTTAGGAAGTATTAAGTAGATAACTTTTACTAAATATAACCCTAAATAACTATCATTGAAATAAATCTCAGTCGATAATACCTTTGGGGTATTTTACCTTTGATAAATATTGTGCAAAACTTGGAAAAACATAATCTGTCTCATAGTTGAACAACATTGTCCGTCTTATTGGATTAAAAAGTACAAGAAGGTTAAGTATATCCCTACATATTAATTAGCAACTCATTACATACACCAGGCTGCCAAATAAAAAACGGGAGTTTTTTCCATGAATATTTGGCTTAGCTGGTAGATGTTTTTGAATTTTGAGTCATTTCAAATGATGTGAAAGTTTTCTTTGTTTGTTTTGTTCTTTTAAAAACGAGTTCACTTGTGAGCACATTTGACACTTGTTATTGGAGTTCTCGGTGTTTTGTTTTGGTCTAGTATTTCATTCTCTGCTTATTACTCATCACTATACACTATATGGGATCCATTAACTATTAGAAAAACTCGGTCTTCAGTGCGCACATATCTCTATATTTTCATAATTCAATTACAATACTCTTCACATTCATTTTACATAACTTATAAATCAATAGTAAACATAATCTTTAAAACATAACATCATCTCCCAATCTATTTTTTAAACTATTTTATTTTCTAAAACTAGTTAGTATTATTCCAATAAATACTTCCAACAATATTGACGGCTTAATTGTCATATTTACTTCGCAACCATAGCCAATTTTCGTTTATTAGCGAATGAACCCATTCGTCACAACGATAACGATCATAGTGTCATTTTGGCTAGGAAATTGTTTTCGTTATCTCGGAAACGATTGACGAACTCAATAGCGAATCGCTACGGAGCGAATGCAACTTGTCTAGGGCCCCTGGTTGTTACGATCATGCGATCGTAGAATGAAGTCGTTTTTATGATATAAGTCATAAGTGATTACATTACAATAAATACAATAATAATAGATTGCAATAACTCTAGAAAAAAAAGCAATTAAATATAACAATGATAGCAATTTCTATGTATTGTGACTTGAGCGTATCATTCTATCTATTCTGTATTTATATTTGGCTAGCGTATGTATGCATAGCGTATTTTGTACAGAGTAATAACGAATGCATGTTAATTTAATTGTTCTGTAGTACAAACAAACCTTTCGAGAAGAAAGCGTTGCGTTGTTAGGATTTTATACAGAAATTAGTCTTTTGTTAAACATTTAAATAGAAGTCTAATTAGCCACTTGCGATTTCGTAAATTAAAGACATAAATAGCACTCACCAAAAATGTTGTATCTTGAAGATTATTTGGAAAGTAAGTAATGCAATCCTTTGTTCTCTTCAAGCGAATGACGTAATATTTTAAATCAATAAGTTGGTAGCGCTGTTGTGACGTGCAAATAGAAAAAGCGGTAATTTTAAAATTACAGTCACACAATTTTATAATGATCAAAAATGCAATGTTTTTATTTATTTTCTATTTTTAACAATGCAAGTTTATATATTTCTGTGCGTCAATTTATTGATATTTTAGTGGCATTTGGCTTTTATTTAATATAGTTTTATTTTATAAATTTAACTCTTGTTTCAGTGATTGAGCATCTACCTCAAGAACTGCGAGATAGATTCACTGATATGAGAGAAATGGATTTATCTGTCCAAAGTAAGTACCTACATATTGTATATGTTATATTTATTGCTAACATTATTATTAATGCTATATTTCGAATATATCCTAGTCTCTTACAAAGCAACAAGTTATTCTTGACATAATATTTTACAAGCCTGTTGGTTAAACGAGAAAGGTTTCTATAAATATGATTTGTAAAAGAAATGCACCCGTGTTTGTTAGTATGTTATGAAATAAAGCCATGTTATAAAATTTTAGGTTTCTAGACTTAAGTAGTTTTGGCTGTGCATTGATAGCATTGCCTGTGCCCTGATTCTGTATGAAAACTACAAATACAAAAATACAAAATAATTTATTTAAAAACATAAGCCTACGTACAAAAAGGGTGTAGGGGACCTCCTATTAAGTATAAAAATACTTGTATCAGGAGACCCCCGAACTACGATTCCACACTCTTGTCTTGTCACGGAATTTTTATCTCTCTATTCTGTATGCCCCAAGACAAATTATCTATGGCACGTTATGATTTCACAGAAACACAGTATACTATTGTATTTATTTAACAATTCCACTGATGAGTGACGTGGTTTTGAAGTAAGGAATCACGAAATGGCGTTACAGAATCAGGGCCCTGGTGTTGCTTGTTTCCTTATGCGATGGAAACCATTCAACATCATTGGGCCGTCAGCCAGACTGCCAACCCTTTGTAAAATCCTTACATATTATAAAGTCCTCCACCGCATCTGTCTGTCTGTTCGCGATAAACTCAAAAACTACTGCACCGATTTTCATGATGTTTCCACCAATGGATAGAGTGGTTCTAGAGGAAGGTTTTAGTATATAATTTACAAAGTTACGCGGTTGAAGTGCGGGTAGCAGCTAGTAAAAAATCAAAGAAGAGATATTAATTGGAACTTATTAATTTAGATAATATGGATACACTAGAGAAGAGAGTTAGGACACTCTTTTCTGGATGTCGTCGCAATGATATTAGTACTGAAGACGCCAACACCGAGTTTGCTGATATAAAACGAGGTTACAATAAGACATTGGAGGAGGCTGATGAAAAAGTCGCATTGTCCAAACAGATGTATGAATTACTTGATCGCTATTTGAGGAAATTGGGTAAGCTTTTTATTTAATTAGAAAAACCTGTCTCTGTGCTAAATTGTCAATTACCATCAAATTTTCTTAATATTGCTTATTTATCACTATTTTTTGTATAGTATAATTTTACACTCAGATTATAAAAGCAGCCTGGATGACCTGGATCAACTGTCTGTCCATCTGCCACTATTATTATTTATACTATTATTCAAAAATAAAAGTTTACTTACTTTAAAAGTCATCCAATTTTGTGTCCTCAAGTTTAAAAAATATATTTAAAACTACCTGGTGCCCGCGACTTCGTCTACGTTGAAAAAGAAAAAAGTAGCCTATCCTGTGTCCTGTACATCTAATGTTTATCTACCAAGATTCATGAAAACCAGTTAATTTGTTTAAGAGTTATGGAGGAACATACATACATACAAAACCTACACTTACAGATTTATAATTAGTATCGATTGTAACTTATTCTTTACCTTTATAGAGATAAAAATAATTTATGATTGATGTAAATTGTATTATAATTCCATAGTACCATTAGTGTCATCTATATATCATATTTGTATTTTTGTTTGTAATGAATAAACTCAATAACTACTGGACCAATTTCAAAATTCTTACATATATAAAAAATCATTCTTAACATAGGCTTAACAGCAAGTAACATAGGCTTTATTTTATAAAGTTACTAGGACGACAGCTAGTGTATATTAATATGTAATAATTGATTTGCAGATACAGAGTTGTACAAGTTCAAATGTGAGCTGGAAGCGGACAATAAAGGCATAACAGAGCTATTGGAGAAAAGATCTTTGGAGCTGGACTCCAACACCAACCATACAAGCAGCTCTAACAACAATCATTACAAAGAAAGCAGGTACAACCTTGTGTTACAAAATATTCACTTCGTTCATATTTATACTATGTATATATATATAGGGTAAGTCGACCTTAGATACTTTAAAGGGTTGTGGCTTCCATAATTATTCACTGATTGAAAATTTTCAAGATATTGTATAAGACAAGAAGATATTACACAAGTTTTTTTTTTTTAATAATAATTGCCGATTCTTTGTCTAATAGGCTTTCTTTTTTATGCTTCTAATTAATTTTCTTAACTTTTTTGGTGATGATTCTTTTTAATTGTCATCACCAAAAATGAAGGTAACTTAACAAACAAGGTTGAAGTATCGGAAAAAATATATAATTTTTTACAAAGTATTTTTTTTTTCTTGGGGAAATAATTAACATGTGTTTTAGATATCGCATTCGTTCCGAGAAGCGTCGAACAGACGGTTGGGCTCCGCGCGAGTCTCGAACACATGCGGCTCCTGCACTGTCCAGGACCGATTCTGCCATTCAGGTTTGTCTTTCCTCACTTCTCTTACAATACAAATGTGGACAGATATACACAGGTGTCTCAAAAATGGTGCCAAGGTCAAATAGTGATTTTCTGAAGGGTCATTATCTGCTCTATCGATAACTCCAAAATCTACCACTATTTATGGGACAGCCTATGTATGATATTAGGGTTTTTAGTTGAAACATCTGAAAATAATTTGGAAGGTTGTTCACTGCTAATGTCACATATTCTGCCGATAAACTGTCAATTGAAGTACATATATGAAAGTAAAATGAAAGATTGATTTCGTTTGCAGGCTGCCTTAGGGCGCGAGTCGTACTCATTGGGTCACGCGGGTAGCGCCATTGCGGCAGCCGCAAGTCAGGCCATCGCCGCCACACAACAGGTATTATATTTCGTCACCTTTGGTCTACTTCATACCAAATTCATTAATCACTCGTGTTAAAATTATTTACCTTTGTGGTAGAAAAATTCATTAGAAAAATGGTATTTTGTGGGGTAGATGCAACAGGGGCGAAGAACGGCATCTTTGAAGGCGTCGTACGAAGCGGTGGCCGGCGGCGAGCTGGCACATCACACCTTGCATCCGCATCACCATCAACATATTGCACATCAGGACCACGGTATGACTATTGTCATCATCACTACTTGGGTTCACTTAAAGATAATGAGGCAGTCCCCTTTAGAACAATTTCTTCGTTTTGTTATTGTACACGTGTTGAGCTTTTAACACTTTTTCAATTAAATATCTAATATTGCCGAAGTTACTGAGAAAGAGCGGTATACTGAGCAAGCACCTTAACCATTCAACAAGGTCTTCAGTTAGATTTTCGTCAAAATTTAATAGTCGTTACACCTCTCACATCCACGTTAAGTGGTGGCCAATAATGGCTGAATATTATTTTACTGTCTTATTGATCTATCTAATAATTAGTAATATAATTGAATATTAAAGGTATACCAACGGCGCAAGCGCAAGGCAGCACTCACGGACATCACACTATCGCACATTCCTCAACGTCAGCCAACAAAAGGCACAAACAGAAGTAAGTGCATGTAGTTACTCTCATACGCAACAAGGTGTCGAACCCGGTCATACGGTTGTCTTTCATTACAGCAATAGATTTTGCCTTGCAACCTTACATAAATATATAAATGCTTAGATTGGCAACCAATATTGTATGCTTAAGTGTGTAAGATTTTAAAGTCTACGAACTAAAACAAGATCTTATTGGTCGCTTTAAATCAATTCAGTTTTATTTCACGTTAAGGTTGGCAGACAGACTGACGATCCACTTGATGATAGGTGGCTACCGTCGCCTAAAAAACAAACAACACCACAGGTGCTGTCGACTGTATTAGGATAAGGAAATGGCATTCGTTTATTTAAGAATGAAGTTTAAAGTTTCCGTGGTTGTGTGTTGTACAGGAAGAGCAGCTACTCGTCGTCGGGCGTGACGTCACACGCGCCGGTCGCCACCGCAGCCGCCAGCAGATCCAACTCGCCCACTCTCGTGTATGACTCTCTATTCATTTCTTTTATAACCCTCCAGCTAACACTTAAAATGCTCCCTTAAATGTAGGCAATTAAACGATGCCCAAGTTCTATAAAGACGTCTTGAACTTTGATGACCGTTTGTTCGCTGAATAAATGACATCCGTATAGAGAATGTATGAGAAGTATGAATTTTATAGTTTGATTAAAAAACGAAAATACTTTAATACCGCAGTGACTTTTCGGCCAATCCATAAAAATTACTGTAATAAAATTTCTAACCTCAATTTTTTTTTTAAATTGAAAATATTGTTTTCGAAGTTAAATTAAAACATGTGAAATTGTAATTCCATTCTACTTTTTAATTTTCAGACTGTTTTTTTCACCATTTCACTACTCAATTCGGCATGAACATTGAATTAGGATTACTCCTGTAATGATGTATCATGTGTGTTGTAAATAAATAAATAAAAATGTTCCCTAAAGTCTGTTTTTTAATCTCAGAGACAAAAATGACAAATGCAAATGTCAAGTTTGCATATAATGATACCATGTAATGTGTGTAATGCATGTCACATGTAATGTCATTTTTGTCTGAGATTAAAAAACAAACTAGTTAATATTTTAAAAATACAAGGCGTTGTTTGATTGCATTTGTGTGCGTGTCGCCGTGTCTGAGACTCGTAACTAAACGATTTGTTGTGTTAGTGTTGGTTAAGGGCAAGTGTAAATTTGTCGACAGCGGATTGAACACGACCGTGAGCAGTGTGGTGGGCGATGAGCCGATGGAGGAAGAGTGGACGTACGACCCGAACGAGCCGCGCTACTGCATCTGCAACCAGGTCTCCTACGGCGACATGGTCGCTTGCGACAACCAAGACGTATGTATCACACTTGCACCCCGCCGGGTCCCATTTACACCCGCCGATGTCCCACTTACACTCCACCTGATCCCGTTTACACCCCTCCGGGTGCCACTCACACTCAACCGGCTTACATGTTGATCCCATATGTTAAGAATGCGTATAAAGCAAACAAAATTAGTAATTTCACCCGCGTGGCCCCTTGGACATGACAGTGACACAAAATACGTAGAACTACGCACAACATGCGACGGGAGATAGCGCAACTCGCTCAATAAAGATGTCATAAGTGCCAAAAGTATTAAATATTAATTATTCGTAAACTACAATGTCAAATGAAAAATTGTTACATAAAGCCTTAGATAATATGTGAAGTGAAATTACTGATACACTTTTAGCTTTGTAATGTGTGTCATTTTGAAAATAAAACTAAAATCAATGGAAATGAGAGCTCACTCTGTGATTTTTTTCTATCGAGAAAATTTCATTATATTATGTTTTCGGTTACAGACGTCACTTTCATTTATAATGTATTTATCTATTTAAAAAAATTAATTAAATTAGACTTTGTTTACTTAGATAAAATTCAAATCTAGGATTGGCTATTTCTCTTTATGCCCGCTCTTAAGCCAGGCAATAAACTGCCAAATTTCATCCAAATCCGTTCAGCCGTTTTTGCGTGAAACTTTCGCATTTATAATAATTTAGTAGGATATAACATACTCAAGAAACATATCAAAGAAATGGAATAGGGATGTTGTCAATTTTATGTAAATGTGTTTAAAATCATGCAAATACTTTAAAATTCATGTCTTCCTATTCAAATTTCGCTCAAAACCAACAACACTTATTACGTGACCGTCGTGACGTCACTTGTTCCCAATTCATATAATGTTAACCTACCGACGACGTAGTCTGACAGCGGTGATGTTTGCGAACAAGTGACGTCATACACTTTTATTGTTGCTGTTCCTTAAAAATAAAGAGAAATACATATTTTGTTTCTATATTCTTTTTATTTGAATACAGCCAATATCCCTATTATGGTTTAGTCTAAAAGTTGATGATTATGGATTTCAGTGTCCCTACGAGTGGTTCCACTACCCTTGCGTTAATATCACGGCGCCGCCGAAGGGCAAGTGGTATTGCCCGCAGTGTCAGACGCTACGCAGAAATCGCGCGCATCGCAAGAACTAATTTTCATTCTTAAGCCGCGTCCTTCCTGGGGCCGCACGGCCACATCAGGCCGGCCGCTCGGCCAGGCGTTGTACACACTACACGCGTACACACTATACAAGGCCTGGCCGAGCGGCCGGCCTGATGTAGCCGTGCGGCCCTAGTGAGGACGCGGCTTTAGACCAAATAAAATCCTTCGTGAATGTCACTAGGGGCCTCTTTCACCATCTGTCAAATAGGCTAATCGTCATTTAAAGTCACCGGGGGCCTCTTTCACCATCTGTCAAGTAGGCTAACCGTCATTTAAAGTCACCGGGGGCCTCTCACCATCTGTCAAGTAGGCTAATCGTCATTTAAAGTCACCGGTAACCGGGGATAATGGAGCTGATACACCACCTTTGTTTGTACAGTAAAAGTCCCAAACATAAAAAAGAAAATAATAATAAAAAATTCGCCTATCCGAAGGATGCAGGAAACCGAGTGTTTAATTTAATAAAACATATTATTTCTAAAAGTAACTAATCAACACTTTACTTGTAGTTGGTGAAAGAGGTCCTAGGTTTCATAATATTAATACATATTATGTCTACGTTTCTCCAACAAACTGGGACCGGTCTCAAAGACCTCCTTGTTTGTTTGTTAGCAGCAGTAGTGAAAGTTAGAATTTAAGGAGTAACTAAATTTATTCAGCTTTTGTCCATAGAAAAAAAAATGGGTGTGTCCTTATGACCACACGATAGACAATATGTAAAAAGTATGAAAAGTTGTTGGTGCAAAAAGTGTAAAAAATGTGTTCATGCTTTCAATGTTTTGTCTCGTACCAAATTTACAATCGGTGAGTTAGGACTCGAAACTTCAACGACATAAAACCTCAGACCAAAAAAGAACTATAGACAGAATTTCGTAGACGATGTAATAGTGAAGCCGATTTTATAAAACACATGTGCGAGTAGGCCTTTAACTGTATTTATATTTTGTATTCAAGTGTTTTTAGTTGTTTTGAAAATATTGCTTCCAAATTAACTTACGTGTAAAATGTGATTTCATCTTGCCTTTTTTTAAATCTGTATTTTACACCCTCTAACTACGCAATTCGGCATTTTCACTAGTAAATATTTAAATAAGGCGAGGCGTACTTCTACCGGCTTCACTCTGCTGTCCACAGGGCTCTATCTTTAGTTTTTATTTTATCTGAACACACACTACATAATTGTCTTATTTAAAGGGTTGTTCTGTTTTACAAAACAGAATACGAAACAATTGTATGTTTCAATGTAATGTTTATATGAATAAACGTATGTATGGTATACTTGTATACTGCATAAAATAAAAACTGATTACTGTATATTTGTTTCATTTTTTTAGCTTAGTTTTCATCTTGCATATTGTTTAGTATGAACTAAAATTAAAATACTACTACATATCAAGAGTAAATAATAATAATCAAGCAGGTATTATTATTATATTAATACTTAAAATAATATCAGGTAGGTACTTAAAATAATAATACTGGTTGAGTACTATTTACTCTGATATTATATACCTACATTCAAGTGAATGAATTGTTTCTGGATGAGAAACAGTACCTGAACAAACCATGTATTCAATTCAATATATATAATGAACTTCATAACTAACTAGCGACCTGTCCCTGGCATCACAGGGAATTAAGCCTTTCTTAGCCAATGCTTGTTATAAATCAAAGCTATGTTCCGTTTCAGCATTCTAGGTTTTTGTTTATAGTCAGCGGGTACATACGCGTAAAAATAAAAATATCACCTAAGCTTGCATAGATAACGGAAACCATTATTATCTCTGGCCTGTTGCCACCACTGTTCGTGAGAGATTGAAAAACCGCCGCAAATTCATGGCGAATAGTGGTTAAGGAGGCCCAACTATACATGAGAAAGTGTCCATCGAATACACTCAATGAGTCTGACCATCGATTTTAGTTAATGATATCCCCCAAATATAGCTCACTAGACAAATACGGCAGTGTTTTTATTTTTTTGATATCTTAAAAAATGACCGAGTTATAAGCGTTCAAAGTACGCGCGCCACCCAAATTTTTTAATACTACTCGCGAACGTTGATGACGTCACAAGGGCCGATTCTAGATGCAAGAAAGAGAGATTTGTATGTTTGTAATTAATTAACTCAAAAACTACTGGACTGATTTTAAAAATTCTTTCACCTATATAAAGCTACGTTATCAGCGAATAACATTGGGTATATTTTATAAAGTTACGCAGGCGAAGTCGCGTGCAACAGCTGGTAATATCATAAAGAGAGTAGATTTCTATTTTTGTCTGTAATTAATTAACTCAAAAACTACTTGACCGATTTTAAAAATTCTTTCACCTATAAAAAGCTACGTTATCAGCGAATAACATAGGCTATATTTTATAAAGTTACGCGAGCGAAGTCGCGTGCAACAGCTGGTAATATTATAAAGAGAGTAGATTTCTATTTTTGTTTGTAATGAATAAACTTAAAAACTACTAGACCGATTTTAAAAATTCTTTCACCCATAGAAAACTACATTATCAGCGAGTAACATAGACTATAAAATTACGGGGACGAAGTCGCGTGAAAACAGCAAGTTGATTATAAATTATAAAAATATTCTTAAAATGATTCTTGAGCGGGACTTACGACAAAGATTTCCTCAATACTTTCTGAAGTTATCAGGTTCGGAATAAAAATACGTCAACATTTTCAAAATGGTACAAAAAGTCAGAGGCGCCGGAGCATTTGAAAATTTAAATAATGACCGTTACTTTTGCCATATAATAAATACTAATAATAATAAAAAATACTAATAATTTGTACATAATATATAGTGCCTATATATTATGTACAAATTCAACCATCCACACACCTTCTAAATTATTTTTCCAAGTGCCAATGGATACGAAAAGACGTAAAAAGTGGATGACCATGAAGCCCGTCACACACGTATTTTATTTTAGTGTGTGTAAGACATCGTCAATTTTCTCCCTTTAAAAAATATACTTACCTGTCTAGTATACTAACAAAAATACCTATTACACTCTTTATGATATGAGGATGACTTACAACCAAGTATATGCTTGCAAAGCAAAGTTGCAAGTAAAGTTGCAAACCGCAACCTAGCTGATACAACAAAACGTACATTTACATTTTGTGTCATCGAGAGACAGTTAAAACAAATGAATGGTATATAGTACAGAAACGTAGACAAAAAGAACTGACCCGCAAGATACCTACTTCATTAAGATATTCCGAACCCGATAACTTCAGAAAGTATTGAGAAAATCTTTGTCGTAAGTCCCGCTCAAGAATCATTTTAAGAATATTTTTATAATTTATAATCAACTTACTGTTTTCACGCGACTTCGTCTGCGCAACTTTATAAAATATGGCTTGTTACTCGCTGATAACGTAGCTTTCTATAGGAGAAATAATTTTTAAAATCGGTCTAGTAGTTTTTAAGTTTAATCATTATACTCGTAAACAAAAATAGAAATCTACTCTCTCTATAATGTTACCAGCTGTTGCACGCGACTTCGCCCGCGTAACTTTATAAAATATGGCCTATATTATTCACTGATAACGTAGCTTTCTATAGGTGAAAGAATTTTTAAAATCGGTCCAGTAGTTTTTGAGTTAATTAATTACAAAATACAAATCTATCTTTTTACTATGAACTTGCGTCTAGCATCGGCCCTTGTGACGTCATCCACTTAGCACGGGCGAACTTGAAAATTTGAATAGCGACCGAAGTTTCGGTGTCAATAACTTCGGAAATACTGCATCGATTTTGATGAAACAAAAACTTTTCACATATACATAACCATAGCTCTGATATTATGTGTGTTTTATAGTCATTTTCAAACCCATCGGTCAGACCCAATATTGGTATGTAACGCACTAATAGCATTTTATTTACGGTTATTTTATGAACTACACAACCAAACAATCATATCAAACACCAATGCTACACAAGCGTTGGTCAATTTATGAACCCCCAGTAAAACAGACTAAGGGTGGGTTGCACCATCTAACTTTAACGGTAACCATCTCGAATCCAGCCGTTAAATCTTCGCTTAAGCATAATCAGTTTTGAGACAGGACTTTGTATGTTGCCATATTAAAAAAAATACTACTACGACAACATAGGAAAATTACATTATTTTATAATGAACAATATTTTTTAACTTTGACAGTAACGAACAATATCGTGGTGCAACATGCGATTGTTAATTTCGACTATCACCGTTAAAGTTACAGCTAAAGTTAACTTTGACCGCAACCCACCCTAATTGATTTTGAGTTTCACATGACAATTTACACTACTTATTTTGAGTAAGATTTCGCTTAAACATTTATCAGTGTTCATGTCATCCACAGGCGACATGTCCCTAAGGAAAAAGCCTTAAATAAAGATTAAAAAAAAAAATGTCATCCACCGTGGATGATCCACGGTGGTTATTTTTAGAATTAAAAGCACAGAATACTATATTAGTATATAGTGTTCTGTGTAGTAAAGTCTGTTATCATTTAATATGTCAAAGTCATTAACTTCGGAAAAGGACAGAAAAATCGAGAAGAAAAAAAGAGAAGAGTCGTGCTTGCTTGGTGCTTCTGTTTGCGAATGCGACTTGCGTTATTGAATTAAAAACATCGAGCAGTGGATTTAAAATAAGAAAAACAATCACAAGTACTTAACTAAATTATAAATAAGTATGTCGGAGGCAAAACTAATTGAAGTGAGTACATATTTCATTAAAAAAAATTTTTGGATATTATAAATGCGGGGTAAATGTTTGTTTCAAAATTATATATTTCAAAATTATTTTTCTCGCAGTTGAAGGCGGATATTGATGAATTAAGAGGCCTTATTAGT
Source organism: Synanthedon formicaeformis (assembly GCA_945859745.1). NCBI lineage: Eukaryota > Metazoa > Arthropoda > Insecta > Lepidoptera > Sesiidae > Synanthedon > Synanthedon formicaeformis. The sequence goes on along the minus strand of OX243969.1, from coordinate 7,308,855 downwards.
CAAGCGAAACGGAAGAAGATTCAAGATTTTCTGTCTCTCGAATTGCGCAAGTTAGAAACAGAAGTTTCGAATTTAATACAGGATATAGAGACTTCGAAACCGTGTACCGCATCAGCGTCGGCAGCTCCTGTTTCGGCTCCACAGAAACGATACCAGATCAAATTGAATGGATATGGTAAAATAGTTTATAATTATGCCTATGTTAGACTAGTGAATATACTGGCAATGCGTATTTTCAAAATAAAAAATATAAATTTCAGGTTGGGATCAATCTGACAAATATGTCAAGGTGTTTGTTACTCTGAAAGATGTTCAGAATGTGCCAAAAGAACAGGTCTACTGTAAACTGACTGAAAGATCCATGGAATTGCATGTGTCTGGTCTGGAGAACAAGGATTATCTGTTGGTCATCAACAAACTGTTGGAACCAATTAACGTTGAACAATGCCATTGGAAACAGAAAACGGGTAAGTTTGGATTATTGGGTCACAAAAATTCATTGATGAGATTTGTGCCTTATTAGAATCATCTGGAGATGTTGCCTCTTGATATTGTTTGTTTTTCTATTCATATTGAAGGTTTTTATCAAAAAATATTGAGTAGATTGTGTCTTTCAGAACCTAAAATGTTTTATTGTTAAACTTTTTAATCACATTTATTCCACAGACATGGTTGTAATATTCCTCGCTAAATCAAATCCCAATGTGAAATGGTCTCACATAACAGAAATAGAGAAAAAGTTTGAGGATCAACGTAACAGCAGATATAAAACGGATGATTCAGAAAAGTCCGATCCTCAGGATTCCATCATGGGTCTCATGAAAAATCTGTAAGTAATTTTTGATATAACGATTGCCTTTCTACCCTATCACGTTGATTGAAAACCAGCACAGTAAACGAGTACATAGGTACTCGTCGCGTTTTTGAGAAGATCAACATTCAACAGGACAACATTTTTAAATTAATAGGAATTTAACTGTTCATCTAAAATCTTCGATTTTTTTTATGAACCTCTTTATTTATTTTATGTTAAGGTCGACAGACAGGCTGACTGTCCACTTGATGGTTCACCGTCGCCTATAACACAAGCAACGCCATAAGTGCTACAAGTGCACTGCTGACCATAGAAGGTTAAAGGATAAGGGGAGGAGTAATGGGCTCTGACATCCTTTACTCACCCACCGAAACACAACAGCACATATGCTGTTATTTCACAGTGGTATTCTGTAAGGTGGTGGCTACTGCCGCCAGATGGGCTGCCCTAATGACTGTGAAACGCAGTGTTGCCCCACCAATACTTTTCAAATCCAGACCAGTCAATCTTGAAACTTACATTAAAATTTCCAAAGTTGACCCCCCCCACCAGGAATCGAACCAGGGGCCCCTGAGACGTTAGGCAAGCACCCTTGCCACTCGTCCAATGGGCTCATCATAAAATTATTATAAAAGGGGATCGGAATAATGGGACAGACCATTAGGCGTTTTAAAGGTCAATTGATTGTAAAAAAAAAGGAAACTGCTTTAAAAAAATTTTTTTTTTTTAATATTCAGGTACGAAACTGGCGATGACGATATGAAGAGAATGATAACAAAGGCTTGGTATGAAGGGCAACATAAAAAGAAAACTGATACGCTTGATTTATAAGTCAATGTTACTTGATTAATAGCGTTACCATGAAAGTCCAGACCCTAACTCTTTTTAGATTATAATTTTATTCATTTATAGAACAATTAATCATTTTTTTAATATTTTAAGTGAAAGTGTACTTTGTCAGTTGTATATGAGGTGTGAATAAAAAATTTCTTTTTATTTTCGCATTTTTATTTAGAAAATCCCTTAGAGAAAATAGAAATAATGTTTTATTACTTAGAAATAATAATGGAAAAATTACTGGCTCCCCATAGGAGCTTCGTCATGGTTGAAGCCAATTCGACATAGAATACTTAATATGCCGACTTCTATTAGACAAATAAAAATTAAACTGTATCAAGATAGTTTAGTCCAATTTGCCATAAGATTCTGGTAGACTTCTAACATCAGTACCTCTACCCTACAATGAGTTATAATGACCGCACTCGCTACTCGCTAGCGAGAGCGTAAAATATTTGTATGGAAAATTTACAATTTGATAGTTGACAGTTTTTCATATAAATGTTTTACGCTCTCGCTAGCGATTGCGGTCATTGTATGTAAACCTGTATATATTACTATACTCTTTGTGCACACTCATGATAAAGGTACGGTACAGTGCGCTCTATCAACTAAACTAATATAAACACAAAGGCGATTAGTCACTAGTCAGTCCAGTCAGGGAGAGAGGAAGTACACTCACAGAACACTGTATATTCAGATAACTATGCTGTGGTTTTTAACTTTTAAGCTAGTGTTCTGTGGGAGTGTAAACTCTGTGGTTCACTGTCACGGCTGTCACTGACTGTCTGTGGTCTGTTTGTTTGTTCAAGTTTGTTGCAGTTAAGTTGCTGTGTTACTTTGAAAAGTTTGATTTGAAAATTTGAAATTTCGAAGTAGTTTCTTAAATAAACATTTTAAAAATTCGTATTTAATTAATTGATCTAGAAAATGTTCACGTCTAAACCATCCGATGGAATACCGGAAAATAAAAGAGATAATCATTTAACAACTATTAATAAGTATATTCTGCAAAAGTGTAAAAATGCGCTTCCCAGGTAATATGTATAATTTTATCGCTTTAAGTACCGTTTCCGTATTATACATATTTAAAAATCAAAATACATGTCTGCCTTTTTTGTCTTACAGTTCTAATATAAACTTCCATATGTTGTATAATGAATTTTTGGAATCTCATAGCAAAACATTTAACGATGGAGCAAATAAACAAGTCACTAATGCAGTAAATACACTACTACGAGATATTGATACTGATAACTGTAAAACGTGGAAGAGTTCGTTAAGGTAATAGCTCTATAATTATATTAGTAATATTTATTTTAGCATTTATGATGGTTTATGTCAGTGATAACATTATGGTGTTGAATCATGGGCATCGTAAGAAAGATCCACATACTCAACGAGCTATGCTCGGGGTTACACTGTGATATCGAATCAGAATTTAACACATTCATTGCCGCACCAAAAATTTCAAGTCTCATCTGAATGGCCTGAATCTGAAGCGGTATAATAATAATGTTGAACTCGTGTGGTGAGTCGTCGGCCATACGAATGAGAATAGTCTCGCGACGCGGCTTTTGAATTGCATATATCCAAATTTCAAGGTGGTTTTTAAAATGAATAAGTTGTGTTTTACATTAATTCCTAGTATTTTTAATGAAAAACTGACAAATAGTTTGGACTCACGTAGCGAGTTCTAAGCCCCCAGTATGCGATTTTAGTGAACTCGTCAGGTGAGTACTTGGTAATGAATGAGTTAAAAGATCCATAGACATACGAAAGTTTCTGACATAAGCCATTTCATCAGTAAGGTGAAGTGGCAGTGGGCAGGGCACATTGTACGGATACCCGATTTTTGAGTGGTTTTTGAACCGCAAGTCAATGGTGTATCTAGGCTGCTTCTGACAAGTCCTTTTGGAAAATTATAGGGGAGGCCTATGTCCAGCAGTGCATATTTTATGGCTGAGATAATAATGTCCCATTCTAATGTGAAATTGCTTTTTACAGTAAGTTTACAGACCCAATGGTTTTGTTTACGAAAACTATTCCACAAAACTGTAACTGTGGTGCCAACGCAAACTACACAGATTTAGATAATCTATTCAAGAATAATTGCAAATGTAAATTAGCCATCTCATATAAAACAAATAAAATGACATCATCTGTGGACGACACAAGATTACCATTTTCTCCACCATTTAGTTCTGATTCAAGTCAAGAGGATCAGAAACAGTTACATGTGCCCAGATTTGGTCAAAGAAAAATGTCAAAATCTGGACACCAAAAGACGTCATCTACAAATGTGATTGAAGATAAAAAAGGTGATATAGAAAATGTTGAAGAAGAAAATAAAGCACATAAAAGTAATGCTAAAACAACATTCAAAACAGCTAGGCAACAGTTATTAGATCTTAATCCAGCATATAAAAGACAGCTGGGTGCTTCTAAGCAATCTCGAGCAAAGTTCATTTCACCTGTTATTGGAGCGCAGTAAGATTTTTTAATTTTTTTAAATAAAGACGTTTTATGGTAATCCAGCCCCTGTCAAATCTTGCATCCTTTATAATCCAAAATATGAATTTTTTTTCTTGTATTAGCATTGAATTATTTTCTAAGTACTTCTGGAAAAACCTCTTACTTACAGCTTTGCAATTTTATTAGTCAGCACTCTAAAAATCTAACAAATTCAATAATCTAATGGTTATGGTAATTGTTATGCAGTAATGTCGTTATAGAAGTCATAAAAGTATTATATAAATAAAAAAAACTAAATAAATAAAAACTAAATTTCTCAATTCTGAACATGCATGAATTCAAATAATGCATATTATTTATGAAGGAAGGAGTTTCTTTTATAGGAAAAAAACAATGTTTAATTTCGTTAACAATTGAGTACTCTCAGTTAACAGTTTACAGATAATTCTACCCTTATTGCGTTGACAAAGTTAGGAATCAATAAAAGATAAAATATATAATTTTCATTTCAGAGATATTGAAGAGAAAAATGAAATCCAAGAGCCCACAGTCGTTGATGATAGACTAAAACATTTGGATCCAAAAATGGTGGAATTAATCGAGAATGAGATTATCGATAATGGGACACCAATAGGTTTGTAATACTATTTTCTATGCATTTTCTTGTTATTTTCTTTGATTTTTATTTTAAAATGTATGTACTTTAAAGATGACAAAAAGAAACTTGAGTTTCTTCTTAGGACTGTCATCATGTGGGATTTTTTTTGTCCATTGAGGCCCAGTTTTATAACGATCCGTTAGTTAAATTTTATATCAAATAGAAGAAAAAATGATCTAATAGTATAATATAGAATCTATTTAACTGTCCGTCAGTAACTTAGAAATTTCATGTTTTAATTTTCAGAATGGGATGACATAGCTGGTCTTCAATTGGCGAAATCTGTCATTCAAGAGGCCGTCGTGTGGCCTCTACTGAGACCAGACCTTTTCAGTGGCCTCAGAAGACCACCAAAAGGGATTTTGTTGTTTGGGCCTCCAGGCACCGGAAAAACTTTGATAGGTATTGTTAAAATAAATAATTAAATAATAGGGTATTTTATAAATAATCTACAATAATTTTATAAAGACGTGAAATTAATTTATTTGTTTAAGGATTTTTAAATTATTAAATTCCTTTTACCAATTCTGTATTAAAATAGTGAAAAGTTAAACTGCCTTAGCTTTAGGGTTTCAGGTTCGATTTCCGGCAGGGTAAACTTTAGAAATGAACTTTACAAAGTTGTCTCCGTTCTGAATGTGGCAAGTAGTGGCAGAGCATACTGCGTTTTGCAGTTATTTGTGCAGCCCGTCTGGTGGCAGTAACCACCTTCTTACAGAAGACCAGACATATATTTGAACTATGAACTATTGACATATATTGAATTATAGTAATAATTGGACTATAGTCCAACTATTGTACTCTAGTCCAATATGCACCATTGTACCAATATTGACTATTGGACCAGCTACTAGAGTTGGACTATAGTCCAATTATAGTACAACTATTTTACCATAGTCCAATATGTACCGTTATACCAATATGGACTATTGTAAATTGAATTGACGGTTTGTTGATGTTGATAAAGGCAAGTGCGTGGCGGCCCAGTGTAAGGCGACGTTCTTCAGCATTTCGGCTTCCTCGCTCACCTCCAAGTGGATCGGAGACGGAGAGAAGATGGTCCGGGCTCTGTTCGCGGTGGCAAGGTGTCGACAACCCGCGGTTAGTCTTTTTGCCATTCACCATCGTCCATAGAAGCATAAAAGGGAACATTACTGACTCACTATGATAGTATGTCCAATAGACACACTATCATGTACCTACTTGCCAAGTTGCACTATTAAGTAGGCAATAACCATTAAACAACATTGTGAATTATCGACGTTAGCATTCAGAAACTTTGCAAGAAAGTTAGATATCACTTTTTTTATTATTTTACTAGCTGGCGCCCGCGACTTCGTCCGCGTTGAAAAAGAAAAAAGTAGCCTATCCTGTGTCCCGTACGTCTAAATATTTATCTACCAAGTTTTATGAAAATCAGTTAATTCGTTTAAGAGTTATGAAGGAACATACATACAGAAAAAAATTGTAAAATGGTCAATTTAGTTTCAGTATCATGTATAGAGCCTATAAACACGATATCTCTGAAAACAAAGTAACTTACTCCATGACCAACCCTTCCAGATTTATTATTAGTATTGATGATTATACTATTATATTAGTAATGATTATTTGGGGGAGGCCTGTGTCCAGCAGTGTCAGCAGTGTCTAGCTGCAGGACGTCCTGCAGCTGAGATGATGATGTTTGATTATATCCAAAACTTTAATGTCTTTTTTGATTTTGATTTCAGGTGATATTCATAGACGAGATAGATTCGCTGTTGACTCGGCGATCCGACACTGAACACGAAGCCACCAGAAGGATCAAGACGGAATTCTTGGTGCAGTTCGACGGAGCGGCCACCGAGGAAGAAGACCGTCTACTGTTAGTGGGCGCCACCAATAGACCTCAGGAGTTAGACGAAGCCGCGAGGCGGAGACTAGTCAAGCGGCTGTACATTCCATTGCCCGAAGCTGATGTATGAGTAGAGCCCACACACATACACACACACACACACACACACACACACACACACACACATACGCAAAGCAATAAGGCTAATAATCTATAAAAAACCAGTCTCAGTTTAAATGACAATAATTTATGTATTTGTCACACAATCTTTAAATATTCCTTTCCCTTATAGGCTCGGAAACAAATAATAGTGAATCTCCTGGAACACGTGACAAACGATCTGACTTGTGATGAAATATTAGAATTGGCCAACCTGACTAACGGCTACTCCGGTGCTGACATGAAGTCTCTGTGCTCTGATGCCGCTATGGGGCCCATACGGTGTGTGCCTTCCTCGCAGATTATCACCATCGATAAAGACAAGGTAACAACTCAAACTTAAGATAAGACCTCTATTCCCTTCGATAAAGAAAACACTAGATTCTGGCTTGTTTCACTAAAAGTCGCATAGTAAAATATCACCGCACTCACAGCTTGGGGTGATATTTTAAATTAGTTGCACAAAGTTGTCCTCAAGGTGAACACGTGTAACGACTTGAACCATTATTATTAAATGTTAAGGTTCAAATCAGTCATGCTCATGCAACATTTACATTATTCATCTTTTTATCAGAAATTAACGAGAGAAAGTGATAGCATGTATTAAAAAATCCAGTGGACACTTTCGCAATGATTTTTTGTTTAAGACCCTGAATCTAATGTATCCTTTTTATCAAAGTCTATTCAACTTTGTAACTATTCAATTATTTCAACTTTGTAATTTATTTTAAAAGTTGAACTTTCTGGACTAAATTGATCATATTAGTTCAACTTTCTAATTATTTTAATGTGCTAGCATTCAAAAGTAAACATGCAAAGGACCTTTGTTTGGTACCTATACGGTAGACCTAAACTGCTGGAACAAAAAAGGTCATCTAAGTTCGTTATTTATTATGCACTGGCAGCTAGAAGCCATTAAGAAAAAAAAAACAAGTGGCGTTTTAATTTTCATTTTAAACCCTTCCTAATATTACCTCAACAACTTTGTATCTGTTGTATCTCAGGAACTATCAGGACAATATGTAGATCAAATTTATCTTATTTTATTGGAAATTCAATGCACTTTAATAACATATGTATATGATAACTTTTGCCATAAACCCATTTCTTAGTGCTCAAAATTGTCGAAAACTAGAAACAACTGTAAAACATAATTTTTTTTTTTTTTGTAAAATATTACAAACCTTTGAATAGCCGTATCTTTAAAACCATTTGGCCTACTAACACTAAATTATTCTCGTTCATTTGCAAATTTAATCTAGTTAAAAAGTGTACATAGTGACTTTTACTGTAACACTGGTCCTTGGTAGTAAAAATCGTCAAAAACTGAAAGCCTATATTTTAATGAATTTAACAATGATCCGGAAGGATTTCAAGGTGGAAAATTTGAATTTTTACTACAGTACTACCTCATTTGATGCAAGTTGAGACAAAAACAAAAAGTCATAAAGTCATGGGCACCATAAAAATTGTGTGAACATCACCCATTTTGATATTATAAATCTGTTTACGCATTTGTTAGGCATAACTTTCTCGTTGTAGATAGTTCTGGGCGAAATATGAAAATCTCTGGGTAATAGGCTAGTTACAGCTTATTACCCAGAGATAGTCAGATTTTTCAGGTACTCACAAACATACAACATGTTTGTTTTAAATCAGATTTAAATAGAAGTGTTTATAATATGTTTAGGTGCGTCCAGTGAGTAAGGAAGACTTTAAAAATGCCCTACAACGTGTGAAGCCGAGTGTTTCTTCAGACGATCTCGATCAATATGTAAAGTGGAATAAAACGTATGGGCAAGAATTTTGAACTTTAAATAAAGTGAAGGATTCTTTTAAATATTACCCTCTTTTATTGTTTTTGCCTAACTAACCTGTGAATTCCAAACTATAAATAAGTTTTGTGAATAAAAGGATAAATTTTCAAATACAACCCAATATGGTACAAGGGATTAATGTTCATTTATATGTTCCTTAGTTGACCAAGAAATGGCGCTGAATTTGTAAACATATAATACTAGTAAGGATAGCCTCTGTTACTCTGATAATGTATTTTTCTATAGGTGAAATAATTTTTAAAATCGGTCCACTAGTTATTGAGTTTATTCATTGCAAACAAAAACACAAATATTTTCTCTTTATTATATTAGTATAGATAACTATCAATAATTAAATGAATAACCATGAATTATTTATTGTTTAAAATATTAATATATACGTATACTAGACTGGGCGATGAATTAATAATTCAAAATATGTATTATAAAACAAGCAAGCAGTATTCTTTTATAATTCTTCCTTTAAAAAAACTACCTAAAACGAATTTTCTCGAAGATAAGACCCGACCCGGGGGTTACCCGATCCAAACCCCATCTGTTATCGAGTAGTGTTATTAAGTAGAAAAAAAAGTATTAAGTTCGTTTGATCGGCGCTAGATGGCGTTAGCTGTAACAAGCGGTATTACTTTTGTAACCGGTGCATTAAAAAAACTACCGAAAACGAATTTTCCGAAGATAAGACTCTGACAGAACGATTTATAGACCTAAAAAACCCCTAACCCTAGATTTTCGTCAAAATCGTTAGAGCCGTTTTCGAGGTCGTCGTGGCATACAAGAATTCCTCGTTTAGTATTATAAGATATTTAATAAAAATCTATGTGTAATGTCTGTACAAAACATGGTTGAGGGCGATGTTATTATAATGCTGTGCGCATGGTCTCACTTCATTCATTAGTGAGCAGAGAGTTCCCATCAGGTCCTCCAATGCGCCATCTTGGATCCGTTGGTTGAATACCTGTAAACAACCGTAGTCTATTATTCTGTTTGACGAGCCCGTTGGATGTTGGTATGCGTGCTTGCCTAACGCCTCAGTGGCCCCGGGTTCGATTCCCGGCGGGGTCAACTTTGGAAATGAACTTTTCAAAGTTGGCTCTGGTCTGTATGGTTCAAAAAATGGACTTGGATGAAATTTGGCACACAGATACTTTTTCTAACTTTTTATTCTGAAAAAAAAAAAAAATGTTGGGTTTCGAGGTATCGTCTAAAAATATATTTAAAAAAATCCTATGTTACTCGCTGATAATATTAGCTTCCCAACAGTAAAAGAAGTTTTCAAATCGGTTCAATAGTTTCGGAGCCTATTCAATGCAAACAAACAAACAAATAAACCCCTCTTTATAATACTCGTACTAGTATAGAGTAGTGGCGCCACTGTCGTCACAACGGATAAAATACTTTCTGATTTTCAATTTTAAACAAACTAACATTAAATTTATATATATAAAAATTTATATGCTGCCCGCGACTTCGCTTGTGTAACTTTGCAAATTATATACTAAAACCTTCCTCGAGAACCACTCTATCCATTGCTGAAAACAGCATGAAAATCGGTGCAGTAGTTCTTGAGTTTATCGCGAACAGACAGACAGACAGACGCGGCGGAGGACTTTGTTTTATAATATGTAAGGAAAGGATCTTGTTAACACCCTCTACTTCATATTGTAATGTCACATATCACAGAGTACTTTAATTAAACTACGAGTATAATACTCCCGTCGACATAAATAGCAAACGCTAACAATATGAATGTATATTTAAAACTACCTGGCGCCCGCGACTTCGTCTGCGTTAAAAAAGAAAAAAGTAGCCTATCCTGTGTCCCGTACGTCTAAATGTTTATCTACCAGTTTCATGAAAATCAGTTGATTCGTTTAAGAGTTATAGAGGAACATACATACTTACATACATACATACAGATTTTTTTTTAAAAAAGGTCAATTTAGTTTCAGTATCATGTATAGAGCCTATAAACACGATATCTCTGAAAACAAAGTAACTTACTCCATGACCAACCCTTACAGATTTATTATTAGTATTGATGATAAGAAGTATTACCCCGTTGACGGTTATCGTTGGTATAAATGTTGGCCTCACAAAGGAGGTGAGATACTCTGAACCCATTTGCAGCTTCATTCCCCGACTCGATTTAACGCATTGTTCTACCCGCTTCACTGGTAAATTAGCCGATTTGACACACTGAAACAACGCATTTTAATTATTTACAATGTGACGTATATTCACAAAAGAATTGTGAATATACGTCACATTGTAAATGTAAGGGTACCTACTGAGTAACATTATCAATGAGAAAGCAAACTGTCTGTAACGTTTTCATATGATTTATATAGTACTTAGCTGGTGCCCGCGACTTAGTCCGCGTTGAAAAATAAAAAAATATATAGAAGCAATATACCGCATGACCTCTTGTTATTTTATTTTAAATGATCCCTTGGGAGCATCCCTTTTTTTCTGGATGAAAGGTACCCTATGGCCTTTCCTGCATCCCTGACAACGTGTATACAAAATTTCTTTATGATCGGTTGAGTAATTAAGGCGTGAAAAGGTAACAGATAGACAGACAGAGTTACTTTCACATTTATATTATATTAGTATGATATACCTAGCTCCAAGAAACTAACTTATAGGCTTTTCTTTACTTCACCTCTAGGTTTCCCTTAACGCCAGCTCCAGTTTGCATTTCGCAGGCGACGTATGCGACTCTGTTTTTGTCGGACTGACCGTACATCAGGTCAAGAGCGCAGTCCTGTATTAGATTTCCAAGGCATTCTCTGGGCCCGTGTTGACATACAAATCCACCGTGCCCGTAGTCAATACTCTGCAATTTTTACACCAAGTCTTAGTTGTAGTCTCAGACCAAATAAAAACTAAAGACAGAATTTTGCGGACAACACAGTGTTGATTTAATTATTTTTATTGAAATTATTGGTTTCTAAGTTAATTTGCGTTTTAAATGTGATTCTATCCTGCTTTTTAATTTTTTGAAGACTTGTTTTTACACCCTTTCACTACGTAATTCGGCATTTTCACTAGTATAAATTATTGAATAAGACGAGGCGTAGTACCTAGTTTGATTGCATTTATTTCCGTGTAACCTTGTATGTAGCTATATGGCGAGGCGTAGTTTTACCGGCTTCACTCTGCCGTCCACGGGGCTCTATCTTTAGTTCTTATTATATCTGAGGTAGTAGACGCAGCGCGAAGCGTCATAAACCACTCTAGAAAGCCTTCTGTTGTCGACGACAGCTTGATCACAATTTTTTAAATATTTTTAGATGATCACTTGGGAAAATTTCTTTTTTTCTAGTTCTTTTATGTATACCTGACAACGTGTATGCAAAATAACTCACTTTCGCATTTATAATATTAGTTAAGTAAGATTATGAATTATCCAGGGTTAGTTAGGGCCGGACACCACCAAAGCGGAGATGTGTGAAGCGGTTTTTTCTTACATATCTCCGCTCCGCTCTTCTCGTCTCCGCTTTGGTGGAGTCCGGGACTTAGTTTTCAAAAACACACCTTTGATTTTCCAAAGGGTATTAGTTGCAACATAAGATGGTCGTGTAATCGTTCCAAAGTCGGTTTGAGTTGGCGCAAAATAAACTGTCTGCTATCTGGACAGTCGCTCTCGTAGTAAACTGTAAGCAGCAACTGAAAAGTTCAGACATTTTTATGTGTGAACAATGATTAAATAGAAAACTTTTAGAAATTCACTTAAACTAAGTAATATAAATGAATAGAATAGACCCGATGAAATATAAATAAATAATAGGAATTCAAATTAATTACGATGAAACGATAACTAAAAGTGAGATGAAAGTGTAACAAACAGACAAACTCACTTTCCCATTTATAATATTAGGTACTAGCTGTTACTCGTGACTTCGCCCGCGTAACTTTATAAAATATGGCCTATGTTAATTATGTTATACTCTATAGGTGAAACAGTTTTTAAAATTGGTCCAGTAGTTTTTGAGTTTATTCATTACAAACATACAAAAGTACAAATCTTTTCTCTTTATAATATTAGTATAGATTAGTTAGAATTTGTCACGAAGCTTCGAGGGCGAAGCTTTAGGCACAGCTATTTGTCCTATATACCTATTATTACTCGTAGCAAGGTTGAATGAGAATGAAATGAAATCGAAATCATTGAACCCTGCGCCTGCGACAACTTTTACTGCTCCACATCACATGTGTGAGATGTTGACCTCGAGCTACTACATCATAAAGGAGTGTGCATTAACTTAACTTAAAAATAAATTCTAAATAATGTAGTTTTTTCTTATTATTTGAGATTAAAAACTTTTATTAAAAAAAAATGTTAAGCGTACACAAACGCTTCAGAATGGATAGACCGATTTTTAATTCGGTTTTCACATACGGAAAGAGGGATAAACGGGGTAGATTTTTATTTATAAAAAAAAAAATGCAGCCAGGGCGAGGCCGCGAACGGGTCGCTAGTATTTTATAAATAATATTTTTTTCTATTGTTTAAAATTCTAAAATAATATATTTATATTCTGAATAATATATTTTCTGTTATTTGGAGTTGTAAATAAATAATGTCAATTATTAATAGAGATTAATTAAATAATTTTCCAACGTACTAATGAGGCTTACTACACCTGCTGTACGAATGAAATACTTTTTGTGTTCGTCAAAAGAGGCGACGAAGCGAATAATTACTTTGTTATTATTGAAATTATTACAATGTTCACACGAGAAGGTCGAAGCCATTGGTTGGTTGTTTAATTTTGAACCTTAAATAATCAATTTTTCGGATCTTTGGGTACACGATAAACGCAAGATATTTGCGAACGTATTTTTACATGTACTCGTCATTCTACCTCTACTGGAGGTTTGTTTGATTTTATCGAAAGGTCTTTATTATAATTTTAAAAAGGTAGGTAACACTCAATGTTCTAAATAAGATCATTAAAACGACTTTCGCATCAGTTAGTAATATTCGTCCAAAGAAGTTCCGCATTTTCCTGTGGATTTTCCAAAAAAATTCTTTCATACAAACTTTGTCCTGACAATAAAATTATGTACATTCATGACAGTGATGCTCCGTCATACATGTTCATTATATTTTTTTTTTTCGCAAATTATATATATATAAAAGTTTTCTCGTTGCATAAATAAATTAAATTATAAAATGTCCCGTATATGGTTCAGTGTTCATGCCAAATCATACTTATTTTATTTATTATCTAGATCAAGTCTAGATAAATATCTAAGTGTATTTACTTATGAAAAGAATAGTTTAGGAATTGTGTACGATGAGAACAACTTCGCTTTTCTTATCCATCTATTGTAACTTGGTTAGTTTCGCTAATTAAAAACATATTAAAAAGAATTCTTATTGTTAGGTACCTAATTATAAAATAGATTGGTATAGGTACTGAGTATTAATTATTATTTATGACATATAAATTCTGTATGAAAATTGTATGTATTACATATCTGTATAAATGTTATGTTGGTTTGTGTACCTATGTTTCAAATACTCGAGAATGGGTAGACCGATTTTAATTCAATTTTTACATAATAGATAAGCGGGGAATATTTTTATATATTACAAAATGAAGCCGGAAGCGGGTCCCTATAGAGAACCTAACATTTTTTCAGGATAAAAATTATCCTAAATGTTTATCTAGGTATTAAACTATTTTTGTTCTGAATCCGTTCAGCCGTTTTTGGGTGAAGAGTAACAAACATCCATCCATACCCTTGAAACTTTTGCATTTAGGTATAATCCTACTAATAGTAGGATTTTTTCATAATTTTGTTTTCCGTTAAATTTTAAGGCGGCCGAAGCCGCGCTTCAACACCAGTAGATTTTAAATTTACATATTCAAACATCAGCACTGAATTTTGATGTAGTATGTTAAAGAAACTTAAAAAAAAATGTCGCTTAATAAAGTTGTAATTGATATTATAGTATATTATATATCTAATTTCCTAATTTTATGATCGGAAAAATCATGTGGGTAATACCAGCTGGTGCCCACGACTTCTTCTGCATTGAAAAATGAAAAATATAACACATGAGAAAATATATGTATAGTATTAAGTATACTAGCAGGTGTCCGCAACTTCGTACGCGCTGTAGTTTGTTTTTTGAAAATCCCACAGGAACTCAACATTTTTCCAGAATAAAAAGTATCCTATAGTTTAATAATTCAGGTAATCATCAATACTTCTGTAAAAATCGCATTCAAATCGACTAAGTAGTTTCTGAAATTAGCGTACATAACTCAAGGCGTAATTTCTAAAAAATATTTTTTTATTACCTCAGTTTTGTACAAAAATTATTTTTTTAATATTTAATGTACAGACACGACTCGTTAACGATTTCACTATAATTATGTATATATAGTTTAGATGTAAATAAGAAACGTCTAAAATGTTAGACGAATATCAATGATCTGATTAATAAATCAGGTATATTTTTCGAACAATTAAAACGGTAGGTATGCATTGCATTGTTTTACTATATACTTAAGTAAGTATATAACAAAAATTTTCGCAACTATAAAAAAAATACCTTTTGTGGAATCTGTGCACCAATTAAACACAAATTAGTGAGAAATAAAAAACAAAACAACACATCTGATTTCACCATTTTCACACAACTGTTTCTGTTCACAGTTAATGCTACTGATAAAATAAAATATACATAATTTTATAATAAAATTTAATTATTGCACATAAGTTATTAACACGACACGTTCGATTCATTTGTGTAAATAAAACTTGTGTGTATAGCTGCTAATGGTTTACAGTGATGTTTGGGCTCGAAATTTCGATATGAAATATCCATCGACTTTACCGTAGATGGAAGCAAAAAGAAAGATTATTATAGTTACTCATTAATATTATCCGTGCATGGACTTCATAATACTGAGTTAACTGAGTCCAACGAATTCAGTCAGTATCATTCAGTCGCTCAAAGGATACATTTGTCTTGCTTACACGTGATATCTGAATACATTTGTCGACTCTCCCTATTATTGTATAATTGTAGATATTACGTAATATAAGTTCGTACCGTTTACTTTCTTTTTGCATCTATCTATCTACGGACATTACTTTTTATTTAGGTTAGCGCCTATTTCACGAACGTCAAGTGGGTTAAACCGTCACTTAAAGTCACCTGTCACCGGGAATAATTTAGCTGATATACCTTTGTTTGTACGGTAAACGTCCCAAACATTAAATAGAAAATAATAAAAAAAAATCGCCTATCGAATGATGCAGTAAACCGAGTGCATATTTCAATAAAACAGAAAATGATTTCTAAAAGTAACTAATCAAGACTTTACTTTTAGTTCGTGAAAGAGGCCCTTAGAGAAACATTTTTTATAAGTTACACTAGTTGAATATGGCAATGGATTGGATGTTGAAAACTAATGTAAATTGATAGGTGATTGAAAAATTGTAGAGTTGTAGTTTAACAGTTTAAATGGTAATATTTCATAACGTATTTTCGTTTTGGTTTCATTAATTTCAAGGTAGACTTCAAGGCATAATACTTACAGCGCGAGAGTTTGTTCTCGCCTTGATATTGCGGAGACTGTAGGTTTCTGTTGAGTGTCAGGTTAGTCCTCAATAGAGAAGTTGGCTCTGTCCTCCGGGTGTTATAGTAGTGACAAGGCACAATGCGTTTCGCAATCATAAATTGGACAGTAACCATCTCTTTACAGAATACCCTTTCCTAGACATAAAAACTATATTTTTATAAAAATATGACCATTTCTAACTAATTTAGCATAAAAACACCTTAAAAACGGATGTACATAATTCAAAATCCAACCCCCACCATGAAATAACAGCATGTGTGTTCCCGGGAATCGAACCCGAGACCCCTGAGATGTTGGGGAAGCACCCTCAACACTCATCCAACATCCAAATAAAGAAATTACAGATTAAATAACTTACAATGATAGCATAATCCGCTCTTTCCTTTAAAATATGGCACAAATATTTGAATATAATGTATAAAAAATTGCAAACAACAATATTGTGAACCAATATGGCTGTATTAAATATATGGCGTAAGATATAAATATCAAAATTATAAGGAAATATATAATTTCCATTTAATTTTTATATACATTTTGTTTGTTTGTCTTTATAATTTTAATGAGAAATTAAATATTAATTTATACAACCATATTGGTTTACGATTTGAGCTGACACTAACTGACACAAATGGTCTATCTATTCTATACTAACATCTCGATAACGTATAATGTATACTGGAAGTATATATTGTCTATTGGAAGCATTTTAGAAAGCATAAACTTTATAAAAAAATAAAATTAAATATCGCCCCAAAATTAAGGCTTTATTTAAAATAACACCACGATAATAATAATATACATATAATACATATACTTATTTATTTACAAACAGAGTTTATTCTTTGACATAGACAATAGTGGCCAGTTAATCTACACGAAGGTTAACATTTATTACCAAAGGCGTGTTTCAGGAAACTTAAAATGCTAATTTCTTGAGAAATTGAACTGCTAAAAAAAAATAACCAAACAGAGTCACAACAAATTCTGTTTTCAGAAAAACAAAAATATGACAATGCATATACCTAGTATCTAAATTTTTTAGAAAACTATTTTTCTACAGTCTATACCGATGATTACGAGAATATTCAGTGGTGTAATGTCCTTGCAATGATAAGTTTTCTTGCGGCACATTCGTAGGTAATCTGGCCAAAGATGTGTAATATAGAGCTCTAATATCTTCTTCACAACTATGTATTTGAGAATGTAGCGGCGTAACCGGCACTTTGAATTTATTTCTCGTTTCGGTTTCAAAGGATCTATAAAAAGAAAAACAATACATTTTGGAAAATCAGGTCGAAAATAAATAATTTAGTTTAAAAAATAAAACAATTTTATATCATCACCTGAAACCCAGGCCCGTTTTAACACGGATGCAATTATCTTCTATCCTATGGGTTAGTTATAAGAAGTTAAAAGAGAAACAGACACAGGCGGAAACCAACTTTATTTTATAATATATAAATTAAGGCTATGGATACAGATATGGATAGTTTTTTTACATACCCAGGCACCCAGTTTAATTTATTATGTGTTCTTATTTCACGAAAATCACCTTTAAATTTTTCTCTGTCATACATTGATTGCGGCCTCTTCATTGGCAAACGCCAGTCGTGGATATTTGGCTTTGGAGTTCGAACCTGTATAGGTAATTAGGTAAAATTGTGGTATATATTTTTGTGTTTTATTTTTTATAATTTTTGAGCATCCAATTCACAATTGTGCATTGCGAACAAACTGATTTATGGCATTTAATAAATAATTTTACTATTTTAAATTTATCCATTAACTCATTCATTGCCAAGGACTCGCCTGACGAGTTCACTAAAATCGCATACTGAGGGCTTAGAACTCGCTACGTGAGTCCAAACTGCTTATCGATTTTTCTTCAAAAATACTAGAAAATAATGTAAAACACAACTTATTCATTTAAAAATCACCTTGAAATGTGGAGATATGCAATTCGACTATTCTCTTCATTCGTACGGCCGACGACTCACCACACGAGTTCAACATATTATAATTATACCGCTGGCCATTCATATGAGACTTGAAATTTTTGGTGCGGCAATGAATGTGTTAAATAAAGTAATGAAAATAGGTATGAGGCTAGTTAATTTTATGCATCTGTAAAATTATTTCAAGTATGTATTTACCCAAGGATCTTTTGAAAGAGTGTGATAAGTAACAATGTCTTTGGATGCGGAGATTCTACTTAGTTGATCCGCAGTGTAAGGTCGATGGTGAAGTCTATTGGTCGTAAGATACGGGTCTAGATACTTTTCGAATCCTTCGTGTGTGGTATCAATTGGTCCTAAAGCGTCATTGAAGGCCGGCTCTACGTACTGTAAAATAGATCGTGAAATTATTGTTACACTAGCTGCCGCCCGCGACTTAGTCCGCTTTGAAAAATTAAAAAAATGTAACACCTCTAAGAAAATCTCTAACATTTTAGAAGACTTAGAAGAAAAATACTTACTGGTTCGAGATTTAGAATACACTGATCTTTATCTGTGCACAGTCTAGGCGCAACATTCGGAGGAGCGTAAGAACTTTTCATTTCGGTAGTACCATGCGACGAACATCTTGAAGGTGGAACTGCAAACTTTTGAACTACTAAGTTTACCAAGTAATTAACTGCTAAGTAGGTATTCAATTTTTATTTAAAACTGTCAGTAGTTTTATTTATTTAATTAGTCATTTGGTACGACTGACCAATTTGAAGTGTGACACGTTTTACGTTCATGTATCATGTAGATACAGTCGGCCGCATAAGTCCATTAACACATTCAAAAGTGTTCATTCAAAAAAATTCAAAACATCCAAACATCCAACGTCACAAAATATTAGTAGGATGATCCTTCTTTATTAGAGGTTGCGTAACGTAAAAATAAGTGTTACTTAACTATTTGTTTTATTAAAAAAAATGTTATGAACCCCTGACAGTTTGTTTACATTCATTCCCTTATCGCCGTGGTCTTACTTACTTTAGCACCTATTCTTTTTTTGAATTTCAAAAAGAAAAAAATGCATGAAAAGGAAAAAGAAACACGCATACCTTTTTATTAGGTGGATAAATATATTTATTTTCAGCCAAGGCCGTATGTTTATTATATCTGCTGCTCTCTGGTGCTGAGTAGCTGAAGTCGACATTGGTTTGCGATTGTAATAAATTTTTACTAATATTGTAATCTCGAATGTATTCTTTGAGTTCTGCGCGAGGTTCTTTCTGTAATACAATGAAAACTACAGATGTGTATATTTTATCAAATGAGTTAAAGTAGTTTTTTTTAAATATTCTTTTTAAATGCTGTTGGTCGACAAGCAATTTGATGCATCCCTTGATGCTTGGTGGAAACCTTGAGCAAGAACGCCGAGACTCTGATTGGGAAACAACGCGACATTTTGGCTTGACGTGATAGCTCTAGTAATAGATCTTTTTGCATTTTATTAGCTTTTGCCCGCGACTTTGACCCTTAAAAGTTTAAAAGTAAAAAATTCAGCACCTGACAAAAATATAAGAGCAATAACTATTCAATCTTTATCGCTCATATTTCGGTCAAATGTTGATTTTTTTTATTTATAGATAATGATCCCTCGTCTACAGTACTTATTTCTGGATAAAAGGTACTTTATGTACCTATTTTTTTTCTGTATCCCTTAACAACGTATAGGTCAACATTTTACGAGGAGCGGTCGAGTAGTTTATTGGGTAAATCTTGAATGATTGAAAAACAAACACAGGTGCAAACTCACTTTTTCGTTTATAAGATTTTTATGTTAAAAAAGGATTGCAAAAAGTAATACTTAAAACATTTCTACTTACTGGTTCTCTTAAAACTTCTGGTTGTACTTGCCATCTTCTTGCAATTTTTTCGCTAGATATATAAAATTGAGGATAGTTATTCACGGGATATTCCACATTTAGGTTATCCCAGTGTGTAATTGGTAACTTTTTTGGATATACTGCTTGCATTTTTTAAATAATTTTAACAATGGCTGACCTTATCCCGTGTAAACATGGATTTGTAAGGAGTTGCTAGGGTAATATCGATCTATTCCGGGAAATTGAGTTCAATAGATTACTTATATCATATTCTTATCCATAGGTACTTACCTACACACTTATCAATACATACTAATAATAAATCTGTAAGGGTTGGTCATGGAGTAAATTACTTTGTTTTCAGAGATATCGTGTTTATAGGCTCTATACATGAAACTGAAACTAAATTGAGGATTTTTAGAATTTTTTTTCTGTATGTATGTTCTTCCATAACTCCTAAACGAATTAACTGGTTTTCATGAAACTTGGTAGATAAATATTTAGACGTACAGGACACAGGATAGGCTAATTTTTTCTTTTTCAACGCGGACGAAGTCGCGGGCGCCAGCTAGTAATATTATAAATGTTAAGGTAACTCTGTCCGTCTATTACCTTTTCACCCCTTAGCTACTCAACTGATCATCATAACATTTTGTATACTTACCTATACTTTGCCTGGGAAACAAATAAGTAACTACTTAAAAAAAAAAAATAGTGTGTGAAACAAAAAGCATGTTTTGTTTGTGATTATCACTATAATATAACCCTTTTCTTCTTATTAAGTAGGTACCTACAAACTGTTAATTCTAATGAAAAAAATTTGGTATTTCGAGAATAAGCAAACAAGTTAGTCATATAACCACATAAATTTTATTTCTTATTAGTAAACACAAATATGTAGCAATACATTTCACTAAGTTACAATACATTTACTTATGCATTTTTTTCTAACACTTAGAGCAAGCACTTAAAAAGCAGAGAAGACGCACGCAGAAGATATATTTTTATTCTAATCAATTTTAATAGAGTGCCGAGACGTCCACCATGTAATAGCGCTGAAACAAAGAAAACATTAAGTTAAATAAATTGAGGTTCGTAAGATAAGGTAAAAATATATCTTTATTAATATTACTAGCTATACTTCGTTCGCGCAAATACTCGCTGCTAATTTAGCTTTCTATAGGTAAAAGAATTCATAAAATCGGTCCAGTAAAATCGTTTAAAATCGTGCAACAGCTAGTCTGTAATAAGTAATATACTCGAATGTTCAAAGTTTATATTTTTAAAGAATATATACTTAGGCTACTCTTACCTTTTTTTCTTTTTGTCGTTTGTCTTTTCCCCTATCATCTGCACGAAAATGCTGCCTAAGTAAATTGCTTGTAATGTGTATAAAAGGTATTGCCAATTAAAAGGAGAAGAGCCTGTGGTATATTTATCTTCTTTTGTTGTTTCCTCTTGTTTCCTGAACGCATTTGTTACTGATTGATAACCGACCCTGGATACGCGGTGCATGGTATTCCTTTTTTCAGGTAAGCGAATGTTATCTGCAGCCATTCTCCTGGTTCCGTCTTGGCGTATCGATGAAACTCTCCTTATTTCTCGGTTTTCAGACAAATGTGCTCCGTTCAATGTGTTTTCGTTTGTTCGTCTGTATTCTCGTCGGAGTGTATCAGAAACACGACGCTCTTCCCGATTTTCAATCGAACGTACTCTGTCCATTAATATTTCTCTTGATTTACGTGACTCTTCAGAAACACGTGCCGTTCTAGCTATTCTGGTCATATCCTCGCCAACAGAAGAGCGTATTCTGCTCATTTCTACTTCATTTCTAGTTTCTCCTCGATGTGACTCCAAGACTCTCTCAGAATCTCGTCGTTCAAGAGAATTACTCCTACTGTTATCGGCTATGCGTCGGTTCTCGGTATTAGCTTGAAGTCGAACGTTCCGATACGCGTTTCTTATTTCCTGACGTTGTGTATCCGATCGACTTCTCAAGTTGATTCCAAAATTACTGAAGGAGCGGTCTCTATTGCGAGAGTTATCCCTTTCCGAGAACAATGAATCACGGCGCTCAGTGATCCTCATTTGTCGGAGCTCGGACGGTTCCCTTCTGTTCGATGTGACCTCTGAATTATCAATTACTATTTCAGATCGAACGTCACCAAGAGTTTGCAAATTGTTTTCACGGATTGATTGTCGGTTTCGCGATGTCATCTCCCTAGTTGCTAAACGATTAATTGTGGCCTCGGACCTCGCTACTCTATTAGCGAACCTTTCGGAAGACCCTTTCCTGGATTGTTCAAACAGACGCTGATTTCGATTACGTGAGAGGGAATCTCTTGCCCGAAAACTGTCTCTGTTGTGAACCCGATCGTCCAAAGACAAGCTTTTAATTCTGTTAAAAATTTCTCTCTCACGTTGTTGTGGGCTTCGTCGGTCCATTTGATATTCGGATGTAGCTTTCATTGAGTTGCGTTCCAGAGAGTTTCTATATCTGCGTTCAGATTTTCTTTGCTCTTCGTTGTCCCTGTCCCTTTTGTTAACATTACGGATATCTCTTGAGATATCAGTCCTTTGGATTTCATTGGCAGATTCTCGTAGATTGACAGATTTTCGGATTTCTGTTCGGGTGTTATCAAAGTGTCGTTCAATTCTGTTTTCTCGCCTTACAGCTTCACGCAGATTACGATTATCTTCACGAATGTGCGAGTTTCTGTATAAACGATCTCGAGATATTTCGCGTTGCGGTTCATCCTTTTTGACTATTCTCTGTTTATTTTGATCATTGTTTTCTCTAGCATATCTTACACCGGCATGTCTTTGTTGGTGGTTAACACGATAACGTTGACCGTCATCTTTTGGGGAAATCTTCAAGTCCCTTTCGCGTTTGAAAGCATCTTTTTCGATGACCACGCGACGTAAGAGAGAAGAATCGGATCTTAAATCCACACGGAATTCATCTCGAGAGTTTATACGACGACTTTCAGGGATCGGCTTATAGGTGCGGTAGTCTTCATGCGTCGAGAGCCTCCTGTCGCGAAATAAAGAATGCGAGTCACGTTCGCAACACTGTTGCCTTCCATCAATGAGGTTGCGCTCGGTGAAAGATGCAATAGGCTGAAACACAGCGAGACACGTAAAAAGGAATAAACGCCAGTTATTCATAGTAACTGTATGGCTTTTTGATGTAAACTTTCCCTTTATAGTTCAGAGAGGTCTTCAGCTTCCTAGGATAGCTTCAGTACTGGCTGAGGAAGGATTGGTGGCCACTTTTATACAGGACAATGAGGTGGTAAGGGTTGAATATCTATTAAGCGCTAGAATGCATTCAATTTCTACATCCCACGCGAACATACGTTACTAGAGCGATCCACTAATTTTGGTCCTTAAAGCTTTGACTTACAAATTTCCAACTTTATTAATTTTCCAAAACCTTACACTCGATGACAAATATGGCAGCCGATCACTGCCGAAAATCTTTGAATAAAGTATAGGTATAATAAAATTACCATATTAGGTATATAAATATATTTTACCTTAAAATTTTTATGCCTGGTAATTGCCTAATTGGTACTCGTGATATCTGTATTCTTTATGGCCTAAGCAAGCTGACTTGACGATAGGTTTTACGTTCAGCCCTTTCAACTAAATGTTAGTATATACTTACTCAATATATTAGATACATATAGGTACCATACTCGCTAGGTTATTTGTATATAATTATAGTCTCACAATTTTGGCCACGAAATATAATATGAATGAATATTGACGAAATAAAAAAAAAAGATAAAAAGTCTTCGCTCCTATTTTTCTAAAGAGCATCAGAAGTCGAGTAAAAAGAAAATGGGGCTGGAACTGACGAGATTTATCATCCTTCATGGTTCGCTTATAAACATCTCTTGTTCATGGCTCGCCCACAGTTTTCGCTGATTTTTTTTTTATAATTAAGTAAGCTGCGCATATGATGTTACATTACACCTATACAGAGTTCATCTCACAGTTCGCACGTCAGTCGGATATTCTTTCGTGCAAAAAAAGAAGATCGAAACAGATTATAGGTCGCGCAATATGTTAAGGTCAGAAGACGAAACTTGCGTCTTCTGACTTGCGCAACGAAGGTTGCGCACTAAATTGCTAAAGGAAATAAATTTTTTCTTATTTCGTATTTTTTGCACCTTACTAACTTAACATTACAGGCAGTGTTGATATTCCTTCCATTAAATCATCGTGCGATGTCGAAGAAGAAGGTTTTTTTTAGGTATTTTTTCAGTATGACGTATTTCTAATACGATAAACAATCTGTACGCAACAGTACCCAAGAGACACGAGACGCGCGAACGAAGTGCGGTAGGTGAAGAGCGACTGAGTTTACCAATAACGTGTCGGCACACCGACGCGCACCCGCCCCTCGCGCTCCTCTGCCCCCTCAAAGACCTAAAAATTTAATTCTGCTCATGTCCTTTCTACATTTGCCAAAAAGTATTAATCCACCGCGCGACCTATATGTTTATACTTATTTTAAAGTGTTTTCTGTAAGGGGTTGGTCACTGCCGCTAGATTAGCTGCCCAAGCCTACTCGTATATTATGACTGCGAAACACCGTGTACACTGCCACTAGTAAATATTGATTTAATATCAATTGAAATGTGATTATAGTGAATTTATATTATTATAACTATATAGGTATAAATATTTATAATGTAAAAAAAATAAAAACAATACTTAAATATAAAAATAAAATTAAAAAATACAGGAAATCTATTAAAAGAGCCAAGCGTTGTATGGAAACAAAAGGATCGGTTGGTATTTTCTTATTAGTATCTACTTACCTAGCTAGCAGTTTGTCTTTTGGCTCCCACGGGATCCTAGAGTATTTTTTTACTTCTCTTGGCTCCCAAAGGATCGTATGATAATTAGGTATTTACAGCCCCAGAATCATATTTCCTTTTAATGATAATACAATAGTAACTAGTATCAATACTTGTCGAGTCGTTGTACACTTTCAGCAACTTATCGCATGCCCCAGCTGCACATGAAGATTTGTCGTCGCGCGTAAAATAATTATCTGATTGAGCCCAGTGAGCCACAAAATTGGTCTTTGTAAATTGAAATTCTATGACGTCAATGTGATATGGTGTCCGTACCTACATTTATTGCTAGGTTTTGTTCTAATATTTCTAATTTTTCTGAGAGCATGTTAAATCTTATTTGTCAGGTCAGGTCAGGTAAGTACCAATTTTTGAATGAAAATAGAAGAACCTGTAAATTGTATTTACTCGTAAATATATTTTTTAGAAGAACGCAACGCAATGATTAATAAATAAATATTATACAAGTAGAGGAATTAGTCGTATCAGTATCATAGAGTAATTTTGAATGAACCAGTAATATACGGCTCTGGCGAAATGGACACGAAAATAATTGTCGGATAAAGAAATAATAATAATTAATAAGTTGATTAATTAAGTAGTGGCTGGGCACACTGTGTTTTGCAGTCATTTGGGCAGCCATAGAAGACTCCAGTAACAGGAATGTGTGGCTGTTGTGTTTCGATGAAAGAGCCTATTCACTCAGTCCCTATTATTCTCAATCCAGCTATCGTTGGAAGCGCACTTTCAATACCTATGGCGTTGCTTGTGTTAGGAACAAGCTAAACTCAAGAGGACCGTCAGCATGTCTGTCAACCTTAACATAAAGGTTGAATATTGTGTGACGCTTCTTGTAACATGTCTACATGCCACCTACCACTTACTATAGGTAGGTATAGGTATATTTGGGCGCGACAGCCACAAAAGTCGACACCTTTTGTGGCCTAGGGCACAATATCTACTCGTACTTGTTTGTGGTCAGTGGCCCTACTATTTTTAACTTGCATTCTGCATCTCGCGAACCTTGCAGTATCATGATAAACGCTGTAGAAGGAGAAAATGCGGGCCTTATTAAATAAACCCTAATCACCTAACTTGGAATGCCGCAGCACGCTGATTGTTCCCGTAGTAGCATGATATCCTTTATCAAAGCATTAGTTGGCGCCCGCGACTTCGTCCGCGTTGAAAAAAAAAAGTAGCCTATCCTGTGTCCCGTACGTCTAAATGTTTATCTATCAAGTTTCATGAAAATCAGTTGATTCGTTTAAGTTATACATACAGAAAAATATTCTAAAAATCGTCAATTTAGTTTCAGTATCATGTACATAGCCTATAAACACGATATCTCTGAAAACAAAGTAAATTACTCCATGACCGACCCTTGCAGATTTATTATTAGTATTGATGATACAATGAAATTTGATTATAGTATAGATATGTACGGATTATACATATTTAAAATTAGTTAATTTTGGAGTCGGTGCCAGCCAAGGACAGTTTAATTTAGTGGCTCCAATATGGGGACACTATTTCGAATTTGCTGTAGAATGAATGGCTTCTTTGTTTTTCCAAATGGTAGCAACGTTTGATGAACGAATATGTAGCAAAAGTAGATGAACTTAGCCCTAAATGACTTTCAACATTGTATGTATACTATTAAAGACATCCGATATTATTTGCTGTCGTCTCCACTTCGTAATAGACAATGGTTGTTGCGCTATAACGAGTGTATTAATATAATAATAACTAGCTGCTGCCCGCGACTCAATTATATACTAAAAACCTTCCTCGAGAACCACTCTATTCATTGGTGAAAACAGCATGAAAATCGGTGCAGTAGTTTTTGAGTTTATCGCGAACAGACAAGACAGACGCGGCGGAGGACTGTTATAACATGTAAGGATATGGAACAACTAGTACACAAGGGGAAATTTATTTAAAAAAAAAAAAATGTTTTTATAAATTTATTTAGAAAAAATAATGTATCAATTTTGATACTTCCAACATTAATTAGTCTGTAACACAAAAGTTTTTTTTTTATTTAATCGATTTTTTTTTTTTTATGTTAATGTTAAACAGGCTGACGGTCCACTTGATTGGAAATAAATAAAAAACTTAATTATATTCTTAAGACTGGCTGAGGGCCATCAAACAAGCAGTCATCTTGGGCACTTCCTCTCCCTTGTCATTTTCTGGAACAAAATTACGCACTGTGTTAATATATTATAAAAAATATATTAATAAATCTATTGAAAATAAAAAAAAATATCAGTAATGTTTATTTTCATTACATTTCAAATAATGTAGGTAAGTAGGAAATATTCATCATGTTTGCCTTTTACAAAATAAAAATAAGAATTGCAGGCAGATCATTTCGTGGAAAACAATCAACGGATGGGATGTTTTTTTTTTTAATTCAGATGTCTTCAGATAGACTGACGGTCAACTTGATGGTAGGTGGCTACCGTCGGCTATAACACAAGCAACGCCACAGGTGCTTCGACATGTGTTTAAAACGCGGATCCACGTTCAATATTTTCGGTGCGTCGTGTCTAAACGTGGATCCACGTTCATACAACTTGACTATTGAGAAACGATATTGTGACTTATTTTATAAGTGTCTTGGCTTAATTTCTTTTGCTACGTTCTCCTGTTGACATTGACAATCATCCTGTGATTCAAAGGGACTGTGTTTTAGAAAAAAATAAGAACTGCGTCACGCGTCTATCGCGGGTATTTTGCGCTGGATTTTAGTCGCCGGACAGACTAACTGAGGTCTTCACGCGAGCACAAGCCAGACACACTGGGTCAGCGCCGACGAGACTAAAGCGCTATCAATTGAAAATCGACTTTAGTTTCTTTAGCTGAAGGTTCACCGCGCGCCGCTCGCCCGCGCTTGCCGACGCGAGAGTATTTTTTTATTATTATACCACTTTCAATCACATACTGAAGTAACTAAAGTCGATTTTCAAATGATAGCTCATTAGTCTCTTCGCCGCCTCTCCGTCGGTCGGCGCTGACCCTAAGGGTTAAGGATAAAAATACATATATATAAGTACCTTAGACAATTGTTTGGATGATCTTGGAGGGCGCTTGGAAGTAAAACAGTCCATGAGCAGGAGTGGCAGGGCTTACGCTTCAACTTCTTTCTAAAATGAAAATTATTCAATTATATTCACAAAAAAATATTCTTGTTATAATGAAACACTATCACAACTTACCAATTTACGTTTCTAACAAACTTTCTTTTATCATCTTACGGCTGAAATAAAGAGTCTGTTTGGGGGTAGTATACAAAAAAATTAAACAGTTTAATTTGGGGAGATTATTTTTTTATTTAATGTTAAAACTTAATTGTATCCGTAGGACTGGATGACGGCCGTGAACGGTGCTGTCGTCTTGGCCACTTTCTCTCCCGCCTGCTTTGTTATTTTCTGCAAAACAAAACACACCATGTCAAAAATATATTTAATAAAATGCAATAAATTAATTAAAAATTAAAATTACTTTCAGTAATATTGTATTTTCATTACATTTCAAATAATGTAGGTAAGTAATTATTCATCACGTAATATTTTGTAACACACGAAACAACAAGTTATGAATAAAAATAATATAAATCTATAAAACCTTTGAATCAACAAAATATTATGTGTTAACAATATTATTTGTTAATAAAAATAATAATAATTGTCAACGATTGTTTAGTTGATAATTTAACCAAAACTTATTTACCAAATAATGTCCAAAGGTAACAAGAAAATTAAAAAAATAGAAATGAACATTTGAAACTAAAATTGAAACTACCGTTATAGCAAGGGCATATATCAACCTTGGGGGTCACCTAGTCGGGGGGTCGCGATTGGTCCAAAAAAAAAACCGTTATACTCAAGTTATAATAAATATTTCAAATTCACAAACAAGTGTTTTAAAAGCGCGTGAAACTGTGAACACGTCTGTAAAAATTTAAAAATAAAAAAGAATCTTAAATCCTGATATACTGAAAATAGTACGAATCTTCACTGTGATAATGTAAAACTTTGATAAACATCATATTATTATTAAAATATTGTAGACTAACTGGTTCCCGCGACTTCGTCCGCGTACTCTATAGCTTATAATAGCCTTCCTCGATAAATGGACTATCCAATATAAAAAGAATTTTTCAATTCGATTCAGTAGTTCCTGAGATTAGCGCCTACAACCAAACAAACAAACTCTTCAACTTTATATAATAGTCAGTATAGATTACGATATTTTTATTTAACTCGAAAAAGGTTGAGAAACAATGAACTAGCTAGGGCAACAACAATCACATACAAAACAGGTGTACATAATTCGTTATTAAATCAATTTTAATTAAATTACCTTAAGTTTTCTGTCCATGTTGACTCTGTGGAGTGTCTTGGATTTCCTCTTGTCCTCAAGTTTTTTGACAACGTCACGGTACTTCCAGCCGACCTCGTGCGACAGCCGGCCCACGTGGCAGTACTGTTACACATTAAAAAAATATATCTTTCACTTTGCTTGTTATAGGCTAAAGAGTACTATTTTAAAAAATACACTGCTTTCTCAGAAACAACAATTGGATCAACACAGACACTCAGTCGCAAATTACCCTTCTATAAAAACATCACAGAAAAATTATAATATTTTACTAGCTTTTGCCACTGACTTCGTCCACGTACGTCCTTCGGGGACACTACTTTCTCTGGATGAAATGTGTCCCATGTACTTTTCTGTACCGCTGGCAATGCATGTATGAAAAATGTCATCGTGATTAAACAGTTTTATTTAACCATAGGAAATCAATGCCCATAGGGGAACATAGAAAATCTAAAGATATGTTTTGATCTGAACGCTTTGTTACTGAAACTTCGGGTCAACTTTGGAAATGATGAAGGAAGTGGAAAATCAATGTGGACTTTCTTAATTACTCTTTATATTAAAACAAAACCACTATATATTTAACTACAAAAATGGCAGGGGTCATTTGACCCCAAATTAAACTTTCACATTTGATTATTCTATCACTATTAATTTATATGACTTCGTGTCTTGTGACTTTTAATAAAATACATTTAATTTCAAAACTAAAGTGTTTAGGAATTGAAGGAATAGAGGAACATCGTTTTTCATATAACTAACTATAGCATATTTATATATATGTTAAGAATATATAAGACAAACTGTGTTAATGTGTCAAATGACCCCTCGCCGTCTTTGTAGGTTAGTTGGTTTTTCAGTCTTTCTAGTGTTAAATGGATAAATCCGTGCATGGTGGCGAGTCTTTTGACCAACAGTGGAGAGAGATATGCTGACAATGTTACCTTGCGGCCTGGTTTCAAACAGAAGACCCTGAGAGCGGCGGGTACTACGACGCGACGGCGGTTGTCGTACGGCGGAGGGCAGCCGTCGTACGCTCGGAGGCGCCTCAAAGCGTCCTTTCCGCGCTCCGTCTTGTGCGGGATCATACCTGTTGCATTATCTCATATTCTAAACACGTCCACATGACAAAGACAACATCTATTTCATATTTATACTAAAAAACCAGCTGCTGCCCGCGTCTTCGCCCTCGTAACTTAGTAAATTATATACTAAAAACCTTCCTCAAGAACCACACTATCCATTGATGAAAACAGCATGAAAATCGGTGCAGTTTTTGAGTTTATCGCGAACATACGGGGCAGAGGACTTTGTTTTATAATATATAAGGATGATTTTTGGTGGTCATATCAAGTTTATATGTTGGGAGTCTTCGAAACTACTCATCTGATCTGAAAAAAATCTACGCAGGCGAAGCCACGGACACCAGCTATTTAAAAATAAGGATCCAACACATGGCAGGACTATATCTCGTCAGGTGTTATATTTTTCATATTTTTATATTATCTTGTATTTTTCAACGCGGACGAAGTTTCAGGTTCAGGCACCAGCTAATTATCAATGATAATAAACGAAAAAAAAAAAAAACTATTTGAATTTTATAATAATTAGTTCTTACCTAATCTAAAAGAACAACAAAAACAGGATGAGTTGTAAGTACCTACGATAAGCAATAATAATAATAATGGAGACACACAGATAGTAGGAACTTTACAATTGCACTGCAAAAATAT
This sequence comes from Synanthedon formicaeformis, assembly GCA_945859745.1. Classification (NCBI taxonomy): domain Eukaryota; kingdom Metazoa; phylum Arthropoda; class Insecta; order Lepidoptera; family Sesiidae; genus Synanthedon; species Synanthedon formicaeformis. The sequence continues at coordinate 7,277,817 of OX243969.1, read as the reverse complement.
AACTTGAAGTTACATCATTCCAAGAAACTCTTCTTATAAGGAAGCAACATTACAACTATTTTAGTGACCAGCAGCATAAGTGTTAGTGTTACAAATTGTTTTTTTGAAAAAATATTTAATGTACAGACATGGCTTGTTTACGATTTTTTTATATGTATAGATTGTGTCCTATTCTAACCTGGTTTTTATCAGTATCAGGACTAATAAATAAGTTCGTCAATAAGGGGTGGTAATAAATAACTGCATACTATGTAATAAATATTTATAATGCTTCATAAGAAATACTAAAAATGTCTTTTAAAATAGACCTCAATATCATAGTCTTAACAATAAAATATAATAAAACTAGCTGGTAACCCATATTTTCATCCGCAATGAAAAATAAAAGATATAAGGCCTGAAAAAATATGTATAGCAATATAACACTTGATTTTATTCCAACTATTGGTGGAAGAATTTTGGATGGGTAGTTTTGAAGATTACCTCCTTACTCCTTACATACAAACTTTACCTCTTCATTATATTAGTATAGATTGGTTTCGTATCTAGGTAAGTAGATATTAATATGTACCTCTAACAGTCTTCCATAGAATCTTAGAGGGTGCTCTGAAGTGGAACGGACCACGAGCAGGGTTCACATTGCATCGCTTCCTCAAGAAGGACATGAACTTCAACTTGTTCCTGAAATATTCAAAAAAGCTTTTACTATTTTTCTATGAATATATTCTTATACAAATTGTTTACAATAAGAAATATCAGACTCAATTTTCTTTGACAACACATGTTTAAAAAACATTCAGTCGCAAATTACCCAAAATAAAACATCATTTTAATACCATAGTCACTCATTGTAGGTTTGAAAACCGGCCCATTTTATTTATGTCCATTCATGTCATTGAGTGGTTCATTACATGGATTCTGTATGGTACCATAGTAGATAACAGATAGTTATACTGTTGGTAACACAAACAATTTTATTGTGATATTTAATGGTTTTATACATATATGCTAATGGTTAGGGTATTTTATACTTGTTTGCTGATATACAACACAAAAAGTCTAAGTAGAAATAGGTTGGATAAGTCTTACTATATAGGCATTGAGACAAAGCAAAAAAGACAATTTGATAGCCAGCCAAGAACATTTCAAAATGTGTTCAATCCAATTAAACAATTACCAGATTGATATGATAATTTTGCACAATAACAGATCCTAACTGCTGCACATAGCATACACAGTAGAGCGTCGATTAACCGAACCGCTTAACGAACTGCTTACACCGACATTGAGTCTCTTAAGAAATCTCTGGAGCAAGCAGTGACTAAATTTCCCATGGAAACAGTGCGTAAATCCATAGATTCGTTGCCAAACAGATTAAAGGCCTGTATCAAAGCTAAAGGTGGCCATTTTGAATAATTATTTAGTATTCTTTTGTTGAGACTTCAATAAATATGTGTGTATATATATTTCATTAAGAAAGATTACCTTACTTCATAAAAAAGTAAATGCATTTTCATTTGTAACAGAACTTATTGCTGGAGTAAGTAGGTATAATATTGATTTATACAACCTATCTCTCTCACATAAAGTACGAAACACATTTACAAAATGTGTTTTTATTGGTACATAAATGCATAAAAGTGAAGACATAGTATATAGATCGATTATCCAAATAAACCGGTTTTCCGAACACCTATGTCTCCCAATTAGTTCAGATAATCGACGCTCTACTGTATTTATTTATTTATACTGTATATAGAATAACTCTATACCTTTTTTTTATACCTACATTGTAGATATTTGTGTGTAAATATTGCAAAATTCTTTTTGTTATCTTTATAATAAATATATGTAAATTATTAACATAGCATATTTTATAAGGAGGTTGTAGTTTGACAAATATTGTTCCTAAGAACTTAGCAGTTTTTTATACGATAAATAAGGCAGTAACTAAAACAGTAAACAGTAAAAAGTATTCACTAAGATCAAAATGTTGGAATTTCACATAGCAGATTTCGGTTTGATTGAAAAATAAATTTATTAATTTTGGCCTGCGTTTTCTACGCAAGATCTGTATGCAATACTCGCTGTACATGCATTCTTTTGTGCAAATTAGTTTTAGAAATTTCAAACATACCTGAAGAAGTTCCCAGAAATGTTGAGTTGCTCACAACGAACAACGACAACTTTGTTTCCTTCCAACAACACTTTAGCAATAACCGCAGCCAGGCGGCCGAGTAGATGGCCACGGCCATCGATAATTATGGCCTGTAACAGATATTTACCTTTTAATGTTAACAGTATAACACGTTGATAACTTTACGTGCCAAAAAATAACCTCAAAGTATATATATGACATCAAACGATACAAGTTTTCTGATTTCACTGGACATAATTACTGTAAAACTAAATGAGTTCTCAGACAATTAAAGCGCAAATATTAAACAAAAGGATTAGGAAGAGAAAAAGAAAGAACACCAAGGTAGTCTTCAGCACGTGTATAACATTGAGGTTTAGAGAAAATAAAAGTAGTAATATATTAGTTACTTCGTTTATATAAAATTATTGAGTTTCTCGGCAAGAAAAACAACAGTTATAACAATAAGCTGCACTATATTATCACATTTTTTAAAATTTATTCTCACCTTATTGCTAAAGCCCGTCATTTTCACGACAACAAAACGGAAAAGGAGGATACTTTTTTAAAACAATATGGCCACCGGATATTCCAAAAAAAGTTGCCAGACGTAAAAATTTGCGACAACCATTGCCATAACATAATGTACCTAATAATAAAAAAGAAAGCAAGGAAATTTTATATAAATAAGTCAAAAAATTACTCATATCCCAAATTATTGACAATAATATGGATATAATATATATCATTTCTAACATAATTCATGGCATGAACTTAAAACTGTTCAAATTAAAATTTAATTTATACAGAGACATTTTTAAGTTTATACCTACCTACTAAATTTTTTTTCAATAAAAATATTTTTATTCAATAAAAGGCGCGATAAAATTTGCCCCCTGCCAATCTAAAAATATTAAAGAATGTATAGCCGTCTTGTGTGTTGTTTATAGTTCTCACTAAGGAGGGTAGAGACAAGGAGGACAATCTCTGAATATTAAGTGTTCGTCAAAAGACGATAAATTGGTGGCGCTGGTGAGGCTAGTGACAGTAAACAATTCAACCAAAATTCAACTCGGCGCACTTCACTCCGTCAACTACTGCTAAATTCATTCCATACTCTCAAACTCTCTCTGTTCACACTGGCGCCATCTATATTTATCGCATTTAGTTGCCATTTATTCAGTTTAACACCCATGTTGGCGCTCCTTGTCTCTACCCTCCTTAGTTCTCTCGTTAGTATCAAGGAGAATTGAGATAAGGAGGACAATCTGAGTATTAAATTAGTATTAGTATTAAACCGATAAATTGGTGGCGCTGGTGAGGCTAGGGATAGTATACAATTCAACCAAAATTCAACTTGGCGCACTTCACTCCGTCAACTACTGCTACATTCATTCCATACTCTCAAACTCTATCTGTTCACACTGCGCCATCTATATTTATCGGATTTAGTTGCCACTTTTTCAGTTTAACAGCCATGTAAGATTGTCCTCCTTATCTCAATTCTCCTTGGTTAGTATCTAATCCAAGGAGAATTGAGTAAGGAGCGCCATCTTACATGGGTGTTAACTGAAAAAGTGGCAACAAAATCCTATAAATATAGATGGCGCTAGTGTGAACAGTGAGTGTTTGAGAGTATGGAATGAATGTAGCAGTAGTGGACGGAGTGAAGTGAGTGCGCAGTTGAAACTAGCCTCACCACCAGCGCCAGCGCCACCAATTTATCGGTTTCGACGGACACTTTTAATACTCAGATTGTCCTCCTTACTCAATTCTCCTTGATCTAATCTATTATTTAGTTTGTTGTAGTGTTGAGTAGGACACGACTTGAAAAAGAGTTTGTAAGAGTAGCCTCTTTTTTCAACTGAGCCAGTACAATGTCCTACTTCAAATGAGGCGAGGCGTACTGAAGCTCGGCGATACGTTTAGTCATCAGTACAAACATGACATTTGACGTTATTGCAGTCTGAACTCTGATTGATGACATATTAATATTATTAATATCCAGTGTCGCAAAGTAATATAAATAAAACGATTTATAGTGTTTTTTTAATTTAATTAAACAAAAGTAGATATCAATTCAAACCAATAAAAATATTAAACTACAACAAAAAATTATAACAAACACAAATTAGTCAAGCAAAACAAACGGTTATTGAAAGTCATTCATAAAACATATTTAATTATAAAGACACTTGAATATATTAATTAAAATACCTTACTTCAACTGCATAAACAAAGAATCAATTAAAAACTGCAATACTCAAGTACATAATTGTTATTTTATGATTTTTCAAATTCAAAACGGTCGCTTCAACGAGCGCTTCACAGTATTTATTAGCAATGACAACATTAACAACATTTCTCTCTCGCACAGAGTGATTTGTAGCATGTATGTGTCTCGCTCTCTCTGTAGTATAGTTTAACGGAGAATGAGTAACCGAGTAACGCGACCACAGGGTGCCTACAAGTTTGTGGGTACTCTGTGACGCGACGCGACTGCCGCGACATAAATTTTGAAGTAGTACAATTTGAAACGTTGAGCCGCTCTTACATTTTGACGTCATGTACGGGACGAATGTACCGCCTCTTGTATGTCCTACTCAACACTAGTTTGTTGTTCTCTTGCTAGAGTATATAATATGTTCCTTGGTATAGTTGTTTGTGGCAATGTTAATTTGACAGTGCAGTGAGTGAGCTAGGCTTAGATCTTAATATGTACACTTTGGGCTTAGATTAGATTGTATTTCCGTATATTATGTGCTTTATATGGCTTTATTACAGATGATGCGTATATATTATGTTACTTTATGGTAGATAGCGACTAGCCATAGAGTAACTTATAACGACTATAATAGCGTAGCGCCATCTCTGTATAGTCCGTAGAGTAACTTATGGTACTAAGTTCACGCTACAGAGTACTATGTTCCTTGGTATAGTCTGAGTGAGCCTGAGCTAGCGTAGCGCTAGCGAGCGAGCGAATGTTGAAAATACTTAAAAGTATTACGAAAATACCAATTACGGATACATACCTAAAATCTCTTATATTTATATTGCAAGCAAAATGAAGTGTTTAAAACTGACGTGGTGCTCATGTATTCTAACAAGATATTTGAATATATGATGTAACTTCTACTAATCGAGTGAAATGTAAAGACCTACTGCTAACTATAGAGAAAACTGATATTTCGTTTCGTTGTTTGGTTTATAATTCACAATGGAGATTCCTTACAGGAAGATAATAATTTATATTCTTACCTTTGTTGCTTATGCCTATACCGGCGTTGGTTCAAACATGTTAAGGAATTTGAAAGATGCTGTGTTATCAGCAGAGTCGGTGTTTGGGGACTTATTTCGTAATGCTATCACAGTTGCAGAAAAATTTAGATCTTTACATGAGGTTTTTGATGCAGCAGTCGAAGAAGAATGTATATATGCTTGCCCTGAAGGTAGGTACAAAGTGTTAAAAATAATTAATGTGACTGTCGTACAATGTCTAGAAATATTAATTGTAACCATAAATCTCAAAGTAAGTTTGTCTGTTACCTTTTCAAGGTAAGTTACCTGAAAATGAAATTTTGCATATATTGTCAGGGATAGAAGAAAAGAAGGTGCTGTTCCCTAGGGATCATCTAACAATCTTATTGTGATTAAAATTTTACTTAATTACGATTTCAGGTCATAGACCAGTGAGGAACAGGAATCATATACCCAAATCTGATGGCTGTGGTTCATTGGGGTTTGATATAGCATCAGAGTATTTGCCCCTCGAAGAGATGACCAAGTGTTGTGACTCCCACGACATTTGCTATGACACTTGCAATAGTGGCAAAGAGACTTGTGATTTAGACTTCAAGAGGTGTTTATACAATTATTGTGATACATACAAGTCTGTCAATGTAGCAGGAGATACTATTACTAAAGGTAATTAATAATTGATTTGTATTATGTTAAACTCAACTGACAGGCTGACGGCCCACTTGATGGTAGGTGGCTACCATAGCTATATACATATACCATACACAAGCAACACCACTACCACTAGTGCTGCACGTGCACTGCTAACCATAGAAGTTTAAGAATAAGGAAATTGACTCTGGCACACCTTACTTCCAAAACACAACAGCACACATGCTGTTATTTCACAGTGAGCTTATTTTAGGGGGTAGTTACTGCCACTTCACAGTGAGCTTTTGTTAGGGGGTGGTTACTGCCACCAGTCAGGCTGCCTAGCTTGAGTTCAAAATTCATTCTGTTATTTAGTTGAATTTTTGCATGTCTCACTAAAAGCTGTATGGCTGACACTCAAACCAATGTTATAGACCAATATAATTTGGACAACAGTTGAGACATTTAGATATTGAGTCAATATAGACGTTTTGCAAGGATCAGATTGTCGAATTTGTCAGATTTTAGAGTACTGTAGCAGATGACCCCCACTGTAATTTGAAACTTTTTGAAAGAGTATCTTGTAACAAATAACAACTCTGTGTTACTCCCTAAAGCCTTATTATTTTTTATAACATAATGTTAATTCATTTCAGGTTGTAAGGGTGCGGCAAAACTTTTATTTACCGGCACACTGACGCTGGGCTGTAAATCATATTTAGATGCACAAAAGAATGCATGTTACTGTCCACCACCTAAAAATAAATACAAGAAATATGCAACGGGGAATGGAGAGTTATAGTTTAATTTGCTCTACTTACGATTTATTTTCTTATTAGTTTAATTGCTTTTTTTCTTCTATTTATTAATTTTCAGGAATGTTTTCTTGTTGGTTTATATTAAACGATTGTTTCTGGAAGGAACAGTTAGTATATAAACATGACAAATTAGGGTTGTTAGAGAAAAAAGGAACAAGTCTGTTTGGAAGCAACTATTTAGCTTATGCTACTATTGGCTGATTAGCTTGTTATTTTTGAAATACTTCCTTAGCTTGTTGTTTTTTGAATACTAACAATTTGAAATGCTATTGTCACTATCATGTTTATTTACTAGCTTGGGACATAAAATGTCTAACTAAATAATAAATATTAATTTGAGCCAGAGATTTTTATGTAAATAAATATTTACGACAAGATGTGTTTTTTTAACTCAGAATAAAATGTTTCAATTGTTAACTTTTTACCACAATGTTATCATTAGGTATGCATCGATACACCTCTTAGTCGATACAGTATCGATACTTGATACGCTCATAAAAATATCGGCGATATCAATATCGATACACTAGTGAATTTAACCGAAACACTAGCGCACATGCTGTTATTTCATCAGTAAGGGGATGGTTACTGCCATTACACGGGCTTCCCAAATGACTGTGCAAATGCAATATCCTTCACTACAATATATGTGAGGATGTTTATATTAATTGAAAAATCTGAAATTAAAAAAAGAAATATATGCTATACTTACCATAAGAATTTGTAGTGATATTTATTTATTGTGTTTTCTGTGATAAAACATGTTATATGTATTGTGTTTATTAAATAAACGATTTTTTTTAGTAAATTTATTTTTTATTTTAGCAATAAAAATTACATCTTAATGTTTTTTTTTTAATTATATATATATAATATACCTTAAATTAAATAATTATTTTGCTATAGTAAATTTAGAGAAACAGGCCATTCGTTGAGCCATACGAAGTAAGTTCTACATACTGGACGCACAATCAAAAATACCTACTTCATAAAATTCATATGTTTAGCATATAAAAATAATTGATTGCAATCTAAATGCATGTAAAAATAGTTTACATTAATGGATTAATTCATTAATGGACTTAGATTTTAGCTTTAATACGAACAAAATATAAATATGAGCGTATCTGAGTGACAACTATGCTTGTTCCGATATCGAGTGAGCCTATGTCAGAAGCTCCTTGATCTCTTCTTTCTCAGCAGCATCGATGTACGGCGTGCCGTCTGGAGTTTTGCCGTTTTTAGATGCTCCCTGTAAATAATTTTTAATTTTTTTGTCATAATTTTAATCATATTAAAATCTTTAAATCCTAGAGACATTTATAAATTACAATATACATGCAAGTAGCTGAAGAGATAGTTATCCTGTAGACTACTTAATGCTGCAGCATCAGGTAAAGGTTACCATTTCATGGGAACACCACTTAAGTAACAGTATATCATATTTCACATCAATCGAACCTGTGGAAGTTAGTGAAATCACTTCAACTAGAAAATGGGATGATGTCTTCAAGTGCCTGAGCAGATTTTCATAAATTATAGCCGATTTTAGAATTGTTTGGGAGCTACAATTCCAAGGAGACACAAGATGCATAGATACATAGACACACATCTAACTTACAACACCCCGTTTTTATGTTGCTCGTTTAAAAATATAAGGAAAACCTAACTGTCTAGCTTTAAATGGGATAGTACCAGTTGTAAGACAAGAGATGTCTATTATCTTAATGACACACACTTAGCTGTCCTTAAGGGAGATGAAGTTTTGAATGCTCATTGTGCCATTATCACTGAGACATCAATGTTCAAAATAGTGTATGATATTATAGCCTCTAATTAGTGTAAATTGTTGTACGAATTTAAAATTGTAGTGACCTCAATTGCTATTTACTGTGACAACTAAGCATTATTTATTTTATTGGAATATAGCTAAGCAATCTTTGAAGATTCAGCACATTTTGTTGAAGTCAGCAAGAAAATATTCTAAAGTGAAGCTAACTGACACAATTATTTATTACTAGCTGCTGCACGCTACTTCGTCTACATGACTTCATAAAATATAGCCTATGTTACTCGCTGATTATGTAGCTTTTATAATAGGTGAAAGAATTTTTTAAATCGGTCCAGTAGTTTTTGAGTTTATTCATTACAACACAAACAAAAATACAAATCTACTTTCTTTATGATATTGATAAGATAAATGTCAAGGTTTTTAAATTATATGGTATTAAATATAAATTAAATTATATAAAATATAAGTATAATTTAGAAAGCTATTTAGAAGTTGCTATTTTGAACACTTACATTTTTAAGTAAAGTTTTCACACAATCCGTGTGTCCCTCCCAGATAGCTGCCAATAAAACAGATATTCCGTGTTTGTCTATCATCTGAAATTAAAAAAATTAAAGAATCCCAGAGGTACAACTAATAGAGACATACAAGATAAAATTCAAATTTTTTGAAGCAATTGTTACAAATTCAAATATTTGCAATAAGTTAGGCAGCTCATCTGGTATCATCATCTGGCATCGGCAGCGTAATCAACCACTTACAGAAGATTACTGTAGAGTGTAGAATAAAAGCACACATGCTGTTGCATTTAGGTAAGCGAGTAGAGCCACGTTGACACGGTCAGAGTGCACTCGAACCGAGCGCACTCATATAAATACTCAGACGCTACTTGTATAATGGCAACTGAGTATTACGAGCTCACTCGGACGAAGTCCGATTATACCAAGTACATCCGTCCGTGTGTACTCTGACCGTATAAACGCGGCTTTAGGGATGTCACAGCTACCCTCAAGAGTGTAACATTCTGACTGTTTGAAGAAGTTAACAAAAAAGAATGAAATACCTTTATGTAACCTTATGATTGTAGAATATTGCTTTATTTATAAATGTTCTAAAATAACTACTCATAGAAGATAACATTATATGCAGTAGTTATTGGCACAGGTTGTTATCCAGCTTGTTTTTTATTAGCTTTAATTATTTTGCTATAGTGAATCTTATATTAAGCTTAAAAAAATAAATATAAGATTTGAAGTCTCTTTATATGATTTTTATTTCCACTGCATAATTTTGTTATCCATGAGCTATGTTGACATCTGTAATATAGGTACTTACATTAGGATCGGCACCTTTATCCAACAAATAGTTTAATACCACGGTTTGGCCATAATCTGCTGCATAGTGGAGAGGTACACGACCATCAATTAATGCATTCACATCAATTTTCTGCAATAATGTTTTTTAATTAATACTAAACTGATGTGATCCGGCTTCGTCCGGGAGAAATTGGGGGATTAGTAACATGCATAATATAACACCCTTTTCTCTGACCATCTGGAATAATATACTTTTCAAATAATTGCACTAGTTTCAAAGATTACCTTTACCTCCCACATACAATATCCACCCTCTCCAGATATATTATCTTATATGTAGTACAGATTTAACATCACTCATTCTAATAAAAGATATTTCAAAACTCGGTTTTTATATCTTCTTAGAGATGAAGTTGGACGATCAAGTCACGTAGTAAGCATGCAAGTAATTTTCCATGACAACACACTTTCGGAATAATGGATATTGCAAGAATTATGCAAATAAAATGTAGTACACTTAGAGCATTGTCGGCTTTGTTATTCTTATACGTATTTAAAGATAGTATAAAATAACGAGGGTAGAGAAAGCGTAATCGTAAAGGAATATTTTACGTTTTTTAAGACAGATGATTGATTAAATTTCATAGCATATTAAAACATGAAGAACAATAACAACTTGTGGGAAAAGTTTTACTTTCATATATATTGTAGGTAGGACCTACCTTGTTTTCTATGATGCCCTTAACTTGATCTATATCGCCATTTTTTATTCCCCAAACTAATTCACTCATTTTTGTGGTACTTTCTGTAATATTATCTTTATTTTGTATCCGAAACCGAATGTACTATAGAACCAAACTCGCAAGCAAATTGCTTACAAATCTTTCTTTAAATGGCGTTTATGAAATGACATGACATATACGCAATAAGAAAGACGTCATCTGTCATGCATGCTGTTCTGTGTTACATACACAGAATAAAAGCTTAATAGTACACAAGTCAGAGTACAAAACCAAGAAACCTCGCAAGTCGATATTTGGTTTATAATTATTATTTTGGCAAGATGTAAAGTCTTCCAAAAATTATATTCAGATCTTAATTAATAAATTATTATTGTTAATTTATGAACCTTGATGGTTGAGGTAAAATAAATTAAATAAAAAAGTATAAATGAATACTCAGACTACAGACTCTTTTTGTCTTCTGTACATACACATAAATGAAATGTCACATTCACATCCAAGTCACATTCAGTCACCAAATTTTGAACTGAAATCGTTATAATTATTCGCTGTTTAAAACTTTTTTGTTGGGTTTTCTCAAATAGGTTTTTGTCAGTTTTGTTTTATATTTAGTTCATTTTATTAAATAAATTCTATTAATTATAAGCTGTGAAATATTCTTTATGGGTTGTGATTGTTTTCGTGTTATTTCCTGTTTGTTAAGTTTTGAAGTGTAATTAAAATGGAATTGATACAGCCTCTAAATTTATCCCAAATACCACTAGAGACGCATAAAGCTGCAAAACATGTTATGGTAATCTCTTTGTATTATTTTGTAATTTTTATGTAGCAAAATTTTGAGGTAACAGTTCGCTAGCCTGTTTTTATCTATCTATATTGTAGGGACGTCGTTTGAAAATGCGTTCCGACAGCTTAAAATATTTTACAATATTATCATTATTGTTTCAATGTTTAATCTAGTCTTTTCACTTTACACTAGTCACCTCTGTATTCTCTGTACCTTTACACTTCTCTTTTATTTTTATTGGTTAAGACGTTTTGCTGATTTACTTTGTTTTATTCATGTGATATTAATATCCAAATTATCTTCAATTCACCTTATTTTAATTTTTAAATAATAATCTTTCCCTTATTTTTCTTTTAATATTGATATTTCTTATTAATTTTAACTATTATTTTTTTCTAGGACAATCTCTTGCATAATATACATCCATTAACAACCAAAATTCGAAACAAATTACAACCAAGTGATACAAAAGTCCAGGAATTCTTCAGTTTAAGTTGTAATCAAATACAAAAGTGTATATTACATTTTTTGAATATTTTTAAATTCGAGTACAAAGAAGGAGTGCACTTACAGGTTTGATATTAAGTAGTGTATGCTTTTATTTATTAATCTTTATTTTTCTATGAGAAAAAAGAAAAATATAACACCTGAATAACACTCGACATTAGAGATGAAATGGATATCCTGTAACTATCTGGTATTCAGTCTATCTGGCCAATTTTTACTATCCAGCTAGATACAGCTAGATCCAGCTAGATAGTAACACATTTTTACAAGCAAATAATAGGAAATTGACTCAAATAATTATTTCAAAAAAATATGAAAAGAAAATTTAAACCTAATTTAAATTCTCTCTCATGATCATTTACCATTTATACTATTAATAATACACATAATCCTTACATATTATAAAACCCGCGTCTCTGTCTGTCTGTCTGTCTATCTGTCTGTCTGTTCGTGATAAACTCAAAAACTACTACACAAATTTTCATCCTGTTTTCACCAATGGATAGAGTGGTTCTCAAGAAAGGTTTTAGTATATAATTTACAAAGTTAAGTTAGTATTATATAAAACTAATTAATGATTTATTTCATTATTACCATTATAAGACTATACTAGTATGAATACTAAATTTTCAGTGGTCGTATATGAGACTAGCTCCTAAAAAGAGTCTCACTATAAAAACTGCTGCATCGTGCTGTATAATATTCCTTCTTTTCTAGTGTCTTTGTACGATTGTGTAAGCAACTTCGTCTATTTGTTCACTGCTTTGATTCAATGTAGAATTTCTTATTTTTAGGAAAGTCGACTATTTACCATAGACAGACTAATGTGGTGTGTGAACCGACTTCTACTACTCGAGGAGAAGCTGTATAACTCAACTGATAATTCTACATTGAACGATGGGAATGACTCCGATGACTCCATAACGTCGACCCCTATGTACTTTATCAATTGGATTGATCACACATTTGATATTTTGTCGATATTGTCTGATCATGTGGCTTCTTTTAAGACTTTAGAAGATGGAAATTTGTATGAGCTATGGAAAAGTGATGTAAGTATAGTTTTATTAAAATGCTAGTTAAATATTTAGTGAGCTTCATAGTATAAAATAAAGCCGTGCCTGCCATCTGTCCATCCGTATGTACGCTTAGATATTTTTAAACTGTGCAACAAATTTTAATGCTACTAATGGAAAGAGTGTTAAACGAGGAAGGTTTCCTATATATATAAATTGCAGAAAAAAATTGCACCCAAGCCAAGCCGGGAGCGGGTCGCTAGTTATATAAGTATATAAAGAAATATATAAAAATATACAATAAATATTGTATATTGTTTTTCAGATAGTAAATTGTGTTAGAGATTTGCATACTTCTGTAGACGAGTTACTTCTGTCCGCCATGACTTTATGCAAATACTGCCTCAGTACTGATCAGCACATTGTCAAAGCACGATGTCATGTGGTAAGTGTTTTATTTATTTATGTATAGACATACGGTTCAGAGCTTTGGGGCGAAGCTAGTAATTCCTATATTGGGATATTAAAAAGGTTCCAGAATAACATCTTCAAAAACGGCACCCTTGTCTACTACCCTTGTCTTAATAAAGAGAATGTCATTAACATTCTCTTTATTCAGATCTATTCAGATACAGTCATGGCAAATTTTATATACCTTATTATGCTAGATTTATTTGTTTCAAATTACAGGTGTTAAGAGAGACAAATACTTTGCTGAACGAATTGTTTGCTATGAATAATTGCGACGCTGTCAGAGCAACAACGGATAGTTTAAAGTTGCCAATAATGCCCACGAATGTTAATCTTGTGATCAATGTCCTGAAGGACGTGCTCTATGTGTTGGAGACCAATACAAACACAGCCTTACTGGCACTGTTAATACACTGCTTTAGCGCCAATAGGACTCCCGTAGACCAATTGATTGATCATTTCAACGATGCCGTCGATAACAAGTGCCCCTGTGGTTTAATAGCTGAAGGAGATTCGTCCGAATGTTGCGCGTTTGTAAAGGAGTTCGACTTGTACAACGAGAGGCTATTACAGATTGGATCATTTGCTGTCTCGTGTTCGTCTGATCAAAGAAGTACGGTGATATATATATTTTTATTTTTAGGTCATAGTTGACAGACAGGCTGATGGTCCACTCGATGGTAGATGGCTACCGTCGCCTATAACACAAGTAACGTCACAGGTGCTGCCAGTGCGCCGCCGACTCTGTGGGATTAAGGATTAAGGACTATGGACTATGTAGATTAAGGATTAAGGACTATGGACTATGTGGATTAAGGATTTAGGGCTTAAAGATTAAAGACTATCCCTTATATAAGGAAATGAACTTTGGCTTCCCTTACTCACTTGCTGATACACAAAAGCACACATGCTTTTCCTACACGGCGGTCTCCTGCAGGGGGATGGTGAGCTGGTCAAATGAATTGCGAAACGCAGTTTGGCCACTTGTCCAGCAGGTCCAGTTAATTTCCAAAGTTGACCCTGCCGAGAATCGAACCCGGATCTCCTGACTTAAGGCACCCTAAGCACAAAGGGGCTCAACAAATCCAAGAGTCTTCTTTTCATTTTCTTTTTCCATTTCATCTTGATTCAACTTGACAGATTGATTTTAATCTAATATAAAAAACCTCTGAACTAGGCGCCATTATATCTTTCAGCTCAAAAATAGCTATCCCACCGTATATTACACATATCTCTGCTGGAGGGGGGTACCAGAGTTCATACATTTTCTAGGAAGTTTCATACCTTGAGCGCGAGCTCGCATTACCTTCTAGAAGTTTCTATAGCAAGCCGAAACGATACGAATTCATTTTTGTAGGAGTGGTGTCGGTGCGCAGTGCGCTAGCTAGTCTCGAGGCTTTGGAGGCGCATCTAGTGCCGGCCGTCATGATGACTGGAGGGGCCCACAGGGGACCCGCAGTGGGCGGTATCGGGGACCCAATGACCGCTGTGGGTGGAATGGGGGACCCTCTGACCGCTGTGGGGGCCGTTCACGCCTCTCTCCTAGCTGGATGGTGGCGAGAATCGTTACGAGAGATAAGGGACAATGTATTCCTTATAGTAGATCCCGCTGCATTTGCTGAGGTTTGTCATGCTTTTATTTTGTTTAATTCATACTAATCCATACTATACATCCATACTAATTACTAATATTATAAATGTGAAATGAACTCTGTCTGTCTGTTACCTTTTCACGCCTTAACTACTCAATCAACCAATAATAATAATTTTGCATGACAAGTTGCCGTGGATACAAGTAAGGACACCTTTAATCCAGAAAAAAAGTACTGTTCCCAAGGGATCATCTAAGATAAAATAAAAAACTAACGCCTGACCAAAGTGTCATAGCAACAAGTAGTTATATTGCGTATATATTTTTTTATTTTTCAACGGGGACGAAGTCACAGGCACCTACTAGCAGTACCTACATAATTTTTTCACCTCAAAACGATCTCGCGCATAATTAATATTTGATTCGGATATACTAGAATGCAAGACGTAAAATATGCCATTTTTATTGTGAAAAGTTTAAGTATTGGAGTTACTTTTCATTCCATTCCTTTTCATGTAATTTTCCACTCGACTGTTACAGAAATCCAAGCAAATAATGCATCAGAAACTACTAGAGGTGTTGAAGGAGGAAGAATACAATAACTCCAAAGTGTGTTTTATTATAAACATTGGATGCCTCGTGTACGATTTCTTCACGGTATATAACAATCACGAGCCGGATGCTCTCGGAGAGAAATTTTCGTTATTACAACTCTTGGCTGACTTGAATAAAGGTAAGATGCGTTCCTTAATTCAAAATAAATTATTTAGATAATATAGGTGAAAACAGCATGAAAATCGGTGCAGTAGTTTTTGAGTTTATCGCGAACAGACAGACAGACAGACGCGGCGGAGGACTTTGTTTTATAATATGTAGTGATTGTATTTTGTAACAATATTGTCATTACTCATTAGGTTTGGGACCAATCCTCGGGGACGAAGTGGAATAATCCTTCGCCTGTTACAATAAAGAGTTACAATACTTAATAGTACAGAAAACAAAATAGTACAAAAGAAACTTAAAAACATGACGAAATATAATATGTTAGTTTATTTCAGGTAGGATATTCTCTGTCTCAGCGTAGTTTAAAGAGAGAAGCAATTTAAAATAGTTTCTAATTTAATTAAAAAAAAAAAAACGACTAAGTAATTTTCCATTATATCTACTTCTAATTATAGGCTTCTATACTTTTCAGTTCAACTCGAATGTAAAGCAGTTAGTGATATTTTGAGTTCACAAAATGATTATGTATACGGTGTAAAACAGACGAAAAAAACGGCCGATTTGGCTCAGCTTTTGAAAAGATTAAAGTTACTTTACACCCTGGTGACTAGAATAGATAGTTTATTGCAACCGAAAGACGACGATGAGAAACTGTTTGGCGATTTGACCGAAGTTGTGCCTGTTTTGAACAATTTGACGCATACAGTTTGCAAGGGTGTTAACGAAACATATATAAATTCACCAAAGAAACAGAACAATATGACCAGAAGTGTTTTCGCGAGAACATCTCACTCAACAAACAGAAATTATCCGCTTACGAAACTGTTGAAACATTTGAAAACAAAGAAAAGCGAATGTTTGAGTTTTTCCGTGCAATTGGACAATTTTGATTTTAATGAAAATTCAAAAGCGAAGAAGGAAAATAACGATTTTTCAGAGACACCAGTTCTGTATGGATTTACGCCCAGAAAGAGTGTAAAATGTATGAGAAAGAGGGTTTTGGAACGCAATTTGGACAAGAATAAATTAAATATTGTTGAATCGGGGGAAAGTGAAGGTGTTGTGACCAGAAAAGAAAGTTTTTTAGACGACAACACAAGCCTCCAGATCACTGGTATTTATATAATTTCAATAATATATATATATAAACTAAAAAATCAAAATTCAAGTATGTTTGTAATGTCAAAATAACTGATTGTTACTAAATTTACATAAAAGAAAATAGTAAGGTATGCCAAAACCCATTACCCTAACTTTGTATGTAGATAAAGAAGTCTACCCATATAGTTGTAGTTCTTGTTAAAAACGCAGTTTTTATACAAGAATTTTTATAACTATTTATCGAAGCGCCATCTCGTTATTTGTACGAAATAAGCGCCATCTACCCAACTTAGTGCGTACTTCTTCGTTTATAACATGCTTAACTTCGTCAATAGTTTGTTAAGATGTTAACAGATGGCGATAAAGTGTTCTAACGAAAGTAGTTTTAATTTTTTTAATTGATTGTATTTTTGTTTTAGAAATCTTGGATCAAATGACAAACATTACCAGTACGTTTAGTTCGCAAGCAATTGATGATAATAACCCTAAGAAATGTACACAAGACAAGAACATACTTACGCTCAATATAAATAGCGGTGACGTGACGATATCCAAACGCCTATGGAACATCCCAGTGAATGCGAGCACCGTGGAAGCGAGTCTCGAAGACTCCAGTCCGGACTTCAATACTCTAGAAAGAATAAAAGACTTGAAAATGTTGGAGAATAAGCTCTCAGATTTGAAATCAATGCAGGAAACTAATTTGTAGGTTTTGTATAAACAATAGTGATAAGCATTTCACGAGTTCCAGTGTACACTAGTTCGGCGGAATCGCTACGCTGTACACTATGTGTACACTGTACACTATATGTACACTGTACACTATATGTACACTGTACACTATATTGTACACTGGTTTGCTCTTACGTTACGAAATTTATCTTTGTAAATATGGGGTTATTCGTTCTTAAAGACGAGACTTTTACTTAACACGTTCGCTGCGATAAAAGGCCTATAGGCCTCCTACTGAGACTTAAGCGTAGTGCGGACGTAATTATAGGCATTTCACTCTGGTGCGGAGCTCATATCTTGAAAACTAGTAGGTGTATGAGAGAGATAAATATATAACTGTGTGTCTATTTTGAATTAGAACAAGAAAGTACCAAAAATCATACGCGAGGTCTATCGGCCTTTCATCGCACTACAATTGAAAAAAAAATCGTTCAGTGCGAACAAGTGGTCTATAGACCACTCATGTCGTGTAAGGTCTCCCCGCCCCCGCCCGCACTGTATTGAATCTAATCGCATGGGCCTATGAACTAGTGTTGCGCAACCGCATAGACATAACGCTTGCCTGCACATTATTGTCGGTATAATTAGTGAAGTGTCATATAAAATACGATTAAAATTCAAAATGTCTACTAGTGGAAAGAAGCGATGTAGAAAAATGCTCAATTTGGCGATTTTGCAAGATAAACGTGAAATCGAAGAATCTGAGATCCTTATAATTCAGAAAATAAGATACCAGAATTAGAAAATCAGCCATCTTCTAGTACCCAAAGTAAGATACCAGAATATGTTATCCAGCCATCTTCTAGTGCCCATATTAAGATACCAGAAAATGAGAACCAGCCATCTTCTAGTACCCAAAGTAAGATACAGCCCGATAGTAATGGTTCTTCCAGTTCATCATCTGAATATAGTGATTTTTCTGACAGTGTCGATGAAAATGAAGACAATGAATACGATGATACAGATGAAAATGAATGGCAAGACATAACGGATAGTGCTCCAAGCTTTGCGGAATATGAAGGGGATCCTAAAATTAATGTACCTATGACGACAAATACTCCGACAGACTATTATCAACTATTTGTCACAGACGAAATAATAACTAAAATGGTGCAAGAAACAAACAATTATGCTCAAAATTATATCAACGAAAGACAGCAAAATATAAAGTCTAATTCGCGTCTTAGAACTTGGATGCCTACATATGTTGCTGAAATGAAACGATTCCTAGGAGTGCTTATGGTCATGGGTCTTGTAAAGGTGCCACATATTAACGATTATTGGTCGAAAAAAAAAATGTATGGTAATGAATATATTAAGTCCATAATGAAAAGAGATCGTGTTTTATTGCTACTAAAATTTTGGCATTTCAGTGATTCGCAGAATACTGGCGAGCTAAGTAAAATTCATGATGTATATTTAATGCTGTTAAATAGATTTCAAGCCATCTTAACGCCCGGAAAGTTTTTAATTATAGACGAGAGTATGGTTCCATGGCGAGGTAGATTGGGATTCCGTCAGTACATAAAAAACAAGTCCCATAAATATGGAGTCAAATTATATAAGCTTTGCACTCCAGAAGGATATACTTCCAACCTAATTATCTATACCGGAAAAGGGGAAAATGGCCGCGAAATGGACCACGGCCTGAAAACAGTGATGAGATTGATCAAAGATCTTACAAATAAAGGTAGGATTGTCATCACTGACAATTTTTATAACTCTATTAACCTCGCTGAGGAATTAAAACAAAACATTCGTTTGTGGCACTTTGCGCCCAAACAGAAGAGGTCTGCCAAAAAGCATCATATCTACCAAACTCAAAAAAGGAGAAATTACTGGAAAAATGAATAAAAAAGGGGTTAGAATAATAAAGTGGTTTGATAAGAGAGCAGTTTATATGATTACGACTTGCCGAACACATATTGTAAGTATAAAAAATACCGGTAAAAGGAGAAAAACTGGAGAAGAAATAAAAAAGCCTCAATGCATTATAACTTATAATGACAACAAAAAAGGCATCGATTATAGCGATCAAATGTCATAATGTTGGAACTTTTGTTTGGAACTGCTTTAATAAATAGTTGGGTGGTCTATAACTGGCAGAGAAACAATAAAATGTCGAAGAAGGATTATTTCGAATCCATAATAGAAGGATTCACTGGCAAGACTCGTACACCGAGTGTTGCAAATTTAAAGAAAAAGCATACGTACCAAAAGAGTGGCGAAAAACGAAGAAAATGTGTAGGTTGCTACGAAAAACTACGGGTTACGATGTGCAGTCGAGACGCAAATAAAAGAGTAAAAAAAAATTAAATCTTACTGCAGTGATTGCAATAAACCAATGTGTCTACAATGTTTTTATGATCGTCACGTGTAATAGGAATAAGAGACTATACTCGAAATAAACATTTATTTTTTACTTTTGAATTTTTATTATTTGAATTGATATTTTTTCCTTGTGCCCATCACTAGTTCAACCATAACTTGTACCTATAATTCAGTGCTATGAGGGGTTGATGTATCTCTTAAATTTTTTCCTCATTCTAGCGGTTTTCCATTGTCAGAGCTACTTGCGAAGAGAAACTAAGACGAGATGAATCATTAGGAATGGCACTACTAAAGATTCATTTGTAATTTCTTAATATTCGCTGAAAAAATTGCATTTCAGATAAGTAGTTCCGAGGGAGGCCGATGAACCTATCTTCGCACTGGTAAAAGCTTACCTTTAAGGCTTATCGCCCTCCTAGAGCACTAAACGATAGGAAATATAAATATAACCCCGCAGCGAACGTGTTTAAGGTATTGAACTAGTACAATAAAATGTGTAAGGAGGTGTAAGGAAAATAAAATTTATTTAATTAATACTAATTTATTTTATTTTAACCCAAATGAAACTGTCACGATAAAATGGGAGATTAAATTTCAACTACAATTTAGACCAATAAGATCAACTGCACGCACGCACAGCTGCACAAAATAATATTATTATACTTTTCCAAATCAGTGCCTTTTTGGTTGTAATTTTTTTTTAATTTTTGATTAATAAATTGGACTCCGAACGCATCATTGGCGTCCTTATTCCAAAAGAACAAAGAGATTATTTATTTGTTATAAAATAAAGAGTTTATAGTGAACCAAAAAGAATCATTAACTGTTAATTTTAATTTTAGCAAAGAAGTTCAAATTTTTTTTATGTAGAACTGAATATTTGTCTGAAACTTTTTCCACCCCTTCTACAGGAATTGGAAATTTCCATCATTAAGTAAAAACGAAGGAAGTGAGAACCTTGGGGAGGTTGTGAAATGGTCCCTTAGCGTCTAATCTAAGTTGATTTGTCGGGTATTAATGTTACATCGATCGGTGTCCTATGTCCTCACTGGTTTTAGATGTCCCTGGATCGTAGAACATGTTTTTGCACTTGCCTAAGTAAACAGATAATCTGAAAAGGTCAGACCATTTATTATACTTATATATATTTATTTTATTCCGTATAGAAGTTTTAGCTTTAAACTGTTTTTTTTTTTATAACCGATTCATAGAAAGTATATTACTTTCTTCCATTAAAGAATAAGAATAAAGAAACTTATTACAGAATAATAGCTTTAGTTTTAGCATATTTCTGTCCCCCACATTAGGCTCTGCCTGTTAGACGTGGCATCTAAAAATCAACCTCATTTAATAATTTCTATAAATTTTTCTACTTCACCAAATGACCATCTCATCAATGTCATTGGAACTTTTTCCCTTGCTTCTCGAGCCGACTGTCAAATATACTTAGTTACTTACTTCGAAATGTAAAACAATCGTCATGTGTGTACATACATACAGTACGTTAGAAAACAAAAGTTCTTCATCGGCACCGAACTACTGATACAAGAGGAAGCTCAACAGTTCGGGCGACGTGTACAACCGGACTAGCAACCGTACTACTGTTACATACACTCCAGTACTATACACTCCCTATTTTTGTCAATAAACTAAAAAAACATGTTATTTTTTTTGTAAAAGTCGGCAGGCAGGCTATAGGTCCAACTGATGATAATTTTGCCACTTGATGATGCAAAAAAGCAATGCCATAGACTTCCTCGTCCCTAAAGCCTCGATGACACGGAACTAGTTTACAAGCTACAAGCCAGCGAGTTCGCTAGCAGCTTGTAAACTCGCCCCGTGCCATCGGCTTTTTTACAATCTGCTACATGACTATCCGATTGTAAAAAAGCTGCTAGTAAAATAGAAAGCCGGGCTAATTTACTCGCCCTTCGCTGGCGTGTTGGCTAGTAAGCTAGTTAACTAGCCGTGTGTCATCATCGCTGCTAGTGAACTAGTTGTGAGTATCTTTACTATCTTTGCGTTTTGGCAGTCGGCAAAAATGTCAACGGAAGTAGTTCGCAAAACAACACGTAATTCGAACTCGCTAGCTAGTACGCTAATGAGCGAGTGGAAAGTTTTCAAGCCTTAACTGTGAGTGGACAGAGTGGAGTGGAGTGGAGTCTTCCAAAAGAGTGGACGATCTTAACATAAAAAAGCGCGCTGCCAACTTTGTTAGATATATCTAACAAAGTTGGCAGCGCGCTTCGGATTATTCGCATAAGGACAGATTCTCAAAAAGACAGACTACATACCAGTCAAAAACACACAATTTGTTTTTCCATTGTTGAATTTTTTAAAAAAGAAAATTTCTTTTCTCTCTTTCTATTAGTGTCCTTTTTACCTTTTTTTTTTGACGAGGAGAGATCCGTTTACTGACTTCGGTATGTGGGGGTCGACCAGCATACTCCGCCTGCTCACGTTGCAGGCAGAACTGGCCCCTACCCACTAAAACTCCCCGGTGCCTCCTTGCCCTTTGAGTGGGGTGGACCGGGCTCTGCCGAGGCAACAACTCCAATCCACCCCAGGGCAGTCTAGCCATTTCTGGCTAGGCTAGCGCCAACGGAGGATTGCCCGGAGACACCCAGGCAATCCCCAGACGGGGGGACCTTGTGCAGGCACACACAGTTAGCGAACCATGTGCGCAGGTCCCCCTTGGACATTTAAAGACGGGCTAGGTATGCCCGCCTTCTCCTGCCCATGTCCTTTTTACCTACTCTACTTCTAATATTTATAATTAATTATTGATAAAATAGCTGAGTTCCAAAGAAAAAAAAAACAAAAATACTTATAGGTAGGTACTTATTAAAAAAACTAATAACTTAGAAATTATCAGATATTCCATATCTTTGCATAGTATAATTTGAAGTCGCTTTCCACGTCATCGGTCTGTCTATATGGTTCTCCTAAACTTCGAAACTACGCAACGGATTTTGATGCGATTTTCACCATCAGTTGCACCATTTTTCACGGAAGTTTCGTATATAATAAGACTGAATTATTTATGTTTTTATGTGAATAAAAAAAATTGCAACCACATCGTTGATAGATAAATTTACATAGCTTACGTTGGCTTAAACCTTAAGAGATACATAAAAATTATGTACTAAGTTGTTTTTCTTCTAAAATCATAAAATCCTAAAGAAAACTCTCCGATGGCATATCTCTATGTGTTACGGTTCTCACAGTAAACATTTTTAACTACTTCTAAAACAACCAATGGATTTTAATTCGGTTTTCACTTATTGATAGACGAATAACGGGGATGCCGTAAGGTAAGGCGAAGCCAGGGGCGGGTCACTAGTTGGTTATAAGTTATAATATCGCCCTTTGACCTTACAAGACTATCAATTAAAGTGCATAATATAACACCAAGGCAACTGTAAAGCTCCTCCCAACAAGTAAAAGCGCATGCGCTTAACTTATGTATAAAAAGCGACACAGCTACCATCCTGCCATCATTCCCGCCAAGCACACAAAACTAAAAAACAACTTCACCACGTTTAAGTTTTCATAAACTTGTTGCTTACTTACTTACTTAGTTTCAAAAGTGAATCAAGTTAGATGGCTGTGAAATTGAAGGTAAGTGTTGCGAGTTTTTTTTTCATTATTTTATTTTATTTTCTTCAAATAAACCGTAAACCGAGTGCATAATTCAATAAAACAGAAAATGATTTCTAAATGTAACTAATCAACACTTTACTTGTAATTGGTGAAAGAGGCCCTTAGCCTAATACTATTTTTCTTATAACCCAATGCAAAAAAATTGCAGCCGTGCAAGGCCGGGAGCGGATCACTAGTTAATAAATAAATAGAATTACCTTTTGCAATAATAGACAATATTCAGCTCAGTGCACTAAATTACTTACTTTAGTGCCGTTGTCAGAATGTTCTCAATCCATGCAACAAACTTAAACCGACTTTATTATTTCTCTTATTTCTAGCCGCTAACTTACTTTCTTGTAAATCCTATTTTCCGAGTTTAGCTCTATCATTTCCCGCACATTACCTTCCCGCAATGGTAGGTGAATTTTCATCGTTCCAATGCTCCAAGACAATTACTTGGAGGATCGTTAAATCGTACGTTCTCAGTACTGTACTCTTCGTGAATCGGAGAAATACGAGCTCTATTACAATTTAATGCAGCTTTATTGTTGAAGAAGAAAAGAAATATATAGAGTAACTACGAGAGAATAAAGCCAATATAACTTTTTGAAGTGGACCACCAAGGGGCTACACTATGCGCCTGTTTCACAAACGTCAAGTAGGCCAAACTGTCATTTAAAGTCACTGGTAACCGGGGATAATTGAGCTGATATAACTTTGTTTGTACGGTAAACGTCCCAAACATTAAATAGAAAATAATAAAAAAAAATCGGCTATCGAATGATGCAGTAAACCGAGTGCATAATTCAATATAACAGAAAATGATTTCTAAAAGTAACTAATCAACACTTTACTTATAGTTTGTGAAAGAGGCCCTTAGTGTTATACTTCAGGCGTTATGCTTTATCCTCATTGGGAGGATAAAGCAGACGTGATTCCAGAAATAGGATCTGGAATCCCTTGCTCACTCACCGAAACACAACAGCACACGTGCTGTTATTTCACGGTCTGTAACGCAGAACAGTGAAACTTCTGGGCTATTAAAAGGATGCCTTGAAACATCTTTTACATGTGATCGAATATCTCTTTAGTTTTTGTAGTAGGTATAGTGTCCAAATTGAAAACAATTACCAAAACCGGTTTTAGATCATAAAAAATATATTTTTTTCTTTAAAAAAATAATATGTTTTTCGAGTATATAATATATAATAAGTAAAAATTCATTAGGTGATTTAAAAAAATCTCTATTAATTAAATATACGACTGAAAAAATTATTGTTCAGTTTGTTCACTCTCTATATTTACAATTCAAGGGAACACAGGTGTCTCAAGGAAAATACACAGTAATTGAATCTGTTCAATTTATATCTGAAGTATGTTCAGGTCGACAGGCCATTATCGGTGTACTGTCGATAACGAGGGTTTGTTCTAACATGCGAATACATTGGAATATTACCTACACGGGTTTCAATTATGCGGCTGAAGCACTTTATAAAACAAATTCAATAGGTATATTATTAAGGTTGACTAACTGTCGCTAAACCCGTAGGTTTGATAAAAATGTGAACTTTTTATAAAATACAGAGAAACCCGGTCTTATTTCTTGTATTTGGCGTACCTATATGAGAGAGGTCAGAGGCCTATGCTGTTGGTAGAACAGATATGGTAGGGGAGCCCAAGAGGGGATTTTTGGATTTACTTGAGCGCGTCAGATATTGCCAATGTATATACCCCACGTGTCTCCGATAACGGATATGTATTAATCTGACGGTTTGGTTGGTGGGGTTGGCGGGGGTGGGGGTAAAATTTTAAATACAACTCGAGCGCGTCAGATTTTCAGAGGGGATGTTAAGTGAACCTAAACTAAACTCCCATTTAAAATTCAGACGATTCGGATGTAACGCAAGCTCGTGGCAGTTTTTTGAAAATGCAAAAAATATTTTTGACGATTCTCATTTTGTAATACTCGAGCGCGTCAGACTTTCATACAGACGGTTCAGCATAAATTCCTGATCGTGCTGATTCTTAATCTGACGATTATATGGAGGATTTTTTAAAATAAAGCGCCTACAAAATTTTGAACGCCTGTAGACGCTCACCCCGCCGCAGAAATGAAAAACTTCATATAACCTTTTTTTCTTCTTACCATCCAATCTTCAAAGTCCAATAGGTCCCCACGACGCTCGAGTGACTACACATTTAGCATCGTGGGCTCCCTAACCATAATAATAATACTGACACCGTAGGATGATTAATTAAAGCAATATTGACTTGTCTTTTTTTATTAGATGGGGAATATTAGACATGATAGAGCGGGACGTCCACGTGGTTGTTTTCTTTTGGCTCTCAACCTAGCTTTGGCGTTTTCTACATACATTGATCAGGTACGATCTTTAGTCATTTAAGATACCGACAATATGTTTTTTTTTAAATTTTTTACTAAAATAAACGTTGTTACCATAATAATATTAATTATTTTGAATTTAATTTTAATGATTAATTTTCTTAATTTTAATTATTACTATTATTTCACTTTTATTTATAGTAACATATTATACTATTAAGTATGTTATACTATAATATAAGTTATAAATTATTATTACTATAATATTGAAATGCGAAAGATTGTTTTGTTTGTTTATGTTATGATCATTAAATTTTGCATACATTTTTTATATAAAAATATATAGGTAAGCAATAAGTTAAACACCTTAGAAAAACGCATAGATGAAGTCACGGACAAAAGCTAGTATATAATATTATATTACAGTAACATACAAGTAATTAGTAGAAAACTATGTACACATATTTCATTAAACTAAGTATTTAAACAATGAAAGTTACAACGGTACAATCCCTTTGTATAACAGAGAAGTGAATCTCAAACCCGGAGCGAATTATTTACTTTGAGCATCACTTTGAGGTTTAAAGGGTCATTGTGAATGTTGAAAAAGGCATTTAGTGTCGGTCAAATACTCAATAGAGGAGTTTCTATTATATTACTGTTCAAATATAACTGATTAGTTTTTCATGTTTTTCTTAAAATATTTCTATAGGTGGCGAGTCTTCCCACCGACATTGCAGCAAACCATTGGCCAACTTTTCCCAGAAGAAATGTTGCCGCTTTAGCAAGAGACGGCTACCTTAAAATTTCACCTAATAGCTTTAAAAGGGGCATTTCGACTCTAGCCAAAAATGGCCAATTGCCTACATTTAGATCTCCCTATGACGAAACTGACAAAAACGAACAAGATGAAGACGAGTCGCGCGATAAAAGGAATCTTGCTTCTATAGCTAGACTCCGAAGCTATTCTGCTATGAAGAGAAATATACAAGCATTGGCTAGAGACGGTTACCGTGGTGGCAGAGGTCAAACCCAACAAAATGATAAGAGGAATATCGCAGCTTTGGCTCGCAATGGTTTGCTGATTCATAAGAGAGACGATATAAATGGCGACGAATATTACTATCCCTTTTATCAAAATTCCATCCCACCTTTGTCAGAAATGGATGGACCGTTTGACTTAAACGAAATGTATGATCTCCAACAGTCTATAAACCCAGATATGTTTCCGCCTCTAAACCAAGTCTACAAACGCGATGTCCCAGATTTTTTAATGCCAGAATATGAAGCCGAAAGATTGATTCAAAATCCGTATCAAGTGGAGGATAATGATGATAATAATCCTTTTTATAAAAGGGGTGCTGCAGGTATGCCTGTACATGGACTCCTCAGACAAGGATATGTTGATCCCAGTGTTAGAAACAAGAGATATATCCTGTCTTTGCCTGATATCATTGATCGCAATCATGTAAACGTGCCAGGCGACGATGGCAGTGATATTGATGAGAAGCGTTCTGTAGGTAAGTAGGTTTTGTGTCAAGACTTCATTTTATGCATTTACTTGTAAAGAAGTGTTATTGCGAATATGCTATGATTTGATCCGGTTTAAAGCGAAAAATAATTTAAATTTGTTTGCTGCTCCAATTTATAACATTTTATATGGGCAACAGAAAGCAATAATTTTTCTTACTAAAAACTATTTGTCAATTAAATATCAGAGACCAGGTTGTTTGAGTTGTTCGCCATAACTAGGCGATTTCGTACTTAGACGCCTTTAACGATTTGTTAAAACAAATTTCTTGAGGATCTAGATATTAACAATTTTTTTAAACATAATCACTATGTCTACTAAAAAAAATTAAAACCTATTTTAAAGTAAGCTAGCCACTTCATATGATACTAATGCGAAAGAGCTTGTTGGTAAAGAATTTTTTATCCTATATCTATTTTATATTTTAATATTTATTACTTTTTTGCCTTACGGAGAAATTCGTGTATCATTTAGGTTTTTTTTTACAATTAAACACTAACTTACAATCAATAAAACCCACTATAACAGTGTTTATACTTTTCCTACTTGGCTAGAGGGATCCAAACGTCATTGGTGTAATTTCATATTATTTTGGAAATTCCGTCCATCTTAATGATTGTGAAGCTTGTGAAGAGATCTACATCTTATGGCTTAAAGAAACATTTCTTTGACATGTGTTTACATATATGATAGTAAATACTCTTGCTGTGTTGCGTCTGTTGCAGATGAAGAACGCGATAATTTTGAAAAGCGCCACATTGGCTCTCTGGCCCGGTTAGGTTTACTGCCATCATTTAGGTTTTCAGCAGGTCGCTATAGTAGATCTGGAAGGGCCAAAGTATTGTTGCCTGTCCAGGAGTTATACAGGTCTCGTTCGAATATGTTGAAATCGGTGTTAGTTTATGTGTTTATTGTTTATTTTGAGTAGTGCAACAAAGAAAATCGCTTCAACGCTTACTTAAAATACCTATATCTAGGAAAATTGAGGCATGAAATGTAAATCAGTGTGTACTTGTGTAGTAAGTCGCTACCTTGTGTAATTAACCATAAAACATTGTGAAAGAGTAATTATGATACACTTTCTCATAAAAAAATTTATAAAAAAAAAAAACTATTGCGAGCGCGAGGCTGTGCAAAAAATTTTACCAAAAGAAAACCAATTTAAAAAAAAATATCTGATATTTTTTATTGTCCAATACATATTAAAGATTAAATCATTTACAGTATGAAACTATAGGGTATTTTCTATATAAAAACATTAAAATTTTCTCGAGGTAGCCTCTTAACAGTCTAGAACAAATTGCATATTTGTCCTTAGTCCATGAGATGATGTTATCTTGGATTCGTCAGATGTTTGTGTCATGTTTGTGTAGGTACGTCACCTTTATGTCAATGCGATAACTGATCTATTGTTAAATAAATTAGGTACGTTTTTAATTGTGTTTAGAATTGCGTTAGAGAATGGCGAAGCTGATGTCGCATGTTAAGACGCTTGGAGTCGTCAATGGCGTTGGCCGTCTGGGCGGGGTGTGCCGGAATTATGTAGTATATTTCCATCAAACTACTACAACATGGAACCCGCGTGCCATACAAAACACTACGAATTTTATGGAACATTTAAAAGTGACATATGCGTAGAGCATGAACTGTCATTTAAAACAAAACAAACATAATAATAAGTACGTAATTTAAAGAAAATGTGACTTTACGTCAACCCATTAGAGTTTAAAAAGAAATATTAGAAGTTGATCGTTACCATTGACGCGTGAAGGCAAGAGTCCGCCATGATTCTGTCAAAGGCGTTCTTTTTATGTTCCCCTTTGGCATTTGTGATGCAAATTCCATGGTAGTATTTCGATGTATATTTCGAATTTTCGATGATTTGAATGAAAACGTTGATTTATTTATATGTAGTGTTTAAAGTACAACAGATTCTTAATTCAAATCTCCGTACCTTACATATACCTACATCCGTAAAACACTGTTTGGGTTATATGAAATAAAAGTACCAATGTTGTCTAAACTTTGATAATTCATATAAATATTTTTCAAATTTTTAGTCCATGAACGAGGAGTAGGCTTAAGAAACTACCGATTTGACGACTCTAAGCGCCTTAATGGATTGAATTAGATTCGCTGCTAGAGCGACACGTGATGTGTAGGTAAATGTTAGATGAAAACAAACATGAAATATAATAAATATAGAAATTAAAAATCTGTATTCGCTTTGAGGTAGAGCATTGGGACTATGTTTTCATTACAATCTTCGTTAAATTTATTTGTTTGCATTGTTTCCAATTCCATTTCTATCTATTTATTGTTTTAGCACGTCAAAAACTTAATTTATTTGTAATCAATCATTACTTTTCTCTCAAAGTAATACCTAATGAGTAATTTTCTTATAAATTTCTTATTCATGTCTTTGATGATACCAACATAAAGAAGTAGAAAAAAATAATAATTTTATTTTACATTTTTAACGAAGGAAACTTGAAATGTATATTTGACTAGCTGGCGCCCTCGACTTCGTCCGCGTTAAAAAAGAAAAAAGTAGCCTATCCTGTGTCCCGTACGTCTAAATGTTTATCTACCAAGTTTCATGAAAATCAGTTAATTCGTTTAAGTTATGGAGGAACATACATACATACATACATACATACATACATACATACATACATACATACATACATACATACATACATACATACATACATACATACATACATACATACATACATACATACATACATACATACATACATACATACATACATACATACATACATACATACATACATACATACATACATACATACATACATACATACATACATACATACATACATACATACATACATACATACATACATACATACATACATACATACATACATACATACATACATACATACATACATACATACATACATACATACATACATACATACATACATACATACATACATACATACATACATACATACATACATACATACATACATACATACATACATACATACATACATACATACATACATACATACATACATACATACATACATACATACATACATACATACATACATACATACATACATACATACATACATACATACATACATACATACATACATACATACATACATACATACATACATACATACATACATACATACATACATACATACATACATACATACATACATACATACATACATACATACATACATACATACATACATACATACATACATACATACATACATACATACATACATACATACATACATACATACATACATACATACATACATACATACATACATACATACATACATACATACATACATACATACATACATACATACATACATACATACATACATACATACAGAAAAAAATTCTAAAAATGGTCAATTTAGTTTCAGTATCAATCATGTATAGAGCCTATAAACACGATATCTCTGAAAACAAAGTAACTTACTCCATGACCAACACTTGCAGATTTATTATTAGTATTGATGATAAGTAATACTAGCGATCCGCTTCCAGCTTTGGACGGATGCAATATTTTCTGAAAATTATATTCACAAACCTTTCTTGTCTATCGCTCTTTGTATTGGTGAAACCCGTATCAAAATTCGTTGAGCGGACAGCTACTTCATTTATATAATACCAGTAGATATGGATAGATAGATAATATTTCTGGTTCTGGTTGGTTTTTCAGTAATTGAATGTTTTACGCTGGATATAAAAATGCCTAATAATTTACAAACGCGTTTTAAGTCTAAAAAGAAAATTAAATGTATATTCGTGTTTAATAATAATAAATTATCCTAACACCATTTTTATGTTTCTTGTAATTTTGAATAAATTTTAGCACAATTTTAAAAACTATCAAAGACGTTTATGGACCGGATTTGTTTGATAATCCTATAATAGTAAAAATCAAAATCAAAATATTTACTTATCAATTAGGTTCTAAAAGAAATGATTCATTATAAATTTAAATTTACCAGGGTTTCGGGAAAGCCAAGCAAGATGACGATAAGTAGATGTGAGATTTTTTTAATAAGTTTTGAAGCCAGCCATCCAGCCCAAAAAAAATTTTTTTGGCTGGATTAAGTTTTTGACGTGTTTAAATAACAAACAAAGATTAACGAAGTTTGTTTGAGAACCTCTATGCTTAATTTAAGGATTAATGTTAATGACATGCTAATCAGTTGTATTAAAATACTATTCTTTTACAGGAAGCATACCCCTGACGAGAATTTCGGAATTAGGTGAGTACGTTCTTTACATTACAAATTACACAAATTTTTTCCATTGTCCTTATCAATTTTCTTGATTAGTTTCGTAACGTTTTGTGGTAAACATAACTTGTTTACGTGACTACTTCTAATGCAATGTAAAGATAAAACGTATATTTATATAAAGATAAATATAAGTACATAGCCATGTACAAATATCAAGTAAATGCGGACGACATTTCCCGGATATTCAGTGGCAAGGCAGTCGGCTGTTTGCAGTGGATAGAACTAAAACATTTGCTCGGTTCCCTATTGACCGAACTACATATATAAGTTCATTGTTATGTCTCTAGTTGTTGCATACAAGTCAAATACAATGCTAACAGAAATCCTAAGAATAGAATTTAATTATGCAAGACACCATGATATTATATCCGATTGTTTCTGATTATATTTATACTTAGTTTCACAGTCAATTATTATTTTTTGGAAAACTCGACTCAAAAAAATTGATCATTTTATTTGGAAAATACGAGTAATTTGTGGCCAGGGGGCCTCCACTCCTTTGTTTCCCTGAGGCCTCCAGAACTCTAAATCCGGCATTGATGATATCGCACCTTCGGCAAGACAAGGGCATAACTGCACTTTTTGTAATTTTACAGGAGATTCGAGCCATTTAAAGTTAATTTTTTTGCATTTAGTATCGTATTCTTCTGTTTATGTTGCTTTTAAACAATTCTTCATCAAATAAGCCCCATAGTCTTGTAAATATTTTTTAATTTAATAATGTTTTTAAGACATTTCTGCATATATTTTAAGTTTAATTCATTTAAAAAAAATGTAAGTTACGCCCTTGTCTCACCGAAGGTGCGAAATATCTACTACCCGGGATGCAAATCCTCGTGTCTCGATAAACGGACTAATACGTTTGTGTATTTGTCAGTTGTCTAGTCTAGACCAAGGCTAGATGGCGCTGTGTGACATGTCCTAACGTACAAAAAATGTGACTTTTAATTTTGACACCCTAGAATAACTTTATCGATTTGTTTCTACACAGGCAATATCTCACTGGTCCCGAAATTGATACCATCAATACAGACAACACCGACGTACAGGCGCAGGCAATACCTACTTACACGCACCCGACAGGAAGGATCCTCAGGCGGCCATTAAACAATGATTTGCCCACAAACAACATAGCACCATCAACATCACCGCTACTACCGCCGAATTACATCGAACCCTATGCGAAGAATAACTGGCAACCAGCATCCAAGTTTTACTACTTCAGGTCCCTGAAGATACCGCACCGGGATTTCGGGAAGAGATATCACTATTCTTCGGACGATAAAATAACAAAAGTTTACCCAAACAGGAGTTTACCAAGTCGCCGAAAGAACCAATAGCTGTGCCCGTGCTCGCTAGGCGAAGTAATGCTTGCTTAGAACGGGCTCGAATTTTATCTTCATGGATTGGTCTTTCGGGTTTTAACAATTTTAATCACTAACTGTTACAGCTTGTGTACGGAAAAAAATCAATCATATACAAATCAATAACGATTTTTTCCATTTATTAACATTTAAATTTAAAATAGAACAATCTCAAAAATAAGGTCTCAAAGAGTACCTCCTTAATATTTTTTTAGGTAAATAAATTATTTCAAAAAAATTTTTGAAGTATTCTCGAACATACTTTTTTATAACGTTTTTCTTGTAATAATTTGATTACAAGAAAATGCAAAATTTTTGTCATTAAAAGTTTAAACTTAAATTTCTAGCATGAAATATTGCGAATTTAATTGAGAAAACAAAAGGAACAAGTACAAAACAAGTAAACTTTATTGAAGAAATAACAGTGCGTATATTTGAAAAAAAAAAAAAACTACCTGAAACCAACCAGAAGCTAAACACAGGATGCAGAACTATAGATTATTTAATAGACCATAAGTTTGAAATTCCTTTACACGGGTCTCACTTTTACGAAACGACTTGGCCGGTTATAAAATATTGTAAGTTGTAAGTGTAGTTTATGTTGTCAATCGCAAATATAAATTATAAGAAAAAAAATTTAGAATATTCCTTATTACTTTCAAATGACAAGTACTTCAATGTGCATATTCATAATTAATAATAATTGTTATTGTAAGTTGAAATACATTCATCCTTCACTTTTGGTAAATTATACTGAGTCGTTGAAAGTATATGAAAAATAACTGTATGGTCATCATCAAATATTAATGTCTAAACTACTTTACTGTCCACATACAATATACTCCCAGACCAAATAAGAACTATAGACAGAATTTTGCGGACACTCCAACATAGTGAAGCCGGTTAAATAAACATGTCATTGTGTGCGTAGATCGTATACTGTATTGTGAGATGTTTATTTTTACTGATAATATTGGTTTCCAAATTTCCTTACGTGTGAAATGTGACTCCATCATGCTTTTTATTTCTTGAAGACCGGTTTTTACACCCTTTCTCTACGCAATTAGGTATTTTCACTGCTAAATAGTTTAATAAGGCGAAGCGTTGTTTGATTGCATTAGTGTGCGTGTAACCTTGTATGTACACGGTGAAGGCGTTCCGGCTTCACTTTGCCATCAACAGGGCTCCTATTTTTATGTTCTATTTTATCTGAGAATATACTACGATTAATTTGGAAATTGTTCATATAAAATAACAGAATGCTCATGAATTCACAACAAAGTTGATTAGAAATTTTTGATTCTATATAAATATGACAATACTTAGGTATATTAATATTGAAATTAATATTATTTATTAATTTTGATGCTGATTGTACATTTACATAGAGATTGTAAATGCTTGGGTACATATTTATTACAGCATATTATGCTGTGAGAAATATATACTAACAAAAGGAGTAAGGACTAAGGAAAGACGTACCAATTTTGATACAAGACTATGCAAAAAATAAAAATATTACTATCAATGTTATAAAAATATTATATTAGGCACACTCGAAATAAAAATATTTTTAAGAAAAAAAGGTTTCGGATAAGGTGTCAATTAAATTATTAAGAAATACCGTGCATCAATATTTTTCAGAGTATATTTTTTTACTATAGACAGACACTCCAATTTAAAAAAAATGTAAACTAAATTGTTTGGTGTTATCGGTTTAACATCAAAATTGGTACATCTATTTTCAATTTTAATTGAAAGGTATTTAAAATTGTGTGATAATATTATTTGGTCTCTTTTCGACTAGAACTAGCTGTGTGTGACAAATAAATTTATTAAATTTACTAAAGCTTTAAAATATTTATTCGTAACTTATCCATTAAAAAAAAATTTATATCGAAATCTACACTTATAAGGATTATACCAGCGAGTCGCTCTTTTAAATATTTAAGACAATAAATAGACAATAATGTCTCAATGATTACAAATAATTTATATATAAAATATACCTTCTTGACTTAGAATCTAATTTTTATGCAAAATATTTTTAAAGCGAATATAAACTGTATGAAATTTTACTGTCGTGTTTTGATGTAAATAAATGAAAATACAAGGAAAAGGCTCGAGTTTAATTTATTTCAATCTACAGGTACACCCTATACATCCTAATAATATTATTTACAAATGTGAAAGTTTGTGAGGATGGATGAATGTTTGTTTCGCTTTCACGTAAAAACTACTGAACGAATTTAGATGAAATTTGGCACACAGATAGTTTGTTACCTGGATTAACATATCCTTTACCATTTAACCTGGATATTATTCCTGGACCGTGGATACTTTTTATACTGGACGAATGTCTATAAATATAAAAAAATTGAGGCCTCTGTCGTCACAGCGATAGTACGAGTATGAGTTAATTTTAAAGTTATAAGATTTCTTTAATTGACAAATCACGATTGTTTTGTATGATTGATTGAAAATTAATAGTGAACTTAATAGAAAGTCAGTGGTTAGTTTATAATTTTAATTATGCCTTGTTTTTTAACTATGCAGTTATAGGATTAATTGATAGGCACTGCAGGAGTAATGGAATGTCTACTGGTGAGGCAAGAATTTGATAAAAAAAACTACTACGTTTTCTTTTTTATATTTTTGCAAATGGTATACAGGCAATTTTGTATGTAAGTAATTGAAGAATAAAATGATACGAGATAATATCGAGATATCGTTGAAATTATTGCCAGATTATAACATTTTCAAGGGGTTGTGCCTTCAGTGGCTGCTGTTGTGCGCGCCGTAGTAGTAGTAGTAGTTGTGCTCGAAGTAGTGGTGGTAGTGGTGCAAGCTGCTCCCGGGAACAGTGAACAGCGTCCGTTGTTGCAGTAACGGAACAAGCCACGGCACCTCCTTTGTATGGCTACGTTGCTCGGCATACAGCGACGGGTCACTGTGCAACTTGCACAACTCGTACCAGGCTGTAAATAAAAGGGTGTTAAGGCAGGGTCTAACCTCAGAACGATCACAATTTTCACCCACACACTGACAACATGGGCGGATTCTAGCAACCCGTGTTTTTGTGTATACCTAATATTATATTGCACAGGAAATTTTTATAGCTTCTCGGCATCGAAATACTACAAACTTCTCGGAGATAACCGAGCACATTTAATATTGGAAGATTTTTCTTAAATATTGTGTAAATAATGAAACAAACTTATAACTTAATATTATGTGCGGAATTGAGTTTGTTATTGAATATTGAAATATTGAATTTTAATTTATTGAATATCAATATTGAAATTTTAAATAGACAATTGATAAATTATTGTTTATTAATTGTCTTAAAATGATTTAAATATTCGTTAATTTAAATAATGTTTAAATAATATAACATTAAATATAAAACAAATATTTATTTCATTTTAATCAGGGGCATTGCATTCCTAGCTACGAGGTGCTGAGTTAACTCGCACGCGTAGTACTCGTAGAGGTTCAGCTATCTCTTTCTTGGTTAGTTTTACTAAATTTACTTTGAATAATAATTTCATTTATTAGAAACATTAAATAAATACCTGGGTAGAATAGTCACAAGTTGAATAGAACGAACTGGAAAAGAACAATCTGCTCTGTGGTTCTTCTTCACCGATTTCATCGCTTGACGGATTTTCAGCATCTTGAGAAATATCACTATCGCGATTCGCAAGACCATTGGCTATTCCAGATATAATCGCTCCCCAAGGAAAACGTTTTTCGTCCGTTTCCTCTGATAATTCACTGTCACGTCTTTGTCTTGAAAGATCTGAAGTTTGGGGTGCAGAATCCTCACGATTTGCCAGACCGCTCGCTATCCCACTTAAGATAGCTCCCCAAGGAAAACGTTTTTGTTCCTCATCTCCTGATGACTCATTTAAAGAATCTGCCGCTTGAGGTGCAGAATCCTCACGATTTGCCAGACCGCTCGCTATTCCAGATAAAATAGCTCCCCAAGGAAAACGTTTTTGTTCTCCTTCTTCTGATGATTCAATTGAAGAATCTGCAGCTTGAGGTACAGATTCCTCACGATTTGCGAGACCGCTCGCTATTCCAGATATAATTGCTCCCCAAGGAAAACGTTTTTCGTCCGTTTCCTCTGATGATTCACTGTCACGCCTTTGTCTTGAAGGATCTGAAGTTTGAGGCGCAGAATCCTCGCGATTTGCCAGACCGCTCGCTATCCCATTTAAGATAGCTTCCCAAGGAAAACGTTTTTGTTCCTCATCTCCTGATGACTCATTTAAAGAATCTGCCGCTTGAGGTGCAGAATCCTCACGATTTGCCAGACCGCTCGCTATTCCAGATAAAATAGCTCCCCAAGGAAAACGTTTTTGTTCCTCATCTCCTGATGATTCAGCTTCAGGTGCAGAATTCTCACGATTTGCTAGGCCGCTCGCTATTCCAGATAAAATAGCTCCCCAAGGAAATCTTTTTGGATCAAATTCTTGTTCAGATGATAATTCAGGTTGTGGAATACCACTCTCACGTCTGAGTCTTTCTAAAGATATGTCAGAAAGAGGACCGTTGTTTTGACTTCTAAAAGCGCTAAGTGCAGCTGATGCTAAGGCGAACCAAGGGAACCGTTGTTGTCCATTCTCTTGAATTTGAGAGAAAATCTCACTTTCTTTTGGTATTTGTGACAACAAATTGATTATTTCTGCTGCTGTGGGTTTTCCCTCTGCACCAGATTCACTTGGACTTGGTGAGATTTCATCGCCAGATGCTTCTTGTGCCAAAATCAAATTTGCAGTAGCCTGTTAGAAAACAAAAAAAAACTTCATGAGATGTATTAGAATTTTATAATAAAGCAATAATTATTACTTAATCACCTTACCAATAAGACCAAAAATAAATGAAGCGCTTTTTTGTCCAACGACATTTTCGTTAGAAGAACACAAAATTGTTGGTTTGTCTAAGGGAAGGCTAACGATTAGCCTCTTGGAGAAGTTAAATAACGGTGGTTTATATACAAGTTGTTCACAACGTGTGGTATTGTTTACGCATTGGTACTTTATTATGTTAATTTTTATATCAAGGATGCCACTTGCAACGGATTTGCGATATCAAACATTCTTTATAAATTGTAGAAAGATACGCAAGATATTTAGAATGTGTTTTACAATTTCATCTTTGAAACGTTTCATATTTGATAATGGAATCAGTAATAAAAATATTTTCGTAATACAAAATGTATCAGTTTTATGTAGGTAATTATGCAGTTTCCATCTCAGTTATCATAGAGAAATAGAGCATTTCCCTAAAGCTTAATACAGTTTATAAGTTACGTGACAGTCATGTGTATATTCTCATGTATATAAATAGGGTATGACGCACTACAATAGGGTACAACCTTCATAGCATCCTGAAGGCAATATTGTACGGTACGCCCTTTGAGTATAAGTCACCCACAGACTAATGAAAATAATGCATAATTTAAATGATTTTTAGTAGTGGCACTCTGCGTTCCTTTTCTTAATCCCTATCCTTAATCTTACTATGGTTAGCAGCTCACGTGTAGCTTCACAGCTCACTTACCATCAAGTGGACCGTCAGTCTGTCTGTCGAGTTTAACATTAAAAAAGGTTATAAAATAACAACAAGTATGCGTGAGTAACGGCTGCCAGATATCTTATAGTAATGCCTTTTATTATCGTAGTTAGAACATTTGGCGTTGGCACTCTTTGAATTAAGAGGCCTGTCAGCCTGTCTATCATAAAGATGTTTAATAAGAACCAAAGGGAGTATTTTATGTTTTCCTTACTCTCCAACCCTGACACGTGTAAGACGAAAGCAAACGCCGTGAGAGTACAAGCTTCCTGTAAACAACTTTATTGTGAAGGGTTATGTACACATGTCTTTATGTTATGTCTCGCTTTGTATGAAATAGCCTTTTATAAAATGTTGTCGTTTTAGTAGGTACATATTAAATACAATAAACTAAATGCAGCCGTGAAGTCGTGTCGCATGCCTAGATTGGTTACAATAATCTCAATAAAATCTAAAGGTAATTTTAATACAGAGTTTTTGAGATTTAGGGCCTCTTTCACAAACTAAAATT
The DNA here is from genome assembly GCA_945859745.1 of Synanthedon formicaeformis. Taxonomy (NCBI): domain Eukaryota; kingdom Metazoa; phylum Arthropoda; class Insecta; order Lepidoptera; family Sesiidae; genus Synanthedon; species Synanthedon formicaeformis. The sequence goes on along the minus strand of OX243969.1, from coordinate 7,238,570 downwards.
AAAGTGTTGATTAGTTACTTTTCGAAATCATTTTCTGTTTTATTGAATTATGCACTCGGTTTACTGCGTCATTCTATAGGCGAATTTTTATTATTATTTTCTATTTAATGTTTGGGACGTTTACCGTACAAACAAAGGTATATCAGCTAAATTATTCCCGGTGACAGGTGACTTTAAGTGACGGTTTAGCCTACTTGACGTTTGTGAAAGAGGCTCTTAGACCAATATTAAATAATATGAAGACTAAGGGAGTCTCCCTAATCCTTCTATGGTCGGCACTTGCCACTTGCACTGTCTATGGCGTTGCTTGTGTTCTATGCGACGGTAGCCACTTATCATCAAGTGGACCGTCAGCCTGTCTGTAGATCTTAACATAAATAAAGATTATATGCTATTTTCCCTCTTTATTCAGGAAACAGTAGCATCTGAGCCAGTATCCGATTCACGGCCGCGAGGACACACACATCTTTTACCTGTTTATTAATTTCTGTTTTTGGTTTCTGCATTATGTTTGTGTCTTTGTGTTGCGTGAATAAAATTCTTTCTTTTTTCTTTACTTAATTATATATTTTTTCAGTATAATAGATTAAATGGTGACTTATAATTCGACAAAATAAATATATACCATAATAAACAACAGAATATATTTCTAACTGAATGAAACATTGTTAAGAATAATACATTTCTGACGAACCCGTTGGATGAGTGGTTAGGTAGGATGCTTGCTTCGTTCTTGCGGTCCCCGGTTCGATTTCCGGCAAGGTCAACTTTGGAAATGAACTTTTCAAAGTTTTCTGTAGTCTATATCTGGAAAGTAAGTATAGTGGCAGATTTGGAAATTTATTCTTTCTAATGACTCATAAAGATGAGTAATTTTTATGACTAACAGAAACGAGTGAATGAATGTTAAAGAGATCAAGGTTTTTTCTTTTGATAAGTTTTCCAATATTTCCCAACTTGGGTTTCGATTTGTAGATAATTTCGATAAACATAGATACCGGCTGTGTATAAAAATGTTTGCCAGTTTTCACACTGACATAATATTTGTTTTGTTAACACAATCGTTTAGTCTATACGTTAAATCATAATTTTAAATAATGGCTTCAGTACGTACACTGTGCAGTTTTGCCTTCTTTGTAAGTTTAATTCAATACTTATACCGCTTGATTTCATTGCACTCTTATAATGCAGTTAAATCTTTAAAAAAGATTATTTTCTAAGATTAATTATTTTTCATTGTTACGTATGTTTGACGAGCCCGTTGGATGAGTGGTTTGGGTGCTTGCCTTAACGCTCTGTCCCAGGATTCCCAGGTTAGATTCCCGGCTGGGTCCACTTTGTAAATGAACTTTTAAAGTTAGAATATTTAATATCCTGTAAAAATGTTAGGTTTCCGAGAGATCTTCTAAAAATATTAAAAAATCGGCGCCACCTTCGTCACGGCGATAAAGATGTCAGGCGTTATATTACTCAAATATTTATTTATTTTACTTATTTATTTATTTACAATAAAATATATTTTAGTTAATTGGCTATGAAAATACACTAGGCATGCAAGCCTGTATCGTGTGCTTCATGAATTATAATTTATTTTAATAATAACAAACTATAATTTACTAAATATACACTAAATTAATAATAAATAGGTACATATAAAAGTAAATGACACAATAAATTTAGACTATAAATATATATTTGTAATTTTTTAACGCATACAAAGTCGCAGGAACCAGCAAGTACGAGTATTTTACATGAGCTTCAGTTACGCACACTCAGACACTTTTTATATTTCAATTAATTTCGGTCGCAATAAACCTACCTAAATTAAAATTACTTTACCTTAAATAAAATTAAACACCTTAACAAAAATATATTATTTTTGTTTACCATAATTATTTCTTACCTTAACAATGTCATTAATTGTATTTTCAGGTGTTGTTGGCAACTTCAGTGGCTTCCAAGAGTCACCACTCCCTAAACCATGATTCCGATCGTAACGGCGATCAAGATTTAACTTCTCAAGAGGACTTAGAATCGTTCTGGCTGGAGTGGATACCTCAGTGGGTTAGCTGCGAATTTGACTGGCAGACTTTTGACAACGGACCGAAATGTTACGACTGCAATAGCGTTGTTAAATGCACCCCAGTCGGTGGCATGCTCAGAAAGTGTGGTGGACCCAAACCTTACTGTAACAATGGCATCTGTACCGCCACTGCTTCAGACGATTGTCTTGGAACTGATACTGACACAGATCAGTATTAGTAATTACTCAGTAGTAATTTAAAGCCGTCATGATGTGTGTTTTATAATAAAAAAAAAACAAATGTCGCCGTAAAAAAATAAAAAAAATATAATTTTTTTTTTTGTAAAATTCAATTCCTTGCAAAACAATACGTTTTTCGTTTTTCTTTACGTTTTTCTTTAAGATTTCAAAAGTTTTATGGTTATGGCCAGAAAAGTTCTAACAAATTTTTCATAGCTTAATCAATAAACTAAAATATTTTTATATTCGCTTCAACATGCATGAATTGCTATGCTATAAGTGGAAATATGTTATTTGGTACATATAATTATATGTTTCTATTTAAGTTGTCTGGACAATTGTAATGTAAATTTCGCTAATAATAAATGAAGAAATAAAAAAATACTCGTATATACCTGGCCCATGATTTTTTATTTCGATTCTTTTTCAACTTTGCAATAAAAGAACTTTGGAATAAACAAGATTGTTAAAATCCAAATTTTTAACAAAGTTTTAGCTAAAAAAATAATAATTCAATCCATCAGCTAGTTTTCGAGTTTTGTGGACAAACATACTGAAGCGGAATTTTTATTTATGTAGATTGCGTAAATATTAAATATTTTACTTACTGATTTCTGATTAAATATTTTATTTTTTTAATATATAAATAAAAATAAAATTGCTTTTTTGTCTTTCGTTGCATTAGCGATTTAACCCGAGCATGTCTTATTTACAACAGAGAGAGCTTCTAAGCTATTTTTGTTAATATTATCTGCAATTTCAGATTGGAGATTATTAATCTTATCATATCTCTTTTTGCTCAGAAATGAAGTGTGACGATTGGATTTAGTCAATCTGAAACAGAACTTGGAAACAATTCACTGTTTATTTTAAATAGATTATAAATAAAATGTTAAAGTTTTCGGTTGCAATATTTCTTCTAGTAAGTTTAATCATTAAGCGCCTCTTTCACGAACGTCAAGTAGGCTAAACCGTCACTTAAATTCACCTGTCACCGGGAATAATTTAGCTGATATACCTTTGTTTGATATACCGGTAAACATCCCAAACATTAAATAGAAAATAATAATAAAAAATCGGCTATCCAATGATGCAGTAAACCGAGTGCATAATTCAATAAAATGATTCTAAAAGTAACTAATCAACACTTTACTTGACGTTCGTGAAAGAGGCGCTAACTATAATAAGTTTTTTTTTAAATAATATCAAAGTTAACATTATATATATTATGAGGTATATGTGTTTTAATTTAGTGTTCGTGGTGAATCATAGAAAATTGGTGTAGTGTTTTAAAACAGAATTAGCTGTTAGAATTGATCATAAATGTGTTCTAACAAACAGGTCAAACAGGACGTGTGTCAATCCAGGGCCCGTATTCTCTAAGTGTGGTTTTGCTGTGGTTATCGACTCGATGCGGTTATAGAGTCGACAATTGTCTACTTTTGTATTCACTAAGCACATGTCAAAATGTCTACGACGTTTTTTCCGTAGTAATACATGTCGATGAAGTTATTGGCGCGTTATTGTGTGGTTTTTAGTTTGACAAAGTAATATTTCCAGTTTAATGTCGACATTGGAGTCGATACGTTTTAAAAACCACAGATAGAGAATAGGCCCGCAGTAGTTTATGGGTATAACCGTTCCTATTTTATGATGGGTAATATGTTTCAAGAATATATATAGAACATTTCCTTTTTCATACATTTAAACTTTTTAATAAAAGTTAACATTTAATTAATTATCATTAATTAACAGTCAATTACATTAAGGGCCTCTTTTACTAACGATAAGTAAAGTGTTGATTAGTTACCTTTCAAGTAACGCTAATTGGTGAGTAAATGTTACGAGTATCTTGTGTCAATTTCATTGAAATTATGCCCTTGTAATGCTACTAGAAGATGGTGAAACTCATACGATTTCTTACCGGTGACTTTAAATGGCGGTTAGCCTATTTGACACTTTAGTCTTTAATCAGAGACGGTGAAAGAGGCCCTAACAGTATTGTCACGCTTCTAGTTAGCGAGTTTTTGGAAGGAAAAAAATCTACGCTGATGACTTGCTTAAAAAATCTTATTTAAATTAAACCTTTTGAGGGTCACAATTTAACAGGTAAGTTCCTTCAAGTTTCGGAGTTCCTTCTACTTTTAAAGTTAACTTTTAAAGTCAATCTCTGATATTTTGTACCATGTATCAGTAAAAATTTTTAAATAACCTAATTATTTTCTAATTCAATGAACAGGTATTAGGAGACACAAGAACGCAACATATCGACGATTGGGTGATTCAACCTCAGCCTCAATGGGTCGATTGCGATTATGAAACGCAACCGGGATATTCCTGCTACAACTGCACCACGTTGTTGCAATGTGCATCTAATGGCGGTCTCCTGGCACCGTGTCCCATTTTAACGCGGCCATTTTGTAACAACAATACATGTACCACAGAAGCTATTGAGGATTGTGCACGGAAATAGCTGTTATATAAATAAATTAATATAAAAATGTAAACTTTGTTATCTTTTAATCATATATCCTCTTAAGATAGTTAGCACTTCACCATTATCAGGTACTAACAAGGTATGGTAACACTAAAATGACAAAATTAAATATTGAGAACATAGATTTTCTAAACAGGCAGACACAGGATTTTATTATTAGGGGCCTAAAAGCAATGATATCCGCAGTTCTGAAAGGTCTTCGATTTTAGATTATGATTAGGCTGATAGATATTACTGAAATTACATCAACAAAAGTCAGTATTTTTATTAGCGTTGGAAAAAACTTTTCCAATGTTAACAATTTCAAGGTCCAATCTTTACACCGATGGGTTCAACGATAAAAACAAAATAATGTTTGCTATTTTATTAACACTTTATTAACAATAAACAGAAAAAAATATTAATTTAACAAAGCATAGAATTACTGGAATTTGGATGATTATTTAAGCGCATTCAGGACTTGGGAATGGAGAACAAATGCCATTAGAGCAATATGGTTTGTGAGGATTATTGCAGCCTTTTAGAATTCCACCAATGGGCTTGCAAATAAGACGAGTATTACAATCGTGGCAAGAGATGATCGGTCTGACGGTGAAGTCACAAGTTGTCAAATTGGGACCTGTGATTGGCTCTACGATTTGATCATCTTGTTCATTTTGATCACCTTGATCAGTTTTATCCGCTTGCCTTCTAATCCTGCCTTGATTTTCATGGGGTTTTCCTTGGGATGTATGAGGACCCCCTTGAGATACTTGAGCGAAAGTAACAGCTAGTACTGCGTACTGTGAAATAAAATATGATGATATTAAACAATGGAAACTTTTTGTCAATATGTCTAACATATTGACAAAAAGTTTAGCTAGCAGTTAGGGTAATAGAACACAAATTTAGCTTCCGATAGTCACTTACACACATTACATCAAAAAAGTTGTGACCCGACCAGAAATTTGGAATGAGATCTGTTAGCAGCTGAGCTTGGTTGTTTTTGGTACTAGAATTTGAAGGGTTTTGAAAAATATCCGTCACCTTTGATAGGCAAAAGAAAACAGTATGAGAAAGGACAAATATAATTTTAACTTACTAGCACTAGAATGAAAACGGCATTGTTGTATGAAGCCATGTTTTACTGTCTGTACAATTGACACAATAGGTAATATCCATTTAGATCATTTCTATTCCTTTATATATGAAACCGTTATCACAATACTTCACAATGTCAATACCACCAAGAAATAACTTGTTTCCTTCCTGGGTTTTCCAATAGTGATAAGTCAATAGTGGAAAATTGTTTTCAATAAGTGTCTATATGCTTTTTGATATAGTAATTAAATATTGTTGTTATGTATACTCTAATTAGAATGTTTTTCTTTGCACCGTCAAGTATCTAATGATAAGTACATAACAGCAGTATTATTATGCTGTAATTTCAAGATTGTATTCTGTACTGCCACCAGACGGATACTGCCAGAATGAATGTGAAACGCAGTGTGACCAAATCCAGACTAGACGAACTTTGAATAGGTCATTCCAAAGTTGTTCCCGCCGGGAATCGAACCCGCGGGGCCCCTGAGACGTTATATAACACATCCAACTGGCTCATATTTATGAAGCGGAAATTTGTGATTTTTAGCGTATATTAAACCACCTGGGTGCAACGGATGCAGGATTCGCGGTTTATATTTTATTGTAAAGTCATAAAGGCTTTACACTTAGGGTCCTGGTCTCATTTTGTGAATTCATTTTGCGTATGCGTTAGTACGTTTTAAAACGTCAAATACATTTTTTTAAGCTACATGAAACCGCCATCGACCAACCGCCATACCTGCATTCAAGTCAATTGTAATTTTTAGTTACTAGGATAATCGACACAACCGAGATTTGAACATGTGTCTGCTGTTTCGGTTGATTGTTCTAACCTGGGCTTTTAACCTATTACCATTTCACTTGGCCTGTACTGAAATCCTGTCTAAAACTACTGTATAATTGGATTACAACGAATAATTTTAAACTATTTGGTGCAGTAGTAATCACTCTTTACAGAAAACTACATATAATTATTAATTTTTCTTGCTACTAAACATTTCCAATACCACGGTTGGAAAAGTACTTGCATCACATCTGGCTTTACTTGTGTTCATTGACGATGATTGCCACTTTATCATCTTCAACCTGTCTGCCGACATGCATTATAAAAAATAGTAAAATTAGTCGCTAAAATTAAAAATTTCGACATAAGTTGCATATTAAAATTTTTTTTTTGGGGAAAACTATGTGATTTTCCAATTTCGAATAAGAATTTCCGAAGAAAGGTAATCTTAGTTATGATAAGAGTTAACTGACGTTATCAGAAATAAAATTATTTTTAAAATATGAACTGAACATTAGATAAATATCTCGGCTTACATTAAGATAAATAAATTAATAGAAAATGATTTAACCAATGAATAATGAAGACGTTAAGATAATTATTAAAAACAAAAAAAAAATGTTTTTAATTATTGTAGAATGAAAATATTATATCCATTTTAGGTGCTTGCCTTAAGGCCTTTCATGTAAGTGACTTTCAGTAATTAATATTTTTTTTGGGAGAATTTGTTGTCTCAACTTACTGTAATGCGAAAAACACTCGCGTGAATAAAAAAACCTTATAATAGCTGCCCGCGACTTCGTCCGCGTTGAATGATGAAAGGTTATGTCCTTTCTGGTGTCCCAGACAAAGAGTATGCAAAATTTCATTGATCGGTTGATTATTTAAGACGTGAAAAGGTAACAGACAGACAGGCAGACAGACAGTTACATTAACATTTATAATATTTAATACCTACGCCAGCAATTCCTCTATTTTAGAAAAACCTTTATAGATGGTAGCTATGACTAGCCAATTTTAAATGTAATAAGTTATTACTAGGATTTTTTCATGAAAAAAAATAGTGAGTTTACAAGAATGTGATCTGCAAAAAATGCAAAATTTTATACAATTCTGAAATTAATTTCAGTTTTATATTTCCATCCAAACCAAAATTTTATGGATTTTTTTATTTCTTTTTATTCGTCAAGCATGCTGACGCAACTGTTAGGTAGCTACTGTCGCCTTATAATATACAAGCAGCTCCATTGGCGTTGCTCTAAATAATATAATCTATAGCATATAATAAAAATGACTACCTACAATACTCTATTTTACAGTAACAATATTTTCAGACCACACGATTTTTTTTTGTTGAGAAAGGCTACTTGATCTACTTGATGGTTTACTTGATGGTGGGGGCTACAGTCACCTATAACACAGGCAACGCTCCAGTTGTTGCAAGTAGGCTACCATAGTACTGACCATAGTACGTTTAAGGTTGAGGATTCTAGACAAATTTTATATTTTCACAAAGAAGATTTCAAGAATTTCAAACAATATGTGCTTGGAAATAAATCGTTTATTTTTACATATAGAAATTTCAAAGTAACAAAGATTATTCAAAACGAATATAGGTACTCATTCTAGAGTATATTGCAAACTCCAACGTAATTCACAGCCAGATAAATTCTAACATTTTTTCTTGATTTTACGAACAGCCAAAAAATTAAATTATGAATATTTTAAAATAATATGCCAAAATATAGTACTGGTATGTACTTCATTTTTTATGATGTAGTAGGCACTTATGCGGTTGCTGCAGCTGGAACGACGGGATCAGCACCAAGAGGTACGATAGTCTCAGCACATTCGGTCGAAGGCGTCGCTGAACATTCGCCTAAGTTACAATAGGGCAGAGTGGGATCAGAACAAGCACGTTGTAAGCCACCGATTTTGGTGCAAACCAGTTTCGTTGTGCAGTCTGAGCAGGTGGATCCGATAGTGGTGCAAGGTGTCCATTGTGGGTACCAGGGAGCAGATGCAATCCAGGGAGGAAGCCAGGGGTTGCCAGCACCACCGGCCCAACCTCCGATTCCACCCCAACCCCCTGGACCTCCTGCACCAGTAGGGTTGTTTGGTAATGCCGAGGTCACAGCAAACTAAACAAAAAAACATATTTGGTATTGTTGTTAAAAAAACTAATGTTATCGAGATTATTTGTGATACGATAAGAGTGATATTCGCACACATTTCAAATTACACATCTTTACATAGATCTATTGAACTAAGTAACGTTACACGAAGAAGGTTTTTACAGAAAAAAAATCACTCGTGCGAAACCGTGAGCGGATCGCTGATAAATACTTTCATCCACTACACTTCAACCAACTTAATGAGCAACAAATAAAATGTAAACCATAAACCTTGCCTTAAGAGGGTCTGACTTACTTTGACTATGATAAAAATATATACGATTAAATATGTTGTGAATGTTTTTTGCGGCTTTTCCATTTACACTCAAAGAAAGTAAATAATAATAAAAATAAAGTCAATAAGTAAATATTATGATAAATGGAAAAAAATTAAAAATAATAATATATATATTAGAAAAGTGTTGTTACTAACCAAGACACAAAGGGCCACAATTGTTTTGAAAGCCATTTTATTTTCGTTTCTTCTATTTTCGAATTTTAATTCGTCGGTAAATTTCAATTACTAATGATCTAACAAGAACGTTGATACTCTTATATAGGCGTTAACGACTCACAAAATAAACAAATTTAAACCTTAGCAACCTCAATAGATATTATGCGGTTTTCCCACTGGAAACTGTTTTCAACTGATAACAAACTTTGTACAGATGTACAGTCAGAAAATGCACATCTGTGATATTGGTTACTTTATTTAATAAAAACTTTTATGGGGTAGGGGGTAGTAACCTCTATGAACATGATTATTGGGTTCATCATCATCATAATCATCATTATCATCATCATCACCACCAATTCACAAACGTACACTGCAATGCCCTTCCCCGAATTGTGATATTAATATTAATTTTGTAATTTTTGTTTTATATACATTAGGTATATAATACTGCATGTGGATTTCCGATACTGCAATCAAATTCTGAAAGCACTATACTTTGAATATACATTTACACTTACATTACTAAGATTCCTTCTTAGAATAAGTATTTAAGAAGGAAAATTATAATTAAGTAAGAATTAAGAAGGAAAATATTGTCAAATATGTACCTAATTAAATTGATGTTGATGTTTTCAATGTAAATGCTTAAACTAATTCATAACTAAAACTATAAATTATACTTAAACTTTTCACGGTTAGGTAAAGCCACAATTAAAAGTTAAAGTAGTTTTTTGTGCATATAACATGTCTACTTTAAAAAATAAAAAATATAATAGAGGTACTAAATGAGATGATATGAAAATCTTATCTTAAGAGACCATTTGAAAATTATTGTAATGTATCTAACGAGAAATGCGACTAAATTCTACTTTGGGTCAGAAAATGAATAGAGTCCAAGCCCACGGAAAATATTAATAAAATCTATTTTTAAATATAGGTACTTTACAAAAGAGATAACTCACATTCTTTTTATAGGACCGAAAATATGCCTATATTGTTGAAAACGTCGTAGGAGGCCTTTTCTATTCGGAATGTGTATTATAATATATTTAATATGATCGAATTTTATCTATTTTCATAAACTATATAGCTAAAAACCCTCTCGATCTGAACACCAAGTCTGGGAGATACGATTCCTTAGATATCTCAGAGACGAGACAACATTTACACATACAGACAGCCACACAGGCATAGATTGACGTCGAACTTATAACACCCCGTAATTGCGTAGGGCGTCGAGGGTTAAAAATGATTGAATTTTCCATGTAAAAACACAAGATTTAACATTTTCTTTGCATTAATTTAGCATTTTGTTAAGGTTCATTTCATCTCTTATAAAATGCTATGATGAGATTTGAGGATTGAATATTCCAGCGAAATAAGATTCAATAATTATGCTGACGGTACCAATTGTAATTTCGATGATTACCGAGTTGTTTTCAGTTAACCTGTAACTTATCAGGGGAAAATTTATTAAGACTGTTGACTTTGAGATTACCTACTGTTTAATTGTAGATCATAATGGAAAATTCACGGGGGGCGATACTGCGATCTGCTTGATGTTGTCATTCACTTTTGTGAATAAGGATGCTTCATTACCTACATATTATTAAGTATTATCTAGAATGTACAAGAAAAAAATATGAACACGTATCTTTCGTTTGAAAAATGCTTTTTCTTATAATGCTTAGGAGCCTGGTAGAAAAATAATAGCAACATGTGTACGTAACGAGTTTAAAATTCAAGTCATTAGGAAACTAGAAGGCGTTTGTTATAAATTTTCACTTCTTGGTTTTACATACTTTTTCAAATTCAAAAATAAATAGAAGGAATAAAAAAAATACAAATTGATTGAAATTACTGTTTTTATTTTTTTTATCTAGTTACAGTCGGGGTTTGCTTGCACCAGGCCAATTTATCAGTAATGCTAGAATTTCATTTTAAACGTCTGTCAGTTGTCTGCTTAATACTTTAGTTACAAAAGGTCATAAGAGTCTACGACTCGATGAATGAATAAATTTGAAATCTGACGAAGGTTTTCGTTCTTCGACTTTACATAGGCCGCACTGAAAGTTTTTAGAACTGGTCAGAAAGTAAGGACAGAAATGAAAAATATATATAAATTCAGAATTCAAAACTCTTTAGGAAGCTGTCTATGTAATTTCATTCAGCCTACATTTGTTTTTACAAATTTAAAAAGTGTGTGTCATGTCATACATTTACAAAGTCAGAAGTGAAAAATTTTTATTTCCCACTTTGTAAATTTACTAAAAATCATTAAGGGCCTCTTTCACAAACTACATTTAGAGTGTTGATTTACTTTTAGAAATCATTTTCTGTTATATTGAATTATGCACTCAGTTTACTGCATCATTCAATAGCCGATTTTTTATTATTATTTTCTATTTAATGTTTGGGACGTTTACCGTACAAACAAAGGTATATCAGCTCCATTATCCCCGGTTACCGGTGACTTTAAATGACAGGTTGGCCTACTTGACGTTTGTGAAAGAGGCGCTAAATCTAAATACCTTTCGAGTAAGTTATATAAGTAAGTAACGAAACAATTAGACAAAATAACTAAATTAAGCTCTTAAAATAGGCAGTCCTTAAAATTTCCTTTTGTGTAAATAAATGTTTTGTTTGAGATGCTTCGTTGTTTGTGAACTGCCACTCAGACTTGATAAAATCTTTTTGACGTGAAATAATGTAAATATAACGAACACGTAAAAGGTATATATATCGCTGCTTAAAAACTAAAGGGCCACAAATCAAAATTACACTTTACAGGAGAGCTAATCGAATTTTTTGTCTATTTTTTTCTTATTATATCAAATATATGCATATTATAGAAGCGTTAGAAGCGCATCGTTAGAAGCATATTTTTAAGTAGCATTAAATGTTTTATAATAAACTAAATAATAAGGAGATATAAGGTTATGTTACTTTTGAATATAAAATATCTTATCAAAATATACTAAATATTGAATAAAACAACCATAAGTCTTTTTGCAACATACAATATGAAGAATTGTGATTGTATTTTTGCAATAAAGACATTTTTGGATTTTTTTTGTTTTATGGCCCTTTAGTTTTTAAGCAGCGATATACTTTTGTATATTGTATAATATACAATTGTAAAATCAATAGAGCTCAGCAACTATTGATTTTACAAAAAAAAGTTTCCTACAAAAATTATAGAAAAATTTATGCTTTACAACTTTGATTATAACATTTTTTTCGTATTTCTAAAATTTATCGAAATATTTTCCAAAAACAAAAATTTGGTTTTTTTAATCGACCATATATCGGCAAATATTAACAGTAGAGAAAAACGTTTCAAATAAAAACGATGGGAAACTTTATTCTCTACAAAAAAGATTTTTACAATTTTTAACGTAAAACTCACCGTTGCCGAGATATTTGCAAAAAAGCGTTTCTCAAGAGGGCGGCTAACGCTCGCGGTTTCAAGCGACATAAACTTGGATTTATACTTGGGAGACAGTCTTTGACATAATCCAATCAAAAAATCAAATAGCAGGATTTTTTGCGGATCGAACCCATTTTTGAGCTATAAATCTTGGCCTGTTTGTATATGCAGTAGAAAAGACGTCGATTCAGCCTCAGTGGTATGCATGGACCTCAACCTCACCATCCACGACCCGTAGACGCCGTTGCTTAAGGGCACACGGTATCTTGAACGCTCGGACCTTGTTTACATTATCATCTTTTTTGTTAAGAATTCTCCATGGATCTTCATGGGTTTTTTTTTATGTTGGGTAGGCAGATGACTAAGCTTGCTTATTCTAAACTAAAAATGGCGATAAATAACGCCGGAAAAAAAAACGACGCCGTTTGCTGAAATCGTCTATTTTTATATATCTGTAAACTTACACAGCCTGTAGTCCCTAAAGTATTGATCGTAGAGTAAAAATGAATATATCTAAATTTGTAGACAATTTCATGTAGTAACTTTTGTCAGAAGTAATCATAATGCTGTTCCTACAGATATTCGCGATATGAGCAAAAACCTCATAAAAGGTACCTTCAACCCCCCCTTACACCCTTAGCACAACCCCCACCCTTGAGGACTTTTAGTATGTTAATTATATATTTTTTAATATATTTCAATGTCATACGTTTCATTAGGAGAATACATTAACAAACCGTATGTATATTATCAGACCGAACGCGACGACCTAATAAGGACCACGGGTCGACACTGGACTGGCTTCTTCTGACTGGTGCTGATGGAAAATTGTACAGTAGTGGAACTTACAGCTGACATAATAATGATGATGATGACGATGATGATGATAATAAATTAAGTTAGGGTAACAATAGAGGGGTAACAAAGTTAATTAACGAAAATTAACAATTAAGAGTTTATAACTTTCGTGAACACGAGGCGCGAGATAAACCTCTTGATCAAAATAATTCACTTAGCTTGATTATTACTACTTCATAAACAAGCAATGAAGAAATTTAATAAAATAATGATTTAACTCAACAAATTTTACAACGCTGTATTGTATTTGTAATACTTCGTATATATTATATTTATTTTACACATTGCTATGATTTTTTTAAAGTGTTTGTTCTAGCTTGAAAGATAGGAATTTTTTAAAGATATGGGGAGGAATTCGCGCACAAAAGCTAATATTTATATGAGACCATCTGCTTCGTAATACTTACATAGTGGGTGTATGTACTACGGCTACGAATCCAGTAGTACATATACTGGCTGTTATCTAATTATCTAATAAATTATATGAATTATGTAATAAATTATATGAATTTTTGGAAAATCAATATTTTTATAAGTTTTTCACATATAATTTTAGTAATATCTCACTTCTGCGTAGACCGTCGACCGCTAGTTTTAAAAAAGGGCTACTTAAAAACTGTTCTAATGAGAAAATTATCCCAATATTTTGAAATATTTTTGAGCCATTATCTAGTTTATAAAACTACAAATAATATGACGTTAATATCTTATCTGCAAACTAAACACATCACGGCATTATGAGCCGCCGCAAATCATAGTGATTCTAACTCTGTAACGGCCTTAATACACATAAAACTAAGTAACATTTTTAAGTTACTAACCAAGCGTCTTGCCATACCATTGATTGTAATCATACCATTGGTTTTGGTTATTCAAACGTCACACTCACACTTGCATATTTCGTTTATCCGCATTAAGCAATTATACCATTTCCTGTAGCCAGTTAATGAACAATAAGCGAAGAATGCAAACATAATAATCGCTGAGATAAGATCTGTAGTCACAGCAAAGCCACACGTGACTTTATCATTATTTGCGTAATTTTTTTTGTGACCGTGAAATTATATGTTTAGGTATCTACTAAACTATACATACCTTAGCGTTAAGGTTAGTTAGGTAATATTTTCTCTTGATTGAAAGCTGAAAATTATAATATAGCACTTGCATTGCTCGTAACTTCGTCTGTGTTCCTCGGAAACAGTGTTTTTTTTTTATGGATGAAACGTAACCTATGTCCTCTTTTGCACCCTTGGCAATCTGTATGCAAAATTTTATGAGGATTTGTTAGGTAGTTAAGACGTGAAAGCAAATAAATATCCAATAAAAAAAAAATCACATTTATAAAATAATACTAGCTCAAAAATAATTCAGTTTGTAAAATAGTGTGGTTTTATAACACTTAGTGCCTCTTTCACCAACTACAAGTAAAGTGTTGATTGGTTACTTTTCAAGTAACGCTAATTGGCGAGTAAATGTTACGAGTATCTTGTGTCAATTTCATTGAAATTACCCTTGAGTAATGCTACTCGAAGATGGTGAAACTCGTACGCTTTCTTACCGGTGACTTTAAATGGCGGTTAGCCTACTTGACACTTTACTCAGAGCTGGTGAAAGAGGCCCTTAGTATAGTATGGAATATTATCATCCTTCGAAACTAAGCTAAACGAGGCTTCGAGTTCTTTTTTCAAAGTAGATAAAAAGCTCAATCTAATACAATAATAGCAAACTAAGTTCTCTAACTACATAGTCAGTGTCATCTAATTCTAAATTTTATAATTTGTGTGCCAAAATTCACACAATTACTTCTAACGATCAGTAGTTTACACTTGTTGAGTAATAAATCATCCAAAAATATGTATGGGCTTGGGGTCTACATTAGCAGTAAGTAAGATTAGAGTTAGAGTAAGATGAAAGGATTGAACGGTTCTGCCTCCCTCTAGTATAATTTTATTGCCTATACTCCTATGGGATCCTAGAGTATTTTTTTACTTCTCTTGGCTCCCAAAGGATCGTAAGACAATTGAAGACGTGAGTGGATGAAGGTGATATGTCCTTATAAATGATTACAAACCTTAAGATCGTCAATTTAAGACATTTTTGGAAAATAAGAAGTTGAAAAAGGTGTTATGTCCAGTTAATTTTAAAAAACAAAAAGTGCAGGAAAGTTTACTTTTGTTAATTGAAGAGGGAGCTATGTTCACATTTTTTTAAATTAAATAGTACAAAAGTGTTTAATTTTAGGTTGTTTACACAACTTTGCATCATAATTTAGTACAAAAATCAGTTCCGTGGCGACTTATCTCAAAAAATAAAAATAAAACTGACCTCGATTTATTCAAAATTGGAATTATGCGACATATCACCTTCATCCATTCACATCTTTAATTATTTATATCCCTTGAATCCTATTTCCTTTTAATGATCATATATATAAAGATATAAGTGGAGGCCATGGACCGTCAAGCGCAGCGTAGGACATCCACCCACAAGGTGGACAGACAACCTGATAAGGGTCTACCTTGGATCCTGGCTGCTTCTGACCGGTCCTATTGGAAAATTGAGATGTTCCTGCGGCTGAGATGAATTACTAAATGATATCCCCAGTACGTATAGCATGTTTGACAAATTAGTATTTTCTTTCAGTATAGTTATTATATAATATATCTCACACATCATTCACGTCACCAGTCTTTGAAGAGATTAACCATTTCCGTTTTTAATGATACTTCTAATATCTTTCATGCAAATATCCGGTTGTTTATTATAGTGATATTACTTAAACGACTATTAATAATTATACCGCAGTATTACTTAATTGGGTAGTTATTTGTCTTGAGTCAGAACTCGCGAAAACATGTTTGAAAAAGGTTTTAGTTATCTCGAGACGAGACTTTATCAAACCTTATCTAAACTAATTAGTACGTACACTATATAAGAGATGTTTGTCGATGTTAAACCATATTCTAACGAACGAGCTCGTACATATTAGAAATACGATAATTTACAAATTAGCGAACGAATTTCGCATTCATTTATGAACAAAAAAACATCGCAATGAAACTATTGTATCTTTTGCTTACTGTAAGTTAAACAAATTATATAAAATTTATATAAGTGCAGTTCATGTGTTTTGTGTTGAGAAGTAGTGTTGCCTTTATTGTAAACTATAAATTATATTATTTTAATAAGTTTTTTAAAGGTCCAATTTTTTACGGCTTAAGTTTACACATAAAATCTTTGGGTGTAAATTGTGAGCGAGTTGTCTAGTGAAATAATAGATAAAAAACAAACATGATAACTCGCCGGTTCTAGCGAGTATCCAAATAATAGTTAGTTTCGTTTTGTTCTAAAAATATCGATTATCGGTTTTATTACGAACAATCAAGCAGTGTAATTATTATGAAAATATTGTGCATTTATGAAAGCTTTTCTATTGCCTTTTTATTTTATATATTCCATTTGTCTTAAGTGGTACGAAGCCCTTTTGAAATGTAGTAATTATTTTAAATTTTTATAAATATGAGTATTTATCAATATATTTGTAACATATCTTACTAATAATAATTAATGTTTTATTTAATGAGTTTTCTTTTGTTTTAGGCATACTTACTATGCTTAGTGAGTGCGAAATATCTTCCTGATGACCTTAATGACTCTGAAGTGTTGTTAAGGCGTCACAGAAGATCTGATTCAGACGAGTCCGCGCCTTCAGCGGAAGACAATGATGACGACAGTGATGATGATTCGTCAGAAAAAAAGATTAGGGAGGAAAAACAGAGACGTCTTGAAAAAATTGAAAAAGCACGTCAAAAGATGTTAGAGAAACAAGCGAAAGAAATACGTAAGTTAGAAGAAGAAAGACAGAAACAAGAAAAAAAACTTTTAGAAGAACAAGAAAAATTGAATGAAAAAATTGCTAAAGAATTGCGTAAGCGGCAAGAGAGAATTGAGAAGGAACATCGTAAAGAAGAAGAAAGACAACGTAAGTTGCAAGAAAAATTGGAAAAGGAAGAAAGGAAACGCTTGGCAAAACAACAAAACCAAAGAGAGGAAGAAAATTCAGTGGAAAATTCGGCCGAGTCTGCTGAAGACAATGTTGAATTTAGTGATGTCTTGAAAAATTACATATACGAAAAGAATGGTTTAGATTCTAATAGCACTGATTTAGAAAAGAAATCTGTATTGTATACATACTTACAGACAACAATCGGATTGAATGCAAATACTACGAAGAACGAAAGACGCCAAGTTATCAGAAATTACATTCAAAATATTTTAAGTAATGATCCCATTGCACTTGACACCTTAAGAAATAATATAATAAATCGTACTAGTTCTGCTGGCATACAACAGTGGCAGGCAGGTTTGGAAAGAAAGATAGCTAAACTTGATAATGAAACTCTACTTCTAGGCAACCTCAATTCCACATGGGCCTCTGTAGAACAGAATAAGGTTAATGAAAAGAGATCATTACTGCAAGCAATTGTACAATTGTTAGCGAATGTGTTTCCAGTTGGAGTACCCAATGCAACCAATGCTGCGGGTTCAGAAGCCTCATCCAATAACGCACCCGACGCTGCTGGTGCTGGCGTGAACAACGTAGAAACTTCATCTGATGGTTCTGTTGCTGCTACCGCAGGTTCAGAAACTTCATCCAATAACGCACCCGAGGCTTCTGGTGCTGGTGTGAACAACGTAGCCACTTCATCTGCTGGTGCTTCATCCGACGGTTCTGTTGCTGCTCCAAGTGCTCCACCCGCGGGTTCAGAAGCCTCATCCAATAACGCACCTAATGCTGCTGGTGCTGGTGTGAATGACGTAGCCACTTCATCTGACGGTTCTGTTGTTGCTACCGCGGGTTCAGAAGCCTCATCCAATAACTCACCAGACGCTGTTGGTACTGGTGTGAACAACGTAGCCACTTCATCTGCTGGTGCTTCATCAGACGGTTCTGTTGCTGCTCCCAGTGACCTTCCCGCGGGTTCAGAAGCTTCATCCAATAACGCACCCGAGGCTTCTGGTGCTGGCGTGAACAACGTAGCAACTTCATCTGATGGTTCTGTTGCTGCTACCGCGGGTTCAGAAACTTCATCCAATAACGCACCCGAGGCTTCTGGTGCTGGTGTGAACAACGTAGCCACTTCATCTGCTGGTGCTTCATCCGACGGTTCTGTTGCTGCTCCAAGTGCTCCACCCGCGGGTTCAGAAGCCTCATCCAATAACGCACCTAATGCTGCTGGTGCTGGTGTGAATGACGTAGCCACTTCATCTGACGGTTCTGTTGTTGCTACCGCGGGTTCAGAAGCTTCATCCAATAACGCACCCGACGCTGCTGGTGTTGGTGTGAATGACGTAGTCACTTCATCTGCTGGTGCTTCATCCGATGGTTCTGTTGCTGCTCCAAGTGACCTTCCCGCGGGTTCAGAAGCCTCATCCAATAACGCACCTGACGCTGCTGGTTCTGGTGTGAACGACGTAGCCACTTCATCTGACGGTTCTGTTGTTGCTACCGCGGGTTCAGAAACTTCATCCAATAACGCACCCGAGGCTTCTGGTGCTGGTGTGAACGACGTAGCCACTTCATCTGCTGGTGCTTCATCCGACGGTTCCGTTGCTGCTCCAAGTAACCTTCCCGCGGGTTCAGAAGCTTCATCCAATAACGCACCCAATGCTTCTGGTGCTGGTGTGAACGACGTAGCCACTTCATCTGCTGGTGCTTCATCCGACGGTTCCGTTGCTGCTCCAAGTAACCTTCCCGCGGGTTCAGAAGCTTCATCGAATAACGCACCCGACGCTGCTGGTGCTGGTGTGAATGACGTAGCCACTTCATCTGCTGGTGCTTCATCCGACGGTTCTGTTGCTGCTCCAAGTGCTCCACCCGCGGGTTCAGAAGCCTCATCCAATAACGCACCTAATGCTGCTGGTGCTGGTGTGAATGACGTAGCCACTTCATCTGACGGTTCTGTTGTTGCTACCGCGGGTTCAGAAACTTCACCCAATAACGCACTCGAGGCTTCTGGTGCTGGTGTGAACGACGTAGCCACTTCATCTGCTGGTGCTTCATCCGACGGTTCTGTTGCTGCTCCAAGTGACCTTCCCGCGGGTTCAGAAGCTTCATCCAATAACGCACCCGAGGCTTCTGGCGTTGGTGTGAATGACGTAGCCACTTCATCTGCTGGTGCTTCATCCGACGGTTCCGTTGCTGCTACAAGTGACCTTCCCGCGGGTTCAGAAGCTTCATCCAATAACGCACCCAATACTTCTGGTGTTGGTGGGAACGACGTAGCCACTTCATCTGCTGGTGCTTCATCCGACGGTTCCAATGCTGCTCCAAGTAACCTTCCCGCGGGTTCAGAAGCTTCATCCAATAACGCACCCGACGCTGCTGGTGCTGGTGTGAATGACGTAGCCACTTCATCTGCTGGCGCTTCATCTGACGGTTCTGTTGCTGCTCAAAGTGACCTTCCTGCGGGTTCAGAAGCTTCATCCAATAACGCACCCAATGCTTCTGGTGCTGGTGTGAACGACGTAGCCACTTCATCTGCTGGTGCTTCATCCGACGGTTCTGTTGCTGCTCCAAGTGACCTTCCCGCGGGTTCAGAAGCCTTATCCAATAACGCACCTAATGCTGCTGGTGTTGGTGTGAATGACGTAGCCACTTCATCTGCGGGTGCTTCATCCGATGGTTCTGTTGCTGCTCCAAGTGACCTTCCTCAGGGTTCAGAAGCCTCATCCAATAACGCACCCGACGCTGCTGGTGCTGGTGTGAACGACGTAGCCAATTCATCTGACGGTTCTGTTGTTGCTACCGCGGGTTCAGAAACCTCATCCAATAACGCACCTAATGCTGCTGGTGCTGGTGTGAACGACGTAGCCACTTCATCTGACAGTTCTGTTGTTGCTACCGCGGGATCAGAAACTTCATCCAATAACGCACCCGAGGCTTCTGGTGCTGGTGTGAACGACGTAGCCACTTCATCTGCTGCTGCTTCATCCGACGGTTCTGTTGCTGCTCCAAGTGACCTTCCCACGGGTTCAGAAGCTTCATCCAATAACGCACCCAATGCTTCTGGTGCTGTTGTGAACGACGTGGCCACTTCATCTGCTGCTGCTTCATCCGACGGTTCTGTTGCTGCTCCAAGTGCTCCACCCGCGGGTTCAGAAGCCTCATCCAATAACGCACCTAATGCTGCTGGTGCTGGTGTGAATGACGTAGCCACTTCATCTGCTGGCGCTTCATCCGACGGTTCTGTTGCTGCTCCAAGTGACCTTCCCGCGGGTTCAGAAGCCTCATCGAATAACGCACCTAATGCTGCTGGTTCTGGTGTGAACGACGTAGCCACTTTATCTGACGGTTCTGTTGTTGCTACCGCGGGTTCAGAAACTTCATCCAATAACGCACCCGAGGCTTCTGGTGCTGGTGTGAACGACGTAGCCACTTCATCTGCTGGTGCTTCATCCGACGGTTCCGTTGCTGCTCCAAGTAACCTTCCCGCGGGTTCAGAAGCTTCATCCAATAACGCACCCAATGCTTCTGGTGCTGGTGTGAACGACGTAGCCACTTCATCTGCTGGTGCTTCATCCGACGGTTCTGTTGCTGCTCCAAGTGACCTTCCCGCGGGTTCAGAAGCTTCATCCAATAACGCACCCAATGCTTCTGGTACTGGTGTGAACGACGTAGCCACTTCATCTGCTGGTGCTTCATCCGACGGTTCCGTTGCTGCTCCAAGTAACCTTCCCGCGGGTTCAGAAGCTTCATCGAATAACGCATCCGACGCTGCTGGTGCTGGTGTGAACGACGTAGCCACTTCATCTGACGGTTCTGTTGTTGCTACCGCGGGTTCAGAAACGTCATCCAATAACGCACCCGAGGCTTCTGGTGCTGGTGTGAACGACGTAGCCACTTCATCTGCTGGTGCTTCATCCGACGGTTCTGTTGTTGCTCCAAGTGACCTTCCCGCGGGTTCAGAAGCTTCATCCAATATCGCACCCGAGGCTTCTGGTGTTGGTGTGAATGGCGTAGCCACTTCTTCTGCTAGTGCTTCATCCGACGGTTCTGTTGCTGCTCCAAGTGACCTTCCCACGGGTTCAGAAGCCTCATCCAATATCGCACCCGACGCTGCCGGTGCTGGTGTGAACGACGTAGCCACTTCATCTGACAGTTCTGTTGTTGCTACCGCGGGTTCAGAAACTTCATCCAATAACGCACCCGAGGCTTCTGGTGCTGTTGTGAACGACGTAGCCACTTCATCTGCTGGTGCTTCATCCGACGGTTCCGTTGCTGCTCCAAGTGACTTTCCCGCGGGTTCAGAAGCTTCATCGAATAACGCACCCGACGCTGCTGGTGCTGGTGTGAATGACGTAGCCACTTCTTCTGCTAGTGCTTCATCCTACGGTTCTGTTGCTGCTCCAAGTGACCTTCCCACGGGTTCAGAAGCCTCATCCAATATCGCACCCGACGCTGCCGGTGCTGGTGTGAACGACGTAGCCACTTCATCTGCTGGTGCTTCATCCGACGGTTCTGTTGCTGCTCCAAGTGACCTTCCCGCGGGTTCAGAAGCTTCTTCCAATAACGCACTCGAGGCTTCTGGTGCTGGTGTGAACGACGTAGCCACTTCATCCGCTGGTGCTTCATCTGATGGTTTTGTTGCTGCTCCTGCGGTTCCAGAAATCTCAACCAATAACGCATCCGAAGCTGTTAGTGCTGGTACAAACGACGTAGTTGCTCCATCTGCTGGTGCATCATCTGATGGTTCTGTTGCTGCTCCAAGTGATCTCCCTGCGGTTTCAGAAGCCTCAACCAATAACGTACCTGAAACTGTTGGTGCTGGTACGAACAACGTAGTCGCTGAATCAGCAGCTGAGGCCGCCTCTATAACCTCACCTGAAATTTCGGGCGCCGCTCCGAATGATGTTCCTGCTGGTGTTGATGCATCGTCTGTTAATACACCTGATGCTATTTCTGTCGGTACTATTGACCCAGTCGCGCCATCCACTGAAAATACAGCTGACGGTTCTGTTGCTGCAAGGGCCGAAACCTCACCCGCTAGCGCACCTGACACCGTTGCTGCTGATACAAGCAACATCATCGTCACGGACATTACTACTGAACCAACAGTTACGTTGTCAGATATCTTGTCTGGTAATGTAGTCAATAATTCACAAGTTTCTGCTCTAGGCGATTCTGATGTACCAATACCAGTTGAATCCGGTGCCACAGTTCTGGAAATATCATCACAGTTGTGATTTCACGTTATTTGTCAAGTATGTCTTTAAACTTTTCCTGTGAATTTACTATGATATGTAGTATGTAGTGTTAATTAAACTAGATGAAGCATTTGATGTAGTTTACCTTAAAATATCCAAGATCTTGTGTGACTGAAATGTTTGAAAAATTTATTAAGTTGTAAATTATAAAGTAGATAGTGAAATAATACACATTTACTTTTTGTTATGTAGTTATCCAATCGAGATTGTAGAATGAAAAAACTTTTACAATTATATTATTATTTAATACTAATGACTTTCCTTACACAATATGCCTAGTATAATATAATACAATGTTTGGTATAAGGATAGGTATTTAAGTTTCTAAGGAATGCGAAAACAAGTAAATTTCTTAATTTATAATTACAAATTGCTTATGTAAGTAATAATATAATTTAAATAACATAACAAATTTATTTTTGCTAGAACAAATATTTATAAAACTTCTACACCGTCAAATCCAATATTTGTTGGCTGCGTTCGGAGGAGTTGGATAGTTTTGTTGAGTAAGAGGGTCAACTATATTAGGAAAGGTATAAGGTTCATTCATGTATTTATATTCTCCTGGAAGACCAGCTAAGCCCATATTTAGTGAGTTGTGAGACGGACTCCAACTAGAGGACGCTGGGTCTACTGATACTTTAGAATAATCAGTAGGCACTTTTGAAAAGTCGCTGTTAGGTAACGTTTTACTATATTCTTCGGGCTTCGAAAACACATCGTCTCTGGGTTCTATGACTTCATCACTGTTCACCTTGTCATCACCTTCTGTTTCTTTGGGTAAATAAGTCATAGGTTTATGATAAATATCATTGTTAGGATATCGTGTGTAGTCGTTTCTTGGCAAATTTGAATCTAGTACCTGACTGTGTGTAGGTACGTTAGCATTGCCTACTAAATGACCGAACGTAGTACTCGATGTACTTGGAAAGGCAGCGTTCTGAAAAGCTTGATTCAAATGCTGAGATTGAGCCATGATTTGATTGTAATTGGCATATTTTTGGTGATGCCAAGAATCAGGATGTTGCGAGTGATGTTGAGACAGCGTAGGTATTTCCCCTGCAGGGTACGGGCACGGAATTTGAGGCATAGGTAACGTGGAGTAGCTTGCGAGGCTGGGTGGTGCATTGGAACCTGTATGTTTTCGGAGACGGGCTCTTCTATTTGAAAACCACACCTGGAACCATATACATAATTTGGTTGCATTATTTTTTTTTCAAATTAAAATCAATCGATAAACATCTTTCAGTAAATAAAAGTTTGAAATTTTAGGACATGGCTGAAATATATGCAAATAAATGGAACCGCAAAAATAAAGCTTCGATGTTATTTAAAGAACATACTCGTACTTGAAGTTAATTGGAAATTAAAGCATGTCGCGGACGCGGATGAGTTAATAATACTTATGCACATACATTAATACTCGTATGCACACAAATTTTTTGTACATTTATAATTATCTATATTATATTATACTAATATTATAAAGAGGTAAAGTTTGTATGTTTGTCAGTATGTAGGAGGTAAATTTAGGTAAATTTAATTTCACCAATAGTTAGAATAGAATTTCAGGATGGAAATAGGATAAATTTTCCACCATCTTATCGCCTGGTTGCCTAGTGGACAGTCCATATAACCTCAGATAGATGAGAGATCAAAAGGCATATGAAATGTTTGAATACCTGAATTCTAGCCTCAGTCAATCCCGTCTGTTGAGCTAATTCTTCTCGCGTGTACACGTCCGGATACTGCGTTCTATGGAAGGCTCTCTCTAATGCGTCCAGTTGTTCCCCTGTAAAAGTTGTGCGGGAACGGCGTTGTTTTCTCTTCAACGTTAGACCCGGTTCTGATTCTATGTCTGAAGAATCTGATCCTCTACCTGTAAATAGTAAAATTAAATATGAGACATATTTCGAGTAATAATTTATAAATTATTACTCCGGGACGAGCCCGTTGGACAAGTGGCAAGGGTGCTTGCCTAACGTCTCAGGGGCCCCGGGTTCGATTCCCGGCGGGGTCAACTTTGGAAATTTTAATGTAATTTTCAAAATTGACTCTGGTCTGGATTTGAAAAGTAGTGGTAGGGCACACTGCGTTTCGCAGTCATTTGGGCAAGCCCGTCTGGCGGCAGTAACCACCCCCTTACAGAATACCACCGTGAAATAACAGCATTTACGTACTGTTGTGTTTCGGTGAGTGAGTAAGGGATGCCAGAGCCCATTACCCCATCCCTTCCTTATCCCGCACTTGTAGCACTTATGGCGTTGCTTGTGTTATAGGCGACGGTAGCCACCTACCATCAAGTGGACCGTCAGCCTGTCTGTCGACCTTAACATAAAAAATAAATAAATAAAAAAAAACTAACTACAAATGTGTCGTTCATTGTAAAAGTGGTGTAACTCCCTATTTTTAAAACCATCTTTTCTTGCCTAATTGTATCACATTTAGTCATAACTTTCAATATAAAAGTGAAGTAGCTCCAATAGTTGCATTAAAATCCCCTAGATGAAAACAATGAATGAATGCTTATATTTTTTTTCCTACACTATAATTCGCAAAAAGCTTGTTATTCTAAAATTCAGTTGCAACTTACAACTTTTACAATGAACGACACAAATGTTGATACTAACTACAGATGTTGATGTGTTGAGCACACGCGTTCTTAATTAATATATATTTTTTATACAACAAACCTAAATCACATTAATTCGATTACTTATATCAAGAATCGTGGGGGTTGAGGTGGGTCGGTCGATCTCATTTAAAATCGGTAGCGGAATCGTACGGAAACAGATTAAATAAAAGTCGCAACAATACACGGCTTTGGATCTAAAAACCGATTTTAAAGAATGCGGCTTATATTAATAGCCTTTTGAAAGAAGTCAAAATTGAATGAGTTGAAAAAATAGGGGCTCAGTGTAGCGGGGAACGAGGAACACCCAATGCGGCGGCCTCTTTGTCGGCTTCTTTGCCCTTTATGTGACATTTTGCCACCATACAATATTTTGGTGTCGCGATCTGGATTTAAGTTAATATGTAAAAAGTATGTATAATCTAATTTTACTGCTGTTCAGTCAAACTTAAAGAAATTATCGAAATATCTCCAAGTCTACGAATACGTTTACGACGGTCGACTTTGTAATGACAGATAAAATAGCTTAGATTTAATTTTTTTTTCAGATTTTAAGCTATTCGAAATGCTAAATTGCATTCATTACGGTAGCAGTAGCAATAATTTTTTTGTAAATGTTAAACATATAAGTAAAAAATATTAAATCAAAAACTTGTATTACCTAAATTAATATTTATAATTTTCAATTACTTAAAAACTATAGGTAAATATTTAAAAAATACGCCTTTATTAGCTTCAGTAAAGCACTCATAATATGATGGTGATGGATTCATATGTGAATCCTCTATATTAAGATCCTCTATAAAGGCCTAGACCGTTGTTACTGCAAACATAGTATTCTTGTTTAGAGAATAGCTGAAAATTATACATTTAATTAGCCTAAGGTTGTATACTGAACTGTAATTTTTATAACTCCCAATTGACTCAATACTTATACAGCGCTTTCCTTATTCAAGTCCTAAATTTATAGAAAACTTAAATTATCACCAATTTTCGTATTTATACCTAATATTAGCAGAATTTGGCACAAGCACAGGCATTAGTTATATTTTTATTATATATATAGACAAATTATAGACAAAATATGTCGCAAAATATTAACAAAAACCTTAGTTTATTTAACACTGATATATGATTTTCAAATGAGCGGAAATCGAGTTTACTTCGTGTAGAGGTGTCGGAAGAATCATTAAAAAAGCACGAGGCTACAAATCCAACCACAAAGCCCGCGACACCATATAAAAAAAAAAAAAAGCATTGTAATAAAATGATTTACATTGCTCAAATTCTCCGGCGGGCTCGCGAGACAGGGACAGATTTATTCAGAGCCTTTTTTGTTCCCGAGACCTGATCATAACGTATGAGATTAAATAACTTTTAGTGTGTATATCGAATATTCAACGGTCCATGGAAGTTTTAGCTTTAAAGCCACAGCTTTAGGATTCAATTTATATTTTGTGTTTTGTAAACACTAAAAGTCGCTAAGGGTTTTATACTTGGAGGAACGCGAGAGGTAAAACGTGTTGATTGCTTAGTGGGAACGGGTGAGAGGAACTTTGGCGAATGCCGAAACGCGACCCCGTGAAGACTGCGGCTTAGCTCAAAAGTCATAATTTGGAAGTTGAAAGAGCAGCGCCCGCCGGTTTAACACCTTCATAATCTGGGTTCATTAAAATGGTCGGTTCGAAGGGCTCGCCTTTGTTTCAGCGGGTCGTTGCGTTCTTAACAGATGTGCGGATTATCACGTCTGTTTTGTGGGCGTTTTGGGGCTTGCGTTAATAAAATTTAAGAAGTTTTGTGGGATTGGCAACTAATATACATCACTCGTTCGATTATTATGTTGTTAGTTTTCAAAAGTAAAATTTTACGTCAATTTTTTAATGTAAATAGAGCCAGAGATAAAGAAACTGTTTGTAGGTGGATGCCTTTTAGGTCACAAGATAGTTTCTATAACAAAATCCCTGAAGAAATAAGTACTCGTATATTGCAATTAAAACATTTGTAGAAAAATAACTTGTTGGTTTGTTTTTCTTCTCTACAAAAGCGTGTCATAGTCTTGTAAGCGATAAATGTTTCTATAACTAACATACTTAAGAGGACCTCCAGTCAATTTATCAAGTGAATACCTCCAATGATTACTAAAAGTGTAGAAAAATTGTGAGACGCGTAGACGTTTGATTGTAAAGTTCCATTCAGACGTCACTCCGCCTTCTCTTTGTCGGCCTTTGTTGAGAACTTCCGGAGAGTGTTTCACGTTATGGGAGGGCCTCAAACTAATGTGATGAGCCAAAAGTATGTTCTCTATTCTATAAATAATTTTAATTTCCAAAGAAATTCTTTGCATTCCTATTCTCGTATGTATGTATTTTATATTCTTAATTAAACACAATATAAATATCAATAAAATAATATTACTTTTTTTTCTAAGAAATGTTACAAACCTCTGAAATAAGCATTCTTCGTGTAGTTTTCAAAACATTCGTTACTAAACAATAAATATTAGGATCAAGGATAAGGGATTGGATAGGGATAAGGAAATGGCATCCCTTTACTCACTCACCGAAACACAACAGCACACGTGCTGTTGTTTCATGATGGGCTTCTTATTATTTACCTTTTATTATTTACTAGCTGGCGCCCGCGACTTCGTCCGCGTTGAAAAAGTAGCCTATCCTGTGTCCCGTACGTCTAAATGTTTATCTACCGAGTTTCATGAAAATCAGTTAATTCGTTTAAGAGTTATGGAGGAACATACATATATACATACATACATACAGAAAAAAATTCTAAAAATCGTTAATTTTGTTTCAGTATCATGTATAGAGCCTATAAACACGATATCTCTGAAAACAAAGTAACTTACTCCATGACCGACCCTTACAGATTTATTATTAGTATTGATGATTTACCAGTTTAAATAAACAAGTAGGGTTCCCTACGTAATACGAGAAAATGTTCTGAATTACCATCCGACAGTATCGCAGTAGTGGTTCTACGGTAATGGCCGTCTCGTCGCCACTCGCGAACACATCAGTTGATTCTAACGACCGGAATTATTAAACAAATGGGAGATTTTATCACCCACCTTTGTTTTGTTTTTATGCTAGTGTGAAAGTAGGCTGTTCCACCCGTTCGTTCGCTACATAATGATTCGCCAGTTGACGATCTGTATTTTTAGGTTCCTTGTCTCGCGTCTTGCATCGTGCGTCTTAACGCAACAATATGTCATTTAGGTCAAATGGAAATTAGACTATTTCTGTTGTACTAGCGTAACGTGACTGATGTGTTTACGACGAAACATGTCTTTAAATACTGTTAAACAAAATTGGCTAATAATTTAGTAGTGGCAGTACATACTGCGTTGTCTGGAGGCAGTGATCATCCCTTACATAAGACCACCGTGAACCACCGTGAAATGTGCTCTTGTGTTTCGGTGAGTGAGTAAGGGATGCTGGAACCCTTTTTCTTACCCCAAAAAAATCTGGATGCCAGAGCCCTTTACAGTCCTATTACAGTCCTAAATCCTATTAAGCACAGTCGGCAGTGCACTTGCAGCACTTGTAGCGTTGCTTGTGTTATAGGTGACGGTAACCACCTACCATCAAGTGGTTCCTCAGCCTGTCTGCCGAAATTAGCTTTTATTATATTAATAAGTTTCAAAATTTATTTATTCATCTATACTAATAGAGTTTGTTTGTTTGTTTGGTTGTACGCGCTAATCTCAGGAACTACTAGTTCGAATTGAAAAAATATTTTTGTGTTGGATAGTCCATTTATCACGAAAGGCTTTAGGCTATACAACATTTTGAACGCGAAAGAAGTCGCGGGCAACAGCTAGTTTTGAATAAATTTTGAAACTGAGCAACACAAGTCTTCCTGTTCACCGTAAGCCGGCAAAGTAAAAGTACAAAGAACAATTAAATGTGGCGACAAAATGGGACGGCATAATGCAACAATGTCACAATAAGCAAAACAAGTTAGGTGGATTGTGAACACTTTCAGCACTATCGAAATTCGCGGCGGGCGTCCCCTCGTAGCGCTTTGTCGGCGTCTAACCGCCAGAGATCACCAAACGCAAGCCGCGCTTTAACGCCTCGAGCGCAAACTTCAATATTTCAAACGCCAACAATGACTTGGTAAGATTTGTGTGCGGAAATTGAATTTTTTTAGCAACCGCCGTGAGAAAGCTTTGACAGGTTGGGGGGCTATTAACATTGCAAAATAGCCCTCCGAATGAGAAGTTATTGTGCAAAGGTTTGGATGGATACATGGCAGTGACATCGATACCAATCTGTATTGAAAACATTATATTCATGGTTTTTTTATATTACTAAAATTTGCCATATTTTTTTAAAATAGACATTTTTTATTTGGTGTATTTAATATCTTTTGGGATGTTACCTATTGACTTTGTTTTAGAAATAAATATATGGAAATTATTTCGAATATAAACTTATTAAGACATTGTAAATACCTTAGTAATTTTTTTTTATATAAATTAAAAAAAAGGCTGTTTTTAAGTTTTTAGTTGCTATTCTGCATGCAGGTAATCCCTGCATGCAGGTATTAGTACCTAACTAATTACCTATTGAAGTGCTTTATATATTGCTATGATAATATTTATTTGTGTAGAACTGGTAACAAGTCACAGTTTCGTATAGTTTCGAAACTAGATAATAATTTTTTGATAAGTTCATCATATAACTAAAGATTTCCCCAACTAGATTCATTTAATGAGAATACTTAATTACTAAACCGATCATCATTAAATTTTGCATTTACGTTGTCAAGACAAGACATAGGGTACCTTTCATCCAGAGAAAGTACTATTCCTGATGGATAATCTAAAAATAAAAATACAATGCCTCGCAAAAGTATGTCAGTCGATATAACGCGGACAAAGTCGCGGGCACCATTTAGTAAGAAATAACCTTTGTACAATATGTATCTACAATAGTTCATACTTGTAGCAAATTGTACTGTGAAAATATAAAATTGAACTTCCTATTAAATTTTAAAATTATTTAACAATTTTTCTATTGAGACTACATTGTCTTGGTCTTTTGAAATGTGGTAGTTGGAAAGATAATCTCCTGTGTTCCCGGTTAGCCATTGATTTTTCCGTTTAATGGGATGTAGTTGTCGATACGACACGTTTTGGAGGCCAGCGGGCGTGCCTCGAACACGATTGCTTTCATAAGTACTCAATAAATTGAGATTTAACTGAGTATTGAATGGTAATGATTAAATGTTTCATAAATTGAAGTCTGTAAGAAATCATAGACTTTTCAGAATACCACAAGGATATGTCATTATAAGAATAATTATATTTATCGCCTGGCAAAACTATAACATCAATAAATATTGAATAAATCATTGCTCATACATTTTGCATCACATTACATTTTTTATTTTTCAATGCAGATGAAGCCGCAGGCAAAAGCTAGTAAAAATAAAAACCCTTTCAATTTTAAAATCTTATAAATTATGTAGATATGTTATTGTTATTAATAGGCAGCTAAATATTTATCGAGTTTAACGAACTCACCACCAAGAATGCCATCTATGCTGTAATCTTTCTTCCCATCTTGATCCCTTGCACCGCCGCGTAGCAGCCTCGAGATCGACGAAATGCTGGGCGGATCCGACACGCCCTCCTACAACGATACATGATTGTCTTTCACTGCCTCATTATGGAAAAAAAATGGAACAAAAACGTTTGTCAACCTTTTTTGTCGCAGTTGCTTAAATTAACTGGCTGATTGGAGACCGCCTACGGATTTGGCGATTGTTTAAAAAAACTTTAGACACTGTACTATTTTTAAAACCATTGTTGTTTTGCAATCTAATTAATTGCTGGTGATAGAAGTAAATTAAACACTTAACTATGTTGCAGTAACTAAGTGATTTATGGATGGTTTTTTTAAGTAAAACTAAGACACGGTGTTCGTTGCAAGTGAAATCACACAGAAACTCTGTTGCTGATTGCTGCTCTAATGGACGAAATATACGATCAAGCGTTTGGCGTGACGACAAAATGACGTGAGGCAACGGCGCGAATTTTACATACAGTTTTTGACATCAAGCTATCAGTTTTTACCATTCACGATCAAATTTTGGCTTCACGCCAGTTAGTTTGACGCGATGGACTGACCGTGTATTTGGTCCATAATAGTTTAAGGAAATAACGTTAGTCTCAGATAAAATAAGAATTATAGACAGAAGAATATTGCAGACATAGTGAAACCGGTTTTATAACTTTTTGTGTTCCAAGCTTTTTAGCTTTTTTGGTTTATTTTTTATTAAAAATATCTTTTTCGACTTTAAAAAGTCAATTATTAAAAAAGTTTACTTGTTATAAAATACAAATTTTATAAGCATAATAAAGACTTTCTATCAAAAAATACTCTCTATTGATAAACTAAAAACGTTTTATTGTTATTTTTACCATAGGTTCTTTCGTTTCTGCAGAATTTAAAAATTTCTTGGAGCAATAATTATAATTCTTGACCCTTCTTTACTCACAGAGAAAAGGTGGCTCTGAATGTAGTGATTCATAGTTAATTATTGTTTTTTTTTTTTTTGTAAATAGTAAATTAGTAAAAATTCAAGTGATGCCAAAATTTTTAGTTCTCATACAAAACTTGTTATTATTTAATTTGCATACGTTATTTTGATTCTTATAACGTTATATTGTTCGATTTGTTGTTATTTAAATAATATACATATAAGTATTAATTACTTAAGATTAAATTAAGTTAAATTTAATCTACTCACAATTTTATCTAGGTTTTTACCCTGAAAATATGTAACAGAAAAAAAAAACAGTTACAATAAATAATTTCTTAGTAAACTTCAATTCACTGTGATTTACTTTTAACTAATTTATTTTTCTTAATAATTTTGAAGCTTTTGTATAACATACAATATAATATTATATTATTAAAACTATTATATAGCATCTTCTTTTTTATATATATAAAAATGTTAAGTTTGTTTGTGTATGCTTCAAAAACCCGAAAAAAGTCAAAAATACTCAACTGATTTTAATTCGGTTTCCACGTATAGAAAGAGGGATATACGTGAAAGATTTTTAATATATAAAAATTGCATCCCGAGCGAAGCCGGGAGCGGGTCGCTATAGTATATTATAAATTATGGAAAGACGTCAGACTTGTTACTATTAAGACTTTTTTTTATTATTGTCACTTATGTGACCACTACATGAATTATTTATCTATATATTTCCATTTTTTTAAAGTATAATGTACTTAATTACAAGGACCGAAAAGATTGGTAGTGATTGTTAATTATTAACATTTTTAAACAAAACTTTATGGTCTATTAGTTAGTTAAAGAAAAGTTTATGGTTATAGTAGTTAGAATAAATGAAGGATCATTAACCTTAATTAACTTTTCTCGTATTTCCCAGGAGAATATTCCAGGGTTTTGTCTTTTGAGCTCCTCTATCCTTGCTTCGACTTCAGGCGTCGCGACTCTAGGTTTTGAACCACCAATCACGCCCGGTCTTATGGATCCAGTCTCCTGAAACAAAAATTCTCCTGAACAAAAAGTCTCCTGAACCTTCACATACTAGGTTTAGATGTAGTACGAATAAACCTATAAATACCTATTACGTCTCTAGATAATGTTAGCGAGTCTGATGCCATTATCTCTCAGTAGTCCCAGTGATTTAATTCATGATACTATGTGAGTTTAGGCACACTGCTAGAATCATGGATACTTTTCCATATTAAGAGAAATAGTAAGTGTGCTGTTCTATTTCGGCAATTGAGTAAGAGTAAGAAATGCTACAGCTCACTCACTTCGCTGCTTAAATTCAAATCAAAAAAATTAAAAAATGTTTTTATTGCAAAAATACAATCACAATCCTTCATTACTTATGTATGTATGTTGCAAAAAGATGTATGGTTATTTTATTCCATATTTAGTATATTTTGATATTTTTTTTATATTCAAAAGTAACATGTGCATATATATCCTTTAGTATTCAATTTATTATAAAAGTACTTAAAAAATTTAATGCTACTTAAAAATACGCTCCTAACAATGCATAATATGAATATATTTGATATATAATTTGATTTGTGGTACTTTTGAATTTAAGCAGCGATTTATCTATCCCTACCTAATCCCTTATCCTTAATCTTACATTGGTAGGCAGCGCACTTGCAGTAGGTACTTGAAGTGTTGCTTGTGTTAGCAAATATAGACCATCAGCCTGTCTGTCAACCTTAACATTTAAACAGACTCTGCGGTAATCTACAATAGTCTAAATTTTAATTAAGCTGTAAACGTGCTGGGTACCATGCCTAGAAGATTAGACATATTTATAATATTTATTAACAATATATAAATAACTAGCGACTCGCTCCTGGGTTCGCCCGGGGTGAAATTTTTATAAATATAATCCTTCCCCGTTTATCCCGCTTTCCATAAGTGAAAACCGAATTAAAATCGCTGCAGAACTTTTCACGTTTTTGAAGCATACACAAACCAACTTAATATTTTTATACACAAAAAAAGAATATATTACGGATATAACAGAAGAGAAATTAATTTGTGGTCTAAAAGTGATTTTCTTGTATAATCCTTCTAAATTAGAAATAATCCACTTTATGGAAGCGTGTTCTTAAAATTCTTAATTGGGCACGCTTTAGATTATATACTTTTTTAAAATAATACACTAAACTCAACAATTAAAGGATATAAAATAAGTTCCAAATTTTTAGGTGATTTTCAACAGGCTGTAACTTCGAAGAAAATAGAAAATTTGGAACCTTTTTTATACTTTTAATTGTTACGTTTAGTAGGTATTCTTTATTTATCTAAATACATTTTAAACTAATGATTGTTTTATTAGTTTGATGCCTCAAGTATAAATTTGTAAAAAAAAAGTATAGATTTTTGTTATATAATACTTCCTAATTAACCTAAAATGTTTCGACCTTTCAACGTTGAAGAAGTTTGCTCGTACCGAAGTTCTGAAGATTGTTACTAGGCATCGAAAAGGTCAAAGTGAAAATTCAGGTTTAGGTAATATAATAAAGTTAAAATTAGTAACAAACAAACAATATTCCAACACAATGAGTTTAGATATTATCATTCTGCTGTTATTTCACGGTGTAAGGTGGTGGCTACCAGTGTCCTGCCACTACTTTCCAAATCTAGACCAGAGTTCTTGAAAAGTGCTTTTCCAAAGTTGATTCTGTCAGAAAACGAACCCGAGAACCTTTTTACATACACGGAAAACCATAATAGTATAGTAGTTTAGGCAAGTATCCTAACTACTCTTCCAACACGCTCGTCAAAATTAGTTATCGTATCTATCAATTATCAATTATCGTAGTCAAATTATCGTAGCGCTTTGGGCGCCACTGTCGCCTTGACGGCACGTGGCAATGGCAGTACTGGCGTCCTGTTTTTTTTTATGTTAAGGTCGACAGACAGGCTGACGGACGGTCCATTTGATGGTAGGTGGCTACTGTCGCCTATAACACACGCTACAAATGCGCTGCCGACCATGGAAGGATTAAGGATAAGGGATAAGGAAAGGATGGGGTAATGGGCTCTGGCATCCCTTACTCGCTCACCGAAACACAACAGCACATAATGCTGTTATTTCACGGTGGTATTCTGTAAGGTGGTGGTTACTGCCGCCAGACGGGCTGCCCAAATTACTACGAAACGCAGTGTGCCCTACCACTACTTTTCAAATCCAGACCAGAGTCAATTTTGAAAATTACACTAAAATTTTTAAAGTTGACCCCGCCGGGAATCGAACCCGGGGCTCCTGAGAAGTTAGGCAAGCACGCTTGCCACTCATCCAACGGGCTGTTTCTTATATTTTTAGACGATCCCTCGAAAAACCTAACATTTTTTCTATATATTAATCCAGGTAATAAACTATGTGTGCCAAATCTAAATCCGTTGATCCGAGAGCAATAAACATCCACACAATATGCATCCTCACAATATTAATATTAATAGTATCTTGGTCTTCGTTTACACTGACTTTCGTTCCAAATCTGTTCTGTGGCTCGCTT
This sequence comes from Synanthedon formicaeformis, assembly GCA_945859745.1. Taxonomy (NCBI): domain Eukaryota; kingdom Metazoa; phylum Arthropoda; class Insecta; order Lepidoptera; family Sesiidae; genus Synanthedon; species Synanthedon formicaeformis. The sequence continues at coordinate 7,203,058 of OX243969.1, read as the reverse complement.
AAGATAAGTCAAGTAGCCTGTTTGGCGATAGTAACCACCTGCTTATAGGACACCAACAAAAATACCATCATGCTTGTTAAGCATATTATGTTTTGACGATAATTAAAGTATGGCTACAGCCAATTTCTCTATCCCTTCGTCTGAATGGAAGTTCTGACGATATGTTACCATTTATCCTAGATGATAGGCAGTTTACATGTATTCATATCCAAATTTAGCAATATACCATCAAGTACAATGTCAACCTGCAGTTCACTCTACCCCTCAAATACAAGGTTTTAATATGAGTAGATGTATTTACACGTAAGACTACTTTGGCTGGCTATAATGTTAAATTTCAATACTGAAGACTGACCGTTTTTTAAAGGCTGATTGATGACAATAGTATCGGAGGTTGTACCCCTCTCGCATAGCGTAGAGAAACGCTTCCTGGGTGAAACAATTACTTCTATTATTGTATCGTTCGGAAGGGCTGTGGAAACAAACCTTCAAGCTTCGTTGCACCGGTATCAATGGCGATTGTTTTGCCAATTCACTAGTCTCACTCTGTACACGTGGTTGACACTTATATATTTTTCATTACTAGTACTAGTGTTAGAATTTAAATGTGAAAAAAAAACCATGACAATTATTTTCATATTACTACTACAGCTAGTTAAAAAAAAGAGAATTAGGTACTATATGGACTTATTTTGTCTTTACTTTAGTTAGCGCCTCTTTGACAAACGTCAAGTAGGCCAAACTGTCATTTAAAGTCACCGGTAACCGGGGATAATGGAGGTGATATACCTTTGTTTGTACGGTAAACGTCCCAAACATTAAATAGAAAATAATAAAAAAAAAATCGGCTATCGAATGATGCAGTAAACCGAGTGCATAATTCAATATAACAGAAAATGATTTCTAAAAGTAACTAATCAACACTTTACATGTAGTTTGTGAAAGAGGCCCTTATACAATATACATAACTTATTAATAAGTATATAGATTAAACCTGTTACTACTATAACAAAAATATAAGATAACATTTTACTTTGCAATTCTATCTAAGGAGAGTGAGTCTTTGTGAAGAATATTTCGTTAAAATATTTATGCAATATTTAGGATACTCAACAAGATATGGCATTACTTCGCTGGGTCGCACAGTAATGAAATAATTTTAACAGAGAAGATATTTCTGTATGAAATATTTAAAATTAAGTTAATACTCGTACACGAAAATCGGAAATAACAAGTTACGACGGAGGGACAAGTTCCAATGACGGGAATATTGGGGTTGGCCAAAAAGTACATGAGGAATTATAGCATGATAAGGATTTTTTAAAATTTTTTTTTTAATTTTTTTAAAAATGCTATGTTGATCTAAAATATTACAGTTTCAGTTAATTTCGGCCATCTTATTAAAACTCTACAAATCAAATCCAACTCTAGTGTTGTTTTATAGTCTTTTAATTTTTGTCTATTTACATTTAAACATCTATCTTTTAGGATCTATTCATTTTATAGATCAATTGTATGACTGGTGCCGGTGAGCTGTTTTAAAAATATCAGATCTTTTTCAGGAACTAGATGAAATGGTTGTAAATTAATTTTAATTAATATATGAAATGGTAATTATTGGTAGTAAATTATATTGATATGAGTGTATTGTCCGTATGAGGCCTTAAAAACTACTTAAGTCTAATTTTTTATCAATGTAACCAATTATGTCAAATTAAATATCTATGTTGGCTATTTCTTATTATTATTTTTTTGCAATTTTAAAAACTAATATTAGGATGTAATAAAAATATCCTTGGCTACTCTTAGCTTGAAAAATTCTTCAGTATTTGCAATCTATCAAAAGATAATGTAGTTAACTATTTTACAGGGAAGAAAGAAATATAAGTTATTACACGATAACACTTATAGGGAATTTTAAATTTTGTTAAAATTAACTTAGAATATATTTACTTACATGTAAACATAATTAATGTTGTTTATGTTATGAGTTATTATATATATGCTTATTTATATTATAAGTTTGTAAAAACCTAAAGAGATTATAAAGGTGTCTGCTGAGAGGTTTGGTCCATTAGCTAAGTACTTATTCTTTCTTTTGGTTACCCTCATTATTTATCATTGCTCATTAGAAATATACTATTAATTAATTTCAAAGAAAATGTAGTTTTCGCTAACCCGTCATAAAGTCTTTGTAATCTCTTAGGGCGGTAAGTAGAGCAGAACAACGGAATTCCACTTGATTGTAAACACTCGCTGACGGTCGATAGAATAAGAAGATAAAAGTTGAGGATAGGGATAGGATAGGAAGTACTCGCGTTCAAAAATACTTATAAATATATTTTTATGTGTTGAACGCAGTATGTGCTATCTTGGTAATTTTTGTTTTCAAATGGATCTTTAGCCCATAAAATCGACTAACGTCGGAGGAATCCAAGTCAGGACTTCGGATCAAACAATCCAGTATATCTCTCACCTGGTACCTGTTGAGTATTTTGGAGACACATCCATGTGACACACGTAGCTGTCTCGAGATGACACACGGTCTTACTCCGGCAGCCGCCATCTCCACAATTTTCAGCCTAATGTGATTCGGAAGCGGACGTCCGTTTATAAATAAACCTCCTAGTTGATTTACTCTGCCTTGACCTGTAGAAAGAAAAACACAATAAGTCGCAAGAATTCAATTTTAGCGGATACCTAGTGTAGAATTAAAAGCTTTAACGCATTGGTCCAAAGAATCTATATCTGAACTAAATAACTTTAGACCCTTTAGGTAAAAAATCTTAAAGATGTAAAAAGATTTTATGTATGTTATTCTTTTAAAGGTTTTGGGTGTTTTTGGTATAGGAATATCATATTTCAAAATTTATAAGATAAGATTTTCACAATTATTATAAGTTTTACTAAATAAGATTTTAAATATGTAACATTTACACTGTTATTATTGTTTCTATTAGATTGTTTACAAGTATTATTTTATACATGACCATAATTGACCATGCCACAGTGAATCTTGTGAATCACAAAATGCTGTAGTACAGGTACCTACTTTTTCAAAAGTTTTCTTTGAGAACTATGTACAAATTATGAATCTCTTGTATTCAAGAATTATAATTTTTGGGAATAACATAACTACGAAATTGTAAATACTATTGAGGAATCCTTTTGTAATATTAAAAGGAGACATTTTATACCTTTTTTATATGTACTAAACAAATCACATTAATTGTTCGGTGGGGTTATTCCTAGAATAAATCAATTTTCGCTGTTTATATTATAGAAAATAATAGTTGACTGTTTTAACCTGTAAAAAGTACTGTAGTGTCTTTTACGACTTGTCTATTTATATATTGTCTTGGTTAATATTATAGGGCAATTAATATATAGATACTAATATTATGAAGACAGAGATTTGCATTTTTGTACTTTTATTTGTAATGAATAAACCCAAAAACTACTGGACCTTTTTATAAATTCTTTCACATATAGAAAGATAAATTGTCAGCGCGTAACATAGGTAATATTTTATAAAGTTACGCGGACGAAGTCACGTGCTACAGCTAGTATAAAAATAATTTGATAGGACTTATTTATAGCTGTTGCATTATTTTGTCATAAGTAATTTGAATTTTGAACCGATCACAATCCTAAACGATAAGATAGAATAATAATAATTACTTTATATATTAATTCATCCTCTAAATAAATAACAATAGGTAGATTATTTTTGTCTATTTATGTATGTAGGTTTTTTTTATTATATTAATACCAATTTTCTTGATTAAAATCATTATGTCCAATTAAGAACAGGTTGATGCTTGAGTTCGCGAACTAAAATATCTTACTTAATGGGTTAAAAACGATAAAGAAGTTAACAAATTAATTTCTTAACAGGTTTTAACTTTACCTACATTTTTTATTACTTAGATGAATTAAAATTCACAACAGTTTTGGCGACTAAGGACTATCAGGGAAAATGACTAGGTATAAAAATGACTATAGCGTGATATTGTCAAGAAAGAAAATTGGATAGAAGGATTATTAACTTAGTATAAAAATGCCGATATTTAAAAAAGTCTAAGATGAGCATTGCCTAATTATAGAAATGTCGACATTTAAAAATATCAGAGATGATTATTGGGTAAATATAATATTGCCGACATTTAAAAAGGCTAAGATGAGTATTGACTAAAAACTAAAACAGCATGGCAAATAATACCTGTGTATCTTTATGTATTGCTAAAGTAACTACTACTTTTAAAATGGTCACTTTCATGTAAAATCCGGAAATAATATGTTTACATTTTTAAATATTGACATTTTTATACTTATACTTTCTGGCTCATTGACTTGTTACATCTTGACATTTTTAAATAACGACATTTTTATATCTCGGCATAAATAGATCTCGACAATTTAATTTTATAAATTCGTCATTTTTCCTGATAGTCCTTAGTCGCCAAAAGGAAGATATTTAGTTAGCTATTTCCGTTTTAACTGACATTTAGCAATAGGTGGCGCTAAGCAAGTTATATCGTAACTTTTATCATGTTAAAAGGGGGCAGGTAGGCGGTCTACTTGAACTACTTGTACTTGTAATTGACTACTATAGTATACTTAATATAAACAATTAGTTAGTTCACGGTGGTTTTCTGTAAAGAGTTGGTTACTGCTTCCAATCGCGCCTCAAAATTTATGAATCCAAAATGCAATGTGTCATAACATTACTATTTTTTAATTTAAATAAAATAAAATAATTAAGTTAGAATTACATAAGTTAAATAGCATGCAGCCAGCATGCTTGGGACCCTCCCTAAGGTACCGAAGCTTTATATTATAAACAATTTGTATATAATGTAGTTTTAGATATAGCTGATTAGTTGTTAATTTATTAAATACATTTTTAGTAATATAAAAATTTTAATTAGTAATACAAAAAGGTCTAGTTGCCTGAAAATATTTAGATTAAATATTATGTATAATAACAAATATAAATAAACTTATAAGTATACCCTTACCTACCCACACATCCATACCATTTTGGTGGCGTTCCATAATGGTATGTCAGAATGTTTCCATCAGCAACAGAATTAACACAACCATTAAAATGTTACAAACACTAAACGATACGAAACTCCATTTCAACTCTACACAACAATTTACTTCCCTACCATGAAAACATTATCACCGTAAAAACGTCACAGAATGATAAATTCTATTTACATTAAATTAAACGAACGAGATCTGAGATCACATAATTGTAATTGATTATTGTCCATCTGTTTGTATATAATTAAGGCGACGTATTTTAATTAATTGCCGCTGTCGTAAATATTGTGGTCGGAATTAATTTTAATTTCTACTGACGCGTTCGGTTTTATACGTCGGCGTTTTCCGACTATGGGCTATGGAAGCCTATCAGTCTTTTTTTTTAAAGATCGCGTTTTAGATTTTTTTCTGCGCGTGAGTGCAGTAGAAGAGGTTGTATAGTTGACTGAGAGTGCCGCTGTGTTTGTACGGACAGGGTTAAGGCGAGGTAGTGTGCGTGAGCTTAAAGAGGCACTGTATTAAGACTCCCCTGCGTCTGTGTGCGCGAGCGCAAGCCAGATACACTCCCCTTTTACGAGTGTGAAGTGTGCAAAAACTAAAAAACTGGATTCATTTTGTTATTCTGTCATTTATCAGGTAGTAAAATGCGAATGGTGATATTTAATTTGCCTTTTTTGTGAGTTTTTTTGGTATAGAACTGCACAATTATAATAATAGATGCCTGTTTGTATGTTAATTTTGTAAAAATAAGATTATATAAGCAATGTTTCTTTACTAAAAGTATACATTTGTTTTGCAGATAAATAAAATTCGGTTAAAAGACCGGTAAAACACGAAATGAACTCCCGCGCATCACCGGAGGGGAACAAGTTCTGCCCACTGCTAAGTAACGCAGTGATAGAAATATATCTATCTCCCTCTGACTAAATTTAAACTGTGAGTACGATTTCCCTATTCACGTGAGGTATGATCTTTAACTGGTTTAATCCTTGAGGTTAACAAAAAAAAAATGATAATATTTTTTAGAATGCCTTTTAAATTCAAACCGTCTTGGTTTCAATTTAGAAGGCATTTAATGTTGAAAATTGTAAATTGTTGGTATGGCATTTCTCAGTGATTCGATGGCACATTTATTTTGATCCATTAAATTCTTAACCTATTTAAATTTTTGTTAGTTAAAATTCCGTCTTAGAACATACTTAGAAATAAATAAAAATTACTTATTTTATTTTAAGTTCGGAAGACAGGCTGATGACGGTCCACTTGATGGTAGGTGGCCACCGTCGCCTATAACATAAGCAACGCCACACTAAATACTAAATTTAGCGCCTCTTTCACCAACGTCAAGTAGGCTAAACCGTCACTTAAAGTCACCTGTCACCGGGAATAATTTAGCTAATATACCTTTGTTTATACGGTAAACGTCCCAAACATTAAATTAAAAATAATAATAAAAAAATCGCCTATCGAATGATGCAGTAAACCGAGTGCATAATTCAATAAAAAGAAAATAATTTCTAAAAGTAAGTAATCAACACTTTACTTGTAGTTGGTTAAAGAGGCGCTTAAATAAACGAATTAATTCTCACACTTACATATTACATTCAGAATATATCAGCACTAAATATTGGTATGACTCCCACATATTATATGTCATCTTGTACATACATATAATATACCTACCTATATAATATATGTAGGTTAGGGGTGGTTAGGACTTCACCTTAACCTACTGACAGGATTCATTCTTCACATCCCTTCGTAACTTCAGCAGTAATTTCAGCAGATCTTATCTATTTTTACACAATGTTTGACTAGTAGGAAATACTGTAGCAAAAGCGACACATATTCTTTTATTATTATTCCAATAAAAAATGTATACCTGAAAACAGTTTATATCTAGTTATTACTAAACCTAGAATGAATACCTAGAATAGATAAAAAGTTCTAAGTAGCTTATTATTTTTAAAATCCTCTTTCATAACTAATATTATTATATTCGCTTTGAAAAATAACTGAACCGTACTTTCTTTCAAAAGGTTTTATTTTGTTTTCCTTCCGAGTAGTCGGTTTATCGCTAAGCGCTAAGCTTTCTCTTTGAAAAGGAATTCTCATTATTTTGCATTACGCTTACACAATACATACTCAACAACATAAATGTAGTCGCAAAAGAATTTCCCTTTTGTTGGCCACCTCAAGGTAGAAATGTCAAAAATATGTTTTCAGTATAAACGAATGTTTCGTTATAATCTCTTTTAGATAGTTAAGAAATGAGGTGAGATGTAGTCGTCAATTTTTAATTGGTCTAAATAAAATTTGAAGGCTATTTTGAATGAGTGTACGTATACCTACCTACCTAAGATATCCTCACAAAATAAAGTTACAAAATATACAAAACTAGCTGCTGCCCGCGACTTCGCTCGCGTAACGTTGTAAATTATATACTAAAACCTTCCTCGAGAACCACTCTATCCATTGGTGAAAACACCATGAAAATCGGTGCAGTAGTTTTTGAGTTTATCGCGAACAGACAGACAGACGCGGCGGAGGACTGTTTTATAATATGTAAGGATGTAAGGATAAAATTTTCGCCATTTCGTCCATTTCGCAGTCATTTGGGCTGACCAAATGGCGGTAATAATCACCCCCTTATAGAAGACCACCCTGAAATAAAAGTATATTATGTGCTGTTGTGTTTCGTTGAGTGAGTAAGTCAATTCTCATCCGTTTTCCTTAATCCTACTGTAGTCCGCAGAGCACTTGCAGCAGCACCTGTGGCATTGCTTGTGTTATAGACGACAGTAGCCACCTTTTTTTTTAACGTTGGGAAATCCTCTTGGATACCCAGCAGTGAAGGGGACACTGCAGGGTTATTCCGGATTCCTACCGGCTAAAACCCAACGACTTTCTATCTATCAAGGCCATTGATGGGCGGGGTCGTGGGGACGTTTTTACACGACTTCGGTACCCCGCGACGGCTATCCAACGCTGGGAGGCCTGTGCTCCCTGTCAGAACCTTGGTGTACCCGGAAGTAGAGGTACGCCGGCCTGCTCGGGGGACCTTACTGCGGGCGGTCAGGTCGGGGGTCCTACCGGGTGGGGTCGTGGGGACGTTTTTACACGACTTCGGTACCCCGCCACGGCTATCCAACGCGGGGAGGCGTGTGCTCCCTGTCAGAACCTTGGCGTACCCGGAAGTAGAGGTACGCCGGCCTGCTCGGGGGACCTTACTGCGGGCGGCAGTCTCCCCCAAGACTACCGCCCAGGTCCCGGTCGACGGTAGCCACCTACCATCAAGTAGACGGACAGCCTGTTTGCCGACCTTATCATTAAAAAAAAAATAGTTTTTACCTACACATTGACTAAAACATATCGATTATGGGCAATTAAAAACACTAATTGGACCTTTGACTTGTTTGAATGAATATTCATATAAGTTAAAAATCGACGCAATTTTTGATTATATTCATAATTATTAATTGTGTAAATTAATTTAGCTGTTTGCAAATGCGTAAAATGATTTATTAAATCCATCAATGGACCGGAATTGTGGGAGTGGGAGAGATTTTCCGAGTAGCGTGTGATAGGCCTTTTCGAGGGTGATCGCCAACGTCGGTGAAACCTGATAAGGTACTTAGAGAAGAAGAAGAAACTGATTTATAATCTAAAATATAACTTTATTAAATGCCTCGTCAAATTCAAGCAATACGAAGCTATGTAAAAAAATGAATCGTCCCCAATTCTTAATGATCACGTTGGGCCGAAATTAGAGGAAGGATACAATTTATTTCAGAAGCTTAAATATTTCGCCCCTTTATTTCAGCAAAACAATATTATTTAATAGGAAAGTATAAGAATAATTTTCGTCGCGAGACAGACAATAACGGGCAGCCAAAGTACAAAATCGCAATTTGAACGGTCTCGGCGGCGTTAGTGAGGATGGAAAATCGTCACAAATCGCCTTAATTAATTTATTCCAAACAGAATGCTCCACAAAAAGATAAACCATTCAATTTCGCATTTGCTTAGTAATTTCTACGGCACAATAATTTGTAACAGTACATTCTCGGTTTACTGTTTTATTTTTTTTGGTTCGTAGTCATTATTTTGGTGATAGTTTTCTCACGCTCTCGATGTTATGGTGTAAATGTTATCGATAACTTTCATTGCATTTCTATCGCGTGTTGGTCTAAATTAATAATTCAGATAATAAATTAATTATTTCGTGATCAATAAAATCATTGGTCGAGTAATTTAGCGCTCTGTCCGAGGAGCCCAGGGTTCGATTCCCGGCTGGTTAACGTTGTAAATAAATTTTTAAAGTTGGATCTGGCAAGCAGTGCAAGGGCACACTGCGTTTCAGTCATTTAGGGAACCACCCTCTTACAGAAGACCACCGTGAAATAACCTTCCCTATTCTTTCATAATCCCTTATCTTAATGCTACTATGGTCGGAAGAACACTTGCATGCAGCACCTGTGTTATTGTTTGTGTTATAGACGATGGTAGCCAAGCCACCTATTATCAAATGGATCGTCAGACTGACTGCCGACCTTAACAACAATAACGTAGGCATTAAGAGTAGGTATAAAGCAAACAAAATTTGTAATTTCACCCGCGTGGCCCCTTGGACATGACAGTGACACAAAATACGTAGAACTACGCACAACATGCGACAGAAGATAGCGCATTTCGCTCAATAAAAATTTTGTAAGTGCCAAAAGTATTAAATATTAATTATTCGTAAACTACAATGTCAAATGAAAAATTGTTACAAAATGCCTTAGATAATATGTGAAGTGAAATTACTGATAGGTACACTTTTAGCTTTGTAATGTGTGTCATTTTGAAAATAAAACTAAAATCGATGGAAATGAGAGCTCACTTGGTGATTTTTTTCTATCGAGAAAATTTCATTATATTATGTTTTCTCTTACATTCGTCACTTTCATTTATAATGTATTTATCTATTTAAAAAAAATAATTAAATTAGACTTTGTTTACTTAGATAAAATTCAAATCTAGGATTGGCTATTTTTCTTTATACCCGCTCTTAAGGCAAGCACCCTAACCATAATCAATCGCCTATCACACAAGCAACGCCATAGGTACTGCAAGTACGCTGTCGACTTTATTACGAGGATTAAGGATGTGTAATTGGGAAGGGAAAGCGAAATGGGCTCTCAGGGATAGAATTGAACGGAAAGGTTCGATTCCACGCAGAATCAATATTGGGAATGAACTTTTCAAAGTTGGCTCTGGGTTAGATTTGGAGAGTAGTGGCAGGCTAATAATATATACATTGTGTTTCGCAGTCATTTGGGCAGTCCGTGGTGTCAGTAGTGTAGGAAAAATCGGGTTCTTAAATTGTCTAAGGGCCTCTTTCACGAACTAAAAGTAAAGTGTTGATTAGTTACTTTTAGAAATCATTTTCTATTTTATTGAATCATGCACTCGATTTACTGCATCATTTGATAGACGATTTATTTTTATTATTTTCTATTTAATGTTTGGGACGTTTACCGTACAAACAAAGGTATATTAGCTAAATTATTCCCGGTGACAGGTGACTTTATGTGACGGTTTAGCCTACTTGACGTTGGTGAAAGAGGCGCTAAATTTAGTATTTAGTGTGGCGTTGCTTATGTTATAGGCGACGGTAGCCACCTACCATCAAGTGGACCGTCATCAGCCTGTCTTCCGAACTTAAAATAAAATAAGTAATTTTTATTTATTTCTAAGTATGTTACGGAAAGGGAATTTTAACTACCAAAAATTTAAGTAGGTTAAGAATTTAATGGAAAAAAATAAATGTGCCATCGAATCACTGAGAAATGCCATACCAATAATTAACAATTTTCAACATTAAATGCCTTCTAATATTAAACCAAGACGGTTTGAATTTAAAAGGCATTCTACATTCAGTTATCAGTTAAATTATTCCCGGTGACAGGAGAGTTTAAGTGACGGTTTAGCCTACTTGACGTTCGTGAAATAGGCGCTAATTCTAATAATTTTACTCAAATTTTCTTATTATCATTATGTAATTTTTATGTATCAACATTCTCTGATGTACCAAGTAGGTACTTATTAAGTACTTACGGTAAGCCGGCTGTAATTCTTATCAACAAAATCCTATAGAAACTTGTATTGGAATTTCTATATTAAGCAGCGGTTACGGTTCACGGTACCTATTTCGTTATTACTTTTTATAATCAGACAATAGCAATAATTCGAATGTATTATAATATTTTAGTGATTTAATATATTTCGATAGATATTAAAGGGTCCATGATATCGTTATTTCGCTACTTGAGTCCTACTTACTTACACAGGACGAGTAAGCCTCTTGGGAGTTTACTTAGAGATAATGATGAGGTAAAAAGGGATTTGCAAACTTGTACTGCTGAAGAGAAGATTAATCTTTATATTTCTGAATCCTATACAAAAATGGATGTCTTTATATATGATATCGTATATATACAATAGATAAAATGGATGTCTATTAAACTCAAACACCGTTTGATCGATAATCATGAGAGAGGATAGTTTAAAACAGCTGCCTTTCTTGTCCTATTATTTAATAAATTAATAGATTTTTATTAAAAAATATTCGTGCGAATACTACGAAATTAAAGAAAGAATACCTACCATTTAAAGTTTTGTTTAGGTAATTCAAGGCAATTATAAAATATAACAATTGAAACTTTGAAATCTTTTGCTGAATAAGAAGAGAAATGGCTGTGATTAATTTGTATTAAATTATTTTAGACCATCTCAGTCTCAATTCAAAAGTAAAATCTACCGAAGTTTTAGTCTTTATAAAGTTAATAAATAAAATTAAGGAAAGTGACAAGTTTATTTGAAAATTAAATTTCAATTTCAAATTAAATACTAAAGTAGGTCAGCTATAAGTAAATCCAGTGTTCATTCAAGGAATTTTGATTTTTGTATCAACTTTCGTTTTTACTATGACATTCTATTGCATACTCGAAAGTAATTGATTTTGGAACGCTCGTGAGACCAACTTCTTGTAACACTGGTAGCATCAAACTTATCAATGGATTCCACGGAATGAAGTGCCATTGTAAACGATCCTCGAAGAGAAATAGTGGAGTCTGCTGTTGTGACTTAATGCTTTGACTTAAGAGCCATATTGGTTTAGTAGGTAGATGTAGTTTTTATGAGTGCAACACTAAGTCAGAGGCTATCAATGAAGTCGACTGAAATGTTTGTGTTAAGTCATCGCATTTTAATGAACCGTCGATGACAAGCTTTACGAGTAATAGACTCACGGTGTTATTCTTTTAAGCGCCGAATTTTTTATCCAGTCCACAACTATTTTTGGGATGTGGCCGGGAATCAAAATAAAAAGTGTATTCATTTTTTTTTCGTTATGCATTCCCCTTGTATCCTTATTTTGATTTGCTTCCTCATTTTAATATAATATCTACTAGCGATCTACCCCGGCTTCACATGGAGTTTAAATTTTCAATTATTCTTAAAGGATGCTTACTTTATAAAACAAAGCTATGTACCAAATTACAGATTTTTTGCTGTGTGTTGATATAGTAAGTTAGGTAAGACGTATACAGGACGTCCCAAGACTATGCGACATGAAGGGAAAGTACCTTAAATATCGTAGATGGGATATTTTGCTGAAAGAAGACTTATTTCATTTTTATAAGTACATAATACTGCATTCAAAAATTTTCTAAAAATTACTTGCTTCGTCTGGCAATCGAACCGACAATCTGAAAAAAAAAATATCCCCCGTATTTTTATAATGCCAATCGAAAGAATGGACAAAAATTAATAATTCTTCTTAATTAACATAGTATCTTAAAAGAAAGGAATAACGTAAAATGTTTGATTCAAATTTCAAGAGTATTATTTACTAACTTTTAAAAATAACATCCCCAAAATATGCCATCTACGATATTTAAGGTACTTTCCCTTCATGTCGCATGGTCTTTGGACGCCCTGTAGATGAAGTATAGATGAACATAATTCCATATTGTTTGTCAACGGTTTCAAATTTACCGTTTTCAGGGTTCAACTTGTACCATTACTCAATTTGAAAACCGACCTATTTTGAAACTCTAAGGTACCTTATTACAGTAAGTACCAATACACACAAATTTGAACATATTATGTGTATGTGAGAATTGCATGGTGTTTTAATATGATGTATAAGACAAGACGATATTGATTATAATGTCACTTTACCTCTTATGTTTAGGTCGACAGACAAACTGACGGTCCATTAGATGGTAGCTAAAGGGAGTTTTCTATAGATGACTTTGTGCAGAAATTGTAGGACTCTATCATGGGATCCACTTTTTTTATATAGGTACAACATAATACCTTCATTTATGACGCCATCACAGAGAGAAACGTTAAAAACAAATCACAGCAGGTGTATACTTCTTTCTACTGTGTGGTCATTTTCACAGCGTCTTACTGCGTCTACCGGAAGCTGACTATGGCCAGTGAAGCGACAACTCATTACTGGTACCGACCCCCATTTGATCGTTCCCGACTCATTTCCTCACAGTTTTTTTAATTCTCATTTAGGATCCGTGTTCATTCTCACAAATTTTGTTAAAAAAACCCCAGCGATTTGGACACAAAATTGCGGCGTCATGACTTGACTGTTTTGTTTATATTTTAAAATTAAGCTAAACTTTTAACTTTTGCAATAAAATCTACTTATTAAACAACAGTTTTTAGAGAACGTTTTTAACGTAAATATGTCTTTAAATCTTCTACCATAGTGGGAGGCAATTCAGAAAAGTTATGATAATAAATTCGGGGATGCAGTTTGTTGCTGTGACTACATATATATCCAAAATTTAATTACACCACTCGATAGCTAAAGGAGCAAAGATTTTTTTTGTATATATAAGTAGGTATATTCGAATTCGTTGGATTCCTGATATACCTTATACCTAATATGCTCAAAGAAAATATTATACTCGTAACGTACACGTATTTACGTAAAACACAAGGTCGTGTCCACGACACAGACACACCAGATTTTTTCTTACGTTTGAATCATTGCAAAGAATTTTTAATATCCTGACAAAACGTTTCGGATGGATAGCCACATTAAAATTCTCGGAAGAGTTTTGGCTAACATTTTTTATTAAAGATCACTGCGGTAGCAGGCGACGTGGGATGCTTGATTAAACAAAAAAAAAACATTTCCATTAATCTAAGAACAAAAAAGGTTTCAAAGTCCTTAGCTTTTATGCGAGTTCTTTAATCAAAATCTCCGCGGTATAAGAGCGCGTAAATAAAATTTGTAATTACATATATCTATAGATGGTAGGGTAATGTGTTTGTATACATGTAAAAAGTGCTCTATCGGTCGGTCCGTCCTTTGTTAAATAAATTAGTTTCGGTGTCTACCAAATTACGCCTCAAACCTATCTATACGTACGACATATTCAAATCTTGGCAGGAAAATATGCTCTACCCATTATTTCATTTGGAATAAATTATCATATGTGAGAAGACGGTGAACAAAACGAGAGATGAAACAATGGTAGACAATTAAAAAAAAGTTTTCGAGTTACTTGGCAGCCGGTAGCTGAATAACTAGGTATTTGTTTTCATAGATTTATTCATGGTCAGGTGGAAGATAGAAGGCGCCGACATAGAGACGGACTTTAAAGAAATGGCAGCTTATACGAATTGGTAATGAGTGTAACAATGTCTATTGAATAACAAATCACGTACGGCTACCTAAAGTGAAACTGATTAATTGTTCGGAGTACTTTTTAAAATTTAACAATATCAACTCTGTTTTGTTTGTTATTTGGAGTTCTTATAGTGCAAATTATAACAGATGGGCTGCTAATAGGCTAACAGGAGAAACGCTAATGAGGAAATGAGTGTGCTCTGTGTGCTGCTTATATGTTTTTATGTAAAGATCGTCATACATGTTGACGGTCTATTTGATAGTAGATAGCTACCGTCGCAAGTGCAAGTGCGCTGCCGGCCATGATAGTTAAGAATAAGGATAAGGGAATATCACGACGGTCTTCTGTAAGGGAGAAAAAATTTACAGAAAACGATAGAAATCTACTGCCTTCAAACGAACTGAACGAATGAATCAAGGAGAATTGAGATAGGGAGGACAATCTTACATGGGTGTTAAACTGAAAAAGTGGCAACTAAATCCGATAAATATAGATGGCGCTAGTGTGAACAGAGAGAGTGTGAGAGTATGGAGAGTATGGAATGAATGTAGCAGTAGTTGACGGAGTGAAGTGCACCGAGTTGAATTTTGGTTGAATTGTTAACTATCCCTGGCCTCACCAGCGCCACCAATTTATCGGTTTCGACGGACACTTTTAATACTCAGAGATTGTCCTCTTTATCTCAATTCTCCTTGGAATGAATGATGAACGCCGCGTGCCCATCTTTTTTTTTACAAGAGAAATCCATCATGGATACCCACCGGACTGGGGACAGGGCGGTGGGTTATTTCAGACTAATATAAACATCATAAAACTTGATGGGCTCTGGCGATGTCACGTGTCAAATATGCGCAGTAACCGATTCCGCTATAGGTGAATTTGCGAAGTCCGCAACCGGACACAATGCCGTGTGTCCTGCTACTACTTGCCAGATCCAGACCAGAGTCAAATTTATAAGAAGTGGATCGTCAGCCAGTCTGCCGAACCAATAAATAACACATTTTCTTAATTAAACAATGCAAACAACTTCTTCAGAATAATTATATTTAATTTAAGAACGCTTGCTAGACCTTAGTGTACCTCAGTCATGAACAGCTCAGCCAATTTAATTAAAAGTAATTATTCTGTTTTCAATAGTAATTAGTAAAACGGTGAAAATGAAAATAATTGCTTATTAAAAAAAAAAACTAAATAATCGTCCTAATTGTGTTTGTTATTTGCTGCTAATTTTGTTACTGAATATTTTAATTATATGGAAAAGTTATTGGTCAAATGGCTCAGCGTGAAAAATCGCAATGCAGGGACGCCTCTATTGTTTCAGACTTTTCAAATATAAAAATGTGTATTAAAGTTATCAGTGCATTTCATGATAAGGCCGTATGTGATAAATTGCCTGTTTCATAAGGCGTTCATTAGAAGCGTGTAAAATGCGCTCCGTTGCGCTGCGATAACTTCAACGATAAAGATTTTATTGCTTCAAATATTAACTGTTTGCTTATCCGAGGCTGCCTTTTGTTTGAGCCCCATAGTGACAATGGAAGAGTCAATAATATAATTTATGTTCAATTTAATTACCATGACAGTACGTATCTAATCGTGGTGGAGTAAATAATAAGGGTGTAAGTAGCTTTAACGAGACACTTGTCTTGTCTTCCTTCGATCATACTCGTACTGAGTACCTACGTATAATGTACAACTGGATTTTTTTTTGTTAAGAACTCGTTAAAATTTTATTAGGAATAGAATCTTTAAGTAATAGAATAAGTTTTCATTTTTATCATTTTTACTTCAAGCTCGACAGACAGGCTGATGAGCCACTTTATGGTACTTTTCATCCAGAACAAAAGTACTTAGTGTTCCCATGAGACCATCTATAAAATATATTTCTTTAATTTTTTTTATTTTATGATATAATTATATAAAATAAAAATAAAAAACTAACGTCTGGCGAAAGTGTAACAGCAATTCAGAATCGGATGTCAAGCGTTATTATTGCTTATTTATTTTTATTTTTCCATACGGAGGAAGTCGCGGGAACCAGCTAGTATAACAATATTAAATGTAGGACAACTTGTTTCTGGATAAGTAGGTACTGTAAAAAAAAAGTATTTTGTCTTAATGTTTCTTAGCGCGTGAACTCTAAAAGGGCGATTTGAACCAGGAGGTAACATTTTTTTTTCAAAGTCGAAAATAAAATAACATTTTTGTAATCTTATTGCAAAATAGAGTCGCAAGAGTTTTTGCTTTTCATTGAAACAATTTCTCTTAATAAGAAAATTGAGGTCATGGTTGTCTTTGAAAATAAATTCCTCAGATGATTCCTTGATAAATAAATATATTCCTATAACTAACTTTCTAGGTTTCCTTACTATCCGACCCGTCTTCTGACATTGTCCGAATATTTGACCGAATCACCTGATAAATAGGCTTTTAGATACATTAATCACAACGGAACCCTTCTACAAGTTCAAGTAATGAATTAAATATTTTCATTTAAATTTACTGCTCTATTTAAACACTTAAATTAAACCACAATAATTTAAAGTAGAGCAGTTTATATTACGAACTCTGTGTATCTACATGAATTCATCTTCTGAAGTTGGTTATTCTGCATCGGACAGTCTATGGCAGTATAAAGAGTTGATGTTGGTAAATATTTTTAATTTTTAAAATTAGTTTTATATAGAAAGGATAATATGAGTTTTTGATTAATAAACTTTTTTATGATAAACAGTGCAAGCAGGCAGACGGCCATTGATCGTAGGTGGGTAAGCAGGTATATAGCGCATTTGGCGTTGCTGGTTATCACACTATTCAATATGAAGGAACCTAAGTAGTGAACTAGTTGATCACACTACACTAAATTGATACACACACACTACACTCACTCAAACACATGTACTGCTGCTGTTTCAAGGTAGTACTCCAAATAGACTTCCCAGAAGACTGCAGCACTAATAGAGGTGTAGATCTTTTTACTTTCAATGACCATAAATGTTTATTGACGATTTTTTATGTTAAGCCCGGCAGACAGGTTGACGGTCCATTTAGTGGTAGGTGGCTACCGTCCCCTATAACACAAGTAATCACAGGTGCTGCAAGTGCGCTGCCGACTACGGTAGAATTAAGGTTAAGGAATTGGAGAAAATGAAAAGGAAAGGAAGGAAAAAAAATGTTTAAAAAAATTAAATCACAGATTTAGTTTGTTCTTTGGCACGCAGATAGTCAAAGTCTTGGAGGAGTACCCATAGTCCGTTTCAATAAAAACTTTAATGCTTAAACTTATCGATATGTAGAGACAAAAGTTCGCATTTTTCATTCGTTAAGAAGAAGAAGAAGAAGAAGTAATCGTTTGGGTATGAAAAAAAAAAATCTGAGACGCAGTAGACATATGCAACGGGTCAAACCGATATAAATAAGTAAATAATCAGAAAACATATTTCGGGAAAAACGTTATGTCACAAACTTGGACGTAGTGGGATTTTTTGTGAGACAAAACTCAAAACGAACCAAGCATAAACCAATCGTCTTTTAAGATGTGATTAAATATGTGGCAGTATAAACAACTCTATGTATGTAGATACTTATAGAGTGTCGAAGATTGCAGCTGACTTGCAGTGCCGCATGTTATTCACTTCTTTAATTAACTATCAAACTGGAGGCACTCTCGTTTATATGAAGCAGGCTACTCGGCTTTTGTGTCCGATGACTCTACCTGCCGCTGAAATTCTGTTGGAAAACAAACAAAAATGAACTCTATTTACATGCAGTAAGGCCAACGATATGTAGTATCTGTAACGGCGACCGGCTGTCTCGAGTTTGATGGCGTTTTTTATTATAAGGATATAATTTAGGTATGGGTTTGTGGTAAAGTAATTATTTGGGACTTAATATACAAATTTACATCAAGATTTTTTTTGATTTTGATTCATATAAGTAGTAGTTACAAAGTATTCTATTTGTTACCAATGTTTTACTTTTGACTAAAAGGTATTCCAAATCTAGGACATTAATATTAAATGCAGACCTAATACGACTTTTACATGAGTAAAGTACTTAACTTTTACTCAAAACTTTTTCACACACATTCATTCACATTAAATTCTTGATCAGATCCAGGATACATAGCCGACGGGTGCTGGTTTCATAAGGTACTAGTGGAGGCCACAAACCGGCAATAGCAGCGTAGGACGTCTACCCACAAGATGGACAAACGACCTGGCTGCGGGTCGACGGTTGATCTAGGCTACTTCTGACCGGTCCTTTTGGAAAATTATGAGGGAGGCCTATGTCTAGCAGTAGGCGTCCTACGGCTGAGATGACGATGATAAAATTCTTATTTAGGTTTTGAAAAACCCTCACTTAAGCAATAAACGCATTATTAACAAATATCTATTGCAAAGGACCTCGTTCACTTGATTTATTCACTCGTATCTAATACGAGATCGGAGAAACCTGCTTCTTGTAGGAAATTCTTATTGGATTTCTTGACAATAAGACTGAAATAGAATCGCAGACTCAAAGCAAGGTAATCAAGTTCTCCACTCATCCATAATAATGTATTTCAGATTAATCACAAAAAGGGATTCATATATCAAAGGTGACAAAATAAACAAGAGTTGTGTTCTCGTATAGAGAGACACAGCAAGAAGGCTGGAATCAAGGTAGCTCCTAATGTATATTAAATATGAGAGGACGCCTCGCCACATGGCATTCAAGTGAAAAACAGTGCAAAAACAAAATGGAATTGCCATTATAGCTTATAACTCAATCAGTCGCGTTCAGCTGGCGGCGTGGCTCGATTGGAATTTAACACTTTTTCAACCATTATATGCATTCTTGTCGGCACAATGTGTCACAATAAAAGCATGCCTCAAGTTTATGAGGCATTACATTAGAAATCACATTCAATATTATTATTACAGATATGAAGCACGCGGATACGATCTTATAAAAGCCTGGGCTTGTCATAAAATGAAAGTTACGTCAATTCATAGTTAATTAAAAGTTGTTAATAAAAAATGTAGCTCTTATTATTTAAACTTCATAAGAAATCCTGGTAATTTTGGTAACTGGAGAACATAAATATATGTATTATTTTATTATTATTGTGGATTATATTTTTAAATTAACAGCTATATTAGTTCAAGAAAATTTACCTACTGCCAAGTGAAAGTTTGAGTCCTTCGATGGGTGAATGAAAGTTTTGATTTCAATCTGTAGAAGAGGTGCAAAAAAATGAAAACAGACATTTTTGTTCTAAATTCTACAATCCAATCCATCTAGAAATTTAAAAGACCGATACATCTACAAAACTCTGGAATGAAGTTGACAAGCTAATAAGGTATTTACAACAATATTAAAACATTTAATGCAATTAGGTCGGTACTGGGAATGCAGTATTTAGTAGCAATTTTGCAAAAAAGTGATATATCAAAGTAAAATTATTAAATGGAACCTTTTTTTCTAAAATAAGGTGGCAAATTCATGAATGTATTGACACTGTTGCAACAGCGACCGAAACAACCAACATTGTTTTGTCTGACGGATTCTAATGTAGGGAATTGTTTCATATCAATAATAACTAATTAAGAGCACTGAGTGATGAAGAGCGTTGTACCGTCTCGAATAAGACAGACTATTACTCATGGGCCTCCTCGTAATACATCAGCGCGAAATTTATCAGATGCAGCAAAAAATTGTGATGAACAAAAAAAGAGGCCGACGTATATCCTTGCGTATGTAAGTACGCTGGAACAGTTTTGACGGCGGCGGTGTTTATGATGGACGGTCATTACAATGTCATTGACATCATTTTATAATTTATCCTGTTTCTCGTATGTTTTGGTGTAAGATATAAAAACGTAATAATAAATATACAGTTTATTGCATTTTATGCTCGTAACAAGACTGAAAAAATGTTTTATTGTATTGACTTAAAGAAAATGTTTCGTCAAAATAAGACAGTATCCGTAAATAGGTTTTTTGGTAATTGCTTCAATACTATTTTAGGAAATGTTTAAGAAAAATATAATTTTCTTTAAATTGAATGGACTAGGTTGCTTAAGGGTCAAGGATTTTTCACTATATTTTTCAGCATTCAAAAGCTTCTTAGGCTGCAGGCAATATTGTTTCACCAATTTTATTATCTAAATCTTGGGTTATTTATTTTTCAAATTTATTTAATAATTGCATTATTTGTAAATTTCTTTCTAGTGGTTACTTAATATGTTGTAAGTAGAGATAGTCAGCATAGTAGGTACAATCGTGACATCTTATGGTGAATAGACTAAAAGGCAAATTGATTCTTCATTAACTAAGCAAATTCATTTATTAAGCAAGATAATAAGGGTTTAATTTGCGATTTTTGAATAAAGTCTGTAAATGTTAATGGAAACGGCACAGAAAATCTATCGCGTAGTTCAGAAGAAGTATTCGAACATATACCTACTAACCCATGAAGACGATGATTTGATTCTAAAAAATGTGTTGAACATAATTTATATAAAGTTTCAATTTGATAGTTCATTTGCGAGTGATGAATAATCTAATCGTAACACATTCAATGAACAAAGCAATACAGTTCGATCGAAAGCAGTTATCATCGGTGAGTTAATCTTACAAGTGGAGCTTTGTATTCTACTAATTTCGGATCAGTTACTTGGTCACTTGGGTGTGCTGCATCATCCGCGTTCTAATCATGTACAAGGCGAGATTAAAACAGACCGGCCGGATCGCTTCAAAGGCGGTATCACACTGTTATTTTGACTGATTGATCTACTCCAACAAAAAAGGTTGCGTCGCTACCGAGATCGACAGTAGCCGGAATAAAAAAATAAATTAGTTGGCTAAACCTTTTCATAAAGCATTGTTATTATCATCACCTACCCCGTCTCGTATCATCGGCAAATTTCAACCGTAAATTGGTTGCGTCCTCGGCGCAAGGTTCAATTTTGGTTTTGTGTGTCTCGGGGTGTAATCATGATTATTGGTCGTGGAAAGGCAAAAATCATGCTGCGTCTGCGACCTTATACAAAAACGCGATATGTTTTTTGGGAGAAATGTTTTTTAGTGTCAGATGTAGCGGCTTGAGCTTTGATTGTTGAGATTCTCATATTTAGTTTTAATTGGTGGCTTTATCGAGTTTACATTTTACGGTCGCAGTCGATGAGAGGTTAATAAGCGGCACGTTTGAAACGTGTCTTCGTTTTTAGGGATCCGTATTCTTATCATAGATCTAAGACTAACATTAGAATTTTAGAGGTAACGTTATTTTGTTGATTGCAATACTAATATTAATACAATTAATATTAGTATTATTTTGTTAACACAATTGTTTATATATAATTATATTTGTGTGCTTATTAATTTATAAATTCGTGTCTTTAATTGAATTTATTGGTTGTTATTCACCGAGTAGCGAGTCTTAAAGTGGCAGCTCAAAGGAAAATATTTCTTAAGAACTGTTCTGTCTCAAAAGGTAAGAAACGTTTAGGTGTCAGTGATTGTAGGTACATCAAAATGGTTATACATATTTTAGGAAAAGAGGAGGATGGAGAAAGTATTAATAGAATAGAAATTAATAAATATGTAAAATTTGAGATCGGATTTCTTCCCAACCTTATATACGGAACCACCTCTACAATGTTAGCTGTATTGAGCGCGCTGTTATTTTTTTTATATTTAGGCAATGGTCGATATTGATTTCGGGTCTTTGATTCCAAAGTATTATTGCTTGTTTTATTGCTGCCTGGGAATATTGTAATTAACCATATCTCGAGTTTTTTTCCGAATCCTTTCGTGCCTATGAACTATAACAATTAAAAAGGCTCACCTTGAAAAGCGTACGCGCCGAAAATTGGTCTCATATTGTTCATGGAAGACGCAGTTCCTGTTGTATAATCCATTTTGGATTATTTAATACCAACTATTAAAAATCGTTCACGCAATAATCACTTTTGTACAAAAAATATATAAAAAAAATCACCGCAGTATATCACAACACAATTTAGAATACAGGTTTTCCAATGCAGCCTCTTAAGGCCTTAATACAATCTCTAAAGGCGGCAGGAATCACAATTACTGAAACGTCCAGCCTTAACTAAAAACCGTTTGTCGCGAACTGATATTAGTTGTTTCATTGTGACATAACCGAATCAATTATAAAGTCGCTTGCTGCAGAGTTCTGTATTATTCCACCCTACTCACATCCCATATTACAATACTATTTTGCTCCACCTATTTTCTCCCCTACTACTTTTTATTTACGAGTAATAATAGTAAATCACTCGGAACAGTCATGTATGTAGCGGGGGCTCCCGTTTAAAAAGGGTGTAAATTTATGTAATATAACCACGGTTGCTGAGTGTTAGTAATGGCTGACAACGATGTGTGTAAGTCAAATAAAGCTAGTAATGTAGATGTAAAATTAGCTAAAAGTTTATAAGTTTTTTAAAGTTTATAAGTTTTTTAAAAAGATATATACCTAAATGGACTTTTGGATGATTTAAAATTCAAAATATTATTACATATTAAAGTTTGTTAGGATACTAGAATTAAAAGTGACTAAAATTAAATAAATAATAACTGAATAAAATAACTGTTAAAGATTAAATACTGTTAAAAAAAATGTTTTTAATTTTATTTAAATTAGCGTATGTAATTAGTAAGAAAAGAAAAAAATATTACATGTATAGTATTTTTTTAACTTTTATAGTTTTATGACGCAGGTCTTTATTCAAATATGAAATTATGTATTAAAAAGTAAACAAATATTGTTTAAAATGTCATTCATTGCTTCTATTAGAATTCAAAACTTAGTATCCTGTAAACGATTGGACCGCGATTTATATAATAAAAATAAAGAATAATAGGACTATATGAATTGAAGCAAGCTTATTCTTATTAAGGCCGGTTTCAGAGCTCGACCGACCGTCGGTGCGTACGTCGGTCGCGCTTGTCATTTGTATGAAAATTCGAAATTGTTACAGCTCTAAAACCTAGCAAAAATTTATTGTTGTGTAACCATTTGTTTGTAAGTAAATTAAAAAATAATATTCTGTAATATACTACCGTCTCGCTGCCGGTTTTACCCTGGTTGAAATTTTTATATATGAAAACTTCCCCTCTTATTTTTCTTCCCATATATGTGAAAACCGAATTAAAATCGGTCTTACTATTCTCGAATTTTTGAAGCGTACACAAATCAACTTAACATTTTTATATATTACATATTAGACCAACTATAGCTACTAATCCAAAAATGATTAGAAAAACACACGGTCATACGTTTGATACAGGTTTTCCTTTTAATTAGTATGAGCTCATATCAATGTCATAGCTGACACAAACATGAACGCCGCTAACTGCAGCTGCTAGTGTCGTTCCGACAATGGTGTATATCGATAAAAAGCCGTCATGCAAATTAGAGGCCTTTGTGTCGATGTATTGTACCATTATCTGTGTATTCTGAACGTAAGCCAGTGTCCTGCGAATGTATTGATTCGTTTCGCGTCTGATTTTTACAGAATCTCCACAAATATAGCATCACCAGATGTTTCGATGTAGGAATCTATCATAATAATATGCCAGTTTGAATCTTATTTTCTATGTTGGGAATATTAACAGTTATTTCTTTAAATAATGGTTGATATAAAAACGCTAAATACAATTTAATTTCATTTTGGTTTCTGTAATTTCAGTTACAAGGTATTTCATTTCGAAAATTAAACGGATTAAGGGAACAATTTGTTAATTTTTTTTTTGTTAAGAACATTTCGTTCATTAACATTCATATAACTAATATATGAATGTATCAAAGTTGTATGAATGATATATAAAATCATTTTAAACCACAACTCGAAATAAAACAAGGTAGAACAGGTGTTTCCTTTGTCATTTAGCCTTAAAACAAATAACTTGATATTTATTTATTAGTTAGTGAACGAAGAAGTTATAGTTATAATAGTTCAATTTTTACATTTACACTTAAGTATGCATATTATACATTTATAGGGCTTTTGAAACTTATAGACTTAAATTTAGCGCTTGAGCGTCTCTATAAGTCTATAAGTCTCAAAATTTGAGCGCTAAATTTAACCTTACTCAAGTAAGGTTAAATTTAGCGCTCGAATTTTATATCGATTTTCAAGGTTACTGCTATAAAAGAAAAAAATATATATATGTAGGTAAATTCAGATGTTATAAAAATAATGATGTTCTAAATAAAGAAAGATTACACACATCATTCAGGAATCCTTTTCTAAATATTCTAAAAGTTATAAAATCTAACGTTCGATGTAATTTCAGTATTTAATTTCGTTAAAAGCTTGCCCGTTTTAGCTCAATTTTATGCGACACGGCTTTTAACTGAGCTTTGTAAAAGTGCGGCAGTCAACCTAAACGACAGGTAGGTATACGCTTTCCTAACAATTTATTATATCTCGCATTCCAGACACATATTCCTTTATTCGAAGCATTGAACTGATGAGTGCACGGGTATTATAGGGTTCACGTCTATTTTACTAAGCGTCTCTTTCACCAACGTCAAGTAGGCTAAACCGTCACTTAAAGTCACCTGTCACCGGGAATAATTTAGCTGATATACCTTTGTTTGTACGGTAAACGTCCCAAACATTAAATAGAAAATAATAAAAAAAAAATCCCCTATCGAATGATGCAGTAAACCGAGTGCATAATTCAATAAAACAGAAAATGATTTCTAAAAGTAACTAATCAACATTTTACTTGTAATTGGTGAAAGATGTGCTAAGAGTTATACTAGTAATACCTACCTACTATCTACATATAAATGAATCGGAGTTCAATGAATTGTAGTTGACTGGAGGAGTACACTGCATTGCAGGTACAGGTGTAAAGTTCAATACTTAGATAAAAATACAGTGTATAATATTTAAAAAATTGTATCGGGCAGATTTATCTATCTATCCTTATCAATACTAATAATAAATCTGTAAGTGTAGGTAGGTATTGTATGTATGTATGTTCCTCTATAACTCTTAAGGACGAAATAGACGATCAAGCGTTTGGCGTGACGACAAAATGACGTGAGGCAACGGCGCCGATTTTAGATACAGTTTTTGACATCAAGCCATCAGTTTTTACCATTCACGATTAAATTTTGGCTTCACGCCAGTTAATTTGACGCGATGGACTGACCGTGTATTTGGTCCATTAGACGTACAGGTAGAAAAACATTTAGACGTACAGGACACAGGATAAGATAGGTACTTTTTTCTTCTTCAACGCGGACGAAGTCGCGGGTGCCAGCTAGTATTATAAATAGGAAAGGTTTCTTTGTTTGTTTAAACAATCAAATTTAATTAATTCAAACAAACAAAGAAACCTTTCCTATTTATAATACTAGCTGGCGCCCGCGACTTCGTCCGCGTTGAAAAAGAAAAAAGTAGCCTATCCTGTGTCCCGTACGTCTAAATGTTTATCTACCAAGTTTCTAAATTCTATAAATTCTAAAAAAATTCTAAAAATCGTCAATTTAGTTTCAGTATCATGTATGGAGCCTATAAACACGATATCTCTGAAAACAAAGTAACTTACTCCATGACCAACTCTTACAGATTTATTATTAGTATTGATTGATGAAATTATATAATTTTATGAAATTGTTTAACTTTAGTTGACTGGTTGACATTTCAACATCAGAATAATAATGAACCTATAAATTAAAAAAAAAAAAAACGCCTCAAACGTCATCAAAATTTGCTTTACCACATTTTTGTCACCTTAACTTAAATAGACATTGGCACTTTGGTGTATTTTTTTCTTTTCACAAAAAGTTTTTAATTGTAAGCAAGTGGTTACAAATTTCAAAGATCCTTTCATTGTGAATCTGACAAACATAATATTTTTATAGCATTCCTCTTGAATTGATTGTAAGGAATAGCTGATTCATCGGTGATTGTGCATGTCCTTTCATTCACGTGAATTAAAAAAAAAAATGAAAGAGGTTCTCGATTGGGTTTTAGAAGGATTCTGTGATCATGTCCAACAACACGATTGATTGGCTTCTTGACGTGTGTCATAACAAAATCGAGTAGTGTCCAGGGACTGGTAGCTGCGGTGGTGTTTATGACAAAACTGTGATCGCGAATAAGCGAATTCGAATTCAAGTGGTGGACACTTCAGATTTTTTTGCACTCATCAATGTATCTGTATTGAACGATACCTTTTATGAATGCCTGTTTTTTTAAAACTTGTTATTGATCTTTTGTACAAAGCCTATGTGAAATATTCGGAAAAGGCGTTGCTTAGGTCTATTGGATAGAGGTCTTTTATAATGGTGATCGACCCTGTAAAACATAGGAGTTTTGCAATTACGATTTTTTTTTCGTTCTTTGTTTGAAATACAATTCAAATCCATTGCACAATAAAACTGTTCCACGGCCTCGTCCTACAAAATATAAAAATGAATCATTATCATAACGATTTAAGCTGAAAAGGTAAAAAAATAATATTTAGTTAATTTTAATCAACTAAGCAAATAGTGAATAGGACTTGACGCTTTTCAAAGCCATTGAGCGATTGTTGAATTTAATTAAATTAAGTTATAATAATATGCCACTTATTATAAATGTGAAAGTAACTCTGTCCGTCTTTTACCTTATCACACCTTAACTACTCAACCATCATCATGGAATTTTACCTTTTATGCAGAAAAGAACTGTTAACTAGGGATCATCTGAAAATATTAAAAAAAAATGTGACAATGATTTTTATCAGGTGTTATACTTAATTTCATAAATCATAAAGGGTATTCAACAGATCCTTTGAGGTTACTATGGAAATGTTACTATGGAACAGTAAGTCAAAATTATTTGAAATTTCACTCCTATATAAAAGCAAGCATATTTTCTCTAGACAGTAAGTAGTACTTCCAACTCCCACAAGCCACAGTTATATTATATTATAGAAGCTTTTGCCCTCGTTTCATCTGCATACATCATTATGCCTCTGAGTGTAGTTGAACAAACACAACATTCAGTTGGCCAGTTTGCATTGTTCCGAGAGCGGTTGTTATGAGGTGCTCGAAAGCGGGACCACTTTCCCTCGGCTCGAGCGCACATGCAAATCGGCTTACACATTCAACGTCACCCTCATTACCGATATAAGTCTGTGTTAACATTGTATTCATACGTCGCGTCTTTACTACATTATCTATATATAACTAGCGACCCGCCCTCGGCTTCACATGGAGTTGAAATATTAATTTATTAAACTAAGTAACAATTTACCTGTTTTCCGACTTCATAGTCACGATAATTACCAATAGTTTCCAATTCAATAGAATGCATCTGTTTCAGTATCGCCACAAGTGATCCAACGCTAGTAAAGCTAATTTCCCTAAATGACATCTAAAAAAAAATTAAGAAATAGTTCCGAAATATTCAAAAAATTAATCGGACGATTAGTCGGTGTCAAAATATCTTGTATGTATGCATCCGTGACCTAACGCAACTCAAGTGTTCGTCATCTTCGAAGAAATTAATAAAATATGTGAATGTTAATTAAAGTCATTAGCCGAGAGTGAAAAAGAGGAGATGCCGACATTGAAAAAAGGTTAAGAAAAAATGTGTGATCGCGCCGCCCGCCCGTCGCACGCCCCCGCACCCGCAGACCGATGTTTGTGGAAACAAGTCAAATGTGTTAAATATGGAAGGCGACAACACGGAACTAAATATTGCTGGAAAGATTTCCTTCGACTAAAGTAAAAGCTTGAATTATATTGTTTACTAGCTGGTGCTAGTCTCAGATTTCTCAGATTTTCATGTATAAAATGAAAACCTGAAAAAAAAAAACTGACATCTTTATCGCTATTACGACGGTGTCATTGACAATACACCGAGTTCTGGGATGTTTTGATTGAGCTTTGTGAAAACTGAGGGAGAAGTAAAATAATTCCTGGTTCGAGAGTGGGTTGGAATGAGTACCTACTCATTTCCTATTTTGTGTAGCATCTTCTAAGGTCCCATTTTTCGTAGGTGTTAAAATATTTATTCACTCTTCATTGCTCGTATATTTTTGTCAGGTATTGAATATTTATTTTTTATTTTTAAATAGAAATAAAAAAAAGATTTTGTATTAATTTATGGGAAAACATAACACAAAAAATTACCAAAAAACAAAAAATGTAATATTATCTTTATCTGAATCAGAAGTTGCGTGCAAAAGCTAGTTTTTCTCTTGGTTGTGTAATATGTATCGATATGGCTAAATTTGTGAGGCTTGAATTGAAATTGAAACTCGACATTTTCGATTTCCTAATATCTGTACCAATATATAAAGCTGAAGAGTTTGTTTGCTTGTTTGGTTGTACGCGTTAATCTCAGGAACTACTGGTTCGATTTAAAAAAAAAAATTGTGTTAGATAGTCTATTTATCGAGGAAGGCCTATAGGCTATAGAGAACGCAGACGAAGTCGCGGGCACCAGAGGGTTATTAAATAAAAAAACCACAAAGACTCATGTCACTTCCATCTATCTAGTTCAATGTGTAGGCCATTAAGTTATTCAATTTACAGTGAGTGAATGGGATTTTCTTTACTATAATGGACTCTAATCCGTCGTCACACATGTCTCCAAGGGCGGTCTAATGCCGGTCTTGCATGAGCCACATTATAATTTTTCGTAACGGGCCATTACATTATCTCCTCGTGACGTAGAAAAATTTTACATGTCATTTGGACATATTTCTATGAGTGTTTGTTTTCAATGGGCGGGCCTTTATATCCTTTGTAAAAAAAGTCATAAAAAAGTGTATTCTTTTTAAGAGGATATTGCGACGAAATACACATTTAAAAAACACATTAATAATAATAACCTTTAAGTAGCTACATATTATTATATAACGTATGAGAATAATATGATGTTGATACTTTTTCAATAATATGGTAATAACATTGGCACACTATGTAAGCAAAATATACAATAAGTATACACTTAATATTGAAAAAGTAATAAAAATAGAAACGGACAATCTAAAATAATGTTTTGTATATTTTCTTCTTGTACTTTTATTTATTTATCATAAACGTGTCTAGTCTAGGCACTATTATAAGGCAAGAATAAAATAAAAAAGCACTATTTGCAATTTTGTATGAAATAAATTTTTGTATTTTTTTTTAATTAAAAAGAAAAAAAAAGGTACACAAAATGTGTAAAGTAAACAACTCCCAACTGTACCTATTCGTTTATGGGCCTGTTATACCGGAACCACACACGGCATGTCGAATGCTAATAATTAGACGGGGGACCCGGTGACCTGCTGTGACATGTGGCCTATACGACTCACATTAAAATATGACGTATTATAATTAATCTCAACGTCAATTTAGCGTAAACGTCTCTAAGGTATCCTGGACGCCCCTTTTCATTGGAAATATTCATTGGCCTAGTGCATATTAGTATCTACCCAAGAAATTTTAATATCTACCTATGTTGTCAAAATTACTAACACGTGGGTTCCTTAATAAAGTGCAAGGATTAGAAAAAAAACCTCTTAATAGAGTAAGAGGTTTTTTTAAGAGGTTTAAAAAACCTCTTAAAAAAAAAACAACACATTTTAATAGCTATTCAGTTAGGATTCAAAAAATGACTGTGCTCTTTACAACATATTAAAAAGTTTTTTTTGCAATTTTCTACAATGTCATATTTATGTATGTATGTAATACCTACCTATCTATACCTACCTACCTAATCGTTTGTTCTGACTGACTCAATCAATGTAGGTACAGCCAAAAGAACTAAGTCCAGAAAACTGAGATTTAGTACATAGGTACATAAGCATCCGCTGAGACAGAATTTTTTGGAAAATTTCACCTCCGTGCGAAGCCGGCGCGGGTTGCTTGTATTACATATTGGCCTTAATTAGTAAGATTCTAAGTTCCTGTTTGTGTGTTGTGAGTCAACGTCACAGACGACGATACGCAACGTGTGCGGCCCATCAACGCATACTTTCAGCGGTATCTTTGCCGTTCAATGGGCCCTGAAGCGGCACGCACCGATTTCAGCAAGCATTTCACGCCTTTTTTGTACGACTCAACCGCTCTCGTATGAACATCCTTAATAGCGCGTGAAGTGTCAACTGTCAAGCTAATTGCTTGAGCTGTGTAAGGAGTGCTTTTTTGCTCTGCGGTTTGATAGTAAGCTTCTAAACCGCAAGTGTTATCATACATACGGTTATGGGAAGTTTGAGTTCTCATATTTGAATTGAAGTTAGAGATTTTATTCACAATTCCACTTGGCCCGGTATTAATTTTTATGTATACCATGACAGGCGCTTTTGTTTGCATAATAAATTCGTGGTATAAGCCTTCCGCCAGAAGTGACACGTCAAAATTTATGAAATTATTTCGGGTGGTGTGTAATGGATAGGTACTTTAAGTATTAAGCGGGGTTTCTACCGCGAAGAGCAGGATGGACTCCATAAAATACATAAAATCCATAAAAATTACATAAAATAGTTTTACATTTCCAGTAACAAAGAGTTTGATGAGTTGATTTCCACTGCTAAAGAGAAATGAGATCAACGGAGCTAACTGAGCAAGAAATGAAAAATAGAAAATGATATTCCATTTCCACAGCTTTCTTCGCTCGATTTTTTTTATGGGTATTCATGTATGTATGTACTTTACACCTACGAATTGAATGGAGTCCATAATTGGTCCGCCCCGTCCGCCGTGGAAACCCCGCTTTACCGCTAGGGACATCCATAATAAGGTATGAGCCAAGATAAGTTCGGCAGCACCCTTGCAGCATCTATGGCGTTGCTTGTGTTATAGGCGACGGTAGCCATCAATTAGTGCGTGTCTCTAGTAGATACCTACTTTAAGTATTAATGTACTTTAAAGACACTTAAACCAATCAAAGAAGTCGTTTTGTAAGCCTCAAGCCTGCTGAAGCGTTTGGTTGATTTTTAATTAAAAAGTTTCAATTCAGCCCAAGGTTATGCGGTTAATGAGTTGACGATTTCTGTTTGTTTCGTTATCGGTTTTGTTTCCTATCTCATTTGCTTTTTTAGGATTTTGTAAACGGTGTGTTTTATTAATAGCTGACTACTTATAGGTAGATAAACTGCTTGATGGAAATTTATCTTGAAACTGTTTGTATTTAAAAAAAAAAAAGTTTTTATATCGTCCTTTTTAAATGTGATACACATTCGAATATTTACTTCTGTCCTCAACGTATGTATTTTCCAATTTTCGGAAATACGCAGGACGGAGTTTTCAGTTTTCTTCATCTTTGGAAACAGGAAAAACTGACTCGAGGTCCACTCAGGTATAAGACGATTGAGGCATCAATAAGATGAAGCGAATTTTTCAAAAAATTCACTATGAACAATTATTGCAAATCGCCGGTCACAATAAAACAATACATTTCTATTATTGTCTACAAAAATAAAACAGTTACGAAAGTTGACGATCTTTATAAATAAATAAAAAAAATCTAGATAATGTGTGTAGGTACTCCAAAACAGCACAACCGATCACATAAACCTAAACATTCCACGCGGATGAAGTCGCGGGCAAGAGCTAGCTAATTTATAAAATGTATACTTACCAAACTAGATAAAGCTTTAAAAGAAGATAGATATTTTAATGACCAATTTTGATAAGTTGAAAATTGGGCTGCATGCTTGATACCATCTTACAGAAGGTCGCCGTCAAATACTAATACCTCTTCTACTTATTTGTGAAATTCTAGTAGCTATTATAAAAAAAAATATATTTTAAGAGATCAGTTCAAGTAAGTAAGTTATGAAATCTATGGCCTTGCGAATACCGCGGTGATAATAATTATGACTATAGATTAACCACAATAAAACGCTGCTAGCCTTTGTAAAAATTTTCACAATTATTGTCTTGGTTTGTATAATTCTAATTGCACAATAGCTATTAAAACCGAAAATAAAGAAACTCATTATTAAATATTCCAAGGTGAACTGAGTTAGAAATTTTTTAGACAAGTAAACATTATTTAATGTTTGAATAAAATATAAGAATAATTACCTACGTACGTGTTATGAAGGATGTGGGGATAAGGGATAACCCATCCTATCTTTATCCTTTCAGGGTTACATTGTTTTGTCGTTTCACTATAAACGTCGGAATGCAAATAATATAAATATCATTTTTAATTTTTAATTCCTCACAAGTACCACTTTCCCATCTTTATGGAATCTGTTATTAATTGCATTGCAAGAAACAACAAATAAATATTTTAAGGTTATTTTAAATATCATTTAGAGAAAACCTTGTTCGATTTCTATAATAGGTATGCAGATACCTTATATATATAAGTTAGTCCAATTACGAGTAAATTTGTAGGTAATTGTGTTCATAATAACGAAATTCTAAACCAGCATGGTTTTCCATATTAGCTCATATGAAGATTGTTACATAAGGTTCCTACATAAAGGTGGCTATAGTAGGGGAAAGTAGTACGAGATCGGGACTCGCTGTAAAATATATAGGTTCTTCAAGGTAAACCAAAAATAAAGGCGATACTAGTATATTTATCTATCCAACTTTTATAATACTCAAAACCAGCAATTAATTGAGGTTTCATTAAAATTTTTTTTTTTTTTAAACCTTACAAAGTAATCATCTAGTTACTAGATGATTACTTAGATTCTAGTACATCCCTATGGGTAAGATGATCCCCCAGGTAGAGATAAGATGATTCCTATGATCATATTACCCCAAATAAAGCATAAAAGAAAGCCTAAAATTAAGTATAATAGAAAGCCTCACAACAGTATTTAATTACATTTAACATTGTTTAAATAAAAGTAACACAAGCTCAGTCATGCCTACGTTAGATCAAACGTAGGTACACAACTTTTTTTTCTCGTCGAAATCGATGCGCTCACGCCTCCATTACGATTTGACTGAGGCGGGAGGGTGTCCAGAGCTGTTTTACCAATGAAATAAACTAGATTTCGTTAGTGGTTTCAGCACAATCGCAAAGGATCATCTTATCCCAAGGGATCGACTCGTACTACTTTCCCATATATCTACGACTTACCTACAAGCGATTTGACATAAATACATTTTTTTTATGTTAAGGTCGACAGACAGTCTGACGGTTCACTTGATCGCACACCATCTCGTATAAAACAAGAAACGTCATAGATGCTGCAAGTGCGCTGCCGACCATAGAAGGATTAAGGATAAGGATAAGGAAAGGATTAAGGATAACACATTAGGTACCTATGCTCTTATTTTACGGTGGTTGGTATTCTGTAAGAGGGTGGTATTATAATATATTATTATATACTTACATAAATGAATAGGGGAAAGCTCCCTGGAAGCCCTTGAGTATATTGGATGCATCGAAATACAACCAAAGCAAATGCTGTTAAGACACCGTTGCCTCTTGGAACTGCATTGTTTGATTGCGAAACACAGTCAGACTATGACTAGGTACTCTTTTTAGCACCCTTTATGACTGCAAATAAAAGTAGTATCTAGGTAATAAAATGATTTAAAAACGATATAGGTACTAGGGATAGGGGAGGGATAATATAGGAATTATATCAAAAATGGTCAACGGCCCATATACAGCCAGGTATAATTACAAATGAAAGAAACCAAGTAAACCGCACATTGTTACGAATGGTCCTATTAAATAAACTAATGTCATTATATTCCTGAAGAATGAAACGACATTCGAAATAAAAATCGTAATGTACACGAACACAAGTCGACAATGCAATTAACACACACAAACACCACATCCCATTTCCATGGTGTGCATAGAAACCACGCCTAAAACAAATTTTGACCAATCATCAGTCGCCGTAGGCACAGATCGTGCTGGCAACACGCCTATGCCTCGTCACGGAACAACAACTTGCTCAGGCGCGACTCACACATTGTTAAATAAAGCGCTCTTCGCTTTGAAAATACCGGATCCTATCAGCACTATCGCTGTCCCTCTCTAACTTAACACAAGTGAGCGCACTGAAGATTATTTAAAACAAGTAATTCTAGACTCTGTTACAGCTGAAACTGCAGCACATTCAAATGAGAAAGCAGTTTATGTTAACACTGTTTAAGTTTTAGATGTAAATATGTTTTTCAATCATACCTCAGTTGAAGTCGGTCCATTGGGGGAAAGAGATAGAGAGTTAAACGCAGGGATCTAGAAGGCTGCGGAGGCGGCCGTTTGACCATTTTTTGTTGCACCGTTGATTGTGAAAGATTACACTTGAGAGTCGAAATACATCTTTACATCACACGTCAGTGGGCACCGAGCTGTCTTCAAAGTAACACGGATTATACACACACAGTTAAAAATCAATGTCATCATTTTCATGACGTGCAACCAGTGATAGTGATAAACTGAAATTGTGAACTATTGGGATATTTGTATTTATGTTAAATTTCGAACTTATGTTTATAGTTTGTTGGTTTTTATCATAATCGTCATAGATGGCTGTTTCTGCACTAAACATGACACCTTACTTCACAGGATATTCATTTCAAGGTAAGCATTTCAGAACCGTTTGCATGCTTATTATATACGCCTCTTAAAACTTAAAACTAATAATAAAATCTTTTGTCTAATAAAAGTTATGTTATGTTATATGTAGGTAAATTTCTTTTAATTGAAGGTTTTAATTGAAGATGCAAAATATTCATATGGTCTTGCAAATATTAATGCAGTTCGTAATTATTAACGCAATCATAAACAACAATAATATTAATTGAAAAAACAACTGTGAGGCTTCAATGATTACTTCCTTGATACCTATACTTAGGTAGATTTATCATCACTTCAAGTATTATATCAAGTACTTACGTTATGGAGCCTATTTGCCTACTTATTAGATTAGCTTTAGATTAATTAGCTTACTGTAGTCATGTATCTAAATCTTCTGGAAGAAAATCTCTTAACTATAGTGAATGGGTTAGTTAGACCAAAAATGTTTAAATCATCAACAGACTAATTCGCAGTATACGATATTTAGGTAATCGTAAAAGGACTGGATTACAATATGTCTATCAATCTAAATGATGTTAAATCTTCTGGTGTAAATCTTCACTGCAAAATTATTAATTTTATTATTTACTAGCTGGCGCCCGCGACTTCGTCCGCGTTGAAAAAGAAAAAGTAGCCTATCCTGTGTCCCGTACGTCTAAATGTTTATCTACCAAGTTTTGTGAAAATCAGTTAATTCGTTTAAAAGTTATGGAGGAACATACATACTTACATACATACATACAGAAAAAAATTCTAAAAATCGTGAATTTAGATTCAGTATCATGTATAGAGCCTATAAACACGATATCTCTGAAAACAAAGTAACTTACTCCATGACCAACCCTTACAGATTTATTATTAGTATTGATAAGCAGATAGATGCACAACTGCATGTTCTACTATTTTGTTAATATTTTATATCTCATTTTATTTAATTTATTTTGTATTTCATACACAATATGCAATATAAATATCGAAATATATATATTTTTTACTATAACTAGGTGCCGTTACTTCACAATAAGGGAGATATATTTTTTGATGACTCATTTTACGGCAGTCATAAAATCACAACAGAAAAATGTATTATACTATTCTCTTTTTAGATAATTGAAAGATGTACCGACAAATATTAAAAATGAGTAGGTACCTATTTTTATTGCCATAGCCTCTTCTCCATTTTTTATACAGGAAATACATTTGGATTTAGACATGGAAACGTAACAAAAAAAAGATAATAACTTTCATTGTATTTAGTAGAGACTGTGTAGATTATTATTAAGGGGTTAAATATACTACATACTTACTCTTGTTTTATTCATAATATTTAAGTTTAGTTGGGCTTAGCGCCTCTTTCACCAACTGTCAAGTAGGCTATCTCTCATTTAAAGTCACCGGTAACCGGGAATAATGGAGCTGATATACCTTTGTTTGTACGGTAAACGTTCCAAACATTAAATAGAAAATAATAAAAAAACATCACCTATCGAATGATGAAGTAAACCGAGGGCATAATTCAATAAAACAGAAAATGATTTCTAAAAGTAACTAATCAACACCTTACTTGTAGTTGGTGAAAGAGGCCCTTATTCTCCATAAATAGGTATAATATGCTGAAAATAAATATACGGGTATCTCATCTATTCTCATGAAGTGTATATATTTGTAACTATTTTATATTGGCTGTTTTTAACGTATACAACCATTGAAAGATAAATAACATTTCTTATGAAATGAATTCGCAATAGACTTTACTTAATTTTCCTTACAATACAGCTTCATTCTTGTACTGGGGACTATGTTAATCGGCTTTAGATAGCCCAAATAATTATAATAATAAATATTGTTTATCATCAATACTATCAATCAATACTAATAATAAATCTGTAAGGGTCGGTCATGGAGTAATTTACTTTGTTTTCAGAGATATCGTGTTTATAGGCTTTATACATGATACTGAAACTAAATTGACCATTTTTAGAATTTTTTTCTGTATGTATGTAAGTATGTATGTTCTTCCATAACTCTTAAACGAATTAACTGATTTTCATGAAACTTGGTAGATAAACATTTAGACGTACGGGACACAATTTAGGCTACTTTTTCTTTTTCAACGCGGACGAGGTCGCGGGCACCAGCTAGTTATAAATATTTTTGATGAGCTCGTTGCCGGGAAAAACTAAGTAAAACATTAAGCGCCTCGTTCACCAACTACAAGTAAAGTGTTGATTAGTTACTTTTAGTAATCATTATCTGTTTTATTGAATTATGCACTCGGTTTACTGCATCATTCGATAGGCGATTTTTTTTTAATTATTTTCTATTTAATGTTTGGGACTTTTACTGTACAAACAAAGGTAGGTATATCAGCTCCATTATCCCCGGTTACCGTGACTTTAAATGACCTACTTGACAGATGGTGAAAGAGGCCCTAAGGAGAATAATTTCTCTAAATTATTCCCGGTGACAGGTGACTTTAAGTTACGGTTTAGCTTACTTGACGTTGGTGAAAGAGGCGCTAAGTAGGTATATTTTATCATGCCAATTAAAAATTATATTATTTATTACTATGGTGGGAGAAGCATAAAATTCATGACTGGAAAAGTAGTTGAAACATGTAAAAATGCACTAGATAAACTTTAAAAATGATTATGAAACAAATCAATGCCGTATAGGTAAGTTTATTTATATATAAGTAGATACTAAGTTGTAAAAAAAATGTAAAACATTTGCATTTTCAAAAATAATAATTAATTAAAACAAAATATGGTACATATCTTATTTTATCTTTATATGGTTTTACTGCCTCTCAATCTCTTTCTGATTTTTCTTTCTGGAAATATCTTTCTCTTTCTGGAAGTTTCTTTCTGACAAGCTGAAGCTTTCTTTTCTTTCTTTCTAACTACTTTTTGTGTAAAGCAAGCATGTCGTCACACTGTGAACAAGAAGGCTTCGTAGGTACTTATTTATATATATTTCTTCTCAATTTAACTGAAGTATATACCTACTGAAAGTATACTGAAAGTAGAATTTTTGTTTTTTAACTAATAATGTTAAAACATTTCTTTCAATATAAAATAATAATAAGAATAACTAAACATTATGCATTTCAATTAAATATTCCATTGTTTTCTTAGTGTTTTAAGATTGTTTCAAAGGCTTACCGGGTATAAATACAACGAAATATTGCTCCAGAAAGCTCTCGCTTTGATGGTTTAACGCATAAATCATTACAATACGAAAACATTTCGAGCGTATTGTTAAAAATGTCACTGCGACTTATGACCTGCTTCGTCTAAGTTAAATTAAAAAGAAAGAGACAGACCGAATTCAACGGGTCCGTTAAAAAGGGAGCAACAACATTAAAGAATGCCGACAGCTTAGTTACATATACCTCGATATATATATATATATATATATATATATATATTTGTTTCGATACCTACATTTTTATTTAAGCAGGATTAAAAGTGGCAGACAGGCTGACGGTCAACTTGGTGGTTAAAGGATCCTCGTCTGTAGTCAAGCAACACTAGGAACAATGACCCTAGGTAATTGTCGAAGGCAATGGTCTTTTTAATTACTTAAACATTTTTTTACCATTTATTCATCTAGTAATTAAATTGAAATATAGGCATTTAAAAAAATAATATTATTGTAGGCAAAAAATGTTTAAAAAATGGTGTTGGAAATACCGCCTTACTTGGAGTTTACCTACTTGGTGATTTCTTTCTGACAGAATTTATAGTGTATACATTATATATTCTATAATTATATTAGTAACTAGAAATATTTGTGGAAGTTTTTTAGGTATTTATTAAGAATCTATTTAAAGTCTCTTAATTTTCTTTAGAATTTTTTTAGTCATTCTCTCACTAGAAATTATCTACTTTGTGACTGATTTTCTCAATTATTAGAAGTCTTGACCTGACAAAATATTTCATTATAGTATGTCATATCTACATCGGCTCCTACAATGAGCGTGCGAGTCAGATCGGTTCCTTTCTGGTTATTAAAAATGTCTTAAATTTTTAAATCGGCTCCAAATTATATGAGTTTCTGAAGTATAAGTCGGGCTTAGTGTCAAACGCCGTTCTGATATGCTGTTGAACATCAGAAAACATTTGTTTAATGCGCAAAGCTGATAGGGGATTTATTTTATTATAAATTTTATGTGCGACGATAATTTTGTAAATGCTAATATTATTAAAATAATTACATAAGTCGGTAATTTTTAAATATTATACGAGGAAAGAGGAAATCTTTTAACTATAGGCGTAATTTTTTTATTATTTGAAGTTCAAAGGGGAACGCTAGGTGGCCATTATCTATTCTATTATTTTTTTGTGAAATGGCAACACTGTCATGTCATGTCAGTGAAGCAATAAAACACAATAGGAAGTCGTTATAATTATAAAAAACTAATTAATAATTGTAAAATGTACAACAAATATTTTATATTTTTTTAATAAATTGAATTTGTTGTGCACTGTTGGACCTAAAACGAGCAAATCCATTTCAGTACTATACTTAATCACTATCATGCTATGGACAAATGTTTGAATTTGTATTTTGTATTGTAGACATAAAGTAGGTTATAGCCTGAGAAAATAAGAAAAATCAGGGGAAATAAATCGTGTAGTTTTGAAAATTGGTAGAATTATACTTTACGGTATCCAGATCAACATACTAAAAGTCCTCAAGGGTGGGGGTTGTGCTAAGGGTGTAAGAGGGGGTTGAAGGTACCTTTTTTGAGGTTTTTGCTCATATCGCGAATATCTGTAGGAATAGCATTATGATTACTTCTGACAAAAGTTTCTACATGAAATTGTCTACAAATTTAGATATATTCATTTTTACTCTAAGATCAATACTTTAGGGACTACAGGCTGTGTAAGTTTACAGATATATAAAAATAGACGATTTCAGCAAACGGTGTCGTTTTTTTTTTCGGCGTTATTTATCGCCATTTTTAGTTTAGAATAAGCAAGCTTAGTCATCGGCCTACCCAACATAAAAAAAAAACCATGAAGATCCATGGAGAATTCTAAACAAAAAAGATGATAATGTAAACAAGGTCCGAGGGTTCAAGATACAGTGTGCCCTTAAGCAACGAAGGGCGTCAGCGGGTCGTGGATGGTGAGGTTGAGGTCCATGCATACCACTGAGGCTGAATCGACGTCTTTTCTACTGCATATACAAACAGGCCAAGATTTATAGCTCAAAAATGGGTTCGATCCGCAAAAAATCCTGCTATTTGATTTTTCGATTGGATTATGTAGGAGACTGTCTCCCAAGTATAAATCCAAGTTTGTGTCGCTTGAAACCACGAGCGTTAGCCGCCATCTTGAGAAACGCCTTTTTGCAAATATCTCGGCAACGGTGAGTTTTACGTTAAAAATTGTAAGAATCTTTTTTGTAGAGAATAAAGTTTCCCATCGTTTTTATTTGAAACGTTTTTCTCTACTGTTAATATTTGCCGATATATGGTCGATTAAAAAAACCAAATTTTTGTTTTTGAAAAATATTTCGATAAATTTTAGAAATACGAAAAAAATGTTATAATCAAAGTTGTAGAGCATAAATTTTTCTATAATTTTTGTAGGAAACTTTTTTTTGTAAAA
The DNA here is from genome assembly GCA_945859745.1 of Synanthedon formicaeformis. Taxonomy (NCBI): domain Eukaryota; kingdom Metazoa; phylum Arthropoda; class Insecta; order Lepidoptera; family Sesiidae; genus Synanthedon; species Synanthedon formicaeformis. The sequence goes on along the minus strand of OX243969.1, from coordinate 7,162,153 downwards.
TCAATAGTTGCTGAGCTCTACCGCAATTAATAGTAAAGCAAAATAAAAGAAAATCTTTTTTTTTTAAATTACCGAAAAAAAAATTACCAAAAAAAATTTTACGCCGCAATTTCAAACGGGAAACTTATATTTTATATTTCTGTCTTGTGTTGCTTTTCATAAAAGTTGCCGTAGCTGTTTTTTTTTTACCTGACGGAAACTTTAATTGCGGTAGAGCTCAGCAACTATTGATTTTACAAAAAAAAGTTTCCTACAAAAAGTATAGAAAAATTTATGCTCTACAACTTTGATTATTAAATTTTTTTGTATTTCTAAAATTTATCGAAATATTTTTCAAAAACAAAAGTTTGGTTTTTTTAATCGACCATATATCGGCAAATATTAACAGTAGAGAAAAACGTTTCAAATAAAAACGATGGGAAGCTTTATTCTTTACAAAAAAGATTCTTACAATTTTTAACGTAAAACTCACCGTTGCCGAGATATTTGCAAAAAGGCGTTTCTCAATATGGCGGCTAACGCTCGCGGTTTCAAGCGACACAAACTTGGATTTATACTTGGGAGACAGTCTCTGACATAATCCAATCGAAAAATCAAATAGCAGGATTTTTTGCGGATCGAACCTATTTTTGAGCTATAAATCTTGGCCTGTTTGTATATGCACTAGAAAAGACGTCGATTCAGCCTCAGTGGTATGCATGGACCTCAACCTCACCATCCACGACCCGCTGACGCCCTTCGTTGCTTAAGGGCACACGGTATCTTGAACCCTCGGACCTTGTTTACATTATCATCTTTTTTGTTTAGAATTCTCCATGGATCTTCATGGGGTTTTTTTATGTTGGGTAGGCCGATGACTAAGCTTGCTTATTCTAAACTAAAAATGGCGATAAATAACGCCGAAAAAAAAAAACGACACCGTTTGCTGAAATCGTCTATTTTTATATATCTGTAAACTTACACAGCCTGTAGTCCCTAAAGTATTGATCGTAGAGTAAAAATGAATATATCTAAATTTGTAGACAATTTCATGTAGAAACTTTTGTCAGAAGTAATCATAATGCTATTCCTACAGATATTCGCGATATGAGCAAAAACCCCAAAAAAGGTACCTTCAACCCCCCCTTACACCCTTAGCACAACCCCCACCCTTGAGGACTTTTAGTATGTTAATCTGGATACCGTAAAGTATAATTCTACCAATTTTCAAAACTACACGATTTATTTCCCCTGATTGCCGATATTTGGCTTAATTTGCCTTGGTTATTACATATATTTATAAGTTGGACTAGTTCAATGGAGAAAACCTTTGCAAAAATCCAAAAAGTTTCGTTATATTTCAAGGACAATAAATAAATATAGTCGGTTTAGAAATGAGTAGCTCCTTATAAAGAACTACTTGTTGTCTCAGGTTTTACTCGCCCCATTTTTTGAATAAGTTCAGAAGTAACATTCAGACCTTGTCTTTATGTGTGGCAACAATCATCTAAAACTTGAACAATTCAAATTACAATTCTCTAAGTTTAGATTTATTACAATCCCCTTGTAACAATTTAATGATTTAGCGTTTATGCTAAACAAGTGTTAATAAGAAACAAAACACTGGATTCTTGACCTCCATAAAGAGTTCATGCCGTAATCAAAGTTTAGTCACATTCATATCAGGGCCGACAAGCGGTGCACATCTCTGCGCGCACGCACACAGCGGAGAGGCACGCCTGTAACAGATCAAAGGCACCGACAGGCTCTTTTAGCCGCATAATATGACGCGTCCCCCCGCCTTCGCCCGCGGCCCGCGAAATGTTTTGCCTCAACAACCTCCAGGGCGCTTACTTGCCATTACTTATGGCGATCTATTAATATACAAATTGATATAACGGATGTTTACAGCGCATATTTTAATTTAGATTTTTAGAATATGCGGATAAGTCTTTAAAAATACACATGGCTTGACCCACAAATTACCTAAGTACTAAGTGAATCTAGGCATGTATTTGTAGTGGTAGTGTTTCGCAGTCATTTGGGCAGCCCCTGATTTGGGATGATATGGGAGGTAACCACCCTCTTACAGTAAAATAAAACAGCATTTATGCTGTTGCGTTTTAGTAAGTGAGTAAGGGATCCCATTTCGCTATCCTTAATCAGCAACGCACTTGCAGCACCTGTAACATTGCTTGTGTAGTAGTGTTATAGGCGTCTCTAGACACCTACTATCAAGTGTACCGTCAGCCTGTCTGACGACCTTATCATTTAAAAAAAACATACAATCTGACTAAAGCCAACTTCGAGTCGCAGAATTAACACCTTTACCATCTAATCTGTGGGCTCGTCAAATACAGGAATTCAAGAATGAAACGCAGATATTATGTTGTTTGTAGTACTATAAAATAGATTGTAATCTCGAGCGTGCGCTCGCGTTGAAATATGATGTTATCGAGCACCAATAGATTTGAATCTCGAATGCTTTAGGGGCTGTGCGGGGCTTTCGTGACAAATTGCACCTTTCCTTGGCACTATTAAGCGATGACTGTCGCTTTTTAGCATGAAAAAAGTGAAACGCTCACTGGGCAAAAATCACATACCTACGACGTTCTTCGACGACTCTGACACGATAGTGCAAAACGTCTCACGTACGCCGTTCAGTCATCGATCAGGGTATCATTGTTCCATTAAAATTACGTAAATTCACCACAATTACCTGTGGGCACCATGAAAAGTTACTGAGCGATAAACGATCGTCATTATTCAAGGGTTAGACGAGAATCGAGACTGCGATAGCGGAACTCCAGACATAAATTGCTTGAGTATATGTGAATTATAAAACTGATAATATATTATGCTCATTCATTATACCTACTTCTTTTTAGATGCATAGTGACAGGTTTAGGGTAAACATGGATTGATCAAGACCGTGTTCAGTTTTCATTGATCAAAACATTGCAGAAAATAAATGACTTAATGGTAACATTTTTGGTAAAATATTATAATTAACTGTTTAAATTTCATTGACAGCCATAATTCCTGTAAAACTTTTCTGCACTGCCTAACTTTATTTTATGCTTTCATATTACCCAAAAATCCTACTTGGATTACTTAGATTTCTGGATGATACCTAAGTATCTAGTAATCTCAGTACTATTTCAAACATCCTTGAATTTGTTAAAATTGTAGTTTTTGTAGGGCGTTTATAGCCATATTTTTGGCCTAACTTCTTCCGCCACTCATAAAATTGAGGAATGCATTTATCTTTTGAAGCAACTAACCTAACCAATAGGAACAACGCGTTATGAATATAAATGAGGTCAACCAGGGCATTTTCAAAATACACACCATTATATCGAAATAAAATATTCAGTTCCATTCATTAGCTGTCGGTACATAAATTTGGTGGTGACGTGCCGAAAGGCGTCATCATTTGTACAGTTGGCACTTGTGGAGTTCAAAAGATGCATACTACATGGGTTTAAACAAAATTTCAACAATAGATTTTTGTCTTTTTCATCGCCGCTTTGTAAGACGTCTGCCGAAAATGAGTTCCTACAATATGTTATATTTACTATTTCTTTTATATAAAATACCCAAAATTTACCAAATTAGCTTTTTCTTTTTGTTTATTGATATCAACTTCGCTTCGCCAAGTTGAGCAACCATTTAATAATCCGGTCAAATTAAACCAATAAATAACAATGAAGGTACATAAATTTACAACAAGCTGAAAGTGAGTAAAAACTACATATTAAAGCTCCTCATCGTTCCGGTACATGGAAAAAAAAAATACTCGTGGTCAAAGGTCAAAAAAATTGGTTTTTCGCGATTTTCAGCTAAACGGTAAATTTTATCATAAAATTAGCTGAGACAAAATTGTAGATCATAAAATTATCTATAAAAAATGTACTAATACTTTTTTCCCTAAGAGCCACCGTTTCTGACATATAACGATTCAAAAAGTTGTAAAAGTTGTTATCGTCATAATATGCATAAGTACGCCACGTATATATACATCTCTGAAGCTGTAATATAAGTAAAAATATTTTCCATCAGTGCTTGTATAACTTGTATAACTTACACTTAAAATATAAGTTTGAAGCAGTTTTTACAATGCCTATATTTATTTAAATTTCTAAAAAAGCTTGACGTTCGCACCTCTTTTGTATTGCTCACGTTATCATAATTAATCAATACATTTTACATTTCTTATGTCGTCTTCATACTTATTTTATGTCCATCATCCGCGTAACTATAAAATATATACTATGTTACTCGCTGATATTAATGCTTCCCAACAGTGAAAGAATTTTTCAAATCGGTCCAGTACTTAGTTTCTGAGCCTATTCAATGCAAACAAACAAACAAACAAACAAACAAACAAACAATAAAATCTTTCCTCTTTATAATAGATATTATATTAGTATTAGTATAGTAAACTATTGATTTTGTATAAAAATATAATACAAATAATATAAAAACAAAATAGATATTTTTAAACAATTTTTTTTATTATGCTATTATATAGGTTCATCCTATTTACCTGTTTTTTATTGTTTAATATTTTTAAGTTTAAATTTTTATTGTACCTACTTTTGTATTTTGTTTTTATTGTCTTATCTTTATTTATTTTTTAAATTGTCACTCTATTATTTCGATTCATGGAAGAAGAGCCCAAGTTGATGTAAGTTTTGGTCTTTTGGGATTTTACAAATTTACAAATCAAAATCAAAGTACTATTACTTATGCCGCCAACAAGTCTTCATCGTCAATCAATCAATACTAATAATAAATCTGTAAGTGTAGGTATTGTATGTATGTACATATATTAAATGAATTAACTGATTTTCATGAAACTTGCTAGATAAACATTTTGACGTACACGACACAGGATAGGCTACTTTTTTCTTTTTCAACGCGGACGAAGTCGCGCACTAAATTGCCTACGTGCTACGTAGTTAATCACGTGGTTATTTAAACAGCGAGTATCATTCTCTGTTCTGAACCATTACTCAGATTCCACATTTTCATGGAATACCATTAGGACCAAAGTCTACATAAGTATAATGATCAGTGATTGGGACGAGTTTTCATGGGATGAGTACGGAACAAACCAAATTATTTTCTCATGTAACCATTTGTTTCTAATTTTATTTTGATGCAGTTTCCAAGTACCTACTAACTTTTTCTCCTTATTTTTGGACTTTGTTTTTTACTGGATTAATCACCTTCAAATATAAACTTTGTGTCTGTTTTGTAAGCATTCTTTTTAATATATTCTAGGTTACATAAGTACGTTGAAATGCTTTATAATATAAAATCAATACTTATAATAAATCTGTAGGCTCTATACATGATACTGAAACTAAATTAACCATTTTTAGATTTTTTTTCTGTATGTATGTTCCTCCATAACTCTTAAACGAATTAACTGATTTTCATGAAACTTGATAGATAAACATTTAGACGTACAGGACACAGGATAGGCTACTTTTTCTTTTTCAACGCGGACGAAGTCGCGGGCGCCAGCTAGTATTATAATATATTATTAATATAAATATGCATGCTGTGGTAGCCTGTAAATGTGATTTGTGCAAGCTGAACTGTGATATGCAATTTGTTTTGAATTTTATAAGTACACTATTACGTTGGCTATCCATAATATAAATAAATAAATAAATATGTAATTTTGTATGTAAATAATTTAACTTAGTGCCTAAGTGGTGGTGCATAACACAAAAATGTGCCACATTTAGATACATCGAGTATAATAGAATTGATTTGAGAGCAGCGCGACGCGAGCCACGCGACTTGACGCGACCACGGGCCACACATAGCACTTTGAAGGCTTGAAGAAGGCTTAATGGAATGACATTGCTTTGTGAAAGCCGCCCAATTCGAATGCCTATTCAGATGGCATTTCTTTGCTTTGTTGCTTCATTTTGGATAGTAATAGATTATTTTATTAGTATAGATGAATTTTAACAGGCCCGATAGACATCTAATCTCAATACCGCAATCATAAAGTTGTTTTGCCGCTTTTAAGGCGAAGATTTATCTAGCAGAAAAGCGTTATTTTCGTCGCCTTTTTTTGACTGCCTAGAAGAAATTTACAGTGCATAATGGACTAATATTTTAAAAAGTTTGAATCAAGTAGATGTATACAATAAATAGATTTTTTTTGTAATTTTTTCAAAATAGATAAAAAAATATTAGTAAACTAATGCCTAAAAAACTTTTTGTGACATAGTAATATAATTTTTTAGCCATAACTATATTTATTTTTAAGCTCATTAAGTTCTGTACTAAAGTTTTAATGGGCTACTTTTATTTCTTTTTTCAAATCGTACACAATATTTTAAATCTGTTCGGTTATCTTTGAGAAACATAATTTGTGTGCAATATTTTACCCTAATTCATAGGGTATTAGGTAGCGCTCATTACCTATGTTAAAAATTGTATTCAGTCTGAGGTTAGTCCTGGTCTTAAGAATTTAATTCAGCTATTAAATTTTTAAGTAACATTTTATTTTATTTAAAAAAAAAACTTTTTTTGTATGTACTAAGAGTAATTCAATAACCAATATCGATAAGAATAAAATGTAGCTGTTTCAGATATACTTTTATTTGTCATGTAGCCATTTATTATTTTAATATCGATATTTGTTTATTAAATTGACCATTGAGATTTTAAATGGACCGAAAAATTAAACGCGTATGTATTTTATTTTTGCATAAATGTAAAATTGTTTACTTAAAAATATTATATTATATATTAAACCACCTTTGTGTAGCGATAATAATTCTGATAGTCATACATTTAAAATTGTATTTTTATATTAACATTATTATAATTATTGAGCATACAAGTAAGTCTCCCTGATCTCTAAACCGTTGTGGTTTTAGACATTCCATTCACTTTTTTTAGTATCAAAAGGACATAACTGAAAACCAGGCCATTGTTTTTTTTAAATTATACACTCTGGTTGGAGAATTCGGTAATAAAAGTTTTTCTTAATAATCGTTTCATTTAAGTTTTAAATAGATAATTTATATAATCCGATGCATCCACGGAATTAATTATTTTATTAAGCGCCTGTTTCACAAACGTCATGTAGGCCAAACTGTCATTTAAAGTCACCGGTAACCGGGGATAATGGAGCTGATATACCTTTGTTTGTACGGTAAACGTCCCAAACATTAAATAGAAAATAATAAAAAAAAATCGCCTATCGAATGATGCAGTAAACCGAGTGCATAATTCAATATAACAGAAAATTATTTCTAAAAGTAACTAATCAACACTTCACTTGTAGTTAGTGAAAGAGGCCCTAATTGTAATAAAACAATATCATTTGTTTTACATATAATATTTTATCATGTATCATTTGTTTTTCATATATACACCATGCATATTTTATCAAGTCTCAGAAAAATGATCCAAACTCAGAGGACTATATACTGCGCTTATTTCAATAATGAATTATCCCATTGAATTGAATTTATTAGGTGTGTTTTCAGAATTGTTTGAACAGTTATCGGTGCATAAAACACATATGGAAGGAAAGCGGCACGCAAGTGACGTAGTGCCTCATATAAATTTTACTATAGCCACATTAATGTCGCTACGTGAAATTGATTTGCTAGCAGAAACATATTATGATTGTGAAAACGGGGTTTACGATTTATTTACACAATACAATATCGACTTTAAAACACCACAAGCTATCATTGTACACCGTTGTAAGCAAATGTTTGTGAAAAATGTTGTTACAAAACTTATACTCTTTGATTAAACTTGTTCATTAAAGTTTTTATTGAAACACTGACCTATTTTCAAATAATATGTATTTTCGTTTATTCATGAACGTTACTTTCTGCAAATTAATCGTATTTGGAGCTACTAAAGAAGAGGTACTTTTATGGGATGAAGGAGGAATTTTTTAAAATGTGAGACTAAATATTACGACGAACAAGCCATAAATTGCAATAATATTACAACTATAAGAAATGATACTATTAGATTAGGATAAATCTACTGTTATGGGATGAAAGAGGATTTTTTTGGAATGTGAAACAAAATATTGCCACGAAGAAGACAATAATCCCAATAATATTACAACAACTCTAAGAATTAACTATTAAATTAGGATAAATTTACTGTTATGGAATGTGAAACAAAATATCGAGACGATCGAGCCATAAATCGAAATAATATGACAACTATAAGAAATGCTATTAGGTTATAATAAATTTAAAATTAAAGAGAATAATGACAAAAATGAAACAAGAAATCTAATCATAGATAATTTCGATGATAAATTAAAAAGGGTTTTGGAGGTTGATGCAAAATCTTTAATTGCTAATTAAAGTTGACACCGAAATGCAAATAGTGAATTCTAAATCTCCGTTTATCTGGTCACGGCTTGCATCTTACGTCTAGCATTAAATGATCGACTTTGTTTCAATTTCGTATAACAAGAGTGAGCCAGTTGAACGAATCACAACACGATTACTTGATTGTGAGAAAATTCAATACTTTATGACCGGTGTCTAGGTTGGTGAAGTTATTAGTATTCGATATTGTTTTGTGCTAGCAAGTCTTTTAGACGCCATGAATAAAATGCGTGAGTAAAAAAATTAAAAAAATGGATTCATGGTTTAGAACTTTTCGAAAGCTATTGTCGTTATTATTTTATAGTCTGTATGGTTGTGCCACCCGGGTAGGAGTTATTGTTGGAAATAACTTGTGCATGATCGTAAAGCGCTTCCGGACGATTAGCTACCAATGAATGTTTGAATTTGTTGTTAACATCACCTACTTTGCGTTAATATCGTTACAATATTTGTGATTTCTATTAGCAATTGTGCACTTCAAATTCACTTTTGTGCTTTTGTTGAATGCTATTTATTAATTGTATTTTTGACTGATCCTGTTTGTGTAGGACTATTTGCCGACGTTGAAGGAATACTTTAAAAACTTTTGACATTTGGCCAAAACCAAAAATTTTCCCGGACATTCCAGCAAAATTAAAAAAATACATTTACGTATCAATACTTCCATATAAATTCCATATAAACTAAAGACAGCAAGGTAACAAATACTATTGTACTAAGGAAAATATAAAACAAAAAAGAATTCAAATTTTCCGAACTTAAGTAGGTGTTGCAGAATTCTTCGATCGGATTTAAAATTGATCTATTTTAACATTAATCAAATATAAATTTGTAAATCAAAACCACCATCTCACTTTTTAAACACAAAGCTATGAAGTCTATATCTAATATTATTATTTACGGCATAGAGGAAAAAGTATAATGAAGTGATACATTATTAAGAAGCCACCCACATTTGTATAGCGGAGTTATTACGGACACGTTATGCGTCATAAATATTTCGGGAACATAAAATTAACACTCAAAAACATGGCCTTTCGAGGCACCGCAACGTCTACGGATCCAAACAAAAAATATATGGGGATCGCATGCAGAAACACGGCCGAGAGTCCAGCCACAACACTACATAAATGAAGTCGAATAAAAACCTTAATCTCACCACACAAGATCTAAATTTAAAATGTATCATCTTTTATCCTGTGGCTTCTATTACTGTGGCCTTTCTAAAGTAATTTGCAACCGTATGTTGTCCTAACTAGGGCATGTATTTGTTTGTATTACAATCGGAGCTATCGGTTTCATTTCTTATCAAAGGACATACTTGTTGACATGTTGTCTAATTGATTGGTGGTTCACGGCAGGGGTCTAGGGTTCTACATGGTGCGGCACCTTTGTGGAATTATTTGAAATTGATAAACTACAAATGCCTTCACAAGTGGAAGATGCCACTGTTATTTTTTATTATAGGAATTAGGTAATGTCAGTCAAATTTTGATCGAATTAATGGAATTGGATTATCAATCCTAGAGGAATGTGGGCAGTTATGTTATTTATATTCGTAATATTTGGTTCGTTATAGTTTCTTTTGGAGGCTTTGTTTTTTTTTTGAGTAATAGATTAGAATTTTGGTATTTATATAAATTCCTATATTTCTAGCACTTATCCACTAGCCTGATGATAGGAAGTTAAAAAGCAATCAAGAGCATATTTTAAGAAGTCCTTATTTTATGCCTAAATAGTAGGTATAAAACATATCAAGGTTTGCTTTATCAAGCCTAAACTTTTATTATTGTTCTTGAGATTCTTGAAGGATACTTTCTAATAAAATTTATAAATATGTTGATGTTTTCTTAATCAACCCTTACTAATAAAAAAAAATTTCGTGCTTTTACTTGTTAGTGGCTAAACCTTAATTCCTCGTTTGTTTAATGTAGATTAAATTCTCTTCAGTCAATTGCGTTTTAGCAAAGCCGGGACAGGTCCCCACAGTTACTTATATTTTAACTGCGTCTTTTTCTTTTATGTCATCCAATCTCAATAGAAGTTAATGTGCATTCACAAAAGCACGGCAGAAATCGACGAACGGCGGTCCCCTTTGACGATAGGTGGTCTGGTCTCCACCACTGACCGCGTTGATGTGATTATAATAGCGACACTTTGCACAGATACATTAATAAATTTAGAAATACATATTATTATATCGCTTTATTATAAAATATTTTTTTTAAAGTTACATGGTTACTAACTTAATAACTGCTGTATTTGTTCCGACTAAGTATTATAATAAATTTTGATGATATGAAAATCATAGATAAAACTAAACGCATGACTCGTCATATTAGAAGCTGAGTTTGGACATCAAACTGATTTTAAATTTGGAATAGAAAAAAAAAAACAATGACCGGTAAATGTAACACTTCATATCCCACATTGGCCGAAATGTTATCGTTTCTGTGTGACCGCATTCGTTACAAGAAATTGGATGCGTCTGCTTGAGAACACATCCAATGAAACGTGAAATTTGGAGATGATCGAGAGGCCTGAATCTCAAAAGCTATTCAACAGACGTACGTCGCTTTGTGATCTATTGTAGCTACTGTGCGCACGGATTATTTTATTTCTAATATAGTTACTTCTTTTAACTTTATTTACTATTATAATTCGTTTAAATAAATCTTTTGTAGTTTTGATGTAAAATTTGGTAGAAGATATTTAATTGGAAATAAATGTGTAAATAGTATTTCAAGTAGGTATAAAGTGTTGGAGAGTATGTGATGATAAAATTCGAATTCTATAATTTCGTATTATATAGATGATGAATAAACAACTTTTGATGTATGTACATTTTAATATTAAAAGTAACAATCTTCTAATATACTCATGTATTGCGTCTAGATAATTTTCATGAGACCAACTAAAGATTTCTAGCTTCTTTCTGCTTTCTTTCTTTCTAATTTATTTTACGTGGAATAATGCTGATGATTTTTGTTTACAAAAATAATAAAATTCATTACAGTCATTTAAATCTGAGTTCATTTTTCAGGTCAGGGTCGAATGAATCAGTTAGGTGGAGTATTCATCAATGGACGTCCACTTCCAAACCACATCAGACTAAAGATAGTCGAAATGGCCGCAGCCGGAGTCAGACCTTGCGTCATATCAAGACAGTTAAGAGTCTCACATGGATGTGTCTCCAAGATACTCAACAGATACCAGGCAAGTCATAATTTTCTATTTTTCACCCCCATTCACGTATCGACATTAAATTTGTCACGCGATCAAATTGTTAGTCATAAGAAATCCGAAAATAGTTAAGTTTCTCACATGAACAGATTTTGTTAAGATTTTTCTTTACCGTTAGAGCAAGTGATTCACATGAAACCTTCATGTATAGATCTGAAGAACTAAACACAGGATACGAACCGATATCTGCCTTGATGGCAGCTGACCTTTTACGCCATATACAACAGAACGTACGTTCCTATTTCCAACTCGTATCACTTAACAAAAATTCACAGCTTCGTAGACATTCTATTAGTTGGACCACTTAAGAAAAAGTAGTTTTAAATTGACATTTCTTTTATTAGGAAACTGGCTCCATTCGTCCCGGAGTAATCGGAGGATCGAAGCCGCGAGTAGCAACGCCGGAAGTAGAGAACAGGATCGAAGAGCTGAAGAGACTAAACCCAGGTATATTTTCCTGGGAAATTAGAGATAAACTAATAAAAGAAGGCATTTGTGATAAAAACACTGCCCCATCAGTCAGTTCTATATCGAGACTAATAAGAGGAGGCAAAAGGGATGAATCAGATCCAAGGAGAAATCACAGCATCGATGGTATTCTAGGTAAGTAACACTTACCTCAGACACGAAGTTTTCCTTAACTATTTTGATGTTTAATGTGATTTTTCTATGGTATGAATTCCCGTGCTGAATTGAACTTTGGATGCATAATATGCAAACTAGAAATAATAAAGGTGTATGTAGGTACCTATGTTGAGATTTAAAATGAGGACACTCAAATTTAATATAACTAGTTAGGCTACTTCAATATATTTTTACTTAGTATATTTTGTAATACTGATCATTTATACAGTGCTTGTCATTTATCATGAAAATAATTTAAGAGATTTTTTTTATATATCTACCACCGTAAACTACACAATATATTGTACAAAAATAACATATTTGAAGTAGATTAATTATTTATTATTATTACTTAAGACTTTTAGTTCACTTTTTCAACACAAGGTCGATTTAAATGTTTACATAAAAATAAATAAATTAGAAATGTAATAAATCCTTGAGATATGCAGAAATTCCAATTAGCTGTCTTTTCACAAATCGCCAATGAAAACCTTCAACATAATGACGCGTAAATAACTCGCCGTGTCATCGTAGTCCTTAACGCTGATTCGAGACCATAATCACTTAATTTAGCTCAAAGCAGATTATTATTATAAATTAATACCTATAATGAGACTGTCGGAACATTTGCAAACTTCGCAAAATAGCGTATAAAGTTAATAATGTACGCAAAAGTGAAGCGGACGCGGCGCGCGCGCACGCTACGGCAGCGCCCCTTGTGTCGGCTTCGAAATTGTAGGTTATAAAAATGAAATTAGTATCCAAAGGTGTTATTATCCCATCGCGTTTGGCCGCGAGGCTTGCATTACGACAATCTGTCCGTACTGCACGTCTTGTGCTGTATAGCTATCCAATATAAAATGGCGCTCCTAATATCCCGGTTCGGCGACGGAGTGCGCTTTTGCCGGAGAGATTCTGCTCGCCGATAAGATTATGCATATTATTAAGTTGTGCGCAGCTAAAGTAATATCTACACTGGAAAAGCGGCCTCCTTTAGCACTCGGCACCAGGAAGGTGCGTTGAAAACTTTTCGATTCGTGCCTGACCTACGAACGGCAGAAATCAACGGTATCTTTTTCGTGGAAATGTTTACATACGCTTTCGCGAAATTACAAAGATTGAAAATTACGAAAATTGAATATACGAACGAAATCACTCTTTGCGGTTGATTTTAAGACACAAGTATTTTAATAGTGCAACACTCCATATATTTGTAACATTTTTTTTGCTCATTTGGTAGCGGGGTAATACATTTCTTTTATACTAACAACTGTAGAGACGATAACTAAAAAAAAAACTAGAAAACGCATTAGATACAATACTCGTAATACAATGTGGTTACATTTTATTTTATAGGGTCTGATCGCGTGTGGTCCGTGCGGTAGCTTAATTTGTTCGTCAACAAATAAACTTAAATGATTTAAAGAATCGGGCGAAGTTGATGCAATAAAAATATTGGTATTTGCACTTTATTGATCGTGTGGTTACAAGATGTTATTTTTTCTCAAAAGGTCCATCGTCCTGTGAAGAGTCAGATACGGAGTCGGAGCCAGGCATCACGCTGAAAAGGAAACAGCGAAGGTCAAGAACGACATTTTCTGGGGATCAGTTGGAGGCATTAGAAAGAGCTTTTACAAGAACTCAATACCCAGATGTGTACACGAGAGAGGAGTTAGCACAGAAAACCAAATTAACGGAAGCTAGAGTACAGGTGAGTACAATGCATGCGTGTAATGATGGATGAACGCAATTAAACAAACTCATTGTTGGGTTTAATTTATTTCTCGCCCCTACAAAAGGCGTGACGTAAAAATGACGTTATTACCTTTATAATTAATTGATACAAACATAAGCGAGCGCCCATATGTTGCGCTTCGCTACCGTTTCTTCCTACCGATTTCTTTTTATTTGCCTCCAATAATTGTGGGTTAAGATACAAAATGGAAATGAGTTTGGCTTATATTGTAATTACAGTATCTTCAGAACTCAATCCCTCCATTAATTAATAAGACATCAAGCTTGGAGAGGATATTAAAGTAGAATTAATTATTTAGAATCCTTTCGTAGCAATCAGACGAATGGCAGTTGGAATTAAATTGTGCAATCGAAGTGAAACAATTAGCTGAGTAGATTTATTTTAGTACCTGAGGCTGAAATGTGATTTGAAAAGCTATGCAATGTGGAGTGGCATTTTATAAATCGGAGGATTAAATACAAGTAAAAATACGTATTCATATTCGATTTGTAGCTTCATTTAATTTATTTGAATTATGAAATAAAAGGCATTAAGAGGTAAATTGTTATTTTTTGTTTAGGTATGGTTTTCGAACCGAAGAGCACGTCTTCGCAAGCAGCTTAATTCTCAGCAACTCAGTGCTTTCAATACCATGTCCTTACCATCAGCTTTCCCTTCCGTCCATCAGCAGTATGAACCACCTTCTACATTTAACCCTCAGTGCTCATCATGGCAACAATCCTATTCTTCTGCATTAGGGACAAGCTCAGTACTGAATTCTGCTCTTGCTCCTTCTTTACATCAGTCAGCATTAAGTGCACCATCTGTATGTCAATCAGCATTAGCTGCTTCTTCGTTACACCCTCCAACGTCTAGTTCTTTTTCTTCCGGTAACCTTACGCCTTTATCCCATTCTTCGGAGTTACCTGCACCTCTACAAGCGACAACTGATACACCTCCTAGTTCAAGTCCAACTTCAAACAGTCCAGTCACACAAAGTAGCGGAATTTCATATCAACATCCCACTTATTCGAACGTCAGCGAAGCCATACCTCATCCTTATGGTTACGGAGAATATTCGAAACAAGAACACGCTGCCATGTCTGCACATAATCATTGGACCTCAAGACAACTCAGCGCGCATCCACAAAATAAATTGTCAGAAGTCAGTGCGTGGCCAGAAAATTACAGGTAAATTTATCTTATACTCATCTTAATATCCTAATCCTAATAATAATATGTAATATTATAAATGCTAAAGTTTGTATGTTTAGATGTTTGTGTGTTTGGATCTTTTGTTACTCAGTCACGTAAAAACGGCAGAAAGAAATTTAAATAACATTTGGCACACAAATAGTTATTACTTTTTGTCCTAGAAAAATGTAAAGTTCTCGAGGGGTCGTTTAAAAATATAAAAAATTCTGCGCCACTGTTGTCACACCAGTAAAATTATGTCGGGGTTTATATATTACTCATATATTTTCTAATTCTATAATTATTCTATTAATATTATTTCTAATAATAGGTGTATTATTTTTCATTTTTTAACGCTGATGAAATCGCTAGCACCAGCTAGTAGATAATATTATGTAGTAAATATATTATTATGAAACAGCTATACGACTATAACGTCACAATGTTATATTAGAATTAATAAACAGAGACCTAAGTATAACGTCTCAATAATCCCTAGCGGCAATGGCAACTTGCCTTCATGAATTATTGATGTTGAGCTACTCATGTTCCATCTTGGTTTGTGGATGAATATGCAATTATAATAAACTGACCTTTACTGCCGACAATTTCAATAGCTATTTATTAGGATAATGTTAGGTTTGTAAATAGTAGGTATTCTGTTTGTAACGTTAAACATGACTGAGTCAAATTGTGGGTCTCAATTGCTGGGAAATCCGCAAATGATGAAACGAAACGGTCGTATTGGGGAGTGCAATGTGCAGTGGCTATCAGACGGGCGTGGAGCTCGATCGCAAATCGGGGTCTACTCTTTTTATTTCTTTTCACCTTCCTTTATCATTAGCCAGAGCGGCCGCTAATCAATTAAGAGTGTAAGAAGTTGACCATTATACGGCGCGCGGGTGGTTATTACAGGCTGCGCTTCATAAAATGCCGGTCCGATCGTGAATGCAATAGGGCTGCGAATTTTATAGAGATTTTTGATCGGCTTTTAATTAAAATTTTACTTAGTTATTTTCCTCACGCAATATTGATTGCATTTAACAAAGAAGGCAAGGAAAGCGCATTCGTTGTGGATCATATGTTAAATATAGTACCTACAGTAACTGTTTTATTAGAGTGATTTTGTTGAGGAGAAACGAACTCATTGTCGCTTTGTGTTGTATACGGAGTGGACATTTATCTGTGTTATCCAGACAAAGCACATCTATAAACTTAGTCGTAAATGTGGACCACACACAATATCACGCGTTGTATGGTGACAGAGCAACTAATATGTAGTAGGTTACGTATATTGTCATACATTATGCCTTCCAATGAAACCAGCCTAAAACAAAAATACTATTCATTTGCGCATTGGAAAAGTCTATTTAATAAAATATGGATAAATTTTGTATCGACTTTCGACAACGATTCGTTTCCACCCATATGGCGCACGGCCTACAGCAATTTAGCATTTCAAATTTACTCGCGTTTTTGTGAAGAATATATAATCTGTTAATTGTATAGCCAGGACTTTTTTTTAATTAATAAAAAAAACACGAATCAAGTAAAGGACATCGTTCAAAGCCAGGCCATTGATTTTTTAACTAATCTACACTGGAGAATTTGGAAATAAAAGTCTTTTTTAATTTCAGTAATTTCCTGTGAATGTTTCATGGGGATTACATTCGAAAATTAAAAGGACTTTTTTATAATTTCAAACTTACATTAATATGTACAAATATTTTAGTAATGAAGACAAAGTATTCCACCACTTCAGAAAATATAAATCTATAGGAAAGTGGAGTAAAATCCAGTAGTGGAGTAAAATTTTTAACTAAACTATAAGCAAGCAGCACACGCGAACCCAAATCGTGTAGCTACATTTGATTGTTGAACCTAACATTTCTTTGAAACATGAAGGTTATTACGGAAGGTTAGGCGAACGAGTACAATACAGTCAGCTGGAAACGTAGATAAACACATGTTACTTTGTATCGTAACCGCAATTAATGGCAACGGAACGTGACATTACTGTACCGAAGCCAAGCATTAAACTTACTCAAGTCTGGTATTAAAACTTATCTGCAGCTATTTGCATTCAACTTCCTAACCGCTCTCATATGTTCTTCTTACCGGTCGCTATGACTCTTTATATTATGATCCATTCACTTTCTGACATTATCGTGTAATCTCTCAATGGCTTCCATTTTCGAATGTTTTTTTAATCTTTGAGTAGCTACTATTTTAGTAGTTATTGTAGTAATGAAGTTATCATTATTGTAATTAATAAATTTTTTGGCACTATAACTTTTTCAATGAAGTTATATAAATTTTTAGTATTTTGTTGATATTATTCAATTATGCTAGTAATATTACATGGATGTTTGTTTTCATTCACAAAGATTTAAATCTTTGTTCAATTACGCAAAAACGGCTTGATGATAATTTATTATTTATCATATATCTTCTATATCTATTAGTTAGTAGATAATCTGTCTATTTCTCCGATAACTTCTTCTAGCTAGACCATGTAACGGATGATACGGTTATGTAAGTTCATAATTTGCAGTAGAAAATTGCACTACTTTATAGAAAGAATATTTCATAACTGAATAATTCCTAAAATTTGTATGTATTTAGCACATCAAACTACTACAACATGGAACCCGCGTGCCATACAAAACACTACGAATTTTATGGAACATTTAAAAGTGACATATGCGTAGAGCATGAACTGTCATTTAAAACAAAACAAACATAATAATAAGTACGTAATTTAAAGAAAATATGACGTCAACCCATTAGAGTTTTAAATGAAATAGTAGAAGTTGATCGTTACTACCTTTTACCATTGACGCGTGAAGGCAAGAGTCCGCCATGATTCTGTCAAAGGCGTTCTTTTTATGTGCCGCTTTGGCATTTGTGACGCAAATTCCATTGTAGTATTTCGATGATTTAGCAGCTCAAAAAGTTTGAACAAAGAGAAGGAAATTTTTCATTTTGCTAATCGAAAAGACATTAAATTATATTCACACAAGGTTCCTTTTAAACGGCAATTGAAATTAGATTAATGACATGGGCTGAGTGCGAGCAGTTGATTATTTAATTGCTTACGAGTATAGTCGTTGGAAAGCCGTTTCGTTTGCGTGTTTCGTATTGTAAGATATGCTAACAACCTCAATACAATTAAAATGATATTGTCAGGATTTAAGTTATTCCACGTTTTTTGTGTGCACCTGCTTCTTGAAATTACTAGGTAGTTACTGCCATAAAAGTCAGTTTAGCAGTCGTTCTAAGTACATACTTTTTTCATCGGAAAGCTGCTAGCAATTTTCGTGAAATTATTTCGATAATTTTTTTCTATAAGACATCGAAAAACATCTTATAAAATTAATTTAATCTTTAAATGATGTAATTTAATCTTTTTTTCTGTTAGAAATTAGTATATCCCAAATGAAAATAATACTTCTATCAACTTTATTTCCAGATTAACTAAAATTAACATTATTACAATATAAAAATTTTGTTCACATTAAACAAATAGTTTTATGATATATAAGCGACGCGCCCCCGGTTTTGCACGGACGTAATAATTTAGATATATTATAAACTAGCTGGCGCCCGCGACTTCGTCCGCGTTGAAAAAGAAAAAGTAGCCTATCTTATGTCCCGTACATCTAAATGTTTATCTACCAAGTTCCATAAAAATCAGTTAATTCGTTTAGGAGTTATGGAGGAACATACATACATACATACATACAGAAAAAAAATTCTAAAAATCGCCAATTTAATTTCAGTATCGTGTATAGAGCCTATAAACACGATATCTCTAAAAACAAAGTAACTTACTCCATGACCAACCCTTACAGATTTATTATTAGTATTGATTATTCATATTGTTATTATTATTAGTATTAACATTATAATAAGCTAAAAATGTAATTGCATGTCGCAATATTTTCTGTTTATATTGTCTAAGCCAGTTTTACAAATTCATTTTGCTACAAAGAATACAAGATCCACAATAATACACAATATTACTGTGGATACAATACAAGGAAAAGAATATTCTACATAAATTTGGATTTAAAAGTAATAATTGTTTCTGTATGATATGATACGACGCCACAGAGAATGTGTTTTAAACGTGAATAGAATCTCGAGTTCATTTCCTCTCTATTGTTCTCGGTTTGTTCTTGTTCGCTTAGTTATTTTCAAATTCAATTTAACAATTCAATTGAAAAATTGATCATATTCTTATATGTTATATTTACTGTATCCTTTAGCATCCATATTTCCATACTATATCCATCCATTATAATGTAAATGTGAAAGTAACTCTATCTGTTTGTCTGTTATCTTTTCACATCATAACTACTCTACCAATCATAATGAAATTTTGCAAACACTTTGTCAGGAATAAAAAGTACAGCTCCTAAGGGATCATCTACAAAAAATAAAAAAAGTAACGCCTGGCCAAAGAGGTCAGGCGGTTGTATTTTCTACTAGTTATATCTTTCACAAAACATCTAACTGTATCTATAAAGAAAATTTGATTGTATGCGATTTTGTCAATAATTTTGATTTGCCGTTTTTCTAAATAATAAATTGTTTTTTCTGTCTTCAATTTTTTCCAATGTTGATTGCTTTGGATAATAATAATAATATTTAATATATTATTTTATTAAAAAGTCATAAAATGTCACATTTTTATACTTATTACAGTAACTTCGAAAATAAAGATTTTTATTAATGTTAGAATCCCAACAATGTACAAGAGTCACGAATCAGGTGCAGCGATTTTTTCTTAATAGACTAATGCGTGATACTATCGTCTCTTAAATTACACATTAGGTAGTACAGAAGACCAAATAGGTGGCAATTACAACCCATTATAACGTCTACTGTGTCATTATTCGTTCTTTGTTGAGAGTCTTATTGCCATACACTTTTGTTGAGTAATTTCAATATAATTATTATATGTTAATTATAAATAAATGAACCATTCAAGTTGTTTCAGCTACCAGATTAAATTTTTTACTTAAATACATATAACGTCTCAGATGAGTTAGTTTACAAACTGTTGAATGATCGATTGTTTAGTTTGAATATTGTGTTTGCCTATAAAAACACAAATTAATTTAACTTTTTTAATTAAAATTACTTGAGTTAACATCTTATTAATTACTCGTTTTTAATAAAGTAAAAGTGTAAACTTTCAAGTAAAAATAGGCTTTTAACAATCATTTTGTTTTCAATTTAACAATTTCAAACAGATTAGTAATATTTTATATACATTATTACAATAATCACACGTTTGGGATATTTATGTAAGAACACTTATAATATGTGCTTCTTTCAACTTTTTCCAACAACAAATAGAAAGAAACAATTATTGCAACCAAAACACATACATCGAGTATGATAACTATTGAAATATATTATTGATATTATTGACTAAGTTTGATTTTATTAATAAGTTTTTTTTAAATTAAATTATGATGACACAAGAATATAGGAATTTATAAATAATAAATTGAGATTATTAAAATATACAGTAGGTAGGAAAATTATTAGGTTCGAAATTTTTTTTTTAAATAAATCAATACTAAAACTACATCATACATACATTTACATCATACTGAAACTAAATTGACGATTTTTAGATTTTTTTTCTGTATGTAATGTATGTTCCTCCATAACTCTTAAACGAATTAACTGATTCTCATGAATCAAAATCAAATCAAAATCAAAAGTCGCGGGCGCCAGCTAGTATTAAATAAATTGGTCCCATAATTTACACAATACTGTTTAAACTTAGTTTATTGAAATTTTAGAAAAAAATTGAATATTAAAAGTAATGTTATTTGTATTTTGTTGCAGTTCGTTTTTCGGTACAAACTCATCACATTACGCATCACACGCTCACTCACCAACGGAAGCAAAATCGGGATATCCATACTTGGGGCAGCTCGGTGGCATGGACATGGGAAGGCTGCACTAACTAGTTATATGCGGTCAAATATACCACGAAAAAATCATATGTGGTTTTAGATTTTTTTATATACTTATAATGGAGCTTTTTGAAAACATACCAACATTTATATAAAACATATCGAAATGTGCCTTCTTTTTTGACATACTTAAAAATGTATTTCGTCATCGAATTTTCATATAAATATATTACTTCTGATGTATTGTTCAAGGTTCCTGCATGTATTGTAAAAATATGTATATAATTAAATTGTACATATATTTCTAACTTATAGTT
The DNA here is from genome assembly GCA_945859745.1 of Synanthedon formicaeformis. Taxonomy (NCBI): domain Eukaryota; kingdom Metazoa; phylum Arthropoda; class Insecta; order Lepidoptera; family Sesiidae; genus Synanthedon; species Synanthedon formicaeformis. Next base: position 7,140,720 of record OX243969.1, on the reverse strand, counting down.
TTAAGGTAGGAGAGAAAATAAGTCACTATTGTCAATACATTATTATTGTAAACATTTAGAATATGTAATAATTATATATTGTATTATATTAGAGTATTACTGGCATAAATAAGGTTATCTTATACGTGAGGAAAAATTTAAACTTTGGTTTTGTATGTAGGTTACATGTCTTAAAAAGAAAAGTGACGCACGTCATTTTAATTTTAATTTAATATGGTATTTATACCTACATATTTTTAGTACTACATATTTTACTTCCAAAAAAGATAAATTTAAAACAGTACATACCTACATAAATAGACGTAAAGAGCCTGGGGTACTTTGCTGGTTTGTAATTTGTAGTTTTTAATAGTTAGAATTTTATTACATATTTCATCTTAAATAACAACCAGTATTGAATTTCGATGTTCTTGACGTAGGCATTTAAATGTTTTGAAAGAAAATTTGTAACACATTGTAAGATTGTAACTTGTAAATAGCAAATAAAACTGGTAAAAAAATTCAATATTTCGTGACAGTGTAATATTTTAAATTGACTGGCTACATTACCACCCTTATTACCAATAAAATACATAATATATTTTTTATCATAGTATAAAATCAATTCTGAATCAATATCTTAAGTACTGTATTTTATATTGATTTGGTGTGATTTTTTACTATGGTTTACGGAATTAATTTTTTTATGAATAAAATAAGTTATTTTTGTACATTTATATTTACAGCATGTACATTTAACTGAGATGTAAAATGAAACTAAATTGTAATAGAATAAAATGTTCCTAAGGACGAATAAAGGGCAGAACTATATAGTAAATTAAAAACACAATTTTTTTTTCATTTGCTTTACTCATCTTTTGTGTCATTTTGCCCTAATGTTAAGATTTTTTTTCAAATGGTTTAAATTCTTGTGTAATTTCATCAAGTAATATTTACATATATAAAGATAATATATATTTAAAACAATTTATCTCCAAAAAAAAAAAAAAATCACAACACTGTTTCGATTTATAACAACTTTTAAGTTTTACTAACTATTACTTTACATGTAAGAATTGTTTAAAAATTAAGACAGGTTTTTGTTAAATGTGGTCTCAAGACTATAATTTTTTTTACTACATTATAAAAATACAATGATATTAAAAACTAATTTATAATTTTATAACTATAAACAAGAGACTGTTAACATTTGAAATGCAGGAACCCTAGGCAGGTCCTATAGTTAATTATTTACTTACATTGTTATCTGAGTACTGCATTTTATACGCACTTGGACATTATAACTTAATTTTATGATATAAATTTACAATATTTCATAATATTAGGTACCTGTTGTAATCTGCGTATAATGGTACGTGTATAATTGTATATACAGTGATAAAATTAGTATTATTTCATTTAAATAACATTCGAATTCTTTTAGGTACATACAGATATGGCCTTAAATTGTGATTGCCTTAATGAAACATATTTATTGATATAAAAAAATAGATTGATGTTATATTGTACTGATTGAAATGAGTATACCTATTTGTAAAAACTTAAGTTGTAAAAATATTAATTTTATTAGAAATAAAAATCGCTTTAAATAAATACAGTTTTCATTTATTTTTAAAATTGTTTCTGTTTAAATTAAGGCTAAGTTCACATGACCGCGCGCTACAAGTTCTACAAAAAATGTATCGACCTGTTCAATTGAATGTCATGTGAACTTAGCCTAATTCTCCTTACAACAATATTTAACAATTCCTTTGACAAGTGAGAAATACTCAGATTTTTTAATATTATAAAGGGTGACAGGCTGTTTGACGTCTCACTTGGTGGTTACCGTCGCCTAAGGACACAAGGAACATTAGGACAAAACTCAAACAAATATGTTTATGATAAGACAGATAATAAATAGCTATTAATCCTACAGTAATTATTTTTGGAACCAAAAATTTTGAAAAAAAAAAATCATTTCGCATAAGATAGGCTATCTCGCATAAGATCTATACTAATATTATAAAGAGAAAAGATTTGTATTTTTGTTTGTAATGAATAAACTCAAAAACTACTGGGTTACTGAGTATGTTACTGAGTAACATTTTTTAAAGTTGCGCGGACGGAGTCGCTGGCAACAGCTAGTTTATAAATTATATACACGGATGAATTCGCGTATCGATAAATTATTTCTTTACATATATCTATCTACATTTCATTGGACCGCCCAAAATATACAAAGTCTTTAGTTTAATTGAGTATTGAGTTTAATGGAGCAACTCCCAAAATCTGATTGTCAGAATTTCTGAGAATATGATTCTTAATTAGACAAGTTCAACGGCGGTCCGGATTGGATAGCGTCATGTCGCAGTACCCAATCATCGATAAAAAAAACCTCTGAATGGAAAACGTGATTGAGTAGACTTTTTTTTTTAAAAATAGTCTCCGACGCAAAAAGGTGGCTTTCGGTAAGGCACACGCGTGGGAACAATGCAATTCTGTAATATCTAGTTTGATATCAGACTGGTAGGGAATCATTTAAGAGGTTAAATATCTGTAGGTATAATTATAAATTATAGCGTTCATTGCATATTATAGTAAAGAAACCACTTTTAAATTTAAACATGAAAATTTTTTTGACACCCCTTTTGACGTCACTCCAAAAGTAATTAAGAAATTAGAGGTGGTTCCTGACGCCCTTGACCTATTTTGTACCTTAATTGCTATATCAAACAACGCACAATTGAACTATTAGGTCATGTTTCAGTTATGTGTAATTACGTAAGACTTGATGTAAGATTTGGACCCCAATAAGCTTATGCTGCAAAAATATATTACTTACATAATTACTTAAATGAAAACAATAATATTTATTTATTTAAGGTAACAAGTTCTATTATGATATTTTCATAATTTTTAATTTGGATAATAATATTTTTTTTTACATTTCTTTTAATGGTTTTGATTAGATAGTTTAGAAGTATATCTAATATATAAAATTCTCGTGTCACAGTGTTAGTTGCCATACCATACTCCTTCGAAACGGCTTAACCAATTTTGATGAAATTTTATATGTACACTTGGTAGGTCAGAGAATAGGTTTTTATCTATTTTTTATACGCTTTCGAAGTCGCGGGCAGCAGCTAGTTATTCTTATATAATGCGATATTGTTTCATACTATTTATTATTATTAGGGCCTCTTTCACAAACTACATGTAAAGTGTTGATTAGTTACTTTTAGAAATCATTTTCTGTTATATTAAATTATGCACTCGGTTTACTGCATCATTCGATAGCTGATTTTCTTTATTATTTTCTATTTAATGTTTGGGACGTTTACCGTACAAACAAACGTATATCAGCTCCATTATCCCCGGTTACCGGTGACTTTAAATGACAGTTTGGCCTACTTGACGTTTGTGAAAGAGGCGCTTAGACTAAAAAAAGAGAAAAAAAATCAAATATAATAATGTTTGTATTAACTTTTTGGTTATTAAAAAGAAACTATTTTGACACATAAAATATAATATCAAATAAAAATAGTTTGTTATAAGCAGTTGTAGTGTATTGAATAATATCTATTATTGTCAGCGAGAAAAGTCGTGCTAGAATTTTAATTGAACATGACGAATCGTGTTTGTCAGAAAAACTGGGAGGGGACTGTTTGAGGAGGCGGATATCATCTAAAGCGTTTTTACTTACAAAATGTCATTGGCTTTTGTCGTTGGCTTGGAACAATATGACGAAAGGACATTTTAAATTTGGCGCACAATTATGCCACCAGGGTGGATGGGTAGGTACGACAATATGGACAATGGACATCTAACTTTTAGGAATCACGTTTCGTATCTTTCAACTAAGTAAAGGATCCAACTTGGGAGAACTCACAAGTTCTCTAAGGGATTGGGCTTGAGGAGACTCACTCACCGAATCACAAGAGCACACATGCTATTATTTAACGGTGATATTCTGTAAGGGGTGCAGATTACTGCCGCTAAACGGGCTGCCCAAAATACTGCTAAATGCAGTGCGCCTTGCCACTACTTTCCAGATCCAGATCAGAGCAGAGCCATCTATGAAAACTTCATTCCCAAAGCAGTACATTAACCACTCGACCAAGGATCTCGTCAAATGTTTCGGTTATTATAAAAATACAGTGCACTCTTGTTGCTACACCTATTGATGCGTATACTTGAAATGGTGTTTTATTTGAAATATTTTTAAATAATTTATTTAAATGAGAATTTTGAACATAAACACACTCCTTACCCATTACGATTTCTAGCGTTGTTCACGCCTAAAATCTATAAGTTTGTTCCCACACGTAAGCGCGTGAGAACTCAGATTAAATTGAAATAATATGACTAACAGTTCGATAATTAAATAATCGAAAGGCAACGACAGTTATAGTGCACCGAGTGTGTTCGCAGGTGGATATCGTGGTTCTCGGATTTGGAGGCGTCGTAAATCGATGGTATAATCGGTCGACGACATTACGGTTTTTCGGAAAAATTCAGTCAGCATCGGATCAATTTTCACAGCGGATAGTGCACGCACGTGTCTCAAGGGAATTGGACACACTTGCCCACCTGACGATCCGTGATTGAGTTGTCTCTACTTTAATGGCAGGTTTAAAGAACTCACTGTTTAAAATTATAGTAGAAAATAATTATGTTGCAATTAGTGAAATTAGTAAATAACTTCCTAATTAGGCAACAAAGTATTATTAGTTTTTTTCTGTAGCACTTATCAATACTAATAATAAATCTGTAAGGGTTGGTGATGGAGTAATTTACTTTGTTTTCAGAGATATCGTGTTTATAGGCTCTATACATGATAATGAAACTAAATTGACGATTTTTAAAAAAAAATTCTGTATGTATGTATGTTCCTTCATAACTCTTAAACGAATCAACTGATTTTCATGAATCTTGGTAGGTAAATATTTAGACGTACAGGACACAGGATAGGCTACTTTTTTCTTTTTCAACGCGGGCGAAGTCGCGGGCGCCAGCTAGTTATTACTATAAGGATAACGTCCCCGCGACCCCGCCTATCTACAGCCGCGTTAGAAAGTCGCGTTGGGTTTTAGCCGGTACGAGTCCTGCATAATCCTGCAGCGTCCCCTACAGTGCCGGGTATCCATGAGGATTTCCCAACGTAAAAATAGGTCTGTATAGGTAGACACTCCTAGACATGGGATGTCCCTATAAATCGCCTTTAGACCTAGCTAACCCAAGGAATCGAAGTGACAGTATGGATCTAAAAAAGTATGATGACGAAATAGGATAAAGGTTCAAGATGTGTTTAGACGAATGGGCAAAGCTTTACTTTTTATGAACCATTTTTTGTTCTTTATTACATTTGCATATCATTTGTGTTGCATATTTATAGGCGATGATGATATACTGCCTGTCGAAGTAAAAAGCAAAAATTTTAACCTAAATCTTTACACACATTCGTTTTAAAAAAAATCTAATTCCAGTTTAATCACCAAAAGTTGCTAATGAACGTGACGAAGTTATTGATTTAGCAGAACCCAACTAGAGTCCGAAGCGTTTGGGCGAACCACTTGTTAGATTCCACTGAGCCGTCTACAAAGTTTGTTCTCACGAGAAATGATTCGAACATTCCGTCAGAATGTCCACAGAATTTTCGATGAAACGCGAAAGTCGTGCATGTCAACTGATCATTCGACCAAAAAACTAACTTCGACATCGATCAGTTTCTATTTTTTATTGACTTGTAATGCGGTGATTACTTTTCGCATACTAATAGTATCGATTTGGAAAGATTAGAGTTTAGTAATAGGAGGCGAAATGTTACAATACCTTCGTCTGCCGGTCTGCCCCAGGAACATTTGTGATAAATAGAGAAAATTGTCATATTTTTTTTTTTTTTTGGAAGGAGCTTTCTTACACTAAATTAGTACTTACGAAATTTTAACGTCCTAATATTAATATTAAGTCCCGATGTAATATTTCAGCGATAGATTACTCACTTAATAACATTTTATTAAACAATTTTTATAATTTTTCTTTTTAATTATTGAATATTTGTTTTTAATAATAGAAGTTTTGAAGTACAGACCAGTACCGTTAACGTCCCTAGTGAGAATAATTATGTTTTTCGAGCAGTTTTTATAGGTAATAAATAGCTGTGATTTTGTTAAGTTATATTAAAACTAAATCTTTTTGACACATGACTCAGAACACAATTTGTTTTTTTTTTTGTATGGTAAATGAAACATGTACATGCATCTTGTTAATCCAGTCTGGGTAGCCATTGGTTTACTCCAGTGATATAAGTACGAATCTTCTTCTTAAAGTGGACTCTCCGAAGGTTGGAGACCATGTCGCTCTCTTGGTCACCATCAAGCGTCCAAGGGAGTGCTCATACAAAACCACTCTTTTAAATTCTTCAACCAGCAGGATGTCTTTCTTCGGTGTCTGTTAAGTTTTCACTATATTTTTCCTTGCAACACTAGTTGAAGAATAAGGCATCTTTCGCCCCTTATCATAATATGAGCTTCCTCTCCTTTGTCGTTTTTAGCACTTCCATTTCTCTTCTCTTTCGACGCAAAACTTCAACATGACTCATGCGCTACGATATATGTATACAACTGTAATTTAGATAGGTACGGAAAAACGAGGCGTTTTAATCTTGTGTCTTGCTATGAGCAATTTTTTTGTAATCGTCTTCTATATAGTTTTATTTATTGGCTATAGGCGCTTAATATAAACCATAAAGCATGTTATAAGTTATTCTATTTCATCAGCGCAAAAATCTATATGATATCGTTTTTTTATTATAATAATATTAAAGTTTACCTAGTTAATTTTTTTTTTGTAATGGACATGTTCTGCGTATTTTTGATTCGTTTTCGAAAAAACGCATTAGTTTTTTTTTTTTCATTTATTCACAAGAAACTGACTTAGAACAGCGCATTGAGTAATAAAAATAAGGGTGTCGACATGGCGTCGCTGTCGACACGTTTTGTAACCTATGCAACAATGAACGGAACAATTTCTGTCGCGGACGTCCTACAGAGACCTTTTGATGAGACCTTAGCGTGACTTGTTTTGAACAAATTATTAGTATGGTTTAGCATAGTGAAGATAACAATCGCTCGTGATTCCTGTAAGTACATTCGTGAAAACAGTGATTTATTTATGGCATGAGTCATCGGAAGCTGCTATGTCCCCATTGTCTTATCTTTAGCGAGCTCTCAGCGTGGATCCTCGCAGCTTGAGTGCACGGTGTTTACAAACATTTTATTGAGATGTTGTATTTAATGGCTCCTTTAGAAGGTGAAATTATTGTTGCGTTGACAGTGATTAACAGTCTGTTATTGTTTAGGTTATATCTATTACATGCTGTTGTAAGTATTGTAACATATACAAATAATTCATGCGGATGTGTGCCTTACTGCGAGAATAATAAAAATTGTCATTTTAAAATATTTGTAATGAACGAGAGTCTTTACTTCGTTACAATTATATTCAATATGATTAATATAACATGATAAAAAATTAGAAATGCCTGGTCATAATGGTTGAGTGTTTAGGAAAACGTTATACATAGATAGATTTATCTTTATACAACCAAACCCTTATTTCCCAACTATCACTAATTATAATACTTACTATTAGTAAAAAAGATTTATTAGTAAGTAAGAAAGAAAGCTGTCCATCAGTCAAGCTCGGGGAACTGTCTTGCCTCATGGTGATGCTGCTAAGTACCTTGGAATTTATCTGGACATAAGGCAAACGTGGAGAACTCATATAATGAAGAAACGAGATGAGCTTAATCACAAACTAAGGAAACTGAACTGGCTCATTGGGAGACATTCACAGGTGTCCTTAAATAACAAACTGCTCATATACAAGACTGTCTTGAAGTCTGTATGGACATATTATATAGAGTTGTGGGATTCTGCTAAAGAACTCAAACGTGGAAATACTGCAACGGTACCAAAATAACGTACTTAAAATAATAACAAATGCTCCATGGTCCATCAAAATATCAGAACTCCATGAATACCTGAAAGTCAGAACAGTGAGGGAAGAAATAGAACACAGAGCAAAGTAAGTACTACAAGAAGCGCATAGACGGACACACCAACAATCTTGCCGTAGGTCTTGGCGAATCCCTACAAAGTAGACGACTCAGGCGCTAGTACATTTGGGACATAATATGAGTGACAGGATCTTCATTGGAAGGGAGTATCTGCTAATGGCTCCAGGAGCCGATCGCATGATTTGGGAACATAAGAAAAACTAGTAAGAAAAAAAGTTTTGAGTAGGCATAGGAACCTGAACCTTGGGGAAAAAACCACACAATTTCTTTCACTTTTCACGAGAGCGAAATCGCGAACAGAATTGCAAAGAGTTCATTTTAATTAACACTACTTATTAGACCAATTTTATAATAAAATTCAAAAGAGAAAGTCGACATTGAAAACGAATTTTAAAAATAAGCTATAAGCACAACAATCGCTTCACTTATCAGGTTGCATAACGAGCCTGCAAGTAAAGATGTTTAAGGCAATATCTTTTGTTTAAACGTGTTCATTTGTCACTAGGTGAACAATAGAGGGAAGGCCAACGCCGTCGATTGTCAAGACACAGTACAAAGACTCACTCGTATAACAGTAAAGCAGGGTATAATGTGAGAGTACAAGGGTACGTTTATTGTTTTACAACCAGCTCCCGTAGCCCCGGGAGGCAGTACGAAACATTAACTTGAACTTACATAAAAACACTGACGAAAATAGTGGCAGTAAAATAGATTTACAACCGTTATTAAATTCCCGGAATATAGACGTAAAAGTGTATTGAGCGATTGTTTGGTCTTTTAAAAATTTTTCAAAATATTTTAAAAATGTGTTTTTGCTTGTATCTGTGTCTAAAGAAACTCGTGTATACAAAGGCAATTTTAAAGGCATTATTGACCAAGAAATGTTATTAAATAGGAAAGAATTTTACTAACACTGGAAGCTGGTGATTCTTTTTCGCTGTGAATTTGCAATAGCGTTGTTTACAAATATTTTTTCTTATTCCGTATAATAAATAATACCTACATATTTTTACCGGTTTTTCTCATTACGCTAACCAGAAGTATTTGCATAGACATATATACCTAATGAGCCAGAATTGTTTAATATCACCTTGTTGAGTGTGTTATGTTTTTGTAATACCATATTATTTATTTATTTAAAAGTAAACTTCAAAATTATACATCTGCGTTCGTATTCGAAATTTAGTCAAGATTCAAGAGTCTGTCGTGGAGATCCATCTATCACTACTTTGCAATAATACGTTATACTTATTATCACTATTGACGCGAAGTAGGTCTAGGTGGTGTAAGTGTTTATTGCTTATAGGTAAGTCTTGGCAAAAAGTCTTTATTTTTCTTCTGCAACATGGCGGCAATCTGTGTTCCACACAATAAGCCACTCCCCTGTTGTACTATTGTACTGATTTAAAATTTTAAATACTAGACGGGGCTCCAGTGAGCAACCCTCCCACCGCATATTGCAACCCAATCACCATAGAGTTGAGGTCAATTAAATCTACTCGTAAGAGAGTAAACGCTATGTCTTCTAAGTCCAATGTGCCTCACACTTCCCTCCCTGGAAGGGGAGGGAAGTGTGAGGCCCCCAGGAAGCCAGGTCGTTAATGTGAGTTGACAATCTATTTTGGTAATTTTTTGCTGTACATATTTTGCAATTTCCCGCTTAATAGTATCAAGGCTCAGGTCCTCGTAGATGTATCTGTTACACACGTAGTATGGGATGTCCAGCATTGCTCGTATCGTCTTACTTTGGAATCTCTCCAGTATTTCGCTGTAAAAAGAGCTGTCTGCAAACATTTCGACAACTCCGACGGGGGCGGTACCGAGACGTGAGGAGCCATCACCTTAAAAATGTTTTTATCTTCTGCAATGCAAATTTTTCTACGAATCGTAATTTTTTTCGTCCGGAAGGTTCCATTAAAATTATTAAACGTAGATGTAAAAGAATAAGATTCTGTATTATTCCTTTAAATGCGATATCTGCATATTGTTCGATTTTCCATTTGTTTTGTTTTGTTTTAAAAGGTATATAAAAGGTCTCCGAAATATTTGCTTTCATTGTGCGATTGTTGTCTGACTGCTATCCATTAGTTTATTATTGTAAATATGGTATAGGCAAATGGGCCCTGACATCTTTTACTCATGCACCGAAACAAATCAGCACGAGTGCTTATTCACGGTGAATTTTGGTAAGGCGTTGGTTACTACTGCCAGTCGAGCTAAACAGTTTATGACTGTGGAACGCAGTGTGCCCTGCTACGATCAAAGTAATCAAACTGAATGAAGCGACGATGTAATTAACGCAAACAATAAACAGTGTCTGCGAAGCCTGTAGCGAATTAATCAAATTCTTTGCAAATTTTATATAATTTTTATGATTTTGGTAGCAATTTTCAATATTAATTTTGTAATTTTATGTTCAACTAGCTGGTGCCCGCGACTTCGTCCGTGTTGAACGATGAATTGTCTTTTCTGGTGTCCCAGACAACTTGTATGCAAAATTTCACGGTGATCGGTTCGGTAGTTTTTGCGTGAAAGCGTAACAAACAAACAAACTCACATTCACATTTATAATATTAGTAAGGATATGACAGGATAGGATACGGATATATTGACCTGAATTTGTATAAACAAGATTTGCAGTTAAATAGGAACTAACAGGAGACAGAAATATTTGCCATAATTCCAAATTTGAAATGTTTGCGAGAGAAAAGAAAAAAATTAGCAGTAATGCTATTACTTTTACTTACAGTTATAACCGATTATCTGTAGGTTAGTAAAACGATTTTCAAACACAATTTAGCCGTCGTAATTGTACAATTGTTTGTTGAATAAATTAATCAAATATTTAATCCAATTTAAAACTAAAATAGATTTCAAATGATTTGAGAACGTAATGATGTGATAAGTAGGATTTAAATAATTAGAGAAGTCCGCTTTTGGCTTTTCTAATTATTTACAACATTATTTTGTAGTGTTTTCTTACCCTACAGTAGAAAGATTAAAGACTTCGTAACCGAACAATTTTGTAAGCTTCATTATAAGTAACGACAAGTTTACAAAATTGTTACTTTTCCATATTTTTTTGTATTGTAATTTCAACTAATTTTAGTGTTGATTGTAACTTCTGATGTTTTGTGAATATAATATTTAGTGAATATTATATTTTGAGAATGTGATATTTAGCGAAAGGGATATTAAAAAAAAAAATATTTTGTGAATAGAATATTACGAGAATGAAGCGTTATAACGACTATATTGCGTACGTCTATACTTTTATTAGGACCAATTATTGTGGTCCCTTGTAGGCCGCTATAAAACCAATTTTCACTGTACATTTTAATACAAAAATATTTTTTTAATGAACTTAACGTACAACCGAACGTGTAAATCTTCTACAATTTTAAAAACATTCAAGGAATTCAAATAATGTACTAAGTAGGTAATTTACAAGCAGTTTTTTGTTGAAGAGTTCTTGTAAATTCTTAACAAAAATCCCGAAAACCAAATGCTTTCAACCACAATATTGAAATGTCTTAATTCGTTAGGCGTAGAAAATTCTATTCTAATATTGTACCAACCACACAACTTGAGACCTCATGTCGACATAAGAACAAAAGAGGAGAGTGTACTACTGTTCAGTAGCTAAGCGGGCAGTAGGGTTGTCAATCATTCAATTACAGTTGAGTGAGGCACATTAAATTTAGCATTCTTACAAACTTAATTGGATACTTTATGTGTGCAAATACGCACACAGAGGTGCCCTATTTTTATATATTCATACGATCCCTCCGAAAATTAATATTTTTCCAGGATAAAAAGTATCCTATATGTTAATTTAAACGTTGAGCCGTTTTGCGTGAAAGAGTAATAAACATTCATATATCAATTCTCACAAACTTTCGCATTTAAAATATCATTAGGATTTCCCAGGTATACGGAGTTGACAACCCTAGCGATCGACCGTCTCCCGTGACGTTCTAGTGATGCATCAAAACCACAAACAAACCCATTGAAATGTACATACCTTCCAATTTTGAAAGTATTGTTTCCGAATGCTTTTTAAATGGAATATATTGTTGCAAACCAAACTATAATGCTACCGGTGGGTGGTTTTTCTGCTTTTGACTCCCTGATGACAGATTCACAACCTGTTATTGATCGCTTCCTGAATACAATTATTGCAGTCAAAGAAGGCGGAGTATGGTCAATAAACTTGCTACTGTTTTTTATTATTATTCTGTGTATTGTTATTCCAATATGTACATTACTAGTGGCAACTTATATGCTTTGGAAAAAAAAACTATTTGATTATTGTAACAGTTATAAATAAAAATATAAAATATCTAAATGAAACATTTACCTATATAAAAAAATTATTATGAAGTTTCTGAATATCCAATTATTTAAATTACATATTTAGTTAATATTCATAATATAAGTAGATCAGTAAAGCACACCACTCTGAAATAACAGCGCGTTCTAAAGCTCTCTGGTGATGCTGTTTCTCTTTATAGGCGATGATGGTGAGATGATGATGGTGATGATGAGCCATCAAAATACTTCTCTTTATAAAATAACAAAAAAAAAATGTCAGCTTTGAAACGGATTTCGTTGAAATTTGGTTTCGTTAAACCTCGGGAAGAAAAACTCGGGCCACTGCACTGCAGCATCTAATTTCAAATCAATCAAACCTGTGGAAGTTAGTGAGACGCCTACGTAAACTAAGAAATGAGCTGGTAATCTGCAAACGCCTTAACACTAAGACCCATGTCGATCACTTCAGCTTTCAAACAAATAAAAAAAACGAATCAAAAGTTTGGATGCAACAGAGACGCACAGGTCAAACTTATAAATCCCCTCTTTTGCGTCGGCCTTAAAAATAAAAATAAAAGCATTTGGGTGTGTCAATTTTTACACCGATATACCAGAGTAACTGTAGCCACCCAGGTTCCGCCACACACGAGGTGTGGGCGTAACTACATTGTCACCCCATGAATGTGACACAGATACAGCCAAAGATATATTATCTACAAAACGATTGCACTCAACTAATTCGTGGCCAATGCATCATTGGAAGAATGAAGTCTGCACGATTTTAGAAAAAGCCGCCATTGACGTCTGTGTTCGGTCATTGTGTTTGGCGTTACCTTGAATGGGGTAGCGGTGAATGACGTACGTAATAGGTGTGAAGTGTTACCCTATTGTTGCCTCTATAAAGACAGGTATCACACAGTCAGCCAAGGAGGTCTGTGGATAATATACGACCACATATGACATTAATTTTATATGTGTATAAGAGGTCCACGGTTATATGTGATCTCGGTTAAAAACTCTTGTTGATACACTAAACCTGTAGTTTTTTTTTTTATATTAAAGCTCGACAGACATATAATGCAAAAGACATATAATGCAAATTATATAGAATATAATTTCGTCCAATTGTCTCTCTCTATTTTTCTCTTTCTATCTCTCTCTCTCTGTGTTTCTCTCAGTACCTCTTCAGCCCTGAAGGTTGGTCGTCAATTCCCTGAACCTGTCTCTGTCATTTGCTCGAATGAGGCATATAATACTGAAGTAATCCAGTTCACTCCTACTCGTAACCACAACTTCCTCCTTCGCCCAGCACTTCTAGTCCCTTCTATATAACCTCTCTATAATAAAAAGTAATATAAATAAAATATTCTTACAGAATATTATAATATAATCTCTATATATAAATAGTATTCTCTATAAATAAAAAGTAGGTAATTTAAAATTAATATGTTCAGCGCCATCTGTTTCCTGTAAGAGTAAAGCTGTTAAAGAAATAATGATGCAGATATAATGCCTTTATTTTGATATATTTCGAAAGTTAAAAGATCTATAATAATTGGAAGAGCATTCTTACAAAAAACATAGGTTGTATTAGATTTTTTTTAAATAAAAGTAAAAATAATAAAAGAAAAGTGATCAATGGAACAATGGAATAGAAAAATGGGCTCTCGCATCTTTTACTCATTCAACAAGATTACAGCGTGGTGCTACTTGGCAAACCCAGACTAGAGCTAACTTTAAAAAGTTCATTTTCAAAGTTGAAGCTGCCGAGATTCGAACCCAGGACCTCTGAGTTAGAGCGCTTAATGTCTCGACCAATGGCGCATGTTATTATCTTTTATTTGAAGCATTAGTCAATATTTAATGTAATTTTTGTTGGAAACAACATATGGAGTAGGTACAAAAAAGTCCATTTTTATAAAAGGAAACGGTTTCTTTTATAAAAGGAAATCCAATGTCAAAGTCAAGGCAACCCGTGTAGCATGTCGTCGAGGCAACCCTTATCTGGCGTAAAGGGGTGAGGTATTTTCACCCGCTATGCGATGTATGCTAAACATTTATTTTGTTTAGTAGGTAGGTATAGTACTACTAACTCATATAGTTAGTGACAACCTTAAAGAATCTTAAGGCGATTTGTAAATAATTATGTTATTTAAGGTATTTATGAATTATGCAACGATTAATCTAATTAAACTTGAATTAAACTTACTTAATTTTAATAGAATTATAATTTTAAACTAGTGATCCTCTCCCGGCTACGTCCGGGGTCTGCAATTCTAATAAATACAAACCATCCCCGTTTATCCCTCTTACCAAAAGTGAATGATTTTTAAATATATAATGATTTTTACATATTTTGGTACTATTACATACGACATACTATATTAATATATATTATATTAATTTTACTATATTTGCATATTTACTGGGACTTTTCCGCGACTTCAATATTTCATTTCTTTTCATTGTACCCAAGCGAAACAGAGCGAATAGCGATATTCGCGTACTACGGTTACTCTGCACGCATTCTTTTGTAGCAGCATACATAACTTATTTTCAATGTTATAAAAAAAATAACAATAATAAATCAAAAATGACTGCACTAGGCAGGGGCGAACAATATAATCGGGGCCAGTAATGGCTGTCGTTTATTTACTTTTTGCGATTTATATTTAAGTTGGGGTGACTAGGAATATATTTTCCTATTATTTGTTAGGGTTTTGTAATGGTAAACGCGTTCGGCTACGCCTCGTTGAAAAGGGGACACGTTACAGTAAGGGAAGCGGTGACCGCCTTTTCGGAGTCACTCCGGAATTTCATTACGCTCACTTGAAAAAAGTTAAATTAAAAATGTGTATCACTTTGTTACCGTAATACGAAAGCTGTCTGAAATTTCATTGTCTTAGAATCTGTCTCTCGTAGATAGAGTACACAGACAGCCATCGTTAGCAGTGACGTCACAGTGCATTTGTTAATGCAAAACAAAAATATCACAAAATATTTTTTTCTTATCTATAGTAATATACATATAAAAAGCTGAAGAATTGGTTTCTCAGGAACTAATGTTTCGAATTGAAAAATTATTTTTGTGTTGGATAGTTCATTTATCGAGGAAGGCTATAATAATATAGGCTATAGAGAACACGGACGAAGTCGCGGACACCAGCTAGTTTTTAGTATATAAAGGTTTCCTATGGACTCCAAAACCACTGAACCGATTGAAACTTTCAGACAATCTTCAGCGGGTAATCCTGTGAAATTTGGTAGCGATCGAACGCGGGCGAAGTCGGGAGCGGGTCGCTAGTTTCAAATAATATCGAAATTCACTTTGATATTTTTTTTATGAAAGTTTCTATATACCTAGATGATTTCTATAATGCTTGCACGTCACAATGTTGGAAATCCTCTTGGATACCTACCGCTGGTGACTAAAGAATGCAAATTTAAACTGATAACGCTAACTTTATACCTATCCAAGCTAACTAAAACAAATTTGTCGTTTATTAGGTAAAACTAAATTAAAATGTTAATAAAAATGACCGTGCCACGCGAAGACCATTGTTTCCCACAGAAACATCTCGCAACGATTGGGCAAAAGGAAATAATAATAAAATAGAAATTGATATAATAAAATTGACATTAGCGCGACCTAACTGTTGGTTATTAAACTCACGGCTCTTCACAGTTACATAAACGATGCGTGAAATTAACGAAGGAAAATTACACATATGTAAAATTGATGAGACTGTCTGTTTCCAATGTCTAAACGAGATTGTAAAGTTATTTTTGGCTCTTTAAGGAACCAAGAATAGAAAGAAACAATGCGTTATAATATTAATAAAAAATTCATTAACGCTTATTTTGTTCTATTTAGATACTTATGTAGGATGCTTATGAGGTTCGTGTGTGTGTTTGTCCGTGTGTATAACTTTTTGAATTCTTCTAAGGGCCTCTCCAACTACAAGTAACGTGTTGATTAGTTACTTTTAGAAATAATTTTCTGTTTTATTGAATTATTCACTCGGTTTACTGCATCATTCGATAGGCGATTTTTTTTAATTATTTTCTATTTAATGTTTGGGACGTTTACCGTACAAACAAAGGTATGTCAGCTCCATTATTCCCGGTTACCGGTGACTTTAAATGACAGGTTGGCCTACTTGACGTTTGTGAAATAGGCGCTAAGTGAGATTAAAATAAAATAAATGTATTGAACAAGAAAATAATATTAAAAGATCATCACACCATACTCATAGCTCATGCATTATCATCATCATGACAGCCGTAGGACGTTCATTGCTGGCCATAGGTTTCGCCTATAATCTTCCTGCAGGACCTATCAGAAGCAGCCTGGACCCGTGGACCGTGGACTTTATGACGTCATCCTGTACTACCCTTCGTTGTCAGTGGTCTCCATTCCGCTGGTGGTTTTACTGGCACAAGTATAATTTTACAAGTAAGTTTCAACAAGTAAAATTGTTAAGGAAATAAGTAAATATTTAATATTTCATCAAAAAATATTAAATACTAGCTGGGGCCCGTGACTGAAAAATTAGAAAATATATATGAGTACCTAATATATATTTTCTACCTTACCAGTCTTTATCGCTGTGACGATGGTGGCCCCGAAGTTTTATATTTCTAACTAGACAACGATCCCTCGGATCGTTTTAAAATTTTAAATAACCTTTTAGAAACAATCAGGAATGCCTTAAAAGCAAATTCAAATGAAAAGAAAATCAACAAAAAAAAAAAAGAAACAACGCAACATATTAAAAAAGGTCTAAATTAAAACAGTTTGATAGGCATGTTGTGTCTCATTTTCCAGCCACGGATTCCATCACAGTTGTTTAAGAATCAACCACACGGGCCGCCCGTGTAATTCAATGTACAATGCCAAGATACGTGTAAAATTAAGTGTTAAAAATGAGTGTAGAAATGCTGATTAGATCCAGGTATTTAGTGGCTGCGGATTGAGTGGTCTCACAACTGCCATAGAGCACAACCGACACGCATCTGATACGCCGTCATATCACGATTCTATGCTTCGTTTGTTCCATTGTGACCGTTGAATTTGTGTCATATGCCTAATTGTGACGCATTCATTTAACGTGTGCACAATCGATAGTTTCGCCTTGGTAAAACATTTCTATTTATACAACGGTAAATAGCATTTTTTTCTCATCCTTCAAGGACTTATCAGAAAAACGTTATATTTTCGTCGCCTAATTTGACTTCTTATCGAATAGGGCAGATTTATACAAAAAATTCTATCAGTTTTTAGTCGACTATTTTTATTTCTTTTTTCATTATTTTACACAATATTTTAGAAAAAAGTTCCAATTTTAAATATGTTCGGTTATCTCCGAGAAGCTAACAAAAATTTAGGTTTATTAGGTTGCGCTCATTTTGGTAAAAAATTTTGTTCGGTCTGAAGTTAGTCTGTGTCCTCGATTACATATGTCTTTAAATTTGCTTTCATAGTAGAAGTCAATTTCAGCTATCGAGTACCTACCTATTTCTTGGTATAAGTATATTTAGTATAAATTCGATTTCGTTGGATATAATAAATACGTTCAAAGGATATAATATTGCTTATAACGTACACGTATTCACGTAAAACAGACGTCCGTGTACACGACACAGTCCCCCTCCATTTTTTTTCTCTTCCTTCCAATTTTGTTTAAGCGTTTTGTTGGCATTGTTTCGCTCTGATGCGACCTTGGACGGACAATGATGGATCGTAAACGGCTACTTCTACTCTTTATTATAAAGTTTGACATTTTAAAGAAATATTCGTACGTCTATTTTGTAGTAATGAAAGGCTACCAGTATTACACATGGGAATCACCAATCAAAGTCTGACATTTCTGAGATGTTCGCGACTCAGCAATCATTCTTGTCATATACTTATTGAAGGCTTCTGTACTGTGGTCGTCAATCAACTTTTGCCATAGGTTTATTTCTGTTCCTCGACTCACTGCTTCAATTGCTTTTTTGTAATGTTATTTTAATTAAAATTCTCTGTAAGTTTGAGCGCATTTATTGTTTTAATTAGACGCATTTTAATTAACTATGCGGGCACTTCGGTAAGTAATGTAAGTCTTTAAGTATATTTAGATTATTAAGGGCCTTATAAAAAAGGATTTTAGCAGATATAAAATAAAATTAGGTATATTGTATTCTTTTTTCATTGATCAAAAAGGTAAACAAACAATTCACGATATAGAACTAAACAAACAATACGAACAAATTCTAAATGAGTTAATCACTGAGTCAACTCTCTTTGATAATGTCTAATGTACAAATTCCATCTTTAAAATAGTTCAGTGACCGTGGCTATATTTGTTTATGTTTTTGATCAATAGAAAAAGAATAGATCATAGATATAAAATTATATCGCACCAATATGCCCTTTGACCACCTAGCGGCCAAGGGACTCGCTTGGATGAGTGGTTAGGGTGCCTGCCTTAACGCCCTGTTTCAGGGGTTCGGGTTCGATTACCGGCAAAATCAACTTTAGAAATGAAATTTTCAAAGTTGACTCTGGTCTGGATTTGTAAGGTAATGAGGGCACACTGCTTTTCGCATTCATTTGGGCAGCCCGTCTGGCTGTAGTCACTAACAGAAGATTACCGTGAAATAATGACCAGCATGTGTGCTGTTTTGTTTTGGTGAGTGGGTAAAGGATGCCAGAGCCCATTTCCCTTTCTCTTCCTAATTTTTTATCCTTAATCCTAAATAATAATATGGTCGACAACGCACTTGCAAAACCTGTGGCGTTGCTTGTGTTATAGGCGACGGTAGTCAACCTACCATCAGGACCATCAGCCTGTCTAGTGTCTGTCGACCTTAACATAAGCAAATATCTAGATAAAGTAACAGTGTCATTTCAACAGTGTATTACTTTTCCTCAATTATATTTAATTCCAAAAAAATAATATCATATTTTTTTCACACAAAGCTGGTTATATTTGCATTGCGATAATCAATTATGGGACATAACACGAAAGAATTGAACGTAAAAATTAATTACCCGCTATTGGCACGCTATTCTAATAATCATAAATAATAGTCGCAATCGGATCAAACAGCAAACGCGGTGGGTCTGCGAATCCATCGAACAATGTGTGAAACATTAAAAATATCAACAAAGGAGCTTTTGACGTTCATAGTACATATTTAGTTACCAAATCATCAAATTCACTCGACGCAAAAAACCTCTCAGCCTTCGACCTTATGCGTATTGGAATAAAGGACATTCGTGAAAAGGTGGAGGACATAAAGCGTTGGGTTTACGGTTGTCGCTCGCGTCAGCTGCCGTACCGTGGAAAATTGATTTTCACGTGGGACCGACGGATGTCGCATCTGCACTCGACTGTACCGCCGCCTGTCTACACCCAAAATACGCAGGAACGTATCTATGGAAAATACACAATTGAAAATAATACTCGTGCTAATTTAGAAAAGGTTAGGTAAATATGAAAAAGTACTCGGTGGTAAATAAAAATTATGTTGGAAGTCTATTCTTCCTCTCATTCGGGTGTTATTGTTACACTAGCGCCCCGCGCCCGGCTTCGCTCGGGATGCAATTTTTTTGTACCTTCCTCGTTTATCCCTTTTTTCATTAATGAAAACCGTATCAAAATCCATTGGGTGCTTTAAAAGTACCTAGTTAGCGGAGAAACAGACAGCAGGCGCGGACAGTTTAGGTGACTTGCTTGCAAAATATTGATATTTTTCTACTTACATCAAAATTTAATTAGCTTTTATTATATAAATAAACCTTCCGCGAAAAAATATCTAACTGATGGTGAAAACCGCATCACAATCCTTTGCTTGGTTTAGGGGGACATTTAGTCTAGTTTTAGGTCTAAATACACTAAATCAAACTTCGAACACACACAACAATCGCAATGCTAATTACAAACGAGTCATCAAAAAAGATCCTCTTAAAATAATAAAATTAAATTTTTAAGGACAAAGAAAACCTCAAAAAAAATATCTTTAAAATTTTTCCAATTTTAAAATTATGTCCGCTAAAAATTATGTCCGCATGCCGCTATAACATATTATCATGTAGGACTACATTTTTTGCGTCGGTAAAAATGTAGCTGCCTATTTTACAACTAATTGAACAAATGTCAAATTATTGACAACCAAGTTACGGAACAAAAACAACACAATAATCACGAAAACGAACCGTCACAGACCACACAGTGACAGAAACGATCCCAGAAATTCACGAGACCTATTGGCGTTACGAATCGCTTTTACGCATAACTATAATCGGTCGTACACCGTCCTATTTGTTTTAAGTTGGCCGTAACCGGGATTTTAAATAAAAACATCAAAGAGGGTTGCGTACGAGTAAAACCGAAGGAGTAATTATGATTTGTTTCGGTGAACCGGAAATAGCCTGCGTAGCTATTAATTGTGGTGTATTCTGAGAGCGACATGTCCGCTCGACTTTTCCGAGCAGATTGCCGACGGCTTCTAGCAATTGAAAGATCTACAGTATATTTATAATTTTTCTTACTAGTTCAATATATTTGTCCATAATACATTTAACACGCTTACTATAATATAGTATATATAATATTAAACATATATTATTAATTAGTCATATAATTGATTTAATATGATTTTTATAAGTCATCTAAATCATACATATTATTAAACGACATACTTATTTAAAAATAGAACAACAAATTTTTAACTGATATTATTTAGGTATGATTCATAAGTAGTTTTCGTTTTGTTCAAATTAAATAACGTAAGAGCAAAAGTTTCAGTTAAAATTGAGTTTTTAGTGCAAAATGGACTCAAATAAAAATATATATTAATACTACGAGACATTCTAATATATAACTGTAATTATTGCATTAATTTTTCCAGATAACAAATAAAATACACAAAAAATTTGGTCAGTCAGTATATATAGGTACATAAGTTAGGTAAATAATATCGTATACAGTTCCAATATGAAGCCCACATTCAATATAAAATGTACCTACATAATTTAAGTTTGTGTACAAGTGCATTTGAGTTGTAGAATAAATAAATTAAATAAGCCATAATTTTTTAATATTTTCTTAAAACTGACTTTTATCAAGATCTTACACTGAAAATACTCTTAAGTCTTGCATTAATTGAATGTATTATAATGTACTTTAAAGTTATTTAAAGTATTTAATAAATAAAAAAAATTGACCTTTATTTTTTAAACTCACATTTTGACTCAACATTTGAAAGCTATTGTTAGTTCGTGTAGGATGTATTTTATATTTGACTCTAACCATCATAAATAAAGTAGTCGTTTGGCCTGAGATCGTCCCACACTAGCTTACTATTACGGGGTAGTCAGTTGTCCTCATCCCACAGGCTGATGCAACGCAAGGGCTGCACCCGGGCGGGTGTACGACACCGTGACACATCGCGATTTCCACGCATCCATCCCGCCGCGACGGCCTTTGTCACAAAGGAAATTAACTACTTACAATATATAACGCGCGTGTGTGCGTTGCCGCTTGTACCGTCAGAAAAAAAGTTAGCATAATTTTTAAATAAATTATTTATTAAAGAGAGAGAGAAAGAGATATAGTCCTCAGAGGTCCTTACCTCTACCAAATTGTTTTTCTAATTCATAGGATACTTTTAATAAACACATCTACAGAAACCCAGAGAAAGCCACGGAAAGTAATATAGTAATAAAAATACGTTACGTACATAACCAAAAAAATAGATTAATACAAAATAATACCTTGCACCATTAAATAGAACGTCCCAAACATTAAATAGAAAATAATAAAAAAAACGCCTATCGAATGATGCAGTAAACCGAGTACATAATTCAATAAAACAGAAAATGATTTCTAAAAGTAACTAATCAACACTTTACTTTTAGTTCGTGGAAGAGGCCCTAAGTGTATAATATAAGTAAATGTGTATACATATGTGTGAGTTATATAATTTGGTTTTTTAAAAGTTCATCTCCATATGACTTGCGTTTACTGTGTTGTAATATTTCTTTCGTTTTAAATAATTAAATAATTTTATGGAACCATTATTTTTTTTGTTAACTGTACTACAGCAGTAATCAACCGTCAGTGTGCCAATGAAGGAAGGACTATTGTTAAAATGTTGAATGAAAAGTCCTATTTTAGTAGATGATGGGCATTTTTTGTATTTTTAAAATAATTTTCAGCAGATGTTCATATTGATTGATCTCGTTACTTCCATATTTTTGGGAACCATGAAATTACTATCCGACCCGTTATAGTCTCACTAATTTTGACTATAGCTAGTTCATCATTAATAATTATTCCATTTTTTTAATAGCACGGAAAGGTATCGGAATAAGATAAAGCCTAGGGGGGTTACAAATATACAAAAATACAATTCCAAGTTGTGCATTATTTAAAATAATATCTTCAAAAAAATATTTAAAAACCTTAAAAAAAGTAGATAATATATAATTTGAAATTATAATTTGATCTCGGAAAATCTAGACTTTGAATTAAATTTATTAAAAATTAAAATTTTATTACTTAATATTAAAATTAAAAAAAATAAACTAAATTTAGAAAAAGGTTGAAGTAAAAATTTTATATGTACCTACTGTATACTTACTCACCCTATGTATACCTACCTCATGTACCTACACCATAGCAATTTAGCACATTTATCGAAAAAAAAAAACAAACTATATATTATACGATAATAATCCTTGTTTACCTAAGTTACGAGAAAAAAAATTGGGCTAAGTATAGTAGGAAAAATCTACTACGAACGTAAATGTCTAACTAATTTCTATTCATATTTATATTCATATTTTAATTTTCTGCGAACTCGGCGTTTGATAAAAAAAATTACTGAAATGTTTGTATCAAGATTGCTTACATAATAGCTTCTCGGTCTTAGAAATCTCTTAGAGCGAACCGTGGGAAATCCGTAGCTTTAAATTTATTTTTAGTGATTTTTCTAATCTTTATTCAAAAGCTTTACGTAAATAATCGGATTCGGATGAAAAAGCAATCGGTTCTGCAGCTCATGACAACTGGCTGGATTAAGTAATGAACGAAAAAAAAAGCAAACAATTTGGAATCGTATTTCGCGTAGTTCAAATAAATAGTGCATAGCAATGGATAGTGACAAAATCGTTCTAAGTGTACAAAGTACTGATTTAAAGATGTATGTAAATATATACATTTTTTATATTGTATGTTTGGAAATATGAGAAAATTAGAAACCATATAACAGATGCAGGGAAACTGTTTGTGAAAATATAAAAATAGATAGATAGAAATATATGTCAGCCTGCCTGACATATATTCTTATACATAGAAAATACAAAAATATTCCCTATTAGTTAAAAATTTGATGCCTAAAGAACTGCCATACTTAAATGTTCTTAATTTTTTATTTACAAGTTTTTTCAAACTCTAAATGTGCAAAGTTTTGTCCGCAAGAAGTTTAAAGTGACATTTAACATTAATATATAAGAGAGTTTATGCGTTCTGCCGGTGGTCTGTTGGTGTAGACGTGCGCTTTAAATCCTACCTAAAATACAAAGTTACGAATAGGTGAAACAAATTCATAGGGCGTGGCAACATTGACAGCGGTACGCATCAAAATTTTGCAGAACAAAGCGTTTTGTATTGTAGCGATAGAAAACAGGATTTAGTTTTAACATTTTATAACTACAGTTATTATAGGTTTAATAAACTATAATTAACTATTACTATTAACTATTATTATTAGTTTTTATAAACTAATTAGCTATAATTAGCTCGATAGGTAAAATATATGAAAGTACGGTGAGCGATATTAATTTATATCTCATAGTGCAAAGTGTCCTCTATACTTTTTCCTTGGAAATATAATATAATATTATTGAGGCAATCTTTATTTTATTTCATTGGTCTAAATGTAAGAAAAATATTTAATTAGATTTTTTTTTTCTATATTCATTCTTTATGGTTTCAACACCTCCTGCTGTTAATGTCACCATACCTTTTTCAAGACTTTCTTGAGCTGTGTTACCGAGAACGCACCTTTGACCAATCCGCAACAATACAGCGATAAAACTTATCGCTTGTTTGAAGTTAAAAAAGGACTTATTTTACAAAATTCTAGATATATTTTGAAACATTTTCAGTTAGCAAATAATATATTAGACATACCAGGAACTCTGTTTTAGTCTTTAATGTTAATGCCGTATCTAAGTATAGTATAGAAAATAAATTGAACACGATTAAAAACTGGTAACATGGAGTTTAATGTTACATTTTAATAATTCAACCCCAGCGGCAGTAAATAATGTGAAGATAGCTTTAACGACATCGCTTCAGGCGGAGCAGGACATATTAAACGCACATTCATAATACCTACGTGTTGATCAATTCATAGACTTCCATCTATACTATTAACTACTAGCGACCCGCTCCTGGCTTCGCATGGGTGCATTTTTTTCTGCTATTCATATATAAAAACCTTCCTCGTTTAACGCGAAAACCGCGTTAAAATTTGTTGTGTAGTTTTAAAGATGAAATTGTACTCCCATGTCCTTTCTTTTCCCCTCGAGGCATCAAGGCAAGGCTTGATTCTAATCTATCAAGGCAGGCAAGCCACTTGCAACCCCTATTCCGATGCGTTTCTTGAAGACAGTAGCCATTAACATCAAGTGGTCAGTCAGCCTTAAAATAATACTTTTCATTTGTAAACATTACATTTTTATTAGTTTCATATTCTTTTTTTTATTATTCATAATTCTAATGTACGATCTACTTAATTGACGCCAATTAAAATTACTAGCTGGTATTCGCTACTTTGTCCTGACGCCTGATATCTTTATTGCTGTTATACTTTTGCGTTGGTTTTTTATATTTTCAGATGATATTTTATTTTTAGATACCTACTAATAGGGATAAAAAAGAAGCAAATGATAAACGAAAAATTTGCGTGCTGCATTTCTCTATCACAATTTTAATGCTTAAACGGATTGATTAGGGAAAAGTGGGTGATTTCTTCATGAATATTCACTTAAACGAGGAATCGTGTCATCGTCGCCTCGTGACAAACCAAGTGAATATAATAATGTAATTGAGGTAATATATGGTTATTTACTCCTAAATCGGCGTTCGCTTTTAACATCACGTTGTCTCAGGACATTAACGGTATATTAAGCCCTTTTATAAATATGCCACAAATATTAAAAATGAAGGAGATATGACCCATTTTAGTCATTAGATCATTGTTTATTCTAAAAAAAATTAAAGGTATTTAAATTTGTTTTTTAGCATCATTTTAACTAGCACGTTTTGAGATGGTCCAAAATAAATCTTTAAAAAACTTACAAATGTTCTGTTCTGTGTTTCTGTGTTTTTGTGTTATGTGTTTAGTATTCGTGCTGTTATGTTTCGGTGAGTGAATAAAGCCTCGTATTCACTAGGGGACAAATGTCCCGTGACACGACATCGCACGACAAGTCTGGCAACAATGCGCGACTTTTTCCTGGACGCCGCGTCGCTAAATGTGGACGAAAAAGGTCGCGAGACCGTCGCCCGACATCGCCCAACATGTCCCGCGATATGTCGGGCGACATGTCGCGGGACATTTGTCCCCTAGTGAATACGAGGCTTGAGGAATGCTAGAGCTCATATCTGGTCGTCATCAAGGACTGAAGACCTTGATAAGGTATCAAGGTCTTGCAGCACTTGCAGCACATGTGGCAAGGCACTTGCAGCACATATGGCGTTGTTTGTATTAAAGGCGACGGTAGCCATCAAGTGGACCGTCAGCCTGTGTGCTGACCTTAACATAAAAATTTTAAAAAAATGTTTCACAGGCCAAACCTTTAGCCTGAAACATGCAGTGTCAAAACATTAATCAGAATTAATTAACGGAACTGTATCACAATTTCACAATCATTAATTAATAGCCCATATTTATCGGTCTCAACATAAATACCATCATCGTGTGCTCTATCACAAGAAGGCAACAACTCAAAATAAAATACTCTCGAGAGCGGTAGACCTCCAGGTGCGAGTGCATAAATATAATACACAGGCGACCCGCTGGCACGCTCATGCCCGCTGTCATATTAACTGTTACGTTAAATTACGGCCACGAAACTGATCGACCTTTCGTATTTATTATCTCGCAATGAAACAATCGAAACACAACCCTAAAAGCTACGCATTTAAGCCGCATATAAATTGGCAAGTTTAACTCTCAAAAGACCTTTAAGACGTAGAAGACGTAAGCCGGCAACGTACCGCAGCTCGCACATTGATTTCGGCTCTTTCGGAAAGGCATCTTTTTTATTCATTTGTTTGTTTTAATAATATTTTATCCGATGTGATGGAGCGGACGCATTTGTCAAATTCGTGAAATATAGCAGGTCCGTGGCTACGTCATGGGCAAACAAACGGAGTCCTGGTTAATTAATTAGGAGGAATGTTAATGAGGGTTCGGGAAGTACATTTACCTGTATAATTAATGGGAAATACGAAATCAATGTAAATCGGATCTACTCTGTAAAATAGCAGACGTTTCCCTATCAATCTATACCTAAAAATAAAAATAAAAAAATCAAATGCCATAATATTATGATGAAAAGTGAAAAGCATCACTTGAGAACGATAATTTTGTTGATTTTTTTGTTCTGTTAGTAATTTTCAAGAGCAAGGTTTTTTAATTAAAGATTTTTTTAAAACCACTGGTAAAATCAGAAATTTGGATGGATTTTTATATAAAATTGACAAGGCAACGACTGTCAGGTCAGCTAAAAGCCTCTCCGAAAGATGCCTTCTTACGAAAATCCGAAAATGCAAATTTGTTGAGTATTTTATATTTTATTCATTTAAAAATTAGAACTTACAAACAAAGTAAGTAACCTAAACTGAATAAGAAAAAAAAAATTTTATTTGTAACAAAGGCATAGATAATAGTATAGGTATACACAATAAAACACAAACGTTAATATAGTTAATGTTAATATAGTAAACCCCTGCCACAAAATGGGTTCATTTTTTCCAATATACTTAGTTCTTAATCAGATGACAGAAAACTTTACCTTCACACAAAAGACAATAACAAAACCAAAGGCCTCTTAATTCGACTAATATGGTCGTATTAAGAGGCCTTTAGTTTTGTTTCTTCAAAAAGCCTAATCCTGCCTTCATCACCTAAATGTTGACATTATAGAAGTCCTGTTAAACGCAGCGTGTCCAATACGTTTTGTCTCTGGTTCGTTAGACACACTTTGGCTAACAACTCATAATAACCGCCCGTCATTAACTATATTAACCCCGAGTGTGTCGTTGATGTAGAAGATTGCAAGTCACTCGAAGATCACGAGCCGGGCCGACCGTTTTAGGATTAGGACAATCGTACCTTATTATTTTACATCCCGATTATAAGATACGATACAGACGTTGCCGGCTCTATTGATGCCTGCAATGCTAGGAGGTTGAAGAATTCATAAACAATGATATTTTTGTAAATTGCTTCGCTTGTGATTTAGAAGAAGATGCTCAAAAGAACAATAAAAAAGGTTTTATTAAAAAAGCCTTTAGTAGATATTCCAGATTGCAATTAACATAAACGTTTCTTTTGTCAGGCGACGTCCTAGGGAAATGAGGTTGAAATTTGCATGATGTTTATTTTGTTTTTTTCTAACAAAAATTTTACTTTTTCATTTCAAAAAGTACAAATATAGATGTGTGCTTTTTATTTTGAACATTTCGTAAGTAATAAATGCTGTAATAATAAATAAATTCTGTTATAATTATGAATATAGCATTTCTTAGGATTACAGTTAGCTAAATTTCTATTTTTCTCTATTAAACTATACTCAGTATTTTTCTCGTTAATAAAATATGTACAATTACGCTAACGTCTTTGTTTTACATTTATACGAGTACTAGCTGTGCCCGCGACTTCGTCCGAGACCAATTTTTTTTTAATACAAACCATTCTCGAATTCCCTTGAACACACACAAAAAATTTCATCAAAATCGGTCCAGCCGTTTAGGAGGAGTTCAGTGACATACACACGCACAGAAGAAATATATATATATAAAGATAATTACATGTCATTTCTATTATAGGTCATAGGTTAACACAAGTAACAGCATAAGCCAGTGCGCAGAAGTGACTACTCGCAAAAGATAAGAGTCGTCATGGAGGTAGAGTAATTGTCTTCACCATCCCTTTCTGGTCTTTAGTAAGACTGCCCAGTTTGTGATTGAGAAGTGCGGTCCTGCATTTCTGTCAACTGCTTCTATATTAAACAACAATAACATTCTTATCACACAAACCTCACTGGATTCCAAAATGTTTAACACACTAACCTAAAAATGCCCAGTACTTATCTAAGACGTCTATCAAATTAGAAATATACTACAACCGTTTTGCTTATTAATCCTTACTAGCAAAAGGTTATAAAGAAATTTATAATGTAAGTACCTACATTCCGAAGCAACAATAGCCGAAAAAAAAAATACTATACAAATCAATAATAAATTCGGCTTATTATTTTCAAAATAGTTCATCAGAGAAATTTGGTAGTAAATCCGTAAACAAAAATATTTAGTCAAATGTAAACAGAATGATTTTCTATTTATTGAAAACCTTTTTCATTTTCCTTTTTTATCCGGAACATTTTGCTAATATACTTATCATAGAAAATGAAACATCGAAACTACGAAACGAAAACCTACGTGAAAATAAAAATCTGACAGGTTTTCAGACGAGGGGTGAACAAGTGAAACCCACATGTACTTGACAGTATTACAAGCAGTCAGGAAAGCAGCCGTCACCTCACATCAATATATCTTAATATAGTTAAATATATAAAAACTACACCATACAGGTGAAAAAGCCTGTGCTTAACAATAGGATATAATGTGTATAAGTCAGTTAAGGGCTGATACAGTATGCTACATCAACAATGGACTTGGGTGTTAACTGAATCTGAAAAGAGATACTAATACCTTCTTGATTAAATTCTTTCACGTTTTGATACCAAGGCAAGCTTAAACTAAATGAATAAAATATAATTTTATTTATAAACTAGCTGGCGCCCGCGACTTCGTCCGCGTTGAAAAAGAAAAAAGTACCCTATCCTGTGTCCTGTATGTCTAAATGTTTATCTACCAAGTTTCATGAAAATCAGTTAATTCGTTTAAGAGTTATGGAGGAACATACATACAGAAAAAATTCTAAAAATGGTCAATTTAGTTTCAGTATCATGTATAGAGCCTATAAACACGATATATCTGAAAACAAAGTAGGTAACTTACTCCATGACCAACCATTACAGATTTATTATAGTTACATATAAGTACCTATAGCATTATGTATATTCTTCTGTAGACATGGCATCGATAAACTTTATCACTAAGCATTTAATTCCTTCTTTTCGATTGGTTTACGTACTTTGACTGACTTGCAGAATTGTCTGCGATATTACGTTACACTTTCAAAACAAATTTATTCGTCGCTTTAATCGCTTATTATCTGTCGAAATCTAGGAAGTCGAACGGAATAGCGGTTGTTATATTGAAGTCAGAGTAAGAGGTTGGCAGCGTTCACAAACTGTGAGAAACTCCATTACTATACAATTTATATTTAATGATCTTTGACAAACCAATGTTAGAGAGAAATTGCGATATCGTTTTAATGAAGAACGCCAACAAAAAAACGTTTGCACTAAACGAAACGAGAAAGTAATATAAATTTATTTGTATTTTGCAGTCAATACATTGTTTGTTTGATTCGTAGTCACATAACCGTTTCTACGAATATACTCGGATTTTTTAATGGAATAGCTTTTTTTATTCTAAAATTGATTTTGAGCTTTCCAAAGACTTTTCTGGCGACAATTTCTTTTTTATGTAATTTAATCGATACAAGTGTATATGTTAAAAAAAACATAATAAGATAGTAATATAGTCCGAGCAACATATTCCTTTTTCTTTTCAAAGCTCGAGCGAATAGGCAACTTCTGGGCAAGCTCGTTCCATGATAGACCTCATCTTCGCTTCACGGCTAGATGCTAGCCAAGAGCAAACCCATCTCTAACAAAATATAATATAATATATTGAAAAATAAATATGTCAAGAAAGCTTTTAAGAAAGCAATAAATTAATCGGTGAGTTACAGTGAAAATTGCAGTTGCTATGAGAAAACCTTTTGATGGTAAAACGGTACGCCACTGTCGCTTGACCCCAAGTAAATGCTTGAATAATTGGTTGTTTACGGACGAGTAATATCAAATTTGAAACTTCGCACCACCAGGGATCAGGTGTTAACGTCCGTGTGGAATCGTGACATAAAAACAAAATAATTTTCTCCCCAAATTCTCATACTTTCATTCGCACAAAAAATAAGAAAGTCGTATCTAACTGTATCTCGGCTTTTAGAAGTTAGAAGTTATTATTTTGCAATGGTTTAGAATAAACATCTAAATTAAAATTGTGCGTTTCATAATGACTTTTGATTTTATTGACTCTCTGCTAAGTAACCTTTACACCAACCGTAGGATTTTGGATTAACACAAAATCGTGTTTGTTGATACTAACAGGATTTATTTTATAAAGCATACAAGACTCTACTTTTAATAATAATTAAGGATGCAATGGTGCACTCTTAAGGGATTTTTTCTGCTGCCAAAAACTGGCTAGTCGATCTGGCAGCTTCATACGGAAGTATATAATAGAACACATTTTCTATGATGAACTTCACAATTTTTATGTATAAAAATAGTTTCAGCTTCTTATACAGCCCTTCTTATATCTTATACAGTGCGTAAGATGTAGCTTTAACACTCTGTCTCAGGAGTCCCGTGTTCGATACTTACCTGACGAGGCTAACTTTGTAAATGAGCTTTTCATAGTTGAGTCTCATCTGGATCTGGAAAGAAGTGGCAGGGCACACTGCGTTCCGCAGTCATTTGGGCTACCTCTTACAGAAGATCACTGTGAAATATCAGTATATGTGTAATGTTCTGTTTCGGTGAGTAAGGGATCCATATCCTCTTTCCTAATCCCTTATCCTTAATTCTACTGTTGTCGGCTGCGCACTTGCGGCACCTTCGCAAGAGCTCGTGAAATCGTCGCCTATAAAGGCGAAGGTAGCCGCCTAACATCCAGTGAACCGTCAGTCTATTTGATGATCTTTATATTAAAAAACATTGTACATTAATACACTCCTTCATATATAAATAAATATTGAACCCAACTGTTTTCGTGTCACGAACAGAGGACACGAAACAAAATAATACAAAAATCAAAAATGCCTTTAGGTGTTCTTTGTAACTTCGATAAACTTGTCCAAATTATGTGTAAGCACGTGTAATTTGAGATGAAATGTGAACCAATTGATGTCTTTGTTCAAGTTCAGAACACTTATGGGTTTGCAGAAGGGAGGCTGACTAACTTTACTTCTATATTGTTCGAGTTTTACGATTTTCTGTGTACGCTAAATTACGAGTGTCTTACAGGAAACCATATAGAATGCGGATCAACCGCCTACAGTGTTAACACGATGAGAGCAATGTATGTTGCACGATGCATTGTTATTTTATTTACATGAAAACCTCATGTATCCACGTCACAAGCTATTTTTACGTCCCGGCAGGGCGAAAATTGGAATTTTTTTAAAGATGGTTCTGCTTAGGGTATTTAAGCAGTGTGAGGCAAACTACGTTCCTCAATGGTCAGCCCGTTGAGGCCGAAAGAATGGTCCTTTTACGGAAGACCATCTTGAAATAACACCATGTCTGCTTTTGTGTTTGCTATCCCTTATCGGCAGAGCACTTGAGGCGTTACTTGTAAGCGATAAGCGACGGTATCCACCTACAGCAGCCAGTCTGAAGACCTTTACAAAAATTTTATTAAAAAAAGATAAACATTAATGACATAAAATTAAATTGTGTGAGTAAAATAAGCAGGCACCATGAATTGATGTATTTTTATCTTATCTTCATAGAGCTTTATATTGTTAGATGGTCTAATGAGTCTACCCCAGAAGTATATGCGCATCAAAAGCTAGATATCCTTGTTATTCTCCTTCAAGTTAGGCCTGCTATGCCAAATTCATTAACTTCCAGCATGTTTGGAAGGTGGAGACAAAATTTGAAGGGCCTTCAACCAAATCGGATGTTTAAGTCTTAATTGTTTTATACTTTAGACTAAAACAATAGAAAACTTTTATTTAGAAGTTTTTCTTTTAAATAATGTTTGTGTACAAATCTACGAGTACTTTCTGTATTTCGATTTATACCCTTCAAAACAGTAAAAATTACTATCTATTTTATCGCTAAACGTTAATATAAATTTTCAATCAAAATAGCTTCCTTTAGGAGCTATTATAGGTCCTGTACAATTTCCGCGAGAGACTGTAATGAAGTTATTTGAATCTCATTTATGCGCCGCCACGTACACTCATTGCCAACCCGGTTTCATTGTTTTTGCTAAATTAAATAAACAATCTACAGCTATTGTTTTATTTTTAAACATATTATGTATATTGTTACGTTAATATGCGATGATCTGCGGTCAGTTTGTAATAGACTATAATTTATTTTGATTTGACGCTGCGTTTTTGAGGATGGACAGATTGGTGCTACTACTACTAGTACTAGTGCTACTATTACTAGCTGGTACCCGCGATTTCATCCGCGTCCTGGATGAAAGTTACCCTATGTCCTTTCTGGTGTCCCAGACAAAGTGTATGCAAAATTTAATGGTCATCGGTTCAATAGTTTTTGCGTGAAAGCGTAACAAACAAACTCACATTCACATTTTTATAATAGTAAGGATTAGACGCGACTGACGAAAACTATTAGCATTTGGACTTGGCCTACATTTATTAATGCTAATAGTCTGCTAATAGTTCTGTGCTATGCTGATTTTTTTTTCAGGAAAGCTCCTTTTTTCAGGAGCCTTTTTTTTCCTTTTTTCTTTTTTTCCTTTTTTTTCCAATTTTCCTTTTTTCAGGAGTCTTTGTAAGTATTTTAATTTTGGATGGATATCCATTGAACGGTTATCCATTGAATATCCAGGAAAGAGCTGATTCAGCCGTTTACTGTCAGGGAGAGCCCAAACTTGGTGTGTTATAAAAATGTTTTTAATTTTTTTACGAAACAATTTGCTGAAAAGTCATATTTTGTCATATTTTTGGAATCAGCTTTGAATTATCATCAGTATTTGAAGATAAATGGCACAATACTTACGGATTTCTTATTGCTTTCGTTTTATATTTTATTAATTTTGAACAACACAGTGTAGCAGCCTATTTTGCGGCCTCTATCAGACTACGAAGCACATATTCTTATGAGTTTTAATAGAATTTATTGCAAGAAGGACGAAACATTTAATCGTGCTCCTTTTTTTGTATACCGTTTTGCGTCAAAGCGAATATAAATGGGTATTAAAATTCGAAGTAGAGCTTAGGTTGAAACGCGACCGCTCATAATCCTGAGTCAACACAGCGTTTAAATATCATTTTAAATATTTTTACAATTCAAGCTTTGATGTGGTTTTTTTTGGATGAGGATTGAATCAAAGAAGGCCGTTATTATCTCAGAGCTTAATGAAGTCGTTTTGTATTTTAGAAATAACTCAGTAATACTCTGCTGTAAGATCAGTTTGATTGCTCAAGACTCTATACTCAGATATTAATATGTGACTGAACTCCTCCTAAAATGTTGGTCCAAATTTGATGAAGTTTTTTGTGTGTGTTTGAGTGAGTCAATAGTTTAGATTCACAATTAGACCCGATAGGTGGCATTGCAGTCGGGCTTAAAAAAACCTGGCTCTGGCAGGATAAAGTATGCTGGGACCGCTAGTTACATATAATAATTGTCGACACCGAATATAATGTTTTGCCTTTTCTAGGAATGCTAAAATTTAAAACAAATCGTTTTCATACCTAGTTGAATAGTTAAATTACTACATTTTTTGCAAAAAAAAAAAAGAGATAAGTACCTATTTCATAATATAAAAACATTATACTAACATATTTGTATTATTTATACTATTATATGTAACATATTTGGTCTTAAGTTAAAACTATTCTCACCTAATTGATTTGTTCTCAGGTGATTTAATAAAGTCCCGCAATATACTATTGTTATCCTGCGTGTGAGTATCGGCTATTTTTCGGCAATTAAGTAAATTAATATCTACAAAAACATAAATGTGAACCACAAAAGGATTCGAGCCGTCTGCGTCGGATATCAATAAAGAAATCAATAGACAGATTAACTATTACAAATCAATAAAACTGAAAAGCAATAACACAGATGAGTATAACTATACTCGTAACACAGATAGTATATACCTTACTGGAATAGACAACCTGATAATTTGATATTTAAAATTCTTAGCGCAAAACTTAACTTCTTGCAACCTTAGCTTTTACTCGCGACTTCGTCCGCATAACTTTTTAAATTATAAGCTAAATTTTACTCCGATACCTAAACTATATTACTGTAAGGTTTCATTAAAATCTGTTTTGTACTTTTTGCGTGAAACAGTTGAAGCGTCTATACATCCATCGAGAAAAAGGTTCCTGTCTTTTCACATAATATATAATATCCGCCATACTCTCCGGATTGAGCTCTAGGCGACTTTTAGTTCTTCCCAAAAGTAAAAAAGGAAAGCGTTTTGATATTATTCCTGACATTGAGAGGCATTTGAGAGGGCTACGTTCGAAAGTTAAAGGCCTTTCTGAAAGAAGTCTTCCAAAAATGCTTCGAATCACGGAATCAACGTTGATATCTTTCAAAGTACCTACTCTACTTTTAAGAAGATTAAATCAAATTTGAGGTATACTTAATAAAATTATTCACCGTAATTTTTAATAAGTGAAATAAGTACTTATGTATGTAGATGTTCGCAAATCCGCGGCAAAAATTTTTGTAGCCACTTGGACTGTGTACAGAAACAGATACCTAGTATCTGTAGCCAATGATTCAAATTGAATGCATCAAACGAATTAAAATTTGAAATCAAATAAACATAAGGATAAATAATAAGGACCAATGCTTTATATTATATAATGTGTATTATAACTTAGGATTAGATTTTATTTTAAACTAGCTGGCGCCTGCGACTACGTCCGCGTTGAAAAAAAAAGTAGCCTATCCTGTGTCCCGTACGTCTAAATATTTATCTACCAAGTTACATGAAAATCAGTTAATTCGTTTAAGAGTTATAGAGGAACTTACATACATACATACATACAGAAAAAAATTCAAAAAATGGTCAATTTAGTTTCAGTATCATGTATAGAGCCTATAAACACGATATCTCTGAAAACAAAGTAAATTACTCCATGACCGACCCTTACAGATTTATTATTAGTATTGATAAGCTTATTTTTGGTTTGCAAAGAGAATCAAATAAAAATGATTTATCTAGTTAAAAAAAAGCAGAAACATCATTGTTGAGCTATGTCGGAAATTATTGGTATATGTAAAATGTGTTTGCCTCCTCCGATATGTAGGTGGGTGGGCGTCCTAAGATAGGATCAATTGAATTTTTATCATGAAAAGATTCTTATCCACGAGGAAAAGATTACGAATAAGGTTTAACTTAACGAGGAAATTCTTGTGAATTTCACAAAACAGAATCGATACTTGTTATAGTACAAACTCAAAGAAGCTTAGACGAACTCGTTATTAACATAACGACTTTCTTAAAGAATTTGTTTGACCATTGTCATCATCTTTCAAATTATTCTGTTGTGAACGTGAAAGTAACCCAGTCTGTCTGTCTCTCTGTTACCTTTTCACGCCTTAACCAAGCCTTACTCAACCGATCATCATGAAATTTTGCATACACATTGTTGACAATTACCTCGTGATTTTAACGCTAAAAAACACAATTCTTACAACCAAATTACATCTAAAAAATTTATTTCAAAATCAAAAGTACAATCCTTACACTCAAATTAACAATGCTTTTAAATATATAAACTATTTACATTTAAACATTTACCTAAAACTAAAACTCAATATAAAAATGGACACCTTACCTTAAAATTATGATAATAATTTTTACAACAAAAATTTTAACAAATAATTTGTTAATACGTTAAAAATAATTTTTTGTATCCCCGGATACAAAAAAGTACTATTCCCAATATACGAATAATCTTAAAATAAAAATCTAACGCCTGGCAAAACTGTAACTGCAATGGGAAGATTAAATAAATTTATTGCTCATATATCTAGTCAGGCTTTATATTTTCTTATTTTTCAACGCTGACAGTCGCCGGCACAATAAATAGGAAACATGGCAAGCTAAGACGCATCTAGAAGGAATATACGTAAAAATGAAACGTGTTTTGAGTTCTCGTGAGAGTGTATCATATATGCAAGGCGGCTCGTGTGATGCGTAAAGGTTGGGTGGTGTGGAGGGAGAAGGCGTTTGAAACCGCCGGCACAGGTGTGATGCGCGTCCGATGCGGTCAGACATTGAGGTCCGATGCCACAACATTTTTAAACTACAGTTATAAATTAATTGGTGGCTGTTGAGAAACGCTACAGACACTATGTTTCTAACATATCTATAAGGTTTATATAATATGTGTCTAAATTTTAATAAAATTCACCTTTGCTAGTAATATGAATAATAAATATTTTATTTTAGTTCACAACTAATCCAAGTATCATTTCGGTGAAAGTAAAATTTCATATTTGGAAGCATTATTTTTAGTTTGTTTATATAATTTTACTATTCTGATTGCATATCATATTGATGACAACTTTGTATCAAACACTTACTTTTTTGATGAATTCTTAACCTTATCTAGAGATATAGGTATAAATAATATAATAAGTAAATACATTTGCGATTAAATGCTTGAGTTAGTTTAGATGTAACTTTACAAACATGGAGACGATGTAATAATGGATTAGGGAAATCTATGACGTGTGTCCGTTCTCCGTATGATAATAGTACTTTTAACATTGTTCTGAAAACGTTTTAGTTTTTCAGTATATATTTTTAAATTAGTTTCTTTAATACTATTTCATATTAAATGCTGTAATTCTATTTCAAAAATGCTCCTAAACCGTCGTACCTAAAACCTGCACTTAAACTATGATTAAACTCAAGTTAGCACCAACGTTTTCTCGGCCCGACAAGGTTCACCGGGTCAGTTAATTATAATACCAAGTATTATTGTTGTATGGCTAAAACGATACAAAAAATAGTTGTTAACAATTGATACTTTACTAACAAGATCGTTCGATCGACGGGTTGTTTTTGTGACCCCACGTAAAAGTGAATGCACAGTCTTGTATAATGATGATGCGATAGTTATATACTATTATTTATATTTGCATACGGTATCTGCCCAATGATAATGCCGGCAGGGCATGAGCACTGGGAGGTGCAGCATCAGCATAAAGAGTGACATTTTAGGCATTGTAGGAGTGGCATTGTAGGCGAATTATCTCGCCTAAAAACACAAGTCACACAAAGAGAAACGCAAGTGTGCTGCTAGAATAACTGCCTTGTAGACTCCCTTTTTTGGCGAGATTTGTACTTATTTTTTTTATTGTCTAAATGGTCCTCGAGTCAATCGCAGCCGGGATAAAACTCAGGATAGGCATAAATTTGAACAACTTATTAGCTGTAGATGAGGTAACTACCTATCGCATTAATTGTTTTCTCGCTAAGGTAATAAGTTATAATAAAGACTTAATTACATTTTCAAATATTAATATAATAAAAAGACATTCTTTCTTTAGACACTTAAGTTTATCTGTCTTATAATAGACAGATAAATAAACATAAGACAGTAAAAACGAGTAAGAGGGCTGCAGTCGCATCTTACTGTATTTTGCAAGCATGTCTATTGCTTTCACAATAATACATTTCTTACCAATTCACCAACTAGTTCGAGATTGTGGCTTTTTTTATAAAATGATAATAACAATGTAAAAAAAATATTATGATCATATAGCACGAAAGTCAGTCGAGTTTATAAGTAAAAGCTTGTGGCCATCCCGTTACTTTTATGGGAAGCCTTAATGTGTGGTCGACATGATTTAAATTTAAAATTTTTATTCCGAATAAATTGCAAATTTGGCCTACATTGTCTCTATACGACAAGACGTTCGTGTACCTGGCTTATGTTTACTAAATTTTAAAATATTCTTTTCTTATAATAAAAAAAAAATAGGAAGCATTAATATTTTCCTAATTCCTTTCTCTACATTAGATATAACGAATCAACCGGTGTATATTTTAGAAAAAATCAATCTGCCGTTTCCTGTCAGGAAGAGCCCTGTCAGGAAGAACTTGGTGAGTTTTGAAAATGATTTAAATTTTTTACAAAACAACTGGCTGAAATGTATATTTCAGCCTTACAAAAACTTACTAAGACTTACTAAAATTTCTCTAACGTTTTTTATTTATTTAACGTTTCATAACAGACTCGTTTATTTCATTTGATGACGTGTGTACATGACAGGTGTCATACACACTATATGTCGCTGGTGGTACGTACCTTACAAATATGAATTATTGTGATAGAATATTACTAACACCCGCATATTAAAATATTTTCATTTAAAATGATTATTTTTATTTGGTACATATCTGTCATCTTTAAAAGTTTTAAATTTTAAGCATAATTTACTTCAATAATAATTAAAAATCAATTAGGCCTAGGCCAAACTAAATAGTTAAGCCTAAAGTATTTAGGCCGTAATTAAATGTCCTGGGCTAAACTACATTATTATAATATACCTATCCTAACTCACTCAGGATAAACCGGTTTTACCTAGTACAAACTAGTTTGACCTGAAATCGGAATTGGCCGGTAACAAAATGTTGTTAGTACTTGATTGAGTTTATCCTAGGTGTCAGTATCTATTAAAAAAATATTTATGTTTATATTCATTTGGGCTTGGTGTAAGTATAACACTTTTTTCAAGTGCATTGAAGCAAGGAACAGTGAAAGCGACACTTCAATAAGGATTTGTTAACGAAATAAAGGGATAAGCAGATTAAGATGTTTAAGGTGTCATGTTTACTTCGCATTTCGAAGAAGAAAGTGTCGTGCAAAAACCCCCCGCGATTAGACCACCAGTTGTGACATGTGATTGACAAAATATTTTGTGGATTGTTCTGTTTGTTGTTAAGAGTCCCTGTTTTATTTGAAAAGGGATTACCGGACCGTCCTCAAACATTTATTGCATTACTCCTTGCTGGAAGCATAACGGTAAAAGTGATCTTAAGAATATTCGCTAACTCACTCTCTCTTAAGTGAATTTCATATTTGACCACTCAATATGTAAAAAAGTTTATATTAATTTAAATGGAATTGCCGACACGTTTGGTCAAGTGGTTAGTAACCCTTTTTTTTAACGTTGGGAAATCCTCTAGGATACCCGGCAGTGAAGGGGACACTGCAGGGTTATGCCGGATTCCTACCGGCTAAAACCCAATGACTTTCTATCAATCGCGACTTCGGTACCCCGCCACGGCTAGCCAGCGCTGGGAGGCCTGTGCTCCCTGTCAGAACCTCGGCGTACCCGAAAGTGGAGGTACGCCGGCCTGCTCGGGGGACCTTACGACGGGCGGCAGTTTCCCCCAAGACTACCGCCCAGGTCCCGGTCAGGGTGGAAGGCGGCGGATATAGGCCACCCGCCTGCGCCCGAGCCTTTCTCCGGCGGATTGGCTGGGAGAGGAGATCCTCTTCCCGCTGCCTTTCCGCCGCTTCCTTGCGCGACAACGTGCTCATAAAACGTGAGCATCGCCTGCCACGTAAGGTCACTGCCAACCATCGATTTCACGATGTCTGGTATCCATAACACAAGAATTAGTTGCTTACTTTGGAACTAGATGGTGCTGTGTGGAATGTGTGAAGATATTTATTTATTATTACTATTATTGCATATGAATTTAGTATATATTACTATAAATATTTTAATAATAAGTTAGTTTTATTAATCAACTAGAATACCTGTAACCACCTCCTTACAGAAGATCATCCACTCACCGAAATATCATATCGCACGCGCAGTTATTTCACGGTGGTGCCTCCAGTAAAGCAATTTCTTGTTCACAACTTGTAAGTATATCGATTAGTGTGAAATCGAGTGAGTGTACGGGCATGAGCTGGCATGAACGCGGTATAATTAATATGCTCTCTTATAACCTCATCGGTACGTGTCAGAACGAAACAACGTCGAAAACAAATATATGAATATTAAACAAGACATTATTTCACGTCACAGCAACGCTGACATAACTGAGAAAATCTCTTTTAGATTTCAGTTAAAATGTGATTGAATAATATAGTGTACTTACTTTGTCAATCTATACATATACCTATAGTTTAGACCCTTTCGGCTTTGTGCGGATGTCATTAACTGACATTTTTATTTGATTGCAATTTTATTTAGTGCAACTAGCGACATGCTCTCGGCTTCGCACGGAGTGCAATTTTTATATATACAAACCATCCCCGTTTATGGCTTTTTCCATTAAGTATTGAAAACCGTATCTAAATCCGTTATGTTTTTTAAAGAGAAATATAAGTCGAAATCATCCGAAACTTTTATATCGGGTTCTTACGGATAGATTTTTATTTCGGATATCCGATCCGATAGTTTCGGTTACGGTTACGGAGATCCATAACATCACTATGACTATAGAAAGCTTCAGCAAGTACATAACGTGGATGTAGTCGCGGGCGACAGCTACTTTATAAGACTATAAAAGTTCCTAAATTTTTTTCCGACGTTAGGTGAAGAATTAATTTTTACGTGCGCTATTTTTAACATCCCGAAAATTCTAAACTTTTGTTGCAGTATTGGGCAAGTAGCGAGTTAATATTAAGCCTCGGGCGGCGATCATTTTTTGCGGGTGCACCCGAATCAACCACCTTGGACTCAACAAATGTGTGGGCAATCCGGTAATTTATTTTTTTAGCCAATAAATTACTCATACGTCAAAACTTTGGACGTGATGCTGTCACACGGCAAAATGAAAAGCAGAATAGAATCTCTAATTTAACACTTCACTTGCAATCACATTGAATATAATTAATGAATTGGAAACCTACTTCAAAAGGTTACTCCATAACTTTTTGAAGTGAAAATTTCTTTAGGCGCGATTTGTTGAAACGTAAGCAAAACGTCACGCTGTGGTAGATGACGCTACTCGACCATTTGACATCAAGGGCTCTCGGACTGGATTGGAAAATTAAAAGTTTTAACTTCTATTGTGTGGTCAGAGGCATATACCCATTTTTTAAAATTATTTTACGAAGTAAAAATAATAATTTTTTAGATAAAGTAAAAATAATGTTCATAAATTTTTACTGTTCACGTTATGAATAATCGCATTTATTGATTTTTGGGTGAGTTTTTTTTATATTGTAAAATAATATATTTTACGAAAAATAAAACTTATTATCATGTGATTTTGGAAAAGCTAGCTGTGAGTAGCCTTAGACAGAAAGTACGAGTTAGACAGATTTCGCTATGAATCTCTACTGGATTGTTCCGATACTGTGGTATACATCGTCACGAGGTACAAACCAAGTGATATATTGGAGCTTGTCACACTATCGTCCCTTTTTATAACAATTTTAATAAGCGTCTCGTCTAATTAATTGCTTATTGTGGTACAGCCGTTTAACCTAATGAGGGTGTTATTAGACAATGTTTTTAATATTATGTCTATCCCATATCTATGGTTACATGTTATTATGTAAATTTTATATTTTAAAACCTGTTATTAGGTTGTACCAAACTTGAAAACTATACAATGATCTAGAAGTCATTGAAACTATATTAATCTTAATAATCCTAATCTTTTATCAATTATATTTGGGGCATTGCGTTTTGCAGTCATAAATAGGGCGGTCTGTCTAGCGCCAGTATTAAACACCTCCTTACAGAAGAA
The DNA here is from genome assembly GCA_945859745.1 of Synanthedon formicaeformis. Taxonomy (NCBI): domain Eukaryota; kingdom Metazoa; phylum Arthropoda; class Insecta; order Lepidoptera; family Sesiidae; genus Synanthedon; species Synanthedon formicaeformis. Next base: position 7,098,399 of record OX243969.1, on the reverse strand, counting down.
CACCATGAAATGAATTTCGATGAACGAGTATAATTGGCGCAAACAAAACCCCATGGGCTCTGCCGATATCACGTGACAAATATGCGCAGTAACCGATTTTGTGACTGTTCGTGAGGTATTGCAACGTGAGGATAGGGGAGCCAGGGAATGAGCGAGACGCAATGATAACATTTGTACGAAAGAAAGCAGGTCCACCGTATTGTTCGCTATTCTACATGCGCAAACGAAAGATCAGAGGTCAGAGGCCATTAAGTTTTGCTATGTTAATCATCATCATCATCAGCCGCAGGACGTCCACTGCTGGACATAGGCCTCCCCCAAAATTTTCCAATTGGACCGGTCAGAAGCAGCCTGGATCCACCGTTGATCCGCGGCCTTTATTAGATCGTCTGTCCACCTTGTGGGTGGACGTCCTGCGCTGCGCTTGCTGGTCCGGGGCCTCCACTCGACCTTCCGGTCCCAGCGGCCGTCGGCTCTCCGTACTATATGCCCTGCCCACTGCCACTTCAACTTACTGATCCGCTGGCTTATGTCGGCAACTTTCGTACGTCTACGGATCTCCTCATTTCTGATTCGATCTCGTAGTGTAACCCCTAGCATAGCCCTTTCCATAGCCCGTTGAGCGACATTGAGCTTCCTTACAAGGCCCATAGTAAGACACCACGTTTCAGCGCCATATGTCATCACTGGCAACACACATTGGTCAAAGACTTTTGTCTTGAGACACTGAGGGATTTTGGACGAGGAGATGTCTCGGAGCTTCCCGAACGCTGCCCATCCGAGCTGGATTCGACGATTGACCTCCCTCTCGAAGCTATGTTAATAAGAGATGCTATTGCCGTGCTATGTTGAAGCCAATTTAGGAAATCGGAAGGTGTAATCGCAGTTAGAACAGATTGGATCCAATTTAGATTTTAGATTATATTATTATCTATTTTCAACTTTATATCTTTGATTTAGGAATCAATTTAGTGTAGTGTGATCAACTAATTCACTACTTAGGTTCCTAAATTGGATTCCTTCAAATTGAATAGTGTGATAAACGCTTTACTGCCGCCATTACTGCGTGTTACAGTCATTTTGGCAGCTCATCTAGCAGCAGTAACCACCCCCTTATAGAAGACCGTCGTGATGTAACAGCACGTGTTCTTTTGTGTTTCGGTGTGCAAGTAAGGGATGGCAGAGCCCATTTCCGTATCCATTCTCAATTCCTTATCCTTTCTGTAATCGACATCGTACTTACCATCAAATAAATTGTCATCCTGTGTGCCGAATTTAACTTTAAAAAAAAATTTTTTTAAGCAACTGATTCCCAAAACTAACCAACAGGATAAACTATAATAATAATCATATTATGTAGGTAAAGATATAAATTTTCTATAAATTTATATAATTTTTTTAATAATTATAATTAATTAAAATATAATTTAGATTAAATTTAGTTATCATGGAAAAAACCCAGGCCCACTGTTTTAATTAAACACAAATATCTAGAAATGGAGCATCTAAAATGTTATTATTTGACATTATCCCTCTACAACGACAAGGGTGCGTTATCTCACTTGACCTTTTCAGTTCCAGTGAAATTAATTGAACTAATCAAATGCGTTAACGATGTTGTGTTACTTTTAATTGTAAGACCTTGAAGTAATGGATTCAAAGGTTTTAAAAAAATTGTAAGTTCTCAAAAGTAAATAAATTGAGTGTGATATATGACCTGTATGAGGTATAATACATGTACTAACATAATATTATAGCAACGTCTCTACAGTACTTACAAACAAAGCATATTTGAGTGTGATAAAATATGTGAACTGGATGTATAGGATAATTTAAAGAGGTGATTTTATAGGTTCAGCAAACTGTTGAACTGCCGTAATATTATTTTAAAACACTTTAGGTATGTAATTTAATTTTAATTCTTAAATGTGAACCTATGTTTAAATGTGAAAGCTTTGATAACTTATCGCAAAGAGTAAACAATAAATGCATTAAATTTTTTATCAATTTTTTAGTATGAAAAATATATTGACATTGCTCACCGGATTCGATTTTGTTATTGCAATGCTGATTAAGTATAAGTATAGTAACCTATTACAAGATAAGGTCAATTACACTAAAAAAGAAAAGGTCGATTTAAGGGCAATTTTAATTGTTTTGTAAAATCAAAATAATAATAACAATATTTTTTTTATTGCTTACATAAAAATTTGGCAGCCCACCTGCTAGAATCAATATAAATAAGAAATAATCGTCAAATGTGTTGCTAAGCTCGAGAACGGCTGGACGGATTCGGATATTTTTTTAAATATTTAAGAAAAAGAAATTTAGAACGAACCTTTTCTTATGAAGAGAAATATTGGAAATATTGGCCGGAAAATTATATATACATAATACTAGTAATGGAAACATAATATAAGACATGCGTATAAGACATTATGTTTTCAATAAGTAAGGTATGTCAGAGCCCATTTTCTTATCCCTCGGTTTGTATCCATAATGCAGGTCGAAGCACCTCCTCTTGGTCTTCCAAGAATCTCCTCTTGGTGTGACATATTTACTCTTCCAAGCTTGTCTTATAGGCTATGGAACACCTACCATTAAGTGTACCATTAGCCTGCTAATATTAAAATATATTTTTTGGAAAATTATTTTTACTGTATCCTAATATAAATAATCAATACTAATAATAAATCTGTAAGTGTAGGTATTGTATGTATGGTGTATGTATGTATGCTCCTCCGTAACTCTTAAACGAATTAACTGATTTTCATGAAACTTGGTAGATAAAGATTCAGACGTACAGGACACAGGATAGGCTACTTTTTGCTTTTTCAACGCGAACGAAGTCGCGGGCGCCAGCTAGTATGAATAAACTTCGTTAAAATCCAACCCAAGCAGTTCTTCTCAAAGGCTACAAAATGTACGGAGAATTTTAATATTTCAAGGGGCGCGAATATCTAGGGGATATTTTTTTTCTTTGAAGTTCTCTGAAGTCTGTTAGCGTAGCTTTCAGTAAAATGTCATCATGTCACAAAATGATTTGTGTTCCATATAGATAAACTTATGTTTTAAAATTAAACTGATTGATTATATGAATTTCTTTTTGTTAAGAATAAGAATATGAATACAAATAAGAAAAAATAATTTAAAATGTAATTGTTATAAACGATATATTTTATTCTTTTTATATATTTTTTTAAATTTTTTTTATTGTATGGGACACAGATTACATTATTACAACATACATTGAGAGAGATTGTGTCATGTAAAACACTTTTTACAAGTTCTACAAAAAGGCTTATTTATATTCTATATGATATATCCATATCCATAGCCATTTGACAAACTGGTTAAATTTGAATTGACCCTTTGATCTGCAATCGTAATTTAAATGGTAAACTGTTTTCACGCCAATAATTTAATTATTTTATCTATACTTACTAATTTTAGGAAGATAGAAGATTTGTATGTTTGTAATGAATAAACTCAAAAATTGCTAAACCGATTTTGAAAATTCTTTCACCTATAGAAAGGTACATTATCAGCGAGTAACATGGGCTGTAATTTGTAAAGTTACGCGGGCAAAGTCGCGTGAAACCGCTGGTTTTATCATATTTGGTGAACCAACAGTTTAACACTTCAATATAACATAAGCTTGGTCAACGGAAAAACGATTATAGGCTCATAAAAATACAGTATAAGTACATCAAGGCAAAAATTCAAAACTAAAAAAAAAGAAAGACAACCAAACAAAAAAATATGAATTTTCACCTCGAAGAAGTCACGCCTCACCTGAGCAACACTATGTTAAAGCTCTTACAAGCACGCCACATAAACGAATTTTGCCGATAATTAGGTATTAGACGCCCTAGGAAGCATGCCGCAAATATTTTACAGGGATGTAAAAATATTAATTTTAATTGACAAATAAGCAGACAACGTTATAATCCGATCGCTCCTTCAGAGTAAATTAGTAAAAACTTTTATGATAACTTTGACCAATTGGAACTGACCTATAACCACCTGTGAAATGCGTGTTGGTCTTATCAAGATTATTTTTCATATAAATAAGAGTGTGCACATGAGTTTGTGCATTGGCAATCATGGCGAGGTTGGTGTTGTGTGTTTTGGCCCTATTTGTGGCCGGAGGCCTCTCGGACCCTATCAAAGTCTGGCCGCAAAAACCTGGTAAGTCAAAAAAATCACGCAATAATGCTCCTCAGGGAAATGATTTTATTAGTAACACTATCCTTTCTTTTATAGCGGATCCAGTATTCTTACAAAACCAATTGGACCTTTTGCATTTGTTTTATCACATCCATGAACCTTTAGTTCATCCAGAACAGAAAAATATTGCTAGCTCTTACGACATTGAGAAGAATATTGAACACTATACCGTAAGTGTAACAAATTTTGAAAATTGCGACATTGAAAATTCTTTAGCTTTTATATTATAAAAAAATAATAATATATTTCTTACAGAATATTACTGCCGTCAAAATTTATGTGGAGTTAATGGAAGGATTAAGCTTATTACCACGTGGTGTACCATTCTCCATTCATGAACAAAGTCATACATTTGAAGCTGTAACTTTGTTTAACGTGCTTTACTCAGCCAAAGATTACCAAACATTTTATAATACTGCAGTAGCATTAAGGGACGAAGTCAACGAAGGCCTCTACGTGTATGTTCTAAGTGTGGCTATAGTCCACCGCCCAGATACTCAAGGAATCGTTATTCCCCCCATCTATGAGATATTCCCGTCTTTCTTCCATAATGGAGAAATTATGACTACCGCACAAAGAATTAATGTCCACGGACACCGTCTTGTTACGCATTACCCTTCTACATATGTATGGGACGAGAATGTAGTAATAAGGTGGAACACCACCATATGGCCATATTTCTCAGTTGATAATCCTGTTACATACTTCACTACTGATCCATATCTTAACACGTTCTACTATAACTGGCATCTTATTTACCCTTCGTGGCTTGGAGCTGATGTGGTGCCTCTATGGAAAGATAGGCGTGGTGAATATTGGTGGTTCGTGCATAAACAAATATTGACCCGTTACTACATGGAGAGATTGAGCAACGGTCTCGGTGAGATCCCTGATCTTGGCTTGGATGTTGTTGAACAGGGTTACACGCCAGGTCTTTTGTACCACAATGGAATTCCTTTCCCCTCAAGACCTAACTATTACCATTTGGACCAGCATGATCTTCTTGACGAAGTTACAGAAATAGAAGATTTCGAACATCGCATTCGTGATGCAATTGATACCGGATACTTCATTAACGTATGTATATAATAGTTTAAAATATGAATTCAACTTATTGAGCAATTAAACAAAATTTATACCTAAATGACTTTTACAGAACAATGGTGAACATGTCAGCATTAGCAATCCTGAATCCATTGACTTACTTGCAAACATTATTGAAGCCAATGTAGATTCTCCTAATCTTCACTATTACCAAAACTTCATTAGTATCTGGAAGACACTTCTTGGAAATTCTGTAATTCACGAACATCAGTATTACCATAGGTTTGTAAATAATTCATAAGAAGTTACTTATTGTACAGACATTAATGTGCTTAAAAAATCTATTTCTTTGCAGCCATGTTCCGTTAGTTCTACCTTCAGTGTTGGAACACTACCAAACAGCTCTTAGAGATCCCGCATTTTATATGATTTGGAAGAGAGTGTTGCATCTATTTACTTTGTGGCATCAGCATTTGCCACATTACAAGAAGGAGCAGTTAGCGCTGCCTTCCGTTCACATACAAAAGGTGGAAGTTGACAAACTTGTGACTTACTTCGAGCTGACTCACTTCAACGTCACCAATCACTTGTACTTGAATGATCATGAAAGTAAAGTATAATTTGTGTAACTAAATTGCCTTTAATATTAACGTATTATAAACGGATCAATAGCATTGTTAAAATTATGAAATAGATTAAACTGTTTATTTAATATAAATTTTTCTTCTTTTACAGCGCAAGTGGGAGAAGACCAGGTGTATGTACTGGTTCAGCGTCCTCAGTTAAATCACAAAGTTTTCAAGGTCCGTGTTAGTGTCAAGAGTGAGGCTGCCAAAACAGTGGTTGTAAAATTCTTCTTGGCTCCCAAGTATGATAGCCATGGATACGAGATTCCGCTACATATCAATACAGAGAACTTCTTCTTATTGGATATGTTTACTTATGACTGTAAGTTAATTAGCCCTTTCTATTATAAATTGTTTAGTAAAATTAATAATATAATATTATACATAAACGATAAAAATTTAGATAGTTTTATATAAAACAGTAGTCATGTTGTCTTCGCATAAAATTCACTAGTTAACCTGCCAAAAACATAAAATATTCAAAAATATTCATACATCTAAATTGCATCTAAACTAAAACTTTAATTATGGTTGTAAGTTATATCTTGTTTTGATTATTTCCAGTGGCTGCCGGTGAATCTGTCATTAAACGTGATTCCACTGAGAATATGTACGTCGTTGATGACTATTACTCTGGATGGCAATGGTATGAAAAGGTTGAGAACGCGGTCCACGGCAAGGGTCAAGTCCTTCTTGATCAGTCACATAACTTAGCAGGATTCCCAAAACATCTCTTGCTTCCTAAAGGTATTAATTAATTTCAATAGTTAAAATTTCAGTTGGCTAAATTGGTCAATTATATAGATAAAATATACTCGATAAAATAGGACAATATTTTAAAAAATGAGGGTATTTATTAAAGGTAATCCGTGAATTTAATTTCATATCACAACATTACGTGCAACATTGTCCAGTTTTGACTTAAACCTGAACACGAGAAAGTTTTAACTATCTTCACTTGTGACCTCATAGTTTTATAAAATTTTAATGTATTGTAAAATTCAATACTTAGATGAAGATATTGGGATAAATGAATAAGAAGTAATCGTTTCATTGACTCCCAGAAAAAGTATACCAAAAAGAGAACTTAATCTCTTAAACTCACAAAAGTTATGTCTGAATGTATGTTACTCGACTTTAAAAACAACCTCTTTAAAGGTTGTCAGATAGGCTTGATGATAGGTGCCCACTGTCGCCTATGACACAAGAAACCGCCAAATGTGCTGCAAATGCGCTTCTGAAAAAGGCAGGACTAAGGGTAAGGATAAAGTAATGGGCTCTGGCATCCCTAACAAACTCACCGAAACATAAGAGCACATATGCTGGGGGTTGTCTTATTCAAAGGGGTGCTTACTGCCGTCAAAGGGACTACTGAAATGCAAATCGCAGTGTGCCTTGCTGGTTTTCAAATCCGGAGCCTCAACCCATGGGCTCTTTAAGCAGTCTAACCGATTTGGATCCAGGACATGGCACGATGTTCTGGATTTAACACATTTTTTTTTTCCCAGTAATTTCATTCATTCCAATGAGGTTAATTTAGTTAATTTTTTTTTTTCTCTTTAATAGGTAACAGTATTCTAAAATGTATAATTTTCTTTACACCAGGTCGTGTTGGAGGTATGCCATTCGTTTTAATGGTGTACATCTCTGAGTACCGTGCACCCAAGGTCCAATACGGCACCGGCTTCGACCCAACTGTCTCTATAGGCATCGGCACTGGGGCCCGTCGCGTGAGCGATGATCCTCTCGGCTTCCCACTCGACAGGCCTCTTCACCAATGGCAGATTGACGACTTACATAACGTGTACCTCCAAGACGTACACATTCACCACAAACATACTCCAGAAATCAACGTGCCCCATACCGAATAACGAATAAACCAATTATTAAAAAGACTTTCTGCGATGCCTTTACTTTCTTACCAAAGACCAATTCAATGCATATAAACTCAGATTACTTGTATAGTCAAAAGTAGAATAGAATATTAGTTTCAAAATAAAACAATAATTCTGTAATGGCACTGCAGAAACAATCAATTATTATAATGTATTTATTAGTTTATGTATTCAATGAATGTGTATATTTGAATGTTTATTATAAATGAATATATGTATTTTTATAAAGAGAAGTGTGTTCAGTGATCTTACCAAAGATACCTAGATAAGTTTTTTTTTAGCAAAGTTTCACTTTAACGAAACATACTCGGAAGATTTACCATAATATGTGTTCAATAGAATTACTAGAATCACAATTCCTTTTATTTTTTAATTATTCTATCAGCTCAGCGATCTCAAACACAATCTGATTGTTAACTTAAATATCTATAATATTTAATGTTTTTCTATTATACTATAAACTTTTTTGTTGCTTTTGTTATACGTGATATTAAACACATAAAATCATTATGGTAACCTGCTTTTATTGTCTTTTATTTCCTTAAATAGGGGAAATATAAAGTTGTTTAAAGTTAATCTCATTTTAAATTGAATATTTTTTTACTTCAATACTAAACGCAATGAAGAGGTTATTTTTATGGCATCACGTCCTTTGGCACATCGCTTTATATGGGACATACTGCTGACATGCAAACAAATTCTTACTCATGAAGTCGTCCAGTAACTTTGTCGCCTGAAAGAGGTGGTACCTGGCGTCCAATCCGGTAGTTCTTGTTGGAGATATACAACCTCTTATACTCCATACTGTTTTGATGTATATAGAACAACGAATATGTAAGAAGTTATGTCTTTCGGCCCCATGAATAATCCAAGTTTGAGACATCGAGCGCCAAACGCAACCTTGTTATAAATCGAAAAAAAAACCTATGCGAACTTTTCGACTTTTCGGTTTTTGGCTATTTATCCCTAAACGACTAGTTTTTCATTAATACGTTTTTAAAGTAGACTAAATTTTCTACAACATGAGACTATTGGGTCTAGTAACTTTTTAGACGTCACTCAAGAGCACTAGCAGGCTCTATCAGGGGTTCCTAAAACTACACAAATTAATCTCTAAATATCTAGGTCACAAGGCCTCAGCCCCAAATATAGGTATAGCCAGAGACGCAGCTGCACAATATCCCTTGCGGATGATTTCTTGCGGCTGCAAGAGAGGTTGTGTGGAACGTGTAGCAAAGCATGGTTATTTGCAACAAAATGATATCAAGAATTATATCCTTAGACAACAGTTTTTGAGATAAAGCTTTTAAAAGTTTTAATATCAATTTTAATCATCGATCAAGTAAATCAATATTAATCAATATCAATACTAATAATAAATCTGTTAGGATCGGTCATGGAGTATGTATGTATGTATGTATGTATGTATGTATGTATGTATGTATGTATGTATGTATGTATGTATGTATGTATGTATGTATGTATGTATGTATGTATGTATGTATGTATGTATGTATGTATGTATGTATGTATGTATGTATGTATGTATGTATGTATGTATGTATGTATGTATGTATGTATGTATGTATGTATGTATGTATGTATGTATGTATGTATGTATGTATGTATGTATGTATGTATGTATGTATGTATGTATGTATGTATGTATGTATGTATGTATGTATGTATGTATGTATGTATGTATGTATGTATGTATGTATGTATGTATGTATGTATGTATGTATGTATGTATGTATGTATGTATGTATGTATGTATGTATGTATGTATGTATGTATGTATGTATGTATGTATGTATGTATGTATGTATGTATGTATGTATGTATGTATGTATGTATGTATGTATGTATGTATGTATGTATGTATGTATGTATGTATGTATGTATGTATGTATGTATGTATGTATGTATGTATGTATGTATGTATGTATGTATGTATGTATGTATGTATGTATGTATGTATGTATGTATGTATGTATGTATGTATGTATGTATGTATGTATGTATGTATGTATGTATGTATGTATGTATGTATGTATGTATGTATGTATGTATGTATGTATGTATGTATGTATGTATGTATGTATGTATGTATGTATGTATGTATGTATGTATGTATGTATGTATGTATGTATGTATGTATGTATGTATGTATGTATGTATGTATGTATGTATGTATGTATGTATGTATGTATGTATGTATGTATGTATGTATGTATGTATGTATGTATGTATGTATGTATGTATGTATGTATGTATGTATGTATGTATGTATGTATGTATGTATGTATGTATGTATGTATGTATGTATGTATGTATGTATGTATGTATGTATGTATGTATGTATGTATGTATGTATGTATGTATGTATGTATGTATGTATGTATGTATGTATGTATGTATGTATGTATGTATGTATGTATGTATGTATGTATGTATGTATGTATGTATGTATGTATGTATGTATGTATGTATGTATGTATGTATGTATGTATGTATGTATGTATGTATGTATGTATGTATGTATGTATGTATATATGTTCCTCCATAACTCTTAAAGGAATTAACTATTTTTCATGAAACTTGGTAGATAAACATTTAGACGTACAGGACACAGGATAGGCTACTTTTTTCTTTTTCAACGCAGACGAAGTCGCGGGCGCCAGCTAGTAATAAATATTTATGTTAATTTTTTGGTTATCAAAAACAGCTGAACGGATTTGGATAAAATTTGCCAAACAGTTTATTACTTGGATTAACATATGGGTTATCCTGGAATTTTTTTAGGATACTGTGGGGTTTTCAAAAAAGGAACTTAACCTCGTATGAAGTCGCGGCATCGCGGGCGGTCATTATCATCTTAGCCGCAAGACGTCCACTGCTGGATATAGGCCTCCCTCATAACTTTCCAATAGGACCTTATCAGGTAGTCTGTCCAGATTGTGGGTATTATATATATCGCACCTTTATTCCAATACCGCCATAAGCAAATTATGCAAGAGAGCTATTTTAATGTCGTTTTTAGGAATGAAGGGAGTGGAATTTTCGTTTAGTGTCGATACAATGATGTCGATAGGTTAACAGCGCCCTCTAGATCAATGACTAGAAATTATAGTTTAGAATCAAAGCAATATTTTAATTAGTGCTCAGAAAATAAATGGAATTAAAAACAATTTTTGAAGAATTTCGTTTAGTGACGGTATTGGAATAAAGGTGCGTTATATAAAAAAATAGTGACACTCCGGGAGTGCCGACAGAAGTGAAAACTTGAACAATCATGTGTTGTCAACAGAGGTGTCGGTGTCGGTGTCGGTTACAGTCGCTAGTTCAATGGTTTTTTCCATGGTTAATGCATGAGTGGAGCATAACTTGAGAACGGCACTACAGATTGTCTGACTAGACAAGGTTTATATGAAAAAATAAAATGGAAAACCCACGGGGAAAATCAGAAATTTGAATGGTTGTTTTTATTTGAAATTGACAGGGCAACGACTTGTTACTGCTGTCCGTCTGATCAGCTTGTAAAGAAATAATTTTCAAATAAGGTCTTTCAAAAACTTCAAGGTATGAAGAGACATCTATTGTTAAATCTAAGCAAAATTATGTAAGCGAATGGCATGACACGTATTTAAGACAAAAATATATTCTATTTTAAATAAACATTCCCAAGTTTGTATCTGCATGTTATTTAATAATTTGAACAAAATTGAAAACAATAGATAATATAATAAACCTTAGATGTAGAGCGACATCTATGGTAGAGGGGAGTAAACAGAAAAACGAATGACTTGTATAATAATACTTTTGCTTTTAGCCACTAGATGTCAGACTGTAGCAAGCAAAATAAAATGTAATATTTTGCATTATTTTTTTTAAAAGACTTGAAGACGTGAGTGGATAAAGGTGATATATCGCATAATTCCAATTTTGAATAAATCGAGGTTAAAGTTTTACTTTTAGTTTTTGAGATAAGTCGCCATGGAAATGATTTTTGTACTAAATTATGATGCAAAGTTGTGTAAACAACCTGAAATATAAATGGTATGATAGCAATTAAACAGTTGTACTATTTAATTAAAAAAAAAAGTGAACATAGCTCCCTCTTCCATTAACAAAAGTATCTTTTCTGCATTTTTGCTTTTTAAAATTAACTGTACATAACAACCTTTTTCAACTTCTTATTTTCTAAAAATGTCTTAAATCGACGATCTTAAGGTCTGTAATCATTCACAAGGACGTATTACCTTCATCAACGCATAAAAACGAAAAAACCCAAAAATGCGACATATCACCTTCATCCACTCACGTCTTCACTTGTGTCTGTGTGTATAACAACTATGATTAAAGAAGGCCAATCTATACTTTTGCGAGATTGCTACTTGACTTTTGCAAATTATTGTGAAGGTTTGCAGTCTTTTAAAATATATTAAAAATATCAAATTGTAAGCATAGAATATAAGGACAAGATTAATTATAGTAACCAAAACTATATTATAGAAAATCTATGTACATACATTAATTTTTTAAGAAGTTTTAGGGATTTTTTGGCAATGTTTCAACTACTAAAATTAAATATAAATTAGTATAATACCAACTTAAAAAAGAAATCCACAAAAAGAAGCAAATCTTTCTGTTATCTTTTCACGATATAAGTACTCAACCGATCATCATTAACGTTGTCAAACTTATAACACCCCGTTTTTTCGTCGGGCGTCGAGTTGTTCCAAGTGCTTTAGTGTTTTTTGTGCCAAGTTATCAATGAAAAATTTTTTGACCACCTTCGAAATAATTTATGGTAGAATGTCGTCTAGTAAGCGAAAACTAATGTTTAAAAAACATCTTAAAAATAAATTGATTATATAAATTGTTGTCACCACGCTGATATAGGTAATAATAAAGTAATAATGATAAATGCATTCTTATATGAACGAATGTTATTTTTAATGCATTCAAGTTTATCAGAGCAGAAAGAGTATCAATGAAACTTGAACTCGATCCCGGAAAATTTTTTGCAGTTTTGTTACTACTTTTTTTAATTGGAATTATCACAAAATACAATTTAAACATAACTACCAAACAATCGTGGGGAGCTAACTAAAAATCTAAAACAATATTTCACTTCTGTCCTTGATCCTGTGTCAATCAGACGAAGCAGTCTGACCACGCGGTCTCAGGGCTGTGTAGTACTTATATAATACTATATATTCCTAATTAGATACTATACTGAATAAGACACAGGATCAACCCTTCATATATGCATTTATTAACTGGCTGCAATAGCAGCCTCCACTATCTTGAAATAAAGAACATGTGCTGTTTTTCGTCGGTGCAAAACCTGCCAGTGGATGCTAAAAACCTAAAACGAATTCTTAAATCCTCACCTACGTATATAAACAAAATTCTTTATCCTATTAAGTCAACTATGCACTTAAGCTCTTTTGGTTTTGCTTGTGTTTATAAACAATGAGACGCAATACTTAAGGGCACCCTATACGAACGAGTACAATCAGTAATAGGTATTTAGGTATTGTTGTCTGAACTAATGCGATTAACCGAAGACATAGAACTCGCAAAAATAATAAAACATAAGGCTTGTTGTTGTTTTGACACAGTTGTTGATTTTCCACAGAAAAATGATGTGTTGTTTTGCCACAGTTCAATTTTTATGAGTTAAATTTAATAAATTTATTTTGGATTGTTGTTCTTTCAATTTTAAATGTATATCATAGCTCGGATGTTGTTTATGGGAAAACAAGTAATTACAAAATTTCAACCCGCAAAAATGTCACAAATCCTTACTTCCGTACTAATATTATAAATGTGAATATGAGTTTGTTTGTTACGCTTTCACGCAAAACTACTGAACCGATCACCATGAAATTTTGCATACACGTTGTCTGGGACACCAGAAAGGACATAGGGTATTTATTTTATAAAGTTACGCGGGTGAAGTCGCGTGCAGCAGCTAGTTATGCATATTTTAGAAATTAAATGTAGGGTAAATGAATTAATAACTGGCCACTTAAGCGCATTGACCACAAGGTCCAATAGGCTAGGTACTACATACATATGAATATAATTAGAGTTTTATGTTTCCATCGAAACTTTCATATTATATCCCAGAAATATACCTGCATATTGTATGCTGTTATGTGAATGAGTAAGCAATGCCGCAGCCCATCTCCATATTATACCTTCCTAATTTCTTATCCTTAATCCTACTATGGTCGGCAGCATAATTGCAGCACCTATAGAATTATTTTTAACTACCTACCATCAAGTGGACCGTCAGTCTGACGACCTTAACATTAATAAGAGTCCGAAAGCCTACCTACCACTATCACTAAATGTGATAAATAAAAATGAATCACTAAATGTGTTGCTAAGCGCAAAATTCAAGAACGGCTTGGCCGATTTGGCTGATTTCTTTTTTGTTGTGTTTGATGAAGTCTGAGGAAGGTTCCTATGGAGAGAAAAGACGTAAAAAAATACGAGGAAAAATTAAAAACAACAATTTTCTTTTCCCATACAAACCACTGTCCCCAGCTATCAAGCATTTGACGTCAATCAAAACAAAACGTACGTGTCACCTAGCAACCGTTGTTGATAACTTTTTCACAGTCACTAGAAAATACAAAACTATAACAGAAACTGTCAAATGTTGTATTCATTAAGTTCATAAAATCCTAAATTAAGTTTATCTAAAAGGTAACACGACATTTATTGACTGTTAGGCGGTACGAAGTTCGCCTGGTCAGCTAGTTAAAAAATAAAAATAAAAACAATACATTTTTATGTTATTGTGTTACTATCGGGTAGTCAATTAAAAAAAATATATTTTTATCTTCATGAAGTTAAAGGCCCAAAAAAACATTAAGTATAATACATAAATTATAAATAATAATTGCTGAGGTGATTTTGTATCTACCTACCACATGTTGCCGATTATAAACAATACAATAATTTTGTTTTGGGGTCACTTGTTGATAAGGAGGTCACGTAAGATCTGAGATCACTTGTTACTAAACAGGTGTAGATATTTTATTTTTCTAGATTTACTCAAAATAATAACGTATTAAATTAATGGATTCTTTGGGATTTTAAATCAAATTTCGTCAATTGTCAATATTCTTACATATTATTATAGAACAAAATCCTCGCCGCGTCTGTCTGTCTGTATGTCATATGTATGTTCGCGAGGATCTCAAAAACTAGGAGGATCTCATGCAGTGTCCACTAAAGGAAAAGGCGTTAAAAGAGGAAAGTTAATTATAATTTGCATAATTTATAATTTGCTGTGCGTGGATAGGTCGATAGCGTTTCTATTAACGGTTTATCGCACAGAGATATATGCTCTATAAATGTGAGGATGCGAGCCTTAACAATGGATGACATTTGTCTTGTGATTCCAAGTTACTGTAATTCCTTGCATGTACACATGTTTCTTCTTAATGCATCCCCTCTAGTCTTATAACGCCGGGACTAGTCACTAAAACCCCGCATTTTCCACCATCGGCGGCAAATATGATCCCACAGACACCACCATGTCCTCGCGGACTCATCTCCTGTGACCAAGGAACTGGAACATCAATGGGTCACCACACCTCTCATCTGTTGAGTCCCTGACGTCAGACGCTCTCCTCCAATGCCCAGAACAACCAGACAGCCTTGCCGTAATATTCCAGTGACCAGCTCTCATCAGCTCTCAGCCCTGTGTGGGGCAGTCTATTGGGACGGAAAATACGGAAGGAGCCAGCACGCGTAAACCTTGGGGCCAACCGGTGCTGTAGCTCACAGACCCCCCAATGACCCAAGGCCGGTTAAACCGCCTTTAGGGTCCCGTGTGGGGGCAGCCTAGGGGGGGATACTCACCGGGAGGGAAATCTGGAGCCACACACGCCCAGACCTCTCTACAACACGGGTCCGTCCTTTTCTTGGAGAGCGCTTCTCGGAGCACTCTTCCTCCGCTGTGCGCACTCCGCCACCAGCTCTGTTGAAGGTAGCCCGTTTAGAGCACACGGGTGTGGGCCTTGTTGGTCCCCAACAAACCAATTCGATTGGACAAGCAAAGATCGGTGTCTGCGACTCCACCGACCCCTGCGACCCATCGGATTGTCGAGGGTAAGCCCCCCATCTAGCGGGGGATATGTATAGTATTAAGAGTAGTAACTAGACTTTAGTAAACTGTATATTTGTCTGCTGACATTAATATAATGGTGTAACTATCTGCACGCTCTTCAAAAAAATCTAAGTAAATATTTTTTATTTAAAGAAAATTAATAGACTAAACATTGTTGCAGCTAAGTTCAAAATTTGAAAAGTATAGACCATACGCATATTTATCAAACAAAAACGTCGAGATAGTGAATTTTCTATATGTATATTATTATTTTAATTGTTATCGAATGAAATGTAATTAATTTGATAACTTTTTTTAAACAAGCACTATCAAATTACAAGAGGAACTCCAATTAATGGGCAAATACATGATTAAATAACGATGTGTTCGAGAATTGGTATAAAAGGTTTCGGTGAACACGAGTAAGGCACAGTTGTCCACCTGAATTGGTACAATGAAGACTGTCGTCATCCTTGCTGGGCTAGTAGCCCTGACACTAGCCGGGACCGTCCCACCGCACTACGATGTCAAGACTAAACCAGGTACAGAACCGCTAGGTTTTTTTTACAAAGAGTTAATTTTACTTAAAATATTTTAAAATTCCTAAAAAATAATTAATAAAAAGCAACTGACAGTTAAAAGTGTTTCTCATCAATAGTATGTACATAATCTGATATAAGGATTTTTCTAATTTATGTGCCCTTTAATAACACTGTTTAAAAAAAAATACACTTTGGACACCAGTTAGTTACAAGCATTGTATATTTATTTCAGTTGACGCTGATTTCGTTCTGAAACAGAAGAAAATCTTATCCCTAGTTCAAAATTTGGGAGGAATAGATGTGGACGCTGAATACTACAAAATTGGCAAGGAGTACAACATTGAGGCTCACATTAATGACTACACAGTGAGTTATTGATTTATATGATGTTTTTAGAGGAGTTGCAACAAATTAAAAATATAAAATCTTAGTAATTTCAACACCTGCAAATTGCATGCTGATTTTAATGTGTTTACAAGATCCGTGAAGTTATAGAAAGGTGTATAATTTTTATATTAGTTACAGAATTTTTATATTTATTTTACAGAATAAGAATGCGGTCCATGAATTCCTTAAGCTATATCGGGAAGGTTTCTTACCGAAGATGAAGGCTTTCTCCATCTTCTATGAGAGACTGAGGGAAGAGTCTGTTGCCCTCTTCCAACTGTTCTACTATGCCAAGGACTTCGAGACTTTCTATAAGACGGCTGCATTCGCACGTGTATACATGAACACTGAACAGTTCGTGTATTGTTATTACGTTGCCATTATTCAAAGGGATGACATTGAGGGCTATGTACTTCCACCAGCTTATGAAATTATACCTAATCTCTACGTTAACTCTGATGTTATTGATAAGATGTACTATTATAAAATGGCTGGAGGCCTATATAACCCCGAACAGGCTAAGCAGTTTGGTTTTGTAAAAGAGAAGGACTATTATGTTGTATACGCTAACTATTCTGACAGCGTTACTTACAGCCATGGTGAACAAAGATTGTCGTACTTCACTGAAGATATTGGCTGGAACTCATACTACTTCTATTTCCACATTTACTTCCCCTTCTGGCTTAGTGGTAATGAAGTTGGACCTATAAAGAATCTGCGTGGCGAAGCAGTTTTCTATTTCTATCAACAACTTCTGGCACGTTATTACTTGGAGCGTCTTTCAAACGGTCTTGGAGAAATCCCCAGCTTTTCTTGGAACAAACCAATCAAAACTGGATACACACCGATTTTGTGGGCGGGCTACCCTCTTCCCCAAAGGAACAACTACTACTACATTCATCCTGAAGAATACGAAGAGGAATTACAATTTTTGGAAGCATATGAACAAGCTTACCTTCAGTGCCTTGATCAAGGACATATTAAGGCCGTATGTATTGCATTGTTTCATATAAAATAAATATATAAATAATTTGATATTTAGGAATATATTTGATAATGTTCCTTAATTTGCAGTACCGTCAAGAAGCGGACTTGTACAACTCCAAGGCTGTTAATTTCGTTGGCAATTATTGGCAATCTAATGCTGATTTGTACGAGAAGTTACCGTACTACAACTATGACCGCTCATACCAAGTGCTCGCTCGTCGTCTTCTCGGTGCTTCTCCTGATCCTCTTGATAAGTGAGTTTAAAATGTCTCCTTGAGTATTTTTTTATGTAAAGATTATCGCCAAACTGACGATCTTGAAGGTGGTGGTGCGTAGATTATAATCCGTCTCATACGAATGTTGAAAATACGCTGCTAATCTTGATAGAATAAGGGAAAAGGAAAGCATAACGCTGTAGTATCTCTTCCTCACTCGCCGAAATACAAAAGCACTCTTTATTATTACGGCTATTGCGACCAGGTTTGCAGGTTGCTAAATTTCTATTATGCCATTTTTTGACTTTTGGAAACAGTATGTCATGGTATTAGTTTTAATAGGACATAGTTAAAAATATTTTATGTTATTGTTTTCAGGCACACAGTTTACCCAAGTGCTTTGGAACGCTACCAGACTACTCTGCGTGATCCTATGTTCTACCAACTGTATGCTAAGATTATGGACTACTTCATCGCCTACAAGGAAAATCTGAAGTCGTACACCCAGGACGAACTTCACTATGTTGGAGTAAAAATCGAGAACGTAAATGTGGACAAACTTGTCACATATTTCGACTTCTATGATTTCGATGCTTCCAACTCACTGGTCTACACCCCACAAGAATACAAGAGCAGTTACGAACGAGTGATGATTCGTCAACCTCGTTTGGACCACAAACCTTTCTCTGTATCCATTGACATTAAATCTGACACAGAAGGTGACGCAGTCTTCAAAATTTTCCTCGGTCCTAAATACGACAGCAACGGCTACCCCATTCCTCTGGAAGAAAACTGGAATAACTTCGTCGAATTAGATTGGTTCGTCCAGAAACTCTCTCACGGAAAGAACACGATCACACGCAAGTCTGAAGACTTCTTCTTCTACAAGGAAGATTCTGTACCCGGTTACGAAATCTTTAACTTACTGAATCAAGGAAAGGTTCCTTACAGTATGTCTGAAGAATTTGATTCCTTCCCGAACAGGCTGATGTTGCCAAGAGGTACTGAGGGAGGGTACCCATACCAACTGTTCGTCTTTGTTTATCCTTACGTGCCACTGGACAAGGAATACGAGCCTTACAAGACTTTCATTCTTGACAACAGGCCTCTGGGCTGGCCATTTGACCGTCCTGTATATAACGAATATCGCTTTATGCAACCTAACATGTATTTCGAGGATGTTTCCGTCTACCATGAAGGAGAAGAGTACCCCTACATGTTCAACGTCCCCGGATACACACCCAACCACACCCATTAATTTGCTTTGTTTATATGTAATTGTTGTTATTAATATTGTTGATATATGAAAATATGTATTTTTGTAGATTAATGTATGTATGTATTATTTAAAACACTTAAAATAAAGCGTTGTTCTTATAATATACTTTAATATGACGTTTTAATATCTACTCTGCCCCTTTTTAAACAAAGTACCATTCATGTTCCACAATGTGACAATAAGGTGAAATACAAACAGGATTAGGATACAGATTCTAAATTTATTGAATTTCTATGCTAATATTACTTATAAGTACTTACTTAGTTGTTTTTTTTTGTTGATATTTAATGGGTAATCAATGACCACAGAGACTACTGCAAAACTATCAGAAGCCCCCTTTTTCATGA
Source organism: Synanthedon formicaeformis (assembly GCA_945859745.1). Taxonomy (NCBI): domain Eukaryota; kingdom Metazoa; phylum Arthropoda; class Insecta; order Lepidoptera; family Sesiidae; genus Synanthedon; species Synanthedon formicaeformis. Next base: position 7,078,710 of record OX243969.1, on the reverse strand, counting down.
TTTTTCAAATTAATGTAAAGTATGGAAAAAACTTTTTTTTTAGAAAAAACAATGAAAAATTCTTGTAGAGAATTCATTCAAGTATTCAAAACCCTCCTTGAATTTTCTGTGCGATCTTTGGTTGCTGAGATATTGATGGTCAAAGACGAAATGATCCTTTTCCATTCAAAGACTGATATCTCAGCAAAAAATGGTCGTATCAAGGTCTTCAAAAAAAAAAACAAATTGAAGCTGAATGAACATGTTATAACATGTTGAACAACAAGTCCGTAGATCAAAAAGAAAAACCAAAAATTTTCGAAATTTTTTTTGTCGGTCGTCTTCTCAAGATTACTCGAAGAAAAATTTTGAAAAGAAATTTTTGTAGGTCAGAATCAGAAACTAGACACTTGAAGCTACAATTTGCTTTTTTTAAATTTACTGTACAACAATTCGTCTTCAAGTTACAGCCTGTTGAAAACAACCTAAAAAGTTGAATTTTTTATTGCTCCTTTAATTTTTGTGGGGAGTATAAATAGAATATAAAATATAGTTCCGGTTAATTTTCATTTTTTTATATTCATTACTAGCTGGTGTATCCCACTAGAATCGAACATCTTCGATTAGGATAAAAAATATCCTATAGCTTAATCCAGCTAATCATCAATTCTTCAGTGAAAACCGCATTCAAATCGGTTAAGCCATTCCTGAGTTAGCGTGACCAAATGCACAGACAAACATACAAAAATTCTAAAGGTGTGCCTTTATAATTGGGTGCTGCCATAATTAATTCTGCCATAAGCTTGTATGCCATAAATTAATGCTACTTACTTACTCATTTCGTAGTGACCTTACAGAAGAACACAGTGAAATAACAGCATGTGTGCTTCGCTGAGTGAGTAAGGGATGCTACTAACCAGAAATATAGTTTACTATTCTATTTCTAAACTACAAACTAGAAGTTTCTCGTTTAGTACATTTCACGAACTGGTTATGCTTTTAGTAAAGGGACATAAGGACATTATACGAAGGGTCAGCTCTTCCCTTGGCCCCTTAGACAATAGATAACAGTGACAAAAAAATATAGAAAATTTTTTTTCTTGCATTGTTTTTCTTACAACCCTAGAACAACATAGTCAATCTTTCAGTAATAAAATATTTTCAAAGTATAAATATTATACAAATTAGTTAGAAGTAAGTACATGGTTTTATTGATTTCGAGGAATTGAAATCGTTTTTTTTTGGTATCGAATTGAGAACGATAGACGAAAACTAAATTATTAAAATAAATATACAAGTTGACATAAATAAAAATTATATACTTATATGTATGTATATGTATATAAGTAACAATAAATTCATATTTTATTTATTTTATTTGGGATTACACCATTGTAAGCATTATTTATTGTTACACTTGACAAAATTCATAAAGAATGCAATCAAAAAGTCTCTAATTTTAACATAGAAACTAACTGCAGAGCAATAGTCAGCAAAGTAAAAATATGATAGTTTGAAAGATATAGAATATTTGTGTTTGAGAAGGATTATATAACCTTACTTGATTTGAAAAAAAAAATGTATACTTTAAATTGAAAGAAAAAAAAATGTATTTTTATAGGATTTCGACGGTGCTTTTACGTTTTTTTATGAAAGTATAGCGACTGACGCGTCGACATTCACTTGATGATAGGTGACTTAGGAAAAAGCAATACCAGGAGAAAAATGGTAGAACTAATTTCATGAAAACTAGCTGGTACCCGCTAGGAAAATATATAAGTATCATTGACGACCATTAGTGACCATAACGATAGTGGCCCCAAGTTTTATATTTTTAAGTAATTCCTTCGGGAACCTTGATTTTTTCAGGATAAAAACTAACAAATATTCAGGTAATTAACTCCTTTATGTAAAATAAGCCAACTTAAGTATTTAAGGTAGTTTCCCTCCAGGGCCCGACTTATCTTTCCACACTGTATATATGCTAAATTATATCCAAATCCTTTCAACCGTGCTCACAAACTTTCATAACACAACTCAGTACATGTTAGTGTTATTTATCTTCTGATATAATACTATCACTACGTCGAATTATGAGTCGGTGTCATAATCGTCATATAGAAAAGATTATATCTCTTGGTTCAAATTCGGTCGAAACAGTTACGATGGTTTCTATAATTCTTTAAAAGATAGGTTTTTTTTTTAGATGTAGGTAGCGCTTGGCCGCGATCTCACTTGATGTTAGGTGCAGATGCGGCCAAAGATGCTAAATATCCACATAATATAACAGTTATTTTAAATTTAAAGTGACTAATCTGTAATAGCTATATATTATGTCCATAAGTAATAAACTGATATGAAGAATGGTTATTAGAATCGTCTTATCACTTACCTATGTACATAACATACTAGCTTTTGCACGCGAATTCGTCCGCGTAACATAATTAATAATGTGGCACCACTGGATAGCCATCATCCACAGAGATTTGACAGTTCTAAGAAAAGACTATAAATTAATTATGGTTGGATTTTAGTAAGTGGGAGAAAGTTGCATCGGCTCTTTCAAAGCCTGGCTCTTTCATACACTCCCCTACATGATAATATATATGATGTACATATATTTCGTAATGGTACTATTTTTCTTCAAATACCTACAGGGCGGCGTACAGTAGCGATTGCATTATTTACCTCTTTTCCTATGCTACAGTTTCTATGAACTATAGAAACTGTAGAATCTTGCTCCATAAACAATTTTAAAAGACATCTCGACTGACAATTCGTTGCCTCATGGTTTCATCTGCTCTACTTTTGAATCTCTGATCATTAGCCTCATCATTATCAGCATGTGTCTCTCCACTCCGGGATGACGGCGTCTCCCAAGGCTTTTTTTTTACGTTGGGAAATCCTCTTGGATACCCGGCAGTGTAGGGGACACAGCGGGGTTATGCCGGATTCCTACCGGCTAAAACCCAACGACTTTCTATCTGTCGCGGCCGCTGATGGGCGGGCGGGGTCGTGGGGACGTTGTTACACGACTTCAGTGCCCCGCCACGGCTATCCAACGCGGGGGGCCTGTACTCCCTGTCAGAACTACGACGTACCCGAAAGTGGAGGTACGCCGGCCTACTCGGGGGACCTTACGACGGGCGGTTTTCTGTTTTTCGCATCCTGCGAAGCCCCTTAAGTCGCCTGTCCGTCTGGCCTCTGATCACTTTGTTTTTTTTTCTTGTATTCCCATCTTATATACTTATTTGATAACATGTTATGTAACCATGTTAAGACATTGATTGTATTGTGTGCGTACTTGTACTAATAAAGTACAGGAATTGACTTAAAAGAAGAGTCTTGATTATACTTAAAACAGCAAATAATAAATTATATAATTTATAATATCAACTAAAAAGTTATGATTAACTCCTGTTTAATTTCTCTTTTTTTTGCTGTTTGATAAACTATTATATTTATGATAGGTATTTTGTTTACATTAATTAGCTTTATGAAAAACATAAAATACTAACGCGATAACTCTGTGATAATAAAGAAAAAATGACGTGAATAAATATTTGTTACCAGGGTATTGATAAGTTTGGGAGATTGATAACGTTTTACAAAATGGTATAAAAAGTTGTTGAGACTAGTAAAAAGTTACAGTTGGCCGGTCGACTTAGTACAATGAAGACTGTCATATTTCTTGCAGGGCTGATAGCCCTCACCCTTGCGGGGACAGTTCCAAAATATGCATCTGTAACTACTAAGTCAGGTAAGTCATATTGTTGACATCTCAGTATAACTTGGTTTAACTCACATTAACACCATTAACTCTTACACCATCACTCCTAGAGAGCTTATTACAAGAAAAGAGGTATAAAACATTAAGATGTATAAGATATATTAGATAAGATATAGAAAACCACAAAAACGATCAGACTTTCCACGTGTAATTCTTTCAAATTCGCATTGAACTGGTGAGATGACAAGAAGAATAGGTTTTTATGGCAAATCTATATGGTGATAGTACTATAACTACTAATCTGTATCCTTTTCGTATGCTACTGGTATAATAGCGGGTAGAATTTGAGCTACATTTTCTTATATCTCAAAATTTTATGTGAGACATTTGCGTTTAGCAATAGTTACATAAGCAATGTTAGTTAATAGTTACATAGTGTTTAGCAATGTTTACATTTATGAGTTAAAACCGAAATAAAAAACATGAAAATTTGCATTATTTTCAGTTGATGCTGAATTTGTTCAGAAACAAAAGAAAGTTTTTTCTCTAATCAAATACTTGGCGTTTGAAAACCCCGCAGAGGAATACTACAAGATTGGACAGGAATATGATATTGAAGCTAACATCGACAAATATACAGTGAGTTTCGTTTACAAGGTTTCAGCTGCTTTGAATTGTATTAATACTTGTTTAATAATTTTCTGTTAATTTTTGTTTCATCTTTCAGAACAAGAAAGCTGTTGAAGAATTCTTGACTTTGTTTAGAACCGGCTTTCTCCCTAAGGGGTATAGGTTTTCAGTCTTCTATGAGAAACAAAGGGAAGAAGCTATTTCGCTCTACCGCTTATTCTATGCTGCCCATGATTTCGAGACCTTCTACAAGACAGCCGCATTCGCACGTGTCCACTTTAATGTTGGCCAGTTCCTTTATGCATACTCCATTGCCATAACTCATCGCGATGACACTAAAGGCATCGTCCTCCCAGCTGCTTACGAAATATTCCCTACTCAGTATGTCAATTCAGATATTATTGACAAGATTTGCCATCTTAAACTGCAAGGCGGTATTTATCAACCTGCACTTGCCAGTTATTATGGAGTTGAGAAGGAGAGCGATTACTATGTTATATATGCTAATTATTCTAACTCGTTGACGTACAGTCACGGTGAACAAAGATTATCTTATTTCACCGAAGATATTGGTCTAAATTCGCAATATTATTGGTACCACGCTTACTTCCCCTTCTGGATGAGCGGCGATGAAAATCCTCTTTACAAAGAGAGGCGTGGAGAAATCTTCTTCTTTTTCTATCAGCGAATTTTGGCTCGTTACTATATGGAACGTCTTACTAATGGTCTCGGTGAAATCCCCGAGTTTTCCTGGACTAAACCTATTAAGACTGGATACTCTCCTTTGATGCAATTCGGTTATCCCTGGCCTTGGAGGAACAATCATTATGTAATTGATCCTGAGGTATACGAACAAGAATTGCAGTATCTAGATGCTTATGAAAAGAACTTCCTTCAAATTCTTGAGAAAGGATTCGTTAAATACGTGAGTATCTTCACTAGCTTATTGAAATAATGATATTTTTGTAATTGTTTTAGACATATTTTTGCAATTGTTTTTAAATATTTCAGTATGGTCAAGAAGTGGACCTTCACAACCCCAAAGCAATCAACTTCGTTGGTAACTATTGGCAAGGTAACGTTGATTTGTACGGAATGCCTGCCCACGGTTCCTACGATCGCACTTACTCTTATCAAGAAGTAGCTCGCCATCTTCTCGGTGCTGCTCCTGAGTATTTTGATAAGTAAGTTTTTATCTTTTCACTGTTTACCTACACAAATCTAATATTTGGTTAAGTTGCTTTAATAAGAAATTATTATTATTACATATATCCTAAATGCCTAAATAAATGCACCAAAGCGCCATCTGTTGTTTCCTGGCATATCTATTAAATATCGTCACAATATAATTTAGTAATAAAAAATCGAGTTTGGCCAACACATTCAAATATTGCACTATCGATGACTACATATATGCATTGTGAGTATGTTGTAATCAAATTTATTTATTTTTATTAAATTGCTCTTATTTCATTTTAGGTACCCCGTAATGCCTGGTGTCTTGGAAATATATCAGACGTCGCTCCGTGATCCTATGTTCTACCAACTGTATAACCGCATTCTTAATTTCGTTATCAAATACAAAGAAAACCTTAAGCCGTACACTCAAAATGACCTCCATTACGTTGGTGTTAAAATCAATGATGTGAAAGTTGACAAACTTGTTACTTTCTTCGACTTCTTTGATTTTGATGTTACCAATGATATCACCTTTACCACAGAAACAGCTAAGGACCGCTATGTAATTCGTCAACCGCGTTTGAACCACAAACCTTTCACTGTTTCTATTGACATTAAGTCAGATGTCGCTACAGATGCAACGGTCAAAATCTTCTTGGCTCCTAAGTACGACAGTAATGGATATCCTATCTCTATGGAGGACAACTGGGAGAACTTTGTTGAGTTGGATTGGTTTAAACTGAAACTCGCCGTGGGAAGTAACCAGATTGAACGTAACTCAAATGAATTTTTATTCTACAAAGAGGACTCTGTACCAACTACTGAAGTTTTTAAATTCCTCGAACAAGGAAAAGTCCCAACTAGTATGTCTGAAAAATACCAATTTACTCCAAACAGGCTTATGTTACCTAGGGGTACTCAGGGTGGTTATCCGTTCCAAATCTTTACTATTATATACCCATACAAGGCTTTAACTCCAGAATTAGCTGAATTGAGTAACATTATGCCAGACAACAGGCCTTACGGTTGGCCGTTTGACCGCCCCGTCTACAATGGAGCTTATTTCATGCAACCCAATATGTTCTTTGAAGATGTTTCTATATATCATGAAGGTCCAGTTTATCCCTACCAATATAACATTCCAGGTTACGTAGCTCAAAAAAATGTAGTTCCTAAACATTAAGAGGAGAGAGAAAGAGCATTTATTTGTGGCTAGCGTAACTTTACTATGTAAATGCGTGTGATATTAAATAATGTGAAATAAAACGAAATTGATTTTCACAAATTATATGAATTTTATTTTCTTCATAATTCCGTATGCACTAAACAAACCCAAAACCAAGTCATGCTACGAAAATACAATGAACTTTAATATAAATGAGGAGAAAAATATCCAGTATCATCTGGTGTACTTTTACTATGAAACACTGAAATATTGTAAAATTTATAGTTATTGAAATAATCGTCAGTAGGAATAATTTGTCCATGGAATGGAACTCCAAGAGGATATTCTATGTCATAATTATTAAACTTACAGTATCTGCTTCTGGATTCTAGAAATTTATTTATTTGTTTATCTTCAATCGGCGTAATCATAATGAATAAAGTTAAATTTAATCCTTCTTCTAATCCTCTTGGAATAATCAATTGTTTTGGGATAGTAAATATATTCTTTGTTAAAGGATCTTTTTCATTAGTGTCACAATCATTATAATTTTCCTTAAAGTTTTCCGATGACCAAATCAAAGTATTTAATCCTCTTTTAATATTGTGTCTGTAATTATTGAGTTGATAAAAATTTGAAAATTGTTGCCAACAATCATTAACGCTGCATTGCGGTCCTAAAAATATTCTAACTCTAACATCTTGACTTATTTTTGAATCTACTGTAAAATTCAATGTAAATGGTAAATGTGTAAGTCTTCTTTGTCTGGCCATTATGGGAAGTGATGTGTCGAAATCGAGAAATTTATTTAATTTTATATTAAAATTCTCAAATTTTGTTGTAATTTTAGTAAAATTATGATCTACAATATTAAGTTCATTGGTTTGATATATTGATAGATCATAAGGTTCAATATTATTCTTGTAACGAGTAAAGTAATTAAGTAGAGTTTGAATCATATTCCAGTATAATGGGTCTCTCAGATTTGTTTCAGCATTGTGCCATACAGATGGTGCTGGATTATACCTAAAACAAACATATAATTGAGAGATAATTTTAAAATTGGACAAAATATATTTTTCGAACCATCATGATACATCATCATGATCATGATATCATAATGATCATACGCACTCTTTACTAGTAGGAGAGATTCCACCGTAACCGTAAACTGATCTAACAATTTTAGCAGTTTTGATTCCATCCAAATTTGCCCTCACCAACTTTGCAACGAGACCAATATGATTTTCATGTGTCATGTTTATAACAGTACCATTATCCTGAAATCGCAAAATAAACTTTACAAAAAGTTTAATAAATAAAGCTAGAGCTAACAAGATGCAGGACATGAATGTATATAAATAAAAATGAAACAGTAAATGTGTTGCTAAGCGCAAAACTCGAGAACGGCTGGACCGATTTGGCTGATTTCTTTTTTGTTGTGTTTGATGAAGTCTGAGGAAGGTTCTTATGGACAGAAAAAACGTAAAAAGAAAATACGAGGAAAAGTTAAAAACAACAATTTTCTTTCCCCATACAACAAACCACTCTGTCCCCAGCTATAAAACATTTGACGTCAATTAAAACAAAAGTACGTGTCACCGCTAGGTTCATCAACAATGGTTGCTAAATCGTTGTTGATAACTTTGTCACTGTCATTAGAAAATAAAAATCTATAACAGAAACTGTCAAATTTTGCATTCATTAAGTTCATAAAATCTTAAATTAAGTTTATCTAAAAGGTAACACGACATTTATTGACTGTTAGGCAGTACGAAGTTCATCTGGTCAGCTAGTTTAACATATAATTTCATGAGTCATCACAGATTCTTTGACTAATGCTAATAAAATAACATACCAAAACGATGAGACCTCTAGAAATGCACTCATTAATGGCCATGTCAATAGATTTTAATTTAGCTCTGTCTTCACTCCATGCATTCATTAGAGGTGGCCTTACAGGAACGTTTAATCCATTTTCGTATATTAGGTATGGATTATAGCCAACCAAACACTTTTCTTCTTTCAACAAATTCTGTTGTTTCAGATGTTCTTTTTCCAAATTATAACGAGCCATTAGCTGTTGATGTGAAAAATAATAATGTTCAGCGTGTCGGGGATACACCATATCCAACTCATCGTTTGACATCCAGTATGGATGCATTAAGCTTAAAGCGTAATAGTAACTATTCAATTCAACATCTTCTCTGAAGTAATTGAGTTCTTCTACACATCTGTTTTCACGTAAATTCCAACCCGAGTAATTAGTATTTATTGTTATTCCACCATCTTCACCAAATATGCCGTAAACATGAGCTTTCTCAATGAATCGAAAAGAATTAAGGTCAGGTCTTCTTAATTTATACGCTTTGATTATTGTTTCAGAGTTTAAGAATAGGTTAGGTCTATTTATGTAAGGCAAATGAAAGTACTCATTGTCAATTCTACTTGTATGAAGCCACAACAAGTTACGAACGTACTCATACATGTCTTTATTAATCCAAGGGGTAATCCAATTGACAATCCACTTGAATTGACCTTCATCCTTCACGTCTTGTAACAATCGAAACAAAGAAATTGTGGCGTCTCTCATGTTATCATCGTATATATTGAAAGTTGACTCTTTATTTTTGTTACCCTTATACACGTACTGTATGAATGATTTGAGCTTGTTGTGGTGGGCCTGAAATAATTTGAAAATATTTCTTTAATATTCCATGAAAAAAACAAATGCTTCTGATTCAACTATTCAGTTTAGTTACAAACAGAACTATTCTTTAGATGGGAATGCTACATTTATATTGTATAGATAGACATAATATCTACGACAGCACTCACGAATGACAAGAATTTGGTTAATACCTTTATGTGACGGACATAAAGGTATTAACCAAATTCAGCTGGCGTGCGAGTTGTCTCTAGTGGAATAATAGGTAAAAAGCAAACATGATAACTCGCCGAGTTCGAGCGAGTTAAATTCTAGCGAATAGTCTAGTTACTCACTCACGTCAAATTGCAAAAGAACACGTGCTAATATTTTACGTACTTATTACTACTAATAAGTACGTAAAATATTAGCACGTGTTCTTTTGCAATTTGACGTGAGTTATTTTAGTGACGTATTTTTTGAGGGAGCTTACTACCACCAGACAGTAAGCTCCTGTGTTACTGTTTAATTTAGTAAGGGTCTCTTTCACCAACTACAAGTATGGTGTCTATTAGTTACTTTTAGAAAGAACTTTTAGAAATCATTTTCTGTTTTATTGAATTATGCACTCGGTTTACTGCATCATTCGATAGCCGATTTTTTATTATTATTTTCCTTTTAAAGTTTGGGACTTTTACTGTACAAACAAAGGTATATCAGCTCCATTATTCCCGGTTACCGGTGACTTTAAATGACAGATAGCCTACTTGACAGTTGGTGAAAGCCCTACAATTTCTAAATTATTAATGGTTTCTGATATAATTATAATTCTGAATTATATGAATAATGATTTCTGAATATTGAAACTACCTCGTCGACAATTGAATAGGGTGACTTTGTGGATTCTTCGTCGTTGTATATTTTAGGTGGCGACCATCCCGATGGAACAATAGGCTTCTGGAAATCCACATGTCCAAAGTCACGGTCTGTAAAAGTTTTGTTAAAATATTTGTATTTTGCATTTCGTTTATAATAATTTTGTACGATTTTAAATATTATTTCATCTATAGAAGGCTACAATATCACTGAGTAACTGAGTAACAAAACTATAAGTATTGTTGACCGTATTTATAAAAATATTTTATAATGTTTCTTTTGTTTAATGTGATTGTTCAATATAATAAAACTTGTTTGATTAATAAATTTTAGCTTTTTCCTAGAATCCAAATATTTTTTCCAGTTCCGGAACCGTTCCGGAATTCCGATATTGGGTGTCCAGTATCGTAACTTAGTTCCGGAATTTAAAACCTTCCGATATTACATGCCAAAGGTTTAAAAAATCCGCACTAATATTAGTGAAACTGTATTTTTGTTTGTAATAAATAAACTTAATAACTACTGGGCCAATTTAAAAAAAAAATACCCATATAAAGCTACATTATCAACTAGTAACACAAAGTATATTTTATAAAGTTACGTGGACGAAATCGCGTGCAATAACTAGTACCTTATGATAGATTTAGATAACATTACCTGAGAACTCATTAGCAGACAGAACTGTTCGCAGAAAGAAAAACCATAGTAAAATCTTCACTTTAAAATTTGCAAACATTATTGTTGTAAGAGTTTAAAGGTGTACTGAACATAAAAATATTAAACGTAGTTTATATGCAGCTGGAAATCAACACTGTCTCCCCATAGTACTCAATTGAAACCACGAGGGAATTACAGAAGTACATATGATGACAAAATTGTTATTCTCCTATGACAATAACACTTTTGTTTTGTTAATATGAAGGCTATTCTTCATATTATATACTAGCTAGTGCCCGCGACTTCGTCCGCGTTGAAAAAGAAAAAAGTAGCCTATCCTGTGTCCTGTACGTCTAAATGTTTATCTGATCTACCAAGTTTCATGAAAATCAATGAATTCATTTAAGAGTTATGGAGGAACATACATAGGTACATATAATACCTACACTTGCAGATTTATTATTAGTATTGAGTATTGATTCAGTACTCAGCTATAGAAAAAAACAAAAAAAATCGAAGCTACTTATTTCAAAATGATGTACCCACAACCAATCCACAAGACAATATTCAAATACAGACAAGCCCAGAAATTAAGTTTTAACATAACATAATATAAATTTAGGCTGTTATTTTTGAGCCCCCCGTCTAGCGACACTAACCAATACCTGAAGATCATACTGAAATAACAGCTTTTATTATGTGCTGGTGTGTTTCTTTATGTTAATATGTGATGCCAAATGCAAACCCTATTTCTACCTTATCCCTTATTCTTACTATTGTCGACAGCGCACTTGCAGCACCTGTGGTGTTGCTTGTGTTATAGGCGACAGTAGCCACATACCATTAAACGGACCGTGACGGACCGGACGCCTATCTGTAAACCTCAACTTAAAAAAAACATAAAAAGTCGCAAACTATAACGATTTTAAGGTGATAATGACTTTTCTAGACCATTGTCAGTGGTTTCCTGGTGCCTTTGATTTATTTTATATTTGCAACAAAAACATTCTTTTATATCAAGGCTAGTATGAAATGTCAAGTAGGTATACATAAATTCACGACTTTATTAATGTATCAAGAACTTGCACCAACTATGGCTATATTATATGTAGCTACCTACTTACCATCAAGTGGAACGTCAACCTTATCCTCAACCTGTCTGTCGACCTTATATAAAAAAAAAAACTGAAATATTTATGTGTATAAAATCTACGGACAATTTTATATTCATATGTACCAGAGGAGGAAATAAAATGCAATTGAACAATTTTTCAATTGTAAGCATGTGTATCTCTTCACTCGAGATAATTTTAGTCAAGAGGTAATTCCTCACTTTCAAATACTGTTTAACTAACTGTAATGGAAATATTTTTAGAGCAAATCCTCACAATGAATCAGGATGTGCAAATTAAGCTCGCGTTTTATACTATCATACAAATACAACAGTTTAGCTATAGTTACATAATATTTGCGAATTGTTTTTAGACAATTTTGAAATATATACTCGTACATGAGCTGTAATAGAGATGAAGTGAAATGTTTGTATAGAAAAACAATTTGTGTTTTCTAACTGTAAAAATTGGTAAGACAAGTGTATTTCGCAATCATTTGGCCATGTGTTTATTAAATACCGTTTGAAACTGTAAATATGTCCAATGGCAAAACAGTCCATTGGAAATGACCTTCTTGTGTGACAAATGCAGTTTTGTGTCTATCTGAAACGCGCATAGGTATTGACCAAAATGCAGAGTTCAAGTCCAATGTTGAGAAAAATCTACAATCTCTTGTTTTACCACAAGATCTTCAATCAGTGGGAACGGCTGTGACTGAGGGACGACAATTTTATTAAGATCTCGAAAATCTATGCATAATCTAGATTTTTTTTTTCATCTCTTTTATAAGCTAATGTAACTGGCGCTGCAAACGGACTATATGACTCTTCTATTATATTTTTTTCCAACAAATTTGCAATCTGTTTTTCAATTTCTTCTTTATCTTCAATTGTGCAACGATAAGGTCTTTTACAGCAATATTTTTCTTCTAATAGATCAATGTGTGCTTCATAATTCGTTACCGTTCCAATGTCATATTTATCCTTTGCAAATACAAACTTATTATTCAATATTAAGTCATCAATCATTGCTTGTTTTTCATAGTCTAAATGATTTATTAAAATTACGAAATTTTCTACCCTGATATTTTCGTTGAAGTTTATTAAATTATCTAGACTATGAAAATATCTAGATTGGTCTTTATTATTATAACACCTTTGTACATTATGGTTTCGCAATAAATAATTGAATTGAATTAAATTGAATTGAATATTGGCAGGACACTGCATTTCACAGTCATTTAATAATAAATAATAGCATGTGTGCTGTTGTGTTTCGGTGAGTAGGGGATACGAGATCCCAATTTTGTATACCTTCCCAATCCCTAACCTTAACCCTATCCACTATGGTCGGCAGCGCGCTCGGTACCTGTGGCGATGGCGTTGCTTGTGTTATAGGCGCCGATAGCCATCTATCATCAATAAGTGGACCGTCAGCCTGTCGAGCGTAACATAAAATCGTAAATATAGAAATACTTTTACTCTTTAGGACAGAATAGAAATGAAATGTATAGAAATAACAATTAATTTTATTTTTGAATTACAATTTTTTTGCCATCAATTATTCTCTCAGGAACACAATGAACAAAAGTCAAAACGAAAAATGATGTCTATTAAGATTGTAGGTTGACAAAACAAACAAATCTTGTGAATTTAAACAATAATATTTATTTAATAACTTGTGAAGTGTTCTTTTATCAATTTGCAATAAAATACAGTTGAGTGTGATGCGTTATAAATATTAGCATATAATTGTATAATAATATTTTCGCATTCGTTTCATGTGAATTATTCCGGAATAATTCTTTGGAAACGAAAACTATCTTGGCCTAATTAATTTAAATGATAATTATAATTAAACTCTCTCTAGAAGATGGTAAAGATTATGCGCAATAACAAATATGCTAATACCGCATTCATTAATATTTTTGTACTAAATACTGAAGTCTTTTTAACTTCTAAAATATAATAATATAAAATATCAATTAACTATACATTAGGTAAAATAATACTATGGAATTTTCAACGATAAGCTTAGTCTCCAGTCATCATCTCCATGAATTCTGAAACAAAAATAAAATATTATACATTACATATTTTTGATACCTCATGAGGCAGAGGCTTTCGCTTAACATTATTAATGAGTCAAGCTAAACATGTATATTGTATAAATCGATCCCTGCGAAATATCTAACATATTATGAGTTATTCAGCTAGCTATGGAGAAGAAAACTGCTCGGAATTTATTGGAAGGATATGAAAAATAATAATATAGAGATCAGTTGAATAGTCAAAGTAAAAAAAAGGACGTCCACTGCTGGACACAGTGTAACCTCGAGCATAGCTCTGTCTATAGCTCGTTGAGATTTCTTACGAGGCTCATAATAGGAGACCAACGTTTCTGCATTTTCGAAGTTGGGTCTACTTAATTGGACTGTTTGTCCCAAGTATATGTTATCGTCAACAATTTCGAAAGTTGAGTTCCCAACTTTTATTTGGGTAGACACAACATGGACATTAGAAATAACTTTCGTCTTGTCCACATTCATCTTAAAGCCCACCCTTTGATAAACACGGTTTACGTCTTCAAGCATCGTGTTGAGGTCTCTTATCGAATTCGCCACTAAGGACAAGGAAACTAAATTGGAAATTGGCGTCACATTCCCAATTTAGTTTCCTGCAACGGAAAATGTCATGCATCTTTGAAAAAGATGAAGTCATGGTCAAAACGCCCCATGTTCCGAACAACCGCTCGCCAAACTTTATAACCTCCCACTTGACAGTAGTTTTGGCAAAAACTTAGTAGCAAAAATCATTAAAAAGTAACTTATTGAGTCATCACAATCAAATGTCCCAACAAATTTATTTATTTTATTCTCATAGGTAAAGGGTAGCTTATATTTGATAATTGCTTCAATAGGTCAAAAACTCAAACTATTAACTCTCCACTGCTACTTATAGATAGATGATAAATCAATGATTTTCTTCATGAACTTGAAATGTGACGCTGAAATTGATTAAGCCCATCTATTACCGCCTTCTAAGGCCCATAAAGAAAAAAAATGGTCTACTCAGCCCTTGGGCTCAGTGCTCTGCGGGCCCAGTTGACCACCAAGGGGTCATTTCAATGACTGGTGAATTTGCATAAGAACAAACTCTATTGATTACCTGTCGTTTAATTTAAAATAGAATTAGCGCCTGTTTCACAAACGTCCAGTAGGCCAAACTGTCATTTAAAGTCACCGGTAACCGGGAATAATTTAGCTGATATACCTTTGTTTGTACGGTAAACGTCCCAGACATTAAATAGAAAATAATAAAAAAAATTGGCTATCGAATGATGCAGTAAATCGAATGTATAATTCAATATAACAGAAAATGATTTCTAAAAGTAACTAATCAACACTTTACTTGTAGTTTGTGAAACAAGCCCTTAATCTAAATAAATTATTTGTCAAGGCAAAAGTTGATTCGTACCATCGAAATCAACGGTTCCGGACCCGTCAGTGTCAATTTCAGCGATGATTCCATCGAGGTCGGCGTTGCTAAGCTTGTCATCGAGAGCGGCCAGAATCTCCTTGAGTGTGGAGGTGGTGATGTAACCGTTTCCTTCACGATCGTACAATCTGGAAAGTTTCAAGATGGACTATATTAGACAAAGATAGAAAAACAGAAAGTAGGCATTGACTTGGATAATCTTTATAAAAAGAATGGATATGTTCCCTATGGACTCCAAACTCGGTCAACAGATCACCGTGAAATTTTGAATATACAGGTTGTCAGGTTTTCAGAAATGCACATAACTTACATTCAGGGACGCGGACGAAGTCGCGGGAAAATCTAGTATTTCATTTAATCTAATAATCTTTTATACAGGGCTTTCGGGAGCCGTTGGGCTTTATAACTTGTCACATCGTCACAATAAGCGTACACAAACGCATAGACAGACAAATATTCTAAAAACAATTTTTTTTATCTCGGTAACATAAGTGCAACGTGTACAAATTGTTTTTTTTTTTTTTGTAGTTTATCATACAAAATATTACTTTAAGTAATTGCGGAGTGCGCGTAGTACTGTACATTGTTTATAGGTGTATTTTTTATACAAAGTAGCCTAAGTTACGACCTATAATATCAGTTATCTGCCATTCGAAGTCCCATCAAAATCGATGCAGCCGTTTCGGAAATTAGGCGGAACAAACAGACAATTTTTTTAGTTATAAGTACTAAAAATTTAGTAAAAAGAAGTTATTTTGACATTACAAACACACATTTGAATTTTATTTATTAGTTTAGATACAGATTTCAATCGATTTCTTAAGAGAATTTTTTTTAATTTTTGTTTGTAATGAAATTAACTCGATAAGTACTGGACCCATTTCAAAAATCCTTTAACCTATAGAAAGCTAAATTATTAGCGAGTAATATAGACAATATTTTAAAAACTTCTGCGGACGAAGTCGCGCGCAAAAGCTAGTCTTTAATAAATATCAAAAGTTCGATATAGCGACCATGAGTCCATTACTAACCTGAAGGCTTCCTTCAGTTCCTGTTGCATAGCTTCGGCATCCTCTTCTTCCAAGAAGTGAGAGGCGATGTTGCAGAATCCGTCAAAGTTGATTTTGCCGGAGTCTATAAGCCATGAGCAACGTTCAATTAAATATAGAACATTCCAATAAAACAATCCTTGAGATTCGTTTGCTCCGTAAAGACTCAGATATCTTTCAACGGCAAACGTAAATAAACCAAGGTAGCGGAGACGCGATGTTTCAAAAGAACTGGAATTCACGTGTGGAGACACTGTCGTACGGAAATAGCCTCATTAGAGTTACCAAGACTCGTAAAAATGTTCGGGAATATCTTTGAAATGGCGTCGCCATCGGTGCACGTGCAAACCGAACTGTCTTGTAAACATAATATTCATTAATATCTACTTGACTTGCAATAAACTTAAGATGCAATAAAGTTAACAAATCGATGATACTCGTTGTCATAGTTGACATTTTAAATAAGTATGACTTGTTTTTCACATTATTTTAGGACAAAATTATTGTTTCGTTATACATCGAATTGCTGAGATTCTTGAATTATTGAGACTAAGTACCAAATGTACTCATAAAATTATACAAATTTTAGCTGATTATAAGAAAATTTAATTATGTAACTGGTCATTGCAAAATTAAATAGGAATAAAAAATAATTACCAATTATTTTACGTTTATAAAACTCAAATTAAAATTTAAAAAAAAAAGGTTAGAAAAAAATTACTCACTTTCTGGGTCATTTTCATCAATAAGAGCATTTAGTTCGGAGTCATCGAACAACTGGCCCATGGTGTTGAGGATGGTAGAGATCTTGTGGACATCGATGTATCCAGACTTGGTGGTATCGAACATTTGGAATGCTTTACGGAGCATTGCCATCTTCTGTTCGTCGTCAGAGTCCTGGAAAATAAAATAGAAATTGATGTTTTAAAATACTTAATATTTTTTTGGCAGGCTGCAAACTTTCAGTTTTATTCTAATCTAATGTAACAATCTAATATAATATCTCTTGTCACAGTGTTTGTAACGAAACTCTCCCGAAACGGCTTGACCGACTTTTATGAAATTTTTTGTGTATTATTCTGTCTGAGAATAGGTGGTAAACTATTTTTTATACCGCAATTATTATTATTATTATTTGGAAAAACAACGTTTGCAGGGTCAGCTAGTATTGTTTATAATAAAATCAGTTAAATTTGGTACATTGTTATTCTTTATGTTTATTAAATCTTACATTTTACACTATGTATATTACGTGTTATCTTCTTTAAAAGGATATTTTTTAAATGTACTTCTTAATATTTTTCAATATTAAAGGAATGAAATAAAATTATTTATTAAATTAAGTTCAATTAACATATCCATCCTTAGATCATATTTAACTTAAGCCTATAACAGCGAATCGGAGCGTTGTACGTAATTTTTGTCAAGCACAAATCCAATAAGGTAATACGATACTTTGTCACATTTTAACACTTTCACTTATCAATTAAACCACTTAAGAAGTTCATCAATTGATTATTCTCACCATTTTATTAGATTAGGGTTGACGGTTGTAACAAGAACTGAATCCGAGTGCGAGTGTTGTTACACTGGATTTCATATTAGTTTGGCACCCCTATTTATAGATCTGGTCTTCTACAGGAATGTCAGAAATACGAAAATAAGTGAAAATCTTTGTGTTGCCATCTCTTTCTAGCACACGAGGAGTAGTGAGTGACGCGAATAAAAATAAATTTAAAAAGTCATGCCGTGAAAACTTTAGTATTTATAGTATAATCTACCAAAGGAGTTATAATTTTACTGTGATAGTTTTTATGATTGTGTACTCACCTACATTGGTCTTATTATATGACTTTTTCATTGTTTTTTTTTTCAAGAGTGTAGTTAATAATAAAGATAACGTCAAGTTAGTCTTATTGTAAAGGATTCTTATAAAGGAGACGTCGGTTTTTCACAACAGAAGTCACATATGTAGTGAAATAACTGTAGGTAGTTTTTTCGTTAGACCTTAACATTATTTGTATTTTTTTTGTGTTTGTCTTCTTACTCTTTACCGCTTTTTAGTTTTCAAACTATTT
Organism: Synanthedon formicaeformis; assembly: GCA_945859745.1. Classification (NCBI taxonomy): domain Eukaryota; kingdom Metazoa; phylum Arthropoda; class Insecta; order Lepidoptera; family Sesiidae; genus Synanthedon; species Synanthedon formicaeformis. Next base: position 7,060,111 of record OX243969.1, on the reverse strand, counting down.
AGTAAATCAAGAAGAACATTCATACAGACATATTTTCCAATAGACGTCCTCTTTACTCATCTTAGTAGTGCTAGTTGTAAAGTACAGTTATAATTTCTTTTGTAATGCATTGATTACCCCATCCCTTCCATCCCTTATCCTTAATCCTATGGTCTACAGCGCACTTGTAGCTCTTATGGCGTTGCTTGTGTTATAGGCGACGGTAGCCACCTACCATCAAGTGGACCGTCAGCCTGTCTGTCGACCTTAACATAAAAAAAAAAAATTGATAATAATCCTTGCAGAGAAAGTGTACACTTTAATTGGGACTGTACACTAATATTAACAAATATAATATTCCATAATTTTGATGACCATTATCCTTAATAATATCCTAGTAATTAAAGAATTGATGTTTATGACAGGACTACAATATTCTTGTAATATCTTGTTTTTAGATTCTACTTGAAAAAAGAAAGCATCAACCATCTCTTTTTACCAAAGTTTGCACTAATATTAATGTTATTAAACTTACTACTACTTACTTAATATTTCGTATTTCTTACAACCATTATAGTTTAAATTAAATATAAGAGATGATAAAATAATTTTTCAACAATTTATCCACAATAATACAGGCCTCTACAATACTCTACACAGAGTGAATAATGATGACTCGGAGAGAAGAAGGCAATAAAAGCTCACCTTTATATCAATCACACATAAACTCACCTCGCGCTTTACCGTCCGTTTCAAGTGTTTCATAGTTTATTTATAAATGGCTAACTAGTAGCCAAACAATAAAGTTTAGTGTTTGTTTATTTTATTTTATCGCAGGTGTTACATTATTGTAAATAATTTTTATATTGGCCTTATGACATACTTAGTAAGATAAAAATATTTTATTCCTTCTAATGCTAGTAGAACTGGGGACGTTTACTTTCTTTTAATATGTCAAGGAAGTATTAATAAAAAGTGTGAAAGTAACTCTGTCTGTCTGTTACTTTTTCAGGCCTTAACTACTCGATCAATGTAAAATTTTGCATATACATCTGTATAGGTACACAATTTCAGTGATACATTTACATATAGTCCAGAAAATCTAGGGTAACAGAATAAATGAATTCTCGAAACATTGATTTTTTTAACGAATACTATTTATTAAATATACTCTTTCATTGTGTTAATTTTCACAAATAAACAAAGATCAGAAAAAAAAAAGTTTTTAAAAATCAATTTTTGGATTCCAATGAGTAAAAAAGCTTTACCATTTAGCTGCTATAAATTCTGGTGGAAATTCTACCGAGTCCTTTGATAATAACAGGTGAGATTGTGCATGTGCAGAACATTCAGCTTAAAGCATTCCAGAAGCGTGTGGGCGGAACGGTTCCTTCATTAAGAGCGGAAATTCCTTTGAACCAACCGTCGATTCATTACAATCCCATCCGAAATATTACGCACTTCAACGTCACAAGTCGCTGAAAGGGAAGACTTCGGCCGCGGGAGTGCTAAACATTTGGTAAATACATTAAAAAGAAATAACTAAACCACAATAATTTAGTTAGAACAATGGAGCTTTTGAATTGAGGACCTTAAAAGTTCTGAGTCAGAGCTAAATTTAACGTGGAATTTAGAGTTACACCTTTTCTTTTGCTTTTTCATTTAACCTCAATTCAATATAACTAATACTATGTTTAATTTTAGCAACACTATCTAAGTAATATTATGATTTTTGGAATAAATTGGCATTTTGTCTCATGGGCTTGTAAAATTTAAATAATTAAGTATAAGTACTTCACGGTTAATCCCATATGTGGTGTATCTGTATGCCAAGTTTCTTCCAAAACCGTTCATCGTCTAAATAACTTTTTTCTTATATTTATTATTAATTGGTTTGCTCTTGGCCATCATCTAGCCGTGCAGGAAAGACGAACTTTTACTAATACTTATGATCTACTAATCAGTGCGATGAAGACCAACTTTATGTGAATACGTGTATGTTACGAGTAATATTTTCTTTGAGCGTGCTATATGTATACACCATATATACTAAAAAATCTGTGTTTCTTTAGCTATCGAGTGGTGTAATTAAATTTTGGATGTTGATGACAGATATGTAGCTGAGCACAGCATCAAACTGATCCCCGATTTTTTTAACATCAGTTTTCTAAATTGCCTTCCACTATGGAAGCAAATTCAAAGACGTGTTCACGTTAAAAATAAATAAAATTTATAAAAGAATAAGTTTTCAGGAAATAATATTGTGGGTGAGTTTGGTAACAACTGACGCGTGAAACGAGTTATACTCGTGCGCCGGCGCAGATATAGAATGTCGGTGATCGACTATAATTTTTGTGTTTGCCAGTGAATCCCACAATGAGAGAACATCTGAATTACGTCTGTGTGTTCCCCTATACACAGCCACGTGTATTAGTTGTGTGAAAATCACACCGTCTCAACCGAAAATAGGTCAGATGATTACCAACGCATTTCCTTTGAATATTCAATATTATTTTTAGTTATCTACTCCATTTATGAGTATTATTTGCATTTTTAAGTTTCAACAAAGCCTTAAGCATTAGTGAAGTGTGTAGTAAGAATCAATCTCATAGTTTTCTATTACTTATTTATAGGATTCGGTTTTAAAATTGCTTTGTAGTTCGTAGGTTTTTCATTCATTCTTAAAAGTGCCTGCTTACACGAGATCTTTTGTTATACGTCTTATAGTAACTATAATAATGTTCTATAAGTTTTTCTTTATTTTTAACAACAGCAGGGGAACGATGCTTGTACCTATATATACACAAATACATATATAATGTACATTTACATTGTTTATATAAATGCATGCCATATACATTTTATTTATTAAAATACTGTATCTCATTTTAAATAAATATGAGTAAAAAGCCTTTACCAAAATATTAAAAAAGTGCATTTAAACAGTTTTTTCGCGTAATATGTACTTAAAATATTATTTATTGATTATTAAAGTTGATAAGGACCTCTCGGGTAGATAAAGGCCTCTCCAGTTCCTGGCATTATTTTCTCTGCTCCGCAAGTTTTTGCCAGTTTTTTCAATGATTTATTATAATAACTATTTGTTATTCAGATATATAATATATTTATTATTGTAAAATTTAATTTTAGATGTTAAGACGGCATAACTTATGTAATGACATTTTATGTATTTTATGCAATGACCGTTTTCTCCATATTGTAAAACCCTTACATGGTCAAGACTATCGTCCAATCAAGCCAATCGTACCATGGTAATAGGTACCAGAACCAGAACAGGTAGTTCTGCTTTGTTAGTGTTCTGCCAAGTCATGCCAAGTGTCATCAGAATCCAAAGACTTAGTAGTTTACCGAAACAGACACGCTAAATAGACAGCCATACTTTTATGATAGTCCATTAAGCACTAGTATGGATGTAATTTGAGTATACTTACACAATTAATTTCTCTTAGAATAAAACCTCTTAAACTAGTCATCACACCTCTTGAAAATCTTAAATAGTCCATGATTAAATGCGTGCGTGAGCGCATACTATTTTTATTGAGTCGTATCATCTTCACGATCTATCCTGTCTGTCTCTAGAGCCAATAAAGATATTTAGCAGAATACCTTGATGTTGAACATATTCAACTATTTCTGGATTATTGTGTTTAATTTGGGTTAATACCCGTGTTAAAATGTATAAACTTTATAGTCATATAGTTAAATACATAATAATATGCAATAATATATTTTCCGTTAAAGAAACGAATAAGATCGACAGACTGGTTAATGGTCCACTTGATGGCACTTATCTGCTAGTCCATTGTTCGAATAGTTATGGTAATTGCTTCGTAGCTCTGTCTTAAGAGACCCGGGTTCAATTCCCGGCAGGGCTAACAATGGAAATGAACTTTTCCAAGTTGGTTCTGGTCTAGGGTTGTAAGTAGTGGCCTAAGGCACATTGCATTTGGCATTCAGAAAATGGGCGGCCCGTCTACCCGCAATAAACCACTCTTTACCTGAAAAACGGCTTGATGACTGCCGTGAAATAAGACCTTCGACCATCCCATCATCGTCCTCAAGTTCTATGTCCGAGAAGGACTACGTGACTTCGCGTGACATAGGCTTATCGAGTGATGGAGGGCCACAGTCACCTTGGCCGCCACCAAGATCTACACGACAAGGGCGACTACCGCTGCCAGCACGCTTGGGGCGTGAGAGCGCCTCGCGACCGGCCCCCGCTACCGGTGGTGTAGTGCGCTGCATGCGATGTACTCAAAACATGAATGAGAGCTTTATGCGCGCCCACTATGGGCCAGAGAGAGAAACTAACCTGTTGTATTTCGGTGTAAGTTTGTTCTATACCTTCCCAAATTTCCTAATACTACTAAGGTCGAGAGATTAAGAACCTTTTTTTTAATATAAATAATAATTCGTCTAAGCGTCTCTTTCACAAACGTCAAGTAGGCCAAACTGTCATTTAAAGTAACCGGTAACCGGGGATAATGGAGCTGATATACGTTTGTTTGTACGGTAAACGTCCCAAACATTAAATAGAAAATAATAATAAAAATTCGGCTATCGAATGATGCAGTAAACCGAGTGCATAATTCAATATAACAGAAAATGATTTCTAAAAGTAAGTAATCAACACTTTACTTGTAGTTTGTGAAAGAGGCCCTCAGTCAGTTTTGATATTACTAGTTTATAGTAGTTTAAATTAGAGTTGCTGATTCGACTGTCAAACATGAACTATTATATAGATGTCCCAAAATGCTAAGCTAAAGAAATAGATAATCATGATATTATTATGATGATTGCTTCGTATACCAGAAGTAAAGTAAAGTGGTTATTTAAAAAGGCACTTCTGGCAAAGGAAACTCATTATATTACTTTAGTAAATGTATAACCGACAGATGAACGATTTATTGTACTTCAGCATTCCATACAGAAATAATTGCATATCATAGCCAAAACTAATGTTTGTTTGCTCTAAATTTTACACGGTTCGGATTTAAGTGGTTTTCAGATTTGAAAGGGCCACCTCTGTATTTAATATTGTTATGGAGTTACATAACTTCAATTAGTATTGCGTTTTCGTAAAAAAAAATTGTGACGGTGTTTTCGTGTAACATATATTTTTATAGGGCTATATCCATAGTCCTTCCAACCTTATTGGAGCTAATTGCTTTTTTTATTAAAAAATCCTTAACAAGGGATCTTGTTCATCAGTTTTTTTTCCTTTTTTCTTCTTCTATTTCTCTCTACATTCTACATTATGTTTAATTTTTATTCGTCCTGATCGACACCGTTGCCACTTTGTGGCAGAAGTCTAAAATTTTTTTAACTATTTGATTATTTTTCAGGATTTGGTGCAGATTATCTGCACTCAGATTCATTTCAATATCATGCTCCAGCACGAACCTTGCTCGCGGGAACCTGGGGCAGTCCACTAATAGATACGGAACGGTTTCCGCTACCCCATGTGGGGTATACCCGCACAAGCAGTCCGGGCTGGAAACCTTGATTCTGTGCAGATAATCTGCAAACCCACCATGTGGGACTAATTGCTAGTTCTCTTTCTAGTACTTATCTCTTTATTTCAAAAAAATGTCCTTGCCAAGGAGATCCGCTTACCGATTCCATACTATATAATTCTATGATTACTCCCTAAGGAGTAATCATGTGCAGTTGTTGTAACATTTTCGCGCGTTAAATTCTTTTAATTACTTATTACAATCCAATAAAGTTTTTGGAAATCTGAATTGACGATAGTTACCATTTATAGGTTTTTCTAAAATATTACAAATCCTGGCGCATGGTTTACTTTTTTCGCGAGTTCAACAAGTGCTGCGAATGTCTTTCGCATACTTCACTCGCTCGTACAAGGTGCCTTAAAAAGTGGATGGTAAACATTTTCACAATATTCTAGGTAAAAAGGATTAAAATTATTTTGAACAATACTAACATAGTGTTATTAATATTGTTTAAAATACTTTTAATCCTTTATTGCAACTACAGTTTATACTGAAACAATACAATAAGACACACAGCTTCGAGGTAAATGAGGTGTTAAATTAGACTATACATGCAATCTTTTTGCATCAATATTGAACGTTCGGTAGAATAAAATTTTATTTAATAATTTTACAAATAATTCGTAAACTCGTAAATGAAGTCAATGAAATGAAATTATTATTTGTAGTTGGCACATAATCCTTAGTAGTTTTCAATGCAATCCGCCTGTGATGTCTGGACGCCAGATGTAATATAAATCATTAAATAAGCCACAGTGATACGAACGTCCCTTGCCTGTCACTGTTTATCTTCAACATTTTGCTGTCATGAATTGTAGGATAATCAATACCTTTCTATATTTTCTAAAGGGACATATTTAATATGTTTCGACACATTATAACAAAAATACACATTTTTTATTATATACCTACATAAAACAAAGTGTATGCATGTATTGCACACCTGAGGCAAGGTGGAGACTACACATTGACATATACTTATTTGATGACTGACTTCGTTGCCTATGAATATAGAAAGTGGACTGTTGAAAAGGTATGATGGTAAAAGCTAAGGAGATATATTCAAATTATATCCAAGTTTCCAATTATACCGCTGCCATTCACCATTCACCACCAGTTTAATTCACCAGTTTACTAATTAAACAGTTTCGAGACTTATAGACAGTACATTTGATGGTAGGTGGCTACCGTCACCTATGAATGTAGAAAGTGTGCTGCTGAACCTCATATAAGATTGACGATATTTAAGATTCCTTACCGCTGTGATCTTTGTACTCAACCGCGTAAAGAAGCTCTAATAAATCGGTGTTACTCCGTGTAGTAGGTACATATTACTGCATCTACTATCAACTAATATAATATAGGAAACATGTCTTTTGAGAGTGTTTGTTTGTTTATTTGTTACGCTTTCACATCTTAACTACTCAACCAAACATCATGAAATTTTGCATACAAGTTTCCAGAAAATCACACATCGGGAACCTTTCATCCTGAAAAAGGTATTGTTCCCTAGGGATCATCTTGACCGATAACCAAACTGAGATCATCTGAAGGATAATATTTTTGTTTACATTACATTACTTTGACATTGACATTAAAACATTGACATCCATTTTGAAACAAGAAACACATTAGGTAATTGACGTCATTAAATGAATGTATACCTAGATTTTTATATATAACTAGTGGGTGCCCACGACTTCGTCTGCGACAATTTTTTTTTTCAATACAAACCATTCCTGACTATCCCTCTATCCGTAAGTGAAGAATTAAAATCGGTCCAACCGTTTAGGAGGAGTTTAGTGACATACACACGCACAGAAGAAATATATATATAAAGATAAATACTCTAAAGTTTCTCATACAGCAACGTGTCTGAGTTTAAATTGTGTAATTTTGTATGTCAGCTTGACTCATTTACAATATCAACACTGAATTTATAAATTTTGTCTGAATTAGTTTGAGAAGTTCAAGAAGCTATACTATAATAAATTTCCTTGATTTTTATTATTATGTGCCCATAAATTATATGGGTAATATTTGCATGGTAAAATACATTCACCTCGAACCTTGTAATCGGCTGTAACATATTTCTATTTGTATTCTAGTTGTTGTCACAGTAGTGAGCGATGGTTTTTAAATTTTCCGAGATGAAAATAGGGAAAGCGTTCGTCGTTGTAAAACAGTTGGAACTATTCCAGGAATAATGACAAAAAAACCACGTAAAGTAGCAATAATATGCATTCGGTTCCTGTTGTTATATTTGAAATTCAATTTACGTATTATATCGCAAATATAAATTTATAAATTGTCACTGCGTTGCTCTATTTTTTCATATACTAGTTTAAAGTAACTATTAGTTAAGTACGCAATCAGAATTAATAACTTAAAACACATATAAATTTAAGTTTTCATAAATAAACAATTAAAATAAAATTAGTAAAGAAAAAGTTAATTTTTAAACAATTTTATTTAACAATAATGAAACCTTAAATTACCTTAAATTAAAAGTAACTTATTTTTATACTTTTGTATGCTTTTGTATTAATTTTATAACATTTTCATTTCTTACTTATTTTTATAATGTGAACATTATGGTATCTCCATTTATATAATTCTATTTATATTTTAAGTATTATACTCGTACATTTCTGTACTTAATTTTCAAATGCAAGTTTAATTAAAAATTGAATTTGGCACAATTATTAGTTTGATAACACTGTTTTTAAAAGATTAAATTCTCTCATATTCTAATTTTACTCGTAAACCTTCTCCTCTGTATCGTTACTGTCATCGTCTACAATACTTTTAATTATAAAATCATAAACACTTGGAAAGCGTTTATTTTGGATGGGCAGTCTCAAAATTGGTATGAAATTTGTGGTTTCTTCTACGCTTTTATTTTCCACATTAACTTCTGTTTGATCTTCATCTTGAATTTTTGTAACATTTTCTGTGGTGTATTGTGCCGTTATATCATTTGTCAAGTCAGAGATAGGCATTAAAACAGTTTCTATTTTTATCGTATCATCGTTTACACCGTCTTTATTGTTATTATACTTTACTGGTCTTGTCGAATATTGATCCTTTTTTCCATACAGACCTCTCTTTGAACTATAGTCGAAAGACTTTTTATTTTCGAATTGATTTTTCTTTGATTTGTAGTCAAAAGGTTCTGGTCTCAACCCTAGAAGGGATGCTCTTGGTAATTCACCTTCCTTATCAATCTCATCATTTTTCACTTCTAAGGGCAATATCGTCAATTCTTCGTGATCTTTGTCCTCATTATTATTTTCGACATATGTTGGAGAGTAGTCATTATTTTTTCCATATTGTCCTTTTTTCGTGTTATAGTCGAACGGTTCATTTTTTCTATCCATATACGATCCTTTCGACGATGGATCATAATTACTTTCAGACCACTTTTTAGTGAAAGGCGCTTCTCCATAATTTGATCCTTTATCTCCTTTGTGCGTTACGATGATGTCTTTGATTAACGCATTTGGAAGATTAAATAGAAGATTTTCCTCTACATTTAAATCAAATGGATATCCTGGTGATAGTATTGCAGAATTAAATTCACTGTATCCTCCTATTGATGTTTTGACAAATGGAGCAACTAATATAAACATTTGTAGGGAAAGTCCACCAGGGCAACCTTTAGGAAGAATTAATCGTGTTGGAAATCCTACTAAAGCGGAAATACTTTTGGAAGGAAGTGCTTCAATTCCAAATTCAGCATCCTTTACTAGTTTCAATAAAGTATTGTATGAATACATATCCTCAGATAGATTTATTATTTCTTCTGAGGATTTCGTAATAAGATTTTTCCCTATTTTGAGATTTATTTCAAAACTATCTAACATCATAAACATATTTTTCTTCAAGACTAATTCACCGGGTAGAATTTTCGGGCCTATGTATAATTTGACTAAGCCTTTTTGAGCCACGAGCGATGTAATATTTAGTTTGATAGTGAATGGTTTATGATTTAGTCTAGGTTGTTCGATTTTAACTTGGAATGTTGCTGTATTATTGATTGCTCTCAATGATTCCGAAACATCGAATTGAAAGTAATCAAAGTTTGTCATCATTTTTTTTACATCCACATTTATAATCTCGACTCCCGGGAAGTATAACTCGTTTTTCGAATAGCTTGGTAACACTTTGAGAGCTTCGTCGACGATTTCAACAATTTTTTTGTTAATTTTCCAGTACATAGGATCACGAATTGTTGTCATGTAGTGCTCTAACGCGGAGACAGAGTGTAATCTGAAAACCAAAAATCATTCTAAAGCTCATTTCTTTAAAATTCATCTAAATTATATACAATTAACAAAAATGTTAAATATAACAAAATTCGTAGTCCGTACCCTGTTCCTTGTTTAAAATCTTGTCCGAGATAGTATCGAGCATAATATTCATAGCTTTTATTACTACTTACAAGTATATCCATCACATGATTTAATATTTGAGTTTTATTGTGACCTGATTGTCTCTGTAAATATTTTTTCTTTGATTAATACAAATATTTTAAAATGCTTTTTATAAAAGTAAATTTACTATTAAAAATCATTTCAGTATGAAAATTATTACCATATGTGTGACGATTGTAGCCAAGTTGTCTTCTATATTTACAATAAAATCTACCTCAGCCACATTACTTAAATCTAAGAGACTTGATCGTTTTGGAAATTCATTCCCATTTGAATATATAAGCCTAGAATCATATGGGATATCGATAGGTTTGCTCCAGTCAACACTTGTAAGCTCTGGTAACCCATTAGCATATCTTTCTAAATCACATCTGATTGTTAACTGTTTCATTATGTGATACATATATTCACCATATCTACAATTCATGTTACTGGGATTATTAAACCATGGTGCATTCCGAAGCTTTGTGAAAAAGTAATATGAATTTAAGCCTACATCTTCGTGGAAGTAAGCAAGTTTTGTTTCATCATCGTTTTCATAATAACTCGCTGTATAGTTGGCATTCAATATATAAGAGTTTCCTTCATCCCTTATACCATCTACTAGTTCCACTTGTTCTCCAGCTAGCAGAGATGAAGCTGTACTTATGACGTCCTCACTAATGAAATAATTTGGAAGTATTTCATAAGGGGGTGGCACCGATATTTTGTCCATATCTTCTCTATGTAGAATAGCCATGTACAACGCGTCCACGTACAGACCACAATTGATATTTTGACGTGCCCACGAGGCTGCTTTAAAGAAGAGGTCGAAATTTCTAGCATAGCTTAGTAGTTCGAAAATTATTTTTAATTCATTTAAGTGGTCTTTATCGTATTCAGAAAATATTTCTCCCTTTGACAGTAAACCTTTCGCAGATTTTAAAGTTTGTAGATTACTGAATACATCAGGTTTCTGTAACCAAATAGGTAAAGACATAAAATTAATCATATGAAAGGAGGCAAAACCTGTCATTTTAAATAATAGGTGATTCAAGACAAAAGGGTAAACTGCCAGTAGGTATACGCATATAAATAATTTAAATAATAACAGTGAAAAAACAAGTTGATAATATTCTGTGTAGTTTATAAGAAAATTGCCGACCGCTTTCTAGTTTTATCCAAACATTAATTATGAACTATGTACATAAGACGATTTTGACTATAAAGTCTTGCGAATTTCTCCCTCTATATTATATTTATTGTAAGGAAAACTCTCACTACTTAAACGATGATAATATACAGATAAAATCAGAAAATAATAAATAAGTACTAAAAACTCGCTATCAGCATTTATTTTTCCGTTTATATAGTTTTCAAAACGAAAGAAACGAAATTTCCTAGGAAACCCTACATTACGTGTTCCTAGGAAACACTACACGCGATGTTTTTGCATGGTTACTGTCGTATGTATTGTATGTATGTATATTTATATGTATATGTGTGCCCAATTTATAACTATGTATGTATCCTGTCACCACTAAATTGAAGTTTAGCTAAATTTTCCTTCCCAATTCTTCTAATCGAATGATACTTTTAACTAAGAGTCACGTTGACAACAATGCAGTCAATACATACCGAATAATCGTAATCAGTTGAATTCAAGAAAAACTCTTGAGACAATCTCACAATTATAGGATCGGTACTCTCTTCACAGACATCGTCGAATAGAAGAAGCGTTAATTTTTGCATATTTATCCATCTTGATTTTGGTAATACTGAAATGTCAAAAGGATTTCAATTATGGATCAAAAATTTGTTTGAAATTTTATTCTCCTTAGAGCCTCTTTCACCATCTGTCAAGTAGGTCATTTAAAGTCACCGGCAACCGGGGATAATGGAGCTCATATACCTACCTTTGTTTGTATGTTAAAAGTCCCAAAAATTAAAAAGAAAATAATAAAAAAATCGCCTATCGAAGGATGCAGTAAATGCAGTATCGAAGGATGCAAGGATGCATAATTCAATAAAACATAAAATTATTTCTAAAAGTACGAGTAACTAATCAACACTTTACTTGTAGGTGATCTCACACACTGTAGGGATAAAGATTTTTAGTATTATTTGAAGTATTTTAACATTCGTAAAGGTTTTAATTTTGCAAAATTAAATAATAATTTATAATCAATTTGACCAACATTTGAGAGTTGTTTAATTTGCTTTTAATTAACTAAATTGACCTTTTTTAGAATTTTTTTCTGTATGTATGTATGTTCCTCCATAACTCTTAAACGAATCAACTGATTTTCATGAAACTTGGTAGATAAATATTTAGGCGTACGGGACACAGGATAGGCTACTTTTTTTCTTTTTCAATGCGGACGAAGTCGCGGGCGCCAGCTAGTATTATATATACTTTTATTATAAAGATGACAAAAAGAATTTTACAGTATTTTTTACACTTATGTACTTATACTTATTTTCACTAATGTGCGCCCGCGACTTCGTCCGCGTTAAAAAAGAAAAAAGTAGCCTATCCTGTGTCCTGTATGTCTAAATGTTTATCTACCACGTTTCTAGAAAATCAGTTAATTCGTTTAAGCGCCTCTTTCACCAACTAAAAGTAAAGTGTTGATTAGTTACTTTTAGAAACCATTTTCTGTTTTATTGAATTATGCACTCGGTTTACTGCATCATTCGATAGCCGATTTTTTTTAATTATTTTCTATTTAATGTTTGGGACAAACGTATATCAGTTAAATTATTCCCGGTGACAGGTGACTTTAAATGACGGTTTAGCCTAATTGACGTTTGAGAAATAGGCGCTAAATGTTCTATATAAGATGTTTGATTACGACTTATACTTTTTTCGTATGAATTTATTGCGAGTACAAAAAAGTATGTTGGTACCTTCTTGTGCAGTCACTGCAGGTCTAACAGGTTTAATTTTTATTAAATAACTTGAAGCACTTGCTACAATTACAGTTAAAATTAACATTAACGACTTCATGTTTACTAAAAAACTGCAGTCTCCACGAAATATTCTGTCCATATATACTAATAGATTTTCAAAGTTCATAGAACTTAATTGAAAATACAGATAATTAACTCTCAATTGTGAGAAAAGGGTAATCTTATTTAATTATTGCAACATTTCTTTATTATGAATGACAAAAGTTTATTGGGTCAATAATCCTTTTTTTTAATCATAACATGTTTATGATTCACATTGTGTTAGCTTTATTCTACTAACTAGTTGGCGCCCGCGACTTCGTCCGCGTTGAAAAAAAAAAGTAGCCTATCCTGTGTCCCGTACGTCTAAATGTTTATACCAAGTTTCATGAAAATCAGTTGATTAGTTTAAGAGTTATACACACACACACACACACACACACACACACACACACACACACACATACACACACACACACACACACACACACACACACACACACACACACACACACACATACATACATACATACATACATACATACATACATACATACATACATACAGAAAAAAACTAAAAATGGTCAATTTAGTTTAAGTATCATGTATAGAGCCTATAAACACGATATCTCTGAAAACAAAGTAAATTACTCCATGACCGACCTTTACAGATTTATTATTAGTATTGACTATAACAATAAATTGTTTGTTCTTGTTAATGCTATATGACACCTTTTGAATGCTCGATATTAATTTTCGTTAGTCCAGATTTAGACATAGCGCTATTCTCAACAGAAATTTAGTATTTTATAAAAATATCTAATGAAAATACCATATCTTTTAATATAAAGCCTACCTAGTCCATAAAAAAACTGCACTTTACAATACATCAAAGATATATGAGATGTCTTTCAAGTTACATAGATTTTTTCATGTAAAACGTGTTAGAAGAAAACTAACTGTGCTATTGTTCGGAGATGTTTTGATATGTTTTTCACTCGACTTTATATTTTATAACTTTGTTATTAACAATTTTATCCAAAAAATAGCTGTTTTTAAATTGCATAGAGACCACACATTTTAAATTGTGTAATTTTTAATTGTGTAGAAAAAAACTGTGTATTTAAAAAACACACATTTTCTTTGTAACACCAACAACATAGCCAGAATTCATAGGTCTCTTTATAGAAACACATAATTCTAGAATTATTCTTTTTCAGTTGAGATTAATGACCTTAAAAATGACCATGTAATAATAATAACAACAAAAGTTGAAGAAATAGGCTTTTTCATTATGATAAGGTCATATGCACTAGATGAAAGGAATTATTAATAATGTCAATTTTCACCTTCGTCTTTGACGAAATTTTCCAAGTCTCTAATCAAATTTTCATTTCATGGGTTATTATTTCTTTAGTTATTATACTCCTTAATTAGCAGATCACCTACAGAACTTATGGAGAGTGCCTATAAGCAAACAGTATCTCCAACCCGCTTATAAGGTTAGTGACTCAAACATAATAAGCATCTAAAGCAAGGTCAGATAATTACAAGGTCTGTCTTCAATGTTAGACGGTAGGTCAGAAGTTATCATTGAAGAAAAACTCTAATATTTTACTTATAATTAAGAGTATCACGTTTATTTTGATATTACTGGGCAGACTTAACAGACAAGTCTGGATACATCACTCTCAGTTGTAATCACGTATTGGGTGGCCTTATTTGCTTTATGTTCAGCTTATAAAATTCAAATGACCATAGCTTTTAACTCTTTCTTATAGTATAATCGAGATTTATTATATCACTAGCTGGCGCCCGCGACTTCGTCCGCGTTGAAAAAGAAAAAAAGTAGCCTATCCTGTGTCCTGTACGTCAATGTTTATCTGAAAACAAAGTAACTTACTCCATGAACGACCCTTACAGATTTATTATTAGTATTGATGACTATCCAATGTGAGGCTCATATTTGACTCTCTTTTATAATTCGCATCTCAGCTGTGTTTTCGTTTTTGTTTAACAGTTTACTTATACCTGTTTAGCAGTTTTAACACATATATTAGATGTTAGAGTAATAGTCTAAGATCGCCGTTTAATAACAGCTTACAGACGCTTGAATCAGATAAATACGCCACAGTTGCCAACAGTCGCGCTGATTGTTTTATATTTTTAGACGATCCCTCAGGAACCTAACAATTTTCTAGGACAAAAAAGGATAATCTCAAAAGAGGATAGGATGATCTGTTTAGTCGTTTTTGCGCAATTGAGGGAAAAACATAAAACACTCGCATTTATAAAATTAATAGGATGTACATCGGATAATAGGATGTAATAGGATGTAATAAAACATTAATTAAATTTTACAAGAAATATTTACAAACAAACTGATGCCCGCGGCTTCGTCCGCGTTGTAAAATAAAAGATATAACGCCTGACAAAATATTTAAAGCAATATAACGCCTGACATTATACTTTTGCTAAGCGTTGGATCTTTTTTTGTTCATCCTGAAATTCTATGCTACTATTGGTGAATTTTTTTTTTAAATCGGTTGAGTTGTTTCGAAGATACCTCCTGCATACAAACATAAACTACCTCTTAATAATATCAGTATAGACAAATAAAATATACCATGTTATATTTACATTAGTTAACAGCTTTGTTTGCTAACCCTGTTAAATGAACTTTTAACGGAATATGTTTAGGTAAGTCCTAGATTAGCACATATACTAGACAATATTTTCTCGATATCTGCTCCCGTGGGGATAATACAACAATAAAATTTAGGTCTGAAATTCATTAAAATAATTCAGGTGCGAGCGAGGCAATAACTGCATATACAAATAACTAGCTATCCGCTCCCCGCTTCGCCTGGAATGTTTTTTTTATATACAAAAAACTTCCTCGTTTATTTTTCTTCCCATTAGTGAAAACCTTATAAAAATCAGTTGAGTGGTTTAGAAGTAGCGGAGTTTACTAATAATAAATCTGTAAGTGTAGGTATTGTATATGTATGTTCCTCCATAAGTTTTAAACGAATTAACTGATTTTCATAAAACTTGGTAGATAGACATTTAGACATATAGGACACAAGATAGGCTACTTTTTCTTTTTTAACGCGGACGAAGTCGCGGGCGCCAGCTAGTTTATAATATGTAGAGATTGAAATTTTAATGAAAGATAAATAACAGCATTATGTGCTGTTGTGTTTAGGTGAGTGAGTAAGGGATACCAGAGCCCATTACCCCATCCCTCCCTTATCCCTTATCCTTAATCCTTCTATGGTCGGCAGCGCACTTGTAGCACTTATGGCGTTGTTTGTGTTATAGGCGACGGTAGCCACCTACCATCAAGTGGACCGTTAGCCTGTCGGTCGACCTTAACATAAATATATATAAAAATGGTATACCTACTGTTACTTCGGTGGTTTTTCCATGAGGAGCATCAAGCAGTCTGCAAGATACCTAACTTCCTTAGCAATTTAGAGCAGATATAGCTTAAGGATTAGTAAGGATATAATAATATTTATATATTATAATTCACATAGATGTATATATTTGTTATTATCTTGTTAATACATTCTTAATAACTATGTTATATGTTATATGTTGCCTATGTTATTTTAAGAATGCTATTGGTACTGCCACGCATCTTGTGCCATAGACAAGTGTTTTACTTTACGAAGTATTTTACTGTAGAAAAGTAAATGCATTTTTTTATGTGAACCAATTATTGTTTTACAGTAAAAATGACTTGTTTAAACGCTTAAAAAAATAATTGTTACACCCCTTAAGAACTTAGTTTAAATAATTAATTTGAAATAAACAAAAAGACAATTATGTTACAATCGGATGATATAATATCTTTGTTTGCATACTGTCTCACTTTTTTAGTGAGTAGATAATGATTATTTATCGAATATATTTTGTATGGAAAGTTTATGCAAATTGGACGTAAAAGAAAAACAATTTCTTGTTTACATTTTGGGTCACGTATGAAAGTCAAGATAGCGTAAAAGGTCACAGTTTAAAATTATCTGTATAGATACAATAAAATGATGTCACCATAATTTAAATTCATGCATTTTAATCCATAAATATTGTTATTGAAGACAAACTTGTTTATTTTTATGAATGATGACAAACAAATAATAAATATGTAGACAATATTTTTAATAATACCAACGAAATTAAAAACATACCTGACGTGCATAGATTTAACTAATTAGTTACTTATTTAGAAGTTATTGAACTGATTACATTACTGAATACGATAAAATTAGTTTCACAAAGAATAAGGACGACAAATTAAACTTAGATAAGATAAGATTATTATAACATAAAATAACATTATTTTTGTTACTAGAAAAAAGAAAAATATTCTCTAAATAAGGGAATATGCTGTTCGAGGAGGCTGACAGCGGTACGATCTCCTTTATTATAGTATTTCCTTAGCTCTAGGGAAATATGGACATATAAGTAGCACGCATAGGATCTCTCTCGGTGTATTTCTCTGGTGTCACTAGACGGACAGGTTAAAATCAAATCTGTAAAAGTCATCGATTAAAATTTAAATCACGAATGCCATATTCTGTTAAGCGCCTCTTTCACAAACGTCAAGTAGGCCAAACTGTCATTTAAAGTCACCGGTAACAGGGGATAATGGAGCTGATATATCTTTGTTTGTACGGTAAACGTCCCAAGCATAAAAAAAAATCGGCTATCGAATGATGCAGTAAACCGAGTGCATAATTCAATATAACAGAAAATGATTTCTAAAAGTAACTAATCAACACTTTACATGTAGTTTGTGAAAGAGGCCCTAATTGTAGGTAATAGCTTGTTTAGTATATGATGCTTGTAATTGTAGGTAGGTACTTATTACACACCATAATACAAGACCTGATTGTAGTCCTGTAGGGAAGTTCGCGTATGGAGATTTTTTTTTTTAGGAAAGTTCAGGAAAGTTTTTTCTCAGTAAGTATTTTAAACTTGGGTGGATATTAATTATGCCAGCTGGTACATTTTCCGAATATGACGTCATAAGTTTTTTATGTGGAAAAAAATCTTCAGAAATCTATCGAGTTGGGTATCAAATGAAAGGGCTGCATGGGCTAATTAAAAAAATATGACGTACAGTTGTTTCTTAAAAAATAAAAATAAAACATTTTCAGAACACAAATTTAGTATGGAATCTTACTGACAGAAACGGCTGAATTATTTTTTCTAAAATATGATGACTATTAATGCTATTTTTCTTTTATTTACTTAGTACTTAATTTTTATTTTATTTAATAAGTGCATACGCGAAATGATCTAAGTATTCAATATAGGTTTCTATAATTTTTAACAATACAATACTAACGTTAAGATAATTGATTACATATATGCAAACAAATTGAGGTAAATGCATTGTTAGGGAAAGAAAAATCGAATAAAAAGGGAAAGAAAATCGAAGCATAGGGATAAAGGTGATAGGTATAATTATTGATAATGCATCGAGAAATGCGCAAGAGTAAAGGCATGTAGGTATACCTAATATGAACAAACCATAAATTTTTTTTAAAATATCCTTTAAATGTTTTAAAACTTATTAGTATTTTTATTTTGTTACATTTAAAATTTTGTTTAATAAATTTGTTTAAAACTTAGACAAAAAATTTAAGTTTGATAAATAATCGGTGACACTAGATAGTTTGATACTTGGTAATTATTAATATTTTCTACATAAAAGTACTAAAAAAAACTAATCCACTTCCGTTCCAATTTGTTCACCCACACAAATGTCACATAACCCACGGATTCCTTGTAAAGACTGAATAGAAGAAAACAAAATAATCACATTTTTAAAAGCATTAGAAATTTATGCGCAAAATTGCATCATGTTCTTTGAGATTATTCATTCGTAGCTGCTTCGTTAAATTGATGAGAATTAAATCGTTCTTATATAAAGTTGAGATTCTTGTATAAAACTTTAAAATAGTAAATATAATTTTGATATATAAAAAAACATCTAATTAGCACTAAAACTTATTTAAAAACTCTGTAACTGTATGGTTGCTGCTGCCATCTAGTAGCGAGTAGCAATAACTGAGCTATGAAAAATTTAAGTTAGTTTCTACTACAAACAATAGATGGCAATTAATACAAACAAATAATTTCAATTCGTTAGTCCATAAATAAATGCAAAAGTTTGTATGTGTTTATGGATTATGGCGGAATTTGGACGAAATTTTGCACACAGATAATTTATTACCTGGATTAACAATAATTGGATATTAAAGAACTATAAATTATTATAAATTATCATATTATTATTATACTGTAATAATATAGACAGACAACTAGTATGAACATTCCTTTTCCTTGATATATTCGTGAATTGTCATTAGCTACAAAATTTACGAGTGAACCAAATCTTGTAAATAATAATTACTTAGCTAATGCATAGCATAGAAATTTAGTTTGTGAAAGAGGCCCTAAGAGGTTTCATTTAGCAGTATTGGATAAACTTTAGACATTGACGATTTGACTTTCATGGCTTATATGAAAATGTTTACTTAATATAACTTAATATTACTTTAAATAAATTTACTAGTATGTTGCCTATATCGGCGTCTGCTATGTCCACCAAAGCAAATAGAATAAATTATAATTATAACTTTCAATAATTCGGAAAACTTTACAATGTTAGACATCTAGCGCCAAATAGTTAAATTACCTTTGATATGGTCATTTTTATATTTGACTGCCACCTATCTGAGTCTTGCAAAACTGCATAATGAAAAATATTCAGTTAGTTTGTATTAAAAACAACAGATGGCAGTAGATATATGAAAACTAAAATACTGCAAAACTAAGACATCCTTTATGATTTTTTAGTAATAATTTTACTCAATTCTACAGAAAAGCACGGGAAGCAGGATTACTGTTGGAAGTATTTAGTTGAATTTAATACTGGCCAGTTAAAAAGAAAATAAAATAGTTTAAATACGAAAAGGAATGTTAATTGTCAGATAGATGAAAAATATGTATTGAAGTTTTGTGATGTGAAAATATAGAAAAGAATGTTTTTTTTTATAAATATATTAAAATGTTAGTTTGGTGAATAAATTATGGGAAGAAGATAATAAATAGTATTTTATTTTAAGGAAATGAAGTTGATCACGCTAATTGAAAATAAAACCAACAAAAATTACTACAGACCAAAGATTTAAATCGAGAGATGCGGCATTACTAGCGAAAGTGTGTTACAAAATACAACATACATTATACTAAAGACAAAAGTATAAAATACATATACCTTTGTCTAAACACACTTTTAAACACAGACAACACATTCCTTACTTCAAACGTGACTGTGACGATAGCGACGCTCTCAACAAGCGACCGTCACTCACTGTAGCTGGCGTGCAACTGTAGTTGGGTTGAGCGCCTGCGCCCAACCCATTGTTAAGAATTTTCGGTGTGAACCCGTTTTTAGTATGGCGCGAGGAGATTACGCCGCATCTTTCGATTTAAATCTTTGCTACAGACCCTGTCATGTCTGCTCTCCCATACACAGATCGTGCCATACAAAAATATAACAAAAGAATGTAAAAGACAAATATACTTACAAAAAAAAATCTATTAAGACGTTTTTCTTTTTATATTTCTAAGAGCCATTCTTCTTCTTCTTTTCTTTTAATGTCTTGGCTCCATCAGATATTCTTAGTGTCATTAGTAAAAATAGCAAAATTGAAATTAAAATCAAAAGCAGCAGATCCCGAGACTATTCAGTCAAGTCTATAATTTTTCTTAGCGCCTCTTTCACAAACGTCAAGTAGGCCAACCTGTCATTTAAAGTCACCGGTAACCGGGGATAATGGAGCTGATATACCTTTGTTTGTACGGTAAACGTCCCAAACATTAAATAGAAAATAATAAAGAAAATTCAGCTATCGAATGATGAAGTAAACCGAGTGCATAATTAAATATAACAGAAAATGATTTCTAAAAGTAACTAATCAACACTTTACATGTAGTTTGTGAAAGAGGCCCTTATACTTATTAGATTTTTGCCACTAAGCGCTTCTTTCACCAACGTCAAGTAGGGTAAACCGTCACTTAAAGTCACCAGTCACCGGGAATAATTTAGCTGATATACCTTTGTTTACCTTTGTTTACCTTTGTTTGATATACCTTTGTTGTACGGTAAACGTCCCAAACATTAAACAAAAAATAATTAAAAAAAATCGCCTATCGAATGATGCAGTAAACCAAGTGCATAATTCAATAAAACAGAAAATGATTTCTAAAAGTAACTAATCAACACTTTACTTGTAGTTGGTGAAAGAGGCGCTTAGACTTTAGACTTAGATGCACTTTTAGACGAAAACAACAAAAATAAATGAGCATAAACATTGATTGAAGGTTGAATAGAAATATTCATTTATTTTTCAAAGGCGTTAAATTGTTTTTTTTCTTTAGATTTTCCCCCAGAATAGAAACTTTTATCTGAATGAAAAGTACCCTACGTCACGTCCTTTTCTGTACCACTGACAAAATATATACAAAATTTTATGATGATCGGTTGAGTAGTTAAAGTGAGAAAACAAACAAACTCGCTTTAGCATTTATTATATTATTAGATCATTGATATTAATAACATCCAAGTGTCCGAAAAAAAAGACATGTGTCCAAAAAATTTTTTATACGAAAAATAGGTATGTATTGATAAAACTAAATATTGGTTAGGGTGTTAGAAATAAAATAAATTTTAAATTGTAGGTGGTTTAACTTTTATTTATTACATTTTTTAAAATGCTACTTTAATCTAGTTAGCCATGTTGTCAAGAAAAATCTGTACATCCACTAGTTTAGTATTTAATAGTTGTGCATGTCGCGATCAACGGTGTTGTGGAAATCAGCATCCACGAAGTATGTATCCTTATAGTCAAACATATAGTAATTCTTCAAGACATAACGCTCCCATCGAGTCTTCATGTCGCAAACAGATTGCTTGTGGAAGATCTTTACGTCAAAGAATTTCATGTTTGGCGTATAGAAGTGAGTGACGTCGATGTGGCGATCGAATGGGAAACCAAGAGGCATCTTATCGAGCAAAATCGTTGACCTGAAGTCATACATCAGATCTTTCTTTGTAGTGTCAAAAATGGAAATATCCACATTGTCAACTAGCCTCAGAGGTGTTACAATGCAGTAGAGATACATCGACATACCACCACCATGACCTCTTGGAAGAAGTAGCCTTATTGGGAAGCCAGTATGATAGTTTCTCAGATCCTTGAACAGTAGGTCTCTGAAGTCAGTGACCCCATCCACTTTCTTCCACAAATCACGCGTCATCATGCGATCGTGAACCAGGTTGTGCATATCGAACGAGTTACGAACAATTGTATTCTTCCCTGTGACCAGTTTGTAAAGGAACGAGTCCAATTCGACGAAATTGAGTCGATTTATGTTTATATCGATCAAGCGGTGCATGTTATCATACTTCGGACCTAAGAAAAATCTTACAACACAGTCTACAGCCTTGTCGGATATAACATCCATAGTGATTTTGAAAGGTTGGTGGTTCAGACGACGTTTTCTTGCGAAGAATTTCATGTCGGAGCTGGTCTTCTTGATTTCGTCTTCAGTTAAAGTCACAACATTCGTCATGTCCATCAAGTAATCATCGAAGTATGTCACGAGCTTATCGACTGTAATGGTATCAATCTTGACGCCGGGGAAGTAGAGATCTTCTTTCGTGTAGTAAGGAAGACGCCTCTTGAACAATATAACCAAATCGACAAGACGTTTTTGTAATTGATAGAAGACAGGATCCCGTAGAGCAGTCTGATAGCAGTCGAGGACCGTGGGTACAACGAAATATCTGAAAAATGAGATAATTTTATTTATTTTTTGTTCGAAGCAAAAAAAAAGCTTTTTTGCAAAAAAGAAAAAAGGTTTTTTTTTTCTGCACTCACTTATCAGATTTCATTGTGTTGAGTCCAAGAACTGACTTCATTATGATGAACAGGTACCGGTAGGCATCTACGCGATATCTATCAGGGAAATCAACTCTTTCAATTTCACCGTATACAAGTTTGCCCAAATACTCCATATCATCGTGTTTCATTAGTTCAAACCGTCTACCGTTCATCTGAAACAAACAAAACATTTACTCTCATTAATAATAATGTGATTATAATATTAGGAAATTAGAGACTGTTATTATGATTGCATAATTGATGGCAAAACCATTTCAGAATTGGGCCAATGCCTAGCGAATTTAGACTAAGAGGACGTTAAGAGCCATCCGTTGTAAATGATGATCAATTGCCTATTGTTTGTAAAGTTAACAATAAAAAGTTATTAGAACTTACTTCTATATATCCCTTCAAAATAGCTTCCTTAATGATCATTTCGTATTCTTCAACAAGGCGGACGACATCCACATTATCTTCATGTACAACCACGTAGTTGTTGAATCTCATAGGCATTTGTACACCATTGTGTAACATCATCCAAGGCCAGTATCCGTTCCTGACTTGCTTATAATAGGAGAATGTTGGAATATCACCAAGACCAACAGACAGACGCTCTAAATAATACCTAGCCAGTAGTTGTTGGTACATATAAAACATATATTCACCACGCCTTATACCCATGGTCTTGTCGAAAATATCAGATTTCATCCAGAATGGATAATCAACGTGGAAGTAATAGTAATAAGTATTCAGACCAATATCTTCAGTAAAATATTTGAGTTTGTCTTCGTCGTTTAAGAACGTACGGTAATCATAAACATTCTCGTCAATGATATACACATCCTTGTCGGTTTTTTTGATTCCATAGAAATCACACAACTTGGCATCAAGCAATCCCCTCCTCATTTTTAACATGTAAGCTTTTTGGATCACGTCACCTCGAACAAAGAAGTATGGGTAAATCTCGTAAGGTGGTGGAAGTATGATACCCCTGCAGTCTTGACGATGTCTGCATGCCACTGTGAAGGCATAGACAAACATTCCTTCGTTCACGTGTAGACGCATCCAGCAGGCAGTCTTTATGAAGGTGGTGAAATCCTTAGCATAGTAGAGTAAATGGAAAAGAGCGACAACTTCATTGAGTTGACGATCAACATTAAGAGTGAAGATCTCGCCTCTAGGCAAAAAGCCATACTTGTACATGTACACGAAATGCTTGACAACATCAGGTTTCTGAAATTAGAATAGAAGGTCACTTCTTTTCTTTTTTCTAATTACTGCATGTAAGCTATGTAACCGTACTTACAGTATAGAAATCAATGTGCTCCTCAATCTTGTAGTTAAGGCCAAATTCTTCAATGTCTTTGTACATGCATGGCTCAGTAATGTGGTTCAACAACTTTAGGATGAAAACTTGCCTCTGCTTTATGTCGAAATTTACTGTTAAACACACATTATACTGGTTAGAAACATATTTACTAGATTTTTTTACAATGTTAACACATCCCAAAGTTAAAATTTCTATTAAATTGTAACTTATTGAAAAACCAAGCCATAACTGCATAGAAACAAAATATTAGTTATAAATTAAATAAAGTTATACTGAAATTATGATTCTATGAAGACGACAAGAAATGTCATTGGTGATTTAGCAATAATGAATTTGTGATTCACTGCAAAAATAGTTGTCAATTGCAAGCAGTTTTATATCATTTTATATTATTGTTCGCACTGATGCAATTTTTTTCTGCAAATTACATATATAAACATTCCTCATTTAATGCTCTTTAGTGAAAACAGCACGAAATTCCGTTCAGTAGTTTTTGAGAACATCGCGAACATGCACACAGGCAGACGCGGCGGGAAAACTCACAAAAGTCTTAACACTCTTTATCTCTGTGACCAGGATTAGATCATTGCTTCGGGTTAGTTGTACTTAGTTACTTACCAACTGTATTAAGGTCTTCTTCTGGTCTTGCCAAGGCTCCGACTGCGGCGGTTAAGCCGAGTGCTAATAAAACTAACACCCTCATGGTGCAGCCGTCCTAACCGTCCGTCAACTGTGTAACAAAATATGCACCACCCGCTTTTTATACTAAATTAAGATCTTGTTTTCTTTTCTCAATATTCTCAAAGGGTCACATTCATTTAAAAGATAAGCTATCGGAGGTGTATTCAACTGTTTATTTTATACATACATAATTTTTTATTCTCTTGAATAAAAAAGTTGCTATGGTATTGCAAGTCAATAATTTGCATTGACCGATAAACATGGTCAACAATACAATAAAGTACGCTAATTATCTAAGTACTTGATTAGTTTTGTAGGCGTTTACCATTAAGAGGTTATTATACATTAATTATATCAGTATAGCATAAAGAATATTATTGATAAATACTTGTAAAAAACAACTGAAGGCAAGGACTTAGCAGAAAAGCATTTTGACTTCTTAAAGTAAAATTAAAACTTATTATAGATAAAAATACAGTGCCGTAGTAGATCTTTTTTTAAAATTATGAATTAGGCAGATTTATACAATAAATTCTATTTTCTGCGTAAAAAAAATTAATAACTCCCCAAAAAAATTCTTTCTCGCATCACAGTAATAAAAAATTTCAGCAACAACTACACTTGTTTTTAAGCTTATTAATTAACTTAAGTTCTGTACTAAACTTTTAATAGACTAGTTTTATTTCATTTTTTCATACTTTACACAATATCTAAGAAAAACTTTCCAAATTTAAATCTTTTCGGTTATTTTAAAAGTTTCTTGTGCTATACATAATCAATAGTTTTCGCAGCGCACACCAAATTGAATGACTTTTGTAGGCAAATTTTTGATACCTTGGATTATATTATTGTAATTTTGGTAGGGATGTTACTCGCTGCTGTAAGAGAGCCGACCGAGGATCTCTAGTGTGACTGCGCAGTTGCATGAAAGCGGCTGCCGGCAGCGACCCAAAGTAGCTGCTCATCAGAGTAGGTCACAACCTTGGGTGGCAGGCACGTTTTGTGAGCACGTTATGTCTCGCAAGGTAGCGGCAGAAAGCAGCGGGGAGAGGATCCTCTCTCCCAGCCAAAACGCCGGAAGAGGCTCGGAAGAGCCGAAACGCCGGAAGGTGGCGGCTGACCTATGTCCGCCACCTTCCCCCATAACCGGGACCTGGGCGGTAGTCAGGGGAGAGTTCCCCGAGTCGTGAGGTTCCCCGAGATGGCCGGCGTACCTCCATCTTCGGGTACGCCAAGGTTCTGACAGGGAGTATAAAACTCCACTTTCGGGTACGCCGAGGTTCCGACAGGGAGCATAAAATTAGCCCTCCCTGCGCTGGGCAGTATTAATATAATCTAAGTATTTTTTTAATTTATCTTTTACGAAGAAACATACAAAAAATAAACATATCTTTTCTCTTTAGAATATTAGTGTAAATTAAATAAAAAATGAAAATTATATTGTTTTCGTAGTTGGAACATCTCCTGTTGTGAAAAGTACACGATTTCATATTTAAACTGACGTTTTGAAACTGACGTTATGGGATCAAACCATCTAACCGCCCTCAGCCAATAATTATGTGCAGATAAAAATTGGTTATCGATCTTTAAAATATAGCTCATTAGCTTTTTTATAATATGTCCCAATATCACATTGGCAACACGTCAATATATCGGCAACATTGTAAACGTATCTATATTGTTTATTTCAAAATATGAAAAAGTTACTTGACCTTATTACATTGTAGCGAAATTAACTGATAAATTTAATCAAATTTACCTATGGTTTATCTCAGTAAATTAGCAATGTTGTGTCTTTATACTTATTTTTTTTTATAAACTAGTAACCCACCCCGTTTCTCACTGAAACAATTGCTTATAGAACAATTTTAATCGTATTTTAAAATTATTTTTCCAAGTAATTAATTTATTATTACCTACTAGTTCATGTAAGCATACGAAAATCAATAACTAAGTCTAATTGAATCTCGGTTCCATTGCCATTTTAGATTGCTTACCCTGAGGGCTAGATTGATGACCCCAGTTCTATTTGAAATCATCTTGTATAGAATATGTGTTGGTCGTTGGTGCCTTGAGCTTGCCTTATGCATTGTTCATAGGGTGAACTACCCACCTTGAGTGTCCACATTTCGGTACAAACGGTTACGCTTTGGTAAGAAAACTATTTCTTCATAAATTTTCTAAATTAAATTAATCTAGATACTTCATTTTTATTGATTTATATGAGAAATTTTCAAAAAAATATTTACAATTAAAAAAATCTGTAACTATTATTATTATTATAAGAGCGGTACTTAATAGATCTTTGACATTTTCTTGCGTTGCTAGTAGTCAATAATATTTTCAAAGTTTGAGTGAATATGCATCTTCTTTGTGAGCTCGCTCCATCGTAGGCCTTATCTTCGCTACACAGCTAGATGCTGGCCAAAAGCAAACCCATCCTTAAAAAAAAGATTTAATTTAATTTATCAAAATTTTATAATGTTTGTATATTTGAGAAACCAGCAAAGCAAATGTCTAAGGCCGGTTTCAGAGCTCTCCTGACGTACGACCGACCGTGCGACTGACGCGCTTGTCATTTGTATGAAAATTCACAAATCCTTACAGAGCTCTCCTAAGCGTACGCACGCGTATTGCTACCGCGGTCGGTCGTGCGTGTCGACAGTACTGACCGTCAGGAGAGCACTGAAACCGCCCTAATACCTGCCTAATGTGCACCCGCTTTTACAATCCTTTGAGTAGTTTAAAAGAACTTAGCAAACAGACTGACAGATGCGATAGCGACATTTATTATTAGAAATTTAAGTTGTTTGCTTTTATCTCATTTCGACCATTGTATACCTATAGTTGCTCTTTGACTTTATAACGTAAACACCTCATATTATTAGGTATAACTTTTAAAAGTTTTAATCTAAAATTCGGTTTCGATTATTCGGTGTTGAAAATATTTTATTAAAATTTACATTGGACTTTCAGTAACAAAGTTGCAGACGAAACCTGTTTAAAATGACCACGGCAAATGATGTTAGTTTAAAATAAAAAAACCGGATCAAAATCGGTCCATCCATTATGACCTACGATTAAATTTGAATTTTGGAGTCGGAGAAGCCACAAAATTAAACTGTCCAGTTGCACTGACTCCAAAATCAACTTATTATAAATTGTAAATTGGTATATAGGTAAGTATCAATAATTTCGTTGAATGTTCTTTAATTCTCTTTGATTTGAATTAATTAAAATATTATTATATTTTTTAACTTTTTTAGTTTAAGTTTGTACAATTTGTAAATGTCATGAAGTCAGTTTTTGTTTTTTATAAAAATATTTTTATATATTTTTTAGACGATCTCTCGAAAACCTAAAAATTTTTTTAGAATAAAAAGTGTTCTATTATTTTAATCCAGGTAATATACCAACTGTATTATTATTTTTTATTATATTCGACTGGCATAAAAAAAACTACAAACAAATATTGGTTTTTATTGTTTTAAATACGACAAATTATTAGAAAAATGAAATTACATAAGGATCCAGCCAGAACCTCTTTAGGTAATGGAAATTCCGTTTGGATGATTGATTACAAGAATTAAAGCTAAGAATTTTATTCGAGAATTTTTCATAATTTAGAAAAACCTATTTACCTTACATAAACCTTTGGAGCTTTGAATCATACTCCAAAGGTTTATGTAAGAGATATTCTAAGTGATCAATATGTAACCAATACTTTCAAGATTAAAGAGTAAAGTTTTTGATGAACTAGTGACATTCTTTTTAATTCGTACCTACCTACGAGTATAATTGAAATTGGGAGATCTTTCTCCGACTTCGGTAAACAAACCTCGCAATCAACCATTACAATAGCTTGTTAATTAAAAACAAATCGTAATGAAACATCTTCGAGTCGCAAAGTAATAGACATAATTTGCTTAATACATCTTAATGGTGGGATTACTTTGTTCCATTACGGTACGACATTA
Organism: Synanthedon formicaeformis; assembly: GCA_945859745.1. Classification (NCBI taxonomy): domain Eukaryota; kingdom Metazoa; phylum Arthropoda; class Insecta; order Lepidoptera; family Sesiidae; genus Synanthedon; species Synanthedon formicaeformis. Next base: position 7,031,272 of record OX243969.1, on the reverse strand, counting down.
ACCCTAGACTATACGATGTCTATAAATTTTAAAGCTTTCTAGATTCGAGAGAACTGTACATTTATTTAATTAACAAAACGATTACATAGCAGATAATAATGTTAGAAATCTAGGACACACGACAGTTTTTTTGTTTTATAAGTAATAGAAAATGTTTATCAAAAACAGTTTAATGCTCAAATATTCCATTGGCGTTAATTATTAATCTACAATTCATACATTTGTAATTAATTAATTAAAATTTTTTTTTTCGTTTGTTGTTGCTCATCGCATTTGCTATGCATATAATACATTTACACAGTACACATACTACTAGTGGTAGTGGGCAGGATACATACTACGGAAAGTCGACGGCCGTTGGGGTTGAAAGGTTCTCGAATGGAGGCCAAGGGCCGGCAAACGCTGCGCTGGACGTCCACAATAAGGCCCGCGAGTTGACGATGGATCCAGGCTGCTTCTGACCGGTCCTATTGGAAAGCTATGGGGGAGGTCTATGTCCAGCAGTGGACGTCCCATGGCTGAGATGTAAGCGTCACTGACGCTCATGCGAGTTCAGTGCTTTTCTCTATCCCAAAATGGTTTAACTTTCCTAAAAAATCACTTTTACAATCACTGAGTGCGACGGTGCGAGTACAGTGTTTCCCAAAAGTGCCCAACATGCCCAAAGAAGTTTTCATTTCAAAATTGCATCCGTGCAAAGCCGGGAGCGGTCCGCTAGTAAAAATAAAACAAATGACAGAACGTTTAATGAAATAAGTATGGAGATTTCCGAGGGCTAAAAGGCTATTACATACCCGCAAAGATTACATCAAGGGTTAACGCCAACAAAACATCATTGTACCCATGTCTCTGAAATCCTTTAAGCTTTTAATAACAAATAACGTCTTCGCTGTAAACTTGGACTAAGCAGCTTTTGAAGAGAAAGTTCCACTTTTCTCACAAACAAGGTTACGGTTTTGTACAGTTCCCAATGTCTGTACTGACATCAACTTTGGCTACGGTACATGCGCAGTGTAAGACCATCAGGATAAATTTGGCGGGCGGTACGGCCAGTTGCTTGACGTTACGCATTGCCTTCGTGCGTGCCATCCGACGGGATACCTTTAAAAGCTACTTAAAACAACCGAGTGTATTTATGTAAGCATTAAACAAAAGTAGAGGCATGTTGTGTGTTTAGATGAAAACTTTATTCGAATTAGGTGTTTGATTGTCATCTTTTGTTAGCGGGTGAGTAATTGTCCGATTAGCTCTAAGTTTGCGAACATTTTCGCGGAGTTTCTAATTTCTAATGCATGAGAGTGTTCCCTTGCTCCTTTGTGGTTTTTGACGATGTTATATGATCCTCTTGTTGCTCTTTTATTATGTGTGTCGTATGCCAAAACTTCCTTGACTTCGTAAGTAATAAAAAAAATCCGATTTCATTATGTTAGTACCTACTTACCTTAGCTGCGCCTTTATTGTTGGTTGAGTAAATGAGAGCTAATGTTGTGCGATTCTATTTCCGAGTTTGTTTGTTTGACCGACATTACCTTATCTTACCTTTACTTTCCCTTTTTTTTAGTTAATGTTGTTGTTTACTAATTTAAAAAAGTTACAATCAGAAAACAAATATTAAGAATAAAAATATTGGTTGAATAAAAAAATTGTCTTAAAAAATAAGGCCCCTCAATAAAGCTCAGATAAAGCTTAACCAGTTTTGTATTAATTTCTGTTGAATCCTACTATTAAATTCGAGCAACCGTATTAATATACATAATTATATAAATAAGTACATAACAATACTTCTATGGAATAAATATAGATATTTAAAAAAAAAATTCGAAACTATAAAAGTTTAAATCTTACACCATTGGGTCAATGGTCAACACGGGTTAAAATATTATTAAAAATAGTAGGTATAAAGATATGGGTGAATATTTTCTATAGCAATAAGGAGTTTTATAGTCTTAAGAAAAAATTTCGGAAAATTTTAGCAGAAATTTTTATTACCTTATTGAACTGTTGTGGAAATTGCTAGGATAATCATAAATCAGGCAGTAGAAATCATATACAAGTGGTTAAATTGTGTCCCCAAATAATGACTATGCGTACCGTATTACCACGTTCAGTCACTAACAATAAGCAAATCTGAATGAAGATCTTTTACGGTACTATCTCTAAGAATTTTTCTCTGACCGAGAAAGTTATAAACTAGGGGTCACTGGGGACCTGGAAAATGCTAAATTAAATCTTATGGCGTACTATATAAAGAAACATGATCATTTCATTAAATATAGGATGACGGACGAACAAATTCTGATACTGGGGTGGGAAAATTGGTTATATTGAGATTTATGTTCGAAGTTTGGTTTACACAGTCGATCCTAATGAAATAGGCTTAACCTGGTTACATATTTATTTATGGTTATATATTGGCTATGTACTTATTTACTTATTCGTACATAAGAGTTAACTTATTAAATGTGAGTGAAAATCATACATCATTTAGGGCCGGCGCTAACAGACGGTATGGCACGGAACCCCACAGCAAAAAATTTTTTCCTAAATCAAATCGATTCGATCAGATCATGGGCAGTACTCGAGGCACCGCAGCGATGTTGCATTGACCATCGGTATATCAAAGTATTGAAGTGTTTGTACCTACCATAAAGCTACTGTGTCGCTTCGAGTATAGACGTGAGACCGAGGGAGATGTACTCTCTCCGAAACAGTACAGTATAGCCAGCTGTGTACAAAAAAATATCTCTCAAAGTTTTAATCTTATTGAAATAAAAATCAGCTCTTCCGAGATGACAGTCTACACAAAAACACAGAAACGGTAGAGATCTATAGCAGGAAAAACGTACACAGAGAGGAATGTCTGTCCTGACACTTGACACTCATGATATTAGCCTTTTTTTAGGAGGGGACATGACGTTTACCTCACGTTTACGCACTATCCCTCGTCGACGGGGGAGTGTGGAACTAGCCCGGTGAAGTGACTTATCACCGGGAACACCCACTAGAACCACAGCTTTACAATCCATACAGTTGGGCAACGCCTTTGATGTCGGGCGACGCCGCCACTCGTGTGAGTACTTCGCTGTCACGCGCTAGGGTTGTCACAAAATGGAAAATCCGCCACCGCACACTCAACTCAAAAACATATTGTACGCGCCAGCCTTGAAAGTTGTAATGCAAACTGTGTAAGTTCGCCGTGGCGGCCCGCGCCGCCCGCTTCCCCGCGCCAGCCCCCACCGTTGCTCTGTGCAACTACATTCGTTGCCCAACTGTATGGATTGTAAAGCTGCGCTAGAACCCCCTCCGAATTCCTCCATCAGCGGTGATGTGCGGGTCCGAGTTCACAGCGAAGCAATATCCTCGGATCCCCACACACCGCTAAGTTCTCTTCGAACCCAGCTCAGAGCGATGGCTTCGCCACACTTTAAATATGGCGGCCCACTAGAATGGCGTGAGGCGCCACTCATGATATTAGCCTATAGTACAAAAATAAGTTTGTAACCGAATATTAATATTACATCAAAGTGAAATGCCGTAGGTACCTACTTATAACACTACGAAAATAAACTATCCGATAACAACATCAGTAAACTTCACAGATCCGTTTAACAGCGAAGCAATGTGCAGAACCTAGTTTTGTAGCAAGTTTAAAACTACGTTACGAGCATTTGTGGAAAATTCCTATTAAATTCAGTTTTATTTATATCTACAGACTTATTGATTAATATTTATGTATTTATCATTTCAGCTCTGATACTGGCTGGGTAGAATGCTCACAGTGTTATCTTTTCGCTTGGTGGGCCAATAAATACAAGTTTTAATATTCTTATACAATATTAAAACTTCTTTTATTTTATTTTGGAGGAACTCCTTATATAAAAATTAAATATGTGAATGGTACAAGTGTTAATATGTGTACGAAACCACAAGGCTTACTATCGTCTACTCTTTCGGGCGTTATTCTATATTCGTGTTAATTTTGCAAAGCTTTACTTTGAACCCAAACTGGAATATACAATTTCATAAATGGCATATTGGAAGAGAATTTCTAAGCTGAAAATATTTCATAAAATAACTAACCAACAAGCGAGTAAAAAGGAATTTCGCGTCACTTGTCCTCTATGAAAATAGGGTAAATCCCTATGAGAACCCAAAGTGGAATATGAAATTTCTAATTGACATATTGAGACAGTATTTCTGAGCAGAAATTATATTTATAAAATAAATGCTTAAACAACCAACGACAAATCCTGGTTAAAAAGAAATTATAATATATCTAAATAATTTATATTGATAGACATGCGTCATGTCTTGTGTCTATCAAAATAAAAATAAATCCCTGTATGAGTAGTCACTTTTCAATAAAGTCTGTCCAAGCTCAGGTTGTGTCGAGATCAATTTCACTCTAAACCCTTAATAAAATTTCAATTTTGTTATATTTTTATTAAAGCTATTCAGAAATGATGCTAGCATATTTTGTACTGTGTGTTTTTCATTTTCAATTATAATACATTCATAATATCACTATTACGAAACCTTTTCACATTGCCTTTCGCAGTCTTTTGGGCAGCCCGTCAGGCAGCAGTAATCGCCCCTTACAAAAGACAACCGTGAAATAACAGCATATGTGCTGTTGCGTTTCGGTTTATGAATAAGAGATGCCAGACCTATTTTCCTATTCCTTTCTAATCCCTTGTTCTTAATCCTATTATGGTCGGCAGCACACTTGCAGCATCTGTGGCGTTTCTTGTGTTTTAGGCGATGGTAGCCCCTACCATTGATAAATCAATATGTTAAATGTTAAAACATAAAATATTACATAAAATACAGTCTACTTAATGGTAAAAGGCTACCGTCGCCTATAACACAAGCAACGCCACAGGTGCTGCAAGTGCGCTGCTGACTACAGTATGATTAAGGACAATGGATTGGGAAGAGATAAACAAATGAGCTCTGTCATCCCTTACTCGTTCACCGAAACACAACAGCACACGTGCTGTTATTTCACGGTTGTTTTCTGTAAGTTGGCGATTAATTATTGCAGCCAGAGGAGCTGCCCACTTGACTGCGAAACGCAGTGTACTCTACTACTACTTTCCAGATCCAGACCAGAGCCAACTTTGAAAAATTCATTTACAAAGTTGAGCCTGCCGTTATTACATAATGTCATTACATCGCTCCTTAAAAACTAAAGGGCCACAAATCAAAATTACTCTTTTTACAGGAGAGCTAATCGAAAAAAGTTGAATTATTTTTTGTCCATTTTTTTCTTATTGGATATATATCAAATATATACATATTATACATCGTTAGAAGCGTATTTTTAAGTAGCATTAAATGTTTTAAGTACTTTTATAATAAACTGAATACTAGAAGAGATATAAGCATATAAGTTACTTTTAAATATATAAAAAATGATCAAAATATACTAAATATGGAATAAAAAAACCATGAGTCTTTTTACAATATACAATAAGAGGAATTGTGATTGTATTTTTGCAATAAAAACACTTTTGGATTTTTTTTTGTTTTATGGCCCTTTAGTTTTTAAGCAGCGACATGTTAAAACATTATGTACATTAATTATGTAATGCTATGAAGTCACGAAAGTATGTTATGAAAGAACATTACTAGTTGGCTTGTGAGTTGACGCCAACGTTTTCGTTTTATACTGTTGGTCAGATGCAAATTAAAAAAATATTTTCTAATCTTCATTTTATTAAAAACTTTTCGTATTTGTTTACAACTTCTTTCTAAAATAACTGAATATTCTTTGTTAACTTACACCCCTAAAACATAAAACTGATATTATTGATGTCATCTTTTCTTTGAAGACACCACTGCGATATTTTCAAACGTAATTTTAGATCATAATTTTTCATCTGTATAACATTGTATTTATATATATTTGTAAAAGAATTCGTCCATTATTTTGCTATTTATTACTGTGCCTCAAACCTTCCAATGCGAGAAGCCTTTTACAAATTTTCCCAACAAAAATATGATCCTTTGTAAGAAAATATATTGGTTACGAGAAATTCTTTGCAATTTCATTAAATTTGACTAATTAAGCGTGAACTGAATATTAAATAGGTATTCTAATAAATACAGTGTATTGAAACACATTGATTTTCATTATGAAAGAAAACGAGTAACAATTCTATATTTATTTTTCTAACATAAATTATTTTGATTGATACTTTAAAGCTTTCTGACTTTTAGATCGTTCGATCGTGCTGTTGAACGAAATATTCGAGTATTCGAATACCGTCAGGAACCTCGAGGAGGTGAGTCCGAATCTGAGCGCTAATCAGTTCGGTTTTCATCATGGCCGCTGCCGCTCCACGCTGGATGGTGTGCGGGCACTGATCTCTAATATACCTCTGGATGGGTTATCCCATACAAATTACAGATACTTTCGTGTACCATTTTGAAGCGCCGCCGCCGCCGTACGTAAGTACGGGAACTAATTTTGACGTTTGACAAAATATATTAAAAATAATAGTGTATGTTTTATTCACGTTTTATTCTATTTGTGTATGTCTTATGGACTGTTTAAGTTTATTTGTGTCCGCTTGAGTTTTGAAACATGAAGAAATGTGTACTCTGTAAATGTCCCTATCATGCGGACATCACTAGTTTTAGTTCCATGTACTTCATTCCAAAGCCTACAGCGCCAAAATGGCGATTTTCAAATAGACAAAAATAATTTGACAGCAGCCCATCCAGAGGTATATTAGAGATCAGTGTGTGCGTGCCATGGTTCAGGAGGCAGTAGTCCAAGGTCTCTTCCTGGCTACTGCCATATTGTTGGCGATGTTACTGAACATCGCTTGTGGAAGCAATGGTCAGCAGTGACTTTACGCGACAGGCGATGCTGGCGTTGGCATTCCAGGAACATAACGTGCTCAACGTTATGTTCCTGGAATGGAGGAGAGGCAGCGGTAAGAGGATACCCTCGCCCAGCCGATCTAAACCTTCCAATTTTTAATCTGTTATCTCCAGGAAGCTACAAAACTTTGTTTTGCAATACTTCATAGGGTAATTAAATTGCGGCTTGCACTCGTTTTGGTAAAATATGTATTCGGCTTGAGGTCAGTCCTTGTTTTTAATAATTTCCAATAAAAAATCTATTTTTAAATAAAGGAAATACGCAATTAACTATTTCATGAATAATTGAATATTGAAATAAGCTGTTCGTTCACCGTCTAAAGGATTAATGTCTAATGCCAAATTTAAATTCAATCATCTCCATAACTCCTACACTGTTATTTAATTTAGCGCAACTTTATTAAAATATGGTGGATGTAGGTCAGATTTAATAGAAAGCGAATGAAGTTGGTGGTGATCTAATTTTAATTCCGCTCCAGCAAATACCTTTATCGGACCTTTCACCTTTTACACAGGCCTTTTTTATACTCGTACTTGTCTTTTTGCCGATTAGTTTGACAGCAAAGAGAAAACTTGTGACTTACTTCGCACATACTTCGCCCCATTTTTAACGCCCGATGCCCGACAAAAAATCGGGGTGTTATAAGTTTGACGTGTGTGTCTATCAATGGAATCGTAGCTCCCAAATGGAAGGACCGATATTTAAAGCTGACGTGATCGGGATTTTTCTTAGCTATAATTTATGAAGATCTGTTCAAGCGTTTCTTTGAAGACCATCAACCTACTACTTCCAAATGTTCTATTGATGTGAAATTTGGTATTTACTTCGGTCGTATTTCTATGACATGATGCTGCAGCATCAAGAAGTCTGCGTGACACCCAGCTCCTCAGCAACTTACAGTTAGATACGGCGTTTTGTGCTCATTAGAAAGTCGGGGGTTAGTTTATAATATTAATTATAGATCGCTAAGGGCCACTTTCACAAACTACAAGTAAAGTGTTGATTAGTTACTTTTAGAAATCATTTATATTATATGAATATATTGAATTATGCACTCGGTTTACTGCTAGTATTTGGTACATGGTTGTTTTGATATTTCTACCAACACAGAACTTCGTTATTGTACCGCCTTCGTACCGCCTCAGAATAATAGAATACAAAATACACAATGTTCCATACAGTGTACGAGAAAATGATTTTTTTTTCATATTTTTTTTTCCTAAATATATCAGTAATATATAAATATACGTAGACTATAATATATAATCGTCCAAAATTCCTCAGTGTCTCAAGACAAAAGTCTTTGACCAATGTGTGTTGCCAGTGATGACATATGGCACTGAAATGTGTTCTCTAACTATGGGTCTCGTAAGGAAGCTCAATGTCGCTCATAGAGCTATGGGTTACATTGCGAGATCGAATTAGAAATGATGAGATCCGTAGACGTACGAAAGTTACATAAGGCAGCGGATCAGTAAGTTGAAGTGGCAGTGGGCAGGGCATACAGTACGGAGAGCCGACGGTCGCTGGGGCCGGAAGGTTCTCGAGTGGAGGCCACGGACCAGCAAGCGCAGCGCAGGACGTCCACCCACAAGGTGGACAGATGATCCAGGCTGCTTCTGACCGGTCTAATTGGAAAATTTTGGGGGAGCCCATGTCCAACAGTGGACGTCCTGCGGCTGAGATGATGATGACGATGATGATAATATATATGACTTCCGTAGAAAGACGGAAGTCACGGAAGGTATGGTTTCCTACCTATTTGCAATATTCCGCCCGGATAAAATCGTCTCACTAAAGACAATATGAGGAAGGATTTATATCAATTTAGAATATAGCGCTGCAATTTATGCCGGAAGCGTCGTAATAAAAACGGTACGTGTTCAGACGTGGAGTTGTTGTGGTTCTATGAATTTTCTGAAAGGGTAGAAACTGTGACACAAGAAAATGCTTCGCGCTCTTAGAGACAACATAAATTTTTATTAGAGAAACTTGCATAGTGACTTGTGGGCAGGACATAATATTTTTCTTTTCTTAATTTCGTCGGAATTTAGAATTGTGTAGGAATCTTACATGAAATTACAAGAATATACTTGAATTACAACAGTTTTTTGAACAGATGTTTGTTACTCTTTCACGCGAAAACGGCTGAACGAATTTGATGAAATTTTGATTATAGTTTATTACCTGGATTAACATAAAGGATACTGTTTATCCTTAAAAAAAATTAGTTTCTCAATGGTCAGGGTCACCGTGACGGTCCCCCCCTAGGTGGGTCAAGACCGTGCAGTGGTGGGGGGGCTTAACCCTCGGCAATCCGGGCGGTTGCAGGGGCCGGTGAGGTCACCGGCCTTTGCTTGGCTGATCGGATTGTCGCTGGGGAACTAACAAGACCCACGTGCGTGTGCTCCGAGCGGGCTCCGGTCATCGGAGCTTGTGGCGGAGCATCAGTTTGGAGGCTCCAACTGTCCGTTGGAGCTTCACCGGTCACCGCTCGCTGGGCCGAGGAACCGTACTCGGCCCACGCGGGTGTAGGCCGGTGAGAGATGGCACCCCCGGTCCTTGTGCGTCGGACCGAGGTATGGGTCTCGGTTCTGCGAACGAAGACCGGCGCGGGTCGCAGCGGGCGGATTCTCTCGGATAGCTCTGTCGCTCAGTGGTAGTTGGGCAACGCACGCGAAGACGGAGCTCTACGGCAGGGAAGGACCGTTTGGCAGAGTACTGCAATCGCGGCTTTGTGGAGGGTGGTGAAGACCCGGTAGCGCGGCCGGCCTAGTAACCACCCTCTGCAGTCGTTCGGAAGAGTGAACACCCGGACTCGCCACCCGGCCTAGTAACTCTTCCGACGATAACACGAGGTGAAGCCTGTCTCGGGCTGCCGCGATTGATGTGGAAATGTCAGGCGGAAACCCCCTTTGGGCCGCCCACCCTTAATGCCGTAGAGATGAGCGGCCACACGAGCAGGGGTTTTCCGAGAGTTTCAGGTGGAAGCGGCCTTCAACTCTGCGGTAGGTTGTGCCGCAGAGAAGAGGTTATGGGGTGCTTCATGAGTGAAGCCCCTCGCTGACTGCCAGCTGCGAGAGGTGGAGGTTAGGCGGCTTGTGCCGCTTTGCCCAGGGGCGGCGGACATGGGGTCGTCCGCCGTCATCACAACACCGGGCAACGAGGGGAGACGTGCTGTGTGTTTCCGGTGCGTCTCTTCACGGCGCGGAGGTTACACTCCGCGCCTTACCGAGGTGGAGCCCGTAAGTGAGCGGGCCTCGTCTGGCGGGGGGATACCGTAGCGTGTCTAAACGTCCCCTGACCCCCGCCCATAGACGGCGCGAAGAAACACCGCGGGGTTTTAGTGGGTAGAAGTCCCACATACCCCACCGATCTCCCCATGGTCGGTGGGGATCTGATTCGCAGATTTCCTCGCGTTATAAAAAAAAAACAAAAAAAGGGTCACCGTGACGGTGCTACCGTCATCTCAGCGATAAAGATGATAGGCGTTATATTACTCGATTCATGGCGGACGAAGTCGCGGGCAACAGAGTACAATCATAGAAATTCTCAGTTTTTCTTTATGTTCGAATAAATTATTTAAATGACTTATCAAAGTTCTATTTTATTGACCAAACTACGAGTACATTAAGGAAGCAGACTATTGAATAATACAGACATCCGCTATCCCGTGAGGTATGAGGTATAGATGTATGAAGTTATCTTGTGTTAAGAAAGTACTTTAAAAAGGGTCGCGAACAACGGTAAAGTTCATTCCTGTGGGTGCATTTTCCTCCCATGAGAAGACATCTTACGAAAGAGGTTGGATTCGCTGTTAGTGGCGCGACTGAGACCGGAGAACTTTAGACCCAAGACTGAGGTACTCTACTTGTCTATATTATGCATAGACTACAAACCCCTACGTGGTGTGTGATATTATGCTTATATTACATTGAGGAAAGGTAATAGACATAATTATAGGGGCTAACTGGTCAACCTTCTTAAGAATGCATTCACCTTGAGGGGATGATAGATTTAATTAATAGGTGAAACAAGCCGGCGGCCCGAACTCATCGGTCTCATGGCTAAAATGCGTCCTGTCTCACACAGCACAAAGCGCGGGAAGAGCAGTCGAGTGAGATGCACAATGATTCATACCAAAAATAAAATCATAAACAGACCCTTGGGCCAATTGTCTTTTTGACAAAACTACTGCATATATCTATTTCGTGTAAAGTTATTTGAACTCTTGAATAACTAATGAATGTTTATATGCAAAGTATTTTGGAGTTTTTGTACACTAGAGTGACCTATTCAGCCTCAAAGTTGCATTAAAACTTGTGTTAAAATATGGATTTTTTCAAGGATCATATCTTTTAAATTAATTTTTTTTTTAAAGTTTGTATGCATTCGAACCTTGTTAACGACAAGATAAATCGGTATCATGCTTACTTTTGTAAATTAAACATAAAACAGGGGAGTAATTAACATTCTACGTTTGTATGGAGGAAAACTGACTTGTATTACCTTAAATGTATCTACTGTATTATTTAGACAAATTTTATTATATAGATATTTGAGTGTATAATATGTAAACCGTGATCAAAAGCAAATCAAAATTTGTATTTTTACAATTTATGAAATTTTTTTTCTGTGAATCACGCTATAAGAGCAACCTATTGCATTAGTTCCTTGTAATACAGTCATCAAGCGGCCCTAAGAGTGGAAAACTTCTTGGAGGACCATCTCCGGTTTGAATTTCCTTCTCTAGCTCACATCTCCATCGTTTGTAATTATTCAACGTTGAGCGAAACACTTTTCATTTACCTTTGCGATGAGTCCACGCCGAGTGAATAGGAATTTGATTATTAATATGCAAGCTTCATTTTGGTTAAATGTATCCTACTTTAACAATAAACTTTTGGGTTTTTTTGTAGGTATTGTTATCACTGGCCAAGTAAAACTTCTCTAACCTTAGCAATAGAAAATTGCTATACACGTTTTATTTTTTCAATGAGTCATATAATTTTTCTAAGTAAATAAATACATTTTGCACTTAATAATAGTCAATTAATAACATTTAAAAAAATAAGCTCATTTTTTTAACAAATAACAAAGTCAACGCGATGTTTACGTAAAGGTATCTTATGAATGAGGTTGGTTGGATTGGCCCCAATCGTGAATTTCGCTAAGTTAATTTTGTCGCCGATAAAGTTAAAAAGCTTTCCCTGTGCTTTCGCCTGCATAGCAATGAATGTTGTTGATAAGCCATTAATATACAAAATAATAAAAATGTTATGGCTTTAAAAATATTATAGGGTACCTTATGAAAGGTATTATTATGGACTAGCTGGCGCCCGCGACGTCGTCCGCGTTGAAGAATAAAAAAGTCTGTACGTCTAAATGTTTATCTACTAAGTTTCATGAAAATCAGTTAATTCGTTTAAGAGTTATGTAGGAACATACATACATACAATACCTACACTTACAGATTTATTATTAGTATTGATAACCAGAAAAAAATATTGATCCCGAGGGATCAGCTAAAATATTGAAAAAATACAACACCTGAAGGTTAAAATACGTATATGACCAATAAAAATTGAATAAATTATGGATATTTATTTTTCAGGAGTACTTTTATTTTTATTTTTAAATTTTTAAGATAAAGGACGAACGGTTATATCGTTACGAAATTACAGTCTTAAATTCCTTAAGCCACAGCAGCCGACCAATGGCTATTTATTTTTAATGTCTAAAAATAAATAATAACTGAGACTTGTTCAAATTGACGCCTTTTATTTGTAATATATTTTTCTTTGTATATATTTTATTTGTAATATTTATGAAAAAAATAAATAAAGTAATTTTGTAGTCAGATAACGATTCTTTTGATAACCTCTTCAACTATCTGGATGATATGAAGTTATAAAAAATATAACAATCGTACCTACTTCCTATTAGGTGTTGAAATATTATTTTTCTTTAACAAAATTTCTCTTTACAGGTATCAGCCGATGTTTAGAGATGTTAAACCTGTCACCGAACACTTATCGGCCTGTTGATGAAGGCGAGAGGACTGTGAATACCAAGAAAGTGTATTCGAGGAGACCGTGGTACGCTCCGGCTATAGACCCTCCGGTCGTTTTGAGGGAACACGAGTATAACGTACCAGGTATGCCATAATATATAACTAGCTGTTGCACCCGACTAAGTCCGCGTTGAAAAAGGAAAAAGTAGCCCATCCTGTGTCCCGTACGTCTAAATTTTTATCTACATACATACATACATACATACATACATACATACATACATACATACATACATACATACATACATACATACATACATACATACATACATACATACATACAAAATACAAATCTTTTCTCTTTATAATTTTTTATTTATAACTGAATGTCAGTTTGATACTAAGAAATCACTGCCTTCTCGTTTTAAAGGTTTATAGTTATAAAAGTAGCGAAAACACTGCAATGGGTTGCTATAAACAATCAAAATGTTGTGATTTTACCTAAATGTATGGCTAAATGTTGTAGATATTTCATAGCTAGGAACGGTGTTGATAAATTATAACAGAATAAATTGGTTTAGCAAGTCAAATGAACCTCGAAATCATATTATCATAATTAATACGGCTGAAAATGAATCTTCCTTAGATACTGATCCTGATTCTGATAATATGATGAGAGTTTTTTTTATTTAGAATTGTGAAATCTGTGAAAATATTAAAAATTATCAAGGTCACACTATAGAGAATTGTTTTTAGAATTGTGAAATCTGTGAAAATATTAAAAATTATCAAGGTCACACTATAGACAATTGTTTTTAGAATTGTGAAATCTGTGAAAATATTAAAAATTATCAAGGTCACACTATAGACAATTGTTTTTAAAATTGTGAAATCTGTGAAAATATTAAAAATTATCAAGGTCACACTATAGACAATTGTTTTTAGAATTGTGAAATCTGTGAAAATATTAAAAATTATCAAGGTCACACTATAGACAATTGTTGTTAACAATGTATATTATTTGAAGTAGGGTCTCATGTTTTTCCCCTATACCTACCTCTTGTTATTTTTTGGTTACACACCATAAATATGCATCTTGTCAAGTTTTCCCCCTAAGGACATAATTCAAACTAGATACAATGGATCAGCCTACGTGAACAGCGAATATTTTTGGTTTTATTTTTTGTACTTTTTCTAGAGCCTCGCAGTTCAAGGGTCCATTCTTGTACAATCTGTACCATTCGTTGTACTTCCACCAAAGAACTATGTTTTTCGAATGGAATTCAGCTAGTGAAACTCCTAGAGCATAAGTTCTAAGTCGACATTAAATCATGTGATGTGCATGTTGCCCACTGAAGATAATTGGATAAAGAACTTTTGTTATGCTACTCGTACACTATCTATGAATCGTACCCAATCGTGACTATGTTCACATATTTTATTTATTTCAATGACAACTTTCAAGAAATTAATGTGACGCACAATTTATAATATAATTACACACCCCAGGGCGCAATTATCTGAACTAATTAGGTTTGGGAAAATGTTATTAATGTGATATATTGGGGCTTGAAAGAGAAAATATTCGTTTAATAATCATCAAAATGTTCAGGCAATTTGATTACCTATGATGACTTTCATTTTTTAACCAATGTTCTCGCTTACTTTTTTTTTTACGTTGGGAAATCCTCTTGGATACCCGGCAGTGTAGGGGACACAGCGGGGTTACTCGTATGTCGGATTCCTACCGGCTAAAACCCATGTGCTTGCTAAAGCTTTCGTTTCCTAGGACAGCGGTGCCGTCATATAGCGGCCGTAATACAGCGGTGAATGACGTCACTAGAACGTTGTCTATGTAAACAAAATGGCGTGGTTTCCTAGAGAGCGGTAATTGACACCGTAACGTCAAAAAGCGGTGCCGCCATTTGCATGACGGCCATCTTGTCGGTTCTGAATGTTTTTATTGATAGCGGTGAAGCTGTTTTTATTATATTGTATACAGATACGAAAAGATGGTTGATAGCAGCACCGCTATCCTAGGAAACCGACATGTCGGCAACGTGAAGACGGCCGTCTTTTTGCGTTCTAATATTACGGCCGGTATATGACGGCACCGCTATCCTATATAGGTTATAGAAAACCAAAGCTTTAGAGCACCTGTTCAGAGTCTGTTACATTGGGTATTAATTTCATAAATTAAGAATGTAATATTCGTATCTTCGTTATTATGTTATGCATCACCTTGGCCATTATACTTTATCCTGTTCAAGATCGGTATTACATACCTACTCATACACCTGGGATTGCTTGGATATCCACCTTCAGCTTTGTTACCGTACTTTATATATAAAAAATGCTTTTATGTAACAACTATTTATATAAATGATGTTACATTTAAAATATAATTACAATTAAAAGTCAATTATTAAATATTTTAGAAAGTAGAACGGAAGTAGTACAATAATTACAGTTTAGACAGGGAAGGTAATTGAGTTGAGGGCTTTTTCCGTTGCTGTATCGTAGGAGCTATTATTAAACGAAGAAAAGTCAAGTAGGAAGCCTGAAAGACTGCACTTAGTTAAAAAATCTTAAGGGGTCTTTAATAACGTGCTCTTTTAACTTAACTTAATTAAGATCCTCTTTGCATTTTAAAGTAGAACTTAAAATTTCATTAAACTTTCAACTTTAATAGAATAAATAAGTTTTTTAAAAGTTAAATTTAAAGGCAACAGAAATAATAGTGTAATTCGTTGCATTAATGATCATGGTGTATCGCCAAAAAAATTATTTCATTTGAGGTGATGACACAAATGTAAATTTCATTTCTTAAATAAAATATTTTAAATACTTGTACTTACTTAAGTGTAATAATAATGTAAGTATACACTTATATGTGTAATAATACACTTAAGTGTAGTAGTAATGTCTTTAAAAAAATGCATTGCATTTTAACAATATTTTAGCATTATTTTAAGAAATTTTTTTATGCCACAGCGTCTGACAACGCCATCTAACGTCGAAGACGTTCACGTTACTCGTGAACTTGGGTGACGCTCACGTCTTCTTGCGAGTAAAGATATTTATCCCCATACAAAATTCTCCATACCTTTAGCTATTCCGGCCTCTCTAGTGTGTGGCAACCATCGAAATAATATCTTTTTCAAGTTCCCTGGTGGCAACCTATCTACCTAGTGTTTTTTTAGTGCCCAATGCACCTAAAAAAGTTTTCACTTACCTAAAAAAAAACAAAATTATGAACATTTATTGAAATTATATATGTTGTCTACAGAATACGATTCCGATTCTGATTACGGTCAACCGAAAGACGACTACGACTATGAGCCAAGACCAGGATACGCAGATGCAGTAACATCACGACAAGTGGAGACGCTATCGCAAATTGATCCTTCGCAACCTAATCATAAGCTTCAACAGCCAACTACTAGTACTGTATCGGAGTTCTCCATTGCCAATGCTGTTAATTTAAGAGGTAAGAATTTTGTTATAAGGTTTCTTATCGGATTCTTCTGCTTACAATCTTTACTCCGAAGTGGCGACAGTTATAAAATATTAAGGGCCTCTTTCACAAACTACAAGTAAAATGTTGATTAGTTACTTTGAGAAATCATTTTCTGTTATATTGAATTATGCACTCGGTTTACTGCATCATTCGATAGCCGATTTTTTTTATTATTTTCTATTTAATGTTTGTGACGTTTACCGTACTTGAGGTATATCAGCCCAATTATTCCCGGTTACCGGTGACTTTAAATGACAGTTTGGCATACTTGACGTTTGTGAAACAGGCGCTAACAATTTTAAATTAGATTCTATGATTGAAGTTGTGGGTATCGTATATATTTTACTCGTCGGTCATAAAAATTCATATAAAATATAAATTATATTGATTAATGGAAATTCTATAATAATCAGATAAAAATAAGTGTAATCACTGTGTGTGAGTGTTATCTTGCATTTGTTTGAACATTAAATAACAAAATAAGACGTTAGAAAATTACTCGTGGTGACGATATGAAAAATTGCATTGAAGTACATTGACTGCATAAAATTATGATTGCAAGTAAGTGATAGATAGTGAGATATATATATTACCTCATAAAATAGTAATACTGGTGCTTAAAAGTAATAATAAATAATACAAATTTGACATGATAACAAAATGACGACTACAGAGGGTATTTCTAAGAAGCAATAGAACAATGAATAATATTGCACATGTACCTACTTATATATATATATATATATATATATATATATATATATGGATTGCTTTCACTTACTACAATATTTTGACATAATAAGCATTATACCTATAAGATAAGATTATAAGATAATAATTATAAGATATAAGACAATTAAAAGATTATAAGATAAGCCGATAATTATGGCACCTCAATGCGGAAATTCAAAGTGCAATAAAGTCATAGCTTCTAACGAATTCTTAAAATGTGTAACCTGCACAAAAGTATTCCATATAAATTGCACAACAGTTTCTCGGAAAAGATATAACTCGTTTTATGCATGTAATAAAGAAGAAAAAGATAAATGGAATTGTAAACCATGTTTAACTAAATCAAAAGATAAAATATGCACATCATCACCTAATCTCAAAACCACATCATGGCACACTCCTTTGCATAATGTAACTAAGGGGAAGAGAAATGCTGATATTCTCTCAATTGTAGATTCCTTTCAATCATCAGACACAGAAGACGATGAAGATGATATTACCTCGCATACAGACACTTCAATAAACCTAAACAGAAGCTGTCCAAATATAGGTAATAAAAATGTCTATGTCGAATTACAAGAACTAAGGACCAAGCTAGCTGATGTACAGAGTAAACTAATGATCGCTGATAATGAAATTGAGAATCAATTAATTGAAAACCGTAGGCTGAAGCGAGAAATTGAAGAATATAAAACAAAAAATGCAACCCTTTCCCAGCTTTGTCGTACACCACCAAAAGCTATGGGGCAGAGGAAAGGTATGGACATCATAACCTCAAATAATACCCCAAACGCAAACTCATCAAGAAAGGCTGAAATCACTAGTCTAAAGGGAAGAATCAGTGAACTGAAAACTGAGTTGCGAGCATCTCAGGAAGAAATAAAATCCCTTAGTCAGTACATCGAAAATCTAGAGGAACAATTGTCTTTATCCCAACGAAAATTAAAGGAACCAATAAACTCTAAATTGCTGACGTGGGATAGGAACCTAAATACTCCACCAACTGACTCCAAGTTAACACGCAGTGAAATAGGTGACAATATCTATCCACCGCGCACTGTTAGCAATAAAAGAAATATATGTCTAATTAGCTCAAATAAATATAATGATATATTGTCAAATATGGAAAAACTTTTATCTAACTATAATTATTGTCACTATAGGATTTCAGGGTGCGGGATAAAATACCTGCTAAACGATATAAACACTAAAGTAAAAAGCTATACTATGAATGATTATTGCATAATAATGTTGGGAGATCAGGATTTTAAGGCATCCAGTAACTATAATGTTCTAGTAACATATATTCGAAAAATATTAAGTCAAATTACTAATACAAATATTATTATTTGTGTACCAACATATAAATGTAGTGATTTCGC
This sequence comes from Synanthedon formicaeformis, assembly GCA_945859745.1. Taxonomy (NCBI): domain Eukaryota; kingdom Metazoa; phylum Arthropoda; class Insecta; order Lepidoptera; family Sesiidae; genus Synanthedon; species Synanthedon formicaeformis. The sequence continues at coordinate 7,012,733 of OX243969.1, read as the reverse complement.
TAACATATTCAACTGGAGAGTGGAGCGTTTTAATGATTTATTGTGCCGTGATATTAATAAATATGAATATGCTTACCTTGTAGATTCTAACCTGGATCTGAATTATGATTATACTATGTTTGACAAATATACGGGAAATCTTAACAGTTATGGAATGGAAACATTATTCCAGTCTATATCTCGAACCATTACCTTGGTTAGGAATTTGAATGATGCACGGCTTATTAAGCAAAAACCTGTCTCTCAGATAATCGATCAACATGATGTGGGTATTAATGACAAGTGTATAAAAACGCCTATAAATTCGACTAAGGGTTCAATTTTGTCAGAAAAAGGCACTATACCTTACTATTTTCCAATAAAGAAGAAAAATTTGTTTTTTCGATCCTAAATCGGACCGACAAGACCATTCGCAGATATATATAAATATTCTTCACCAGAACATAGCCAGTATATTGTCCAAAAAAGAGATTCTAGAAATGACATTGCTCGAGCTTGTTTATAAAAATAATGAACCTGATGTAATTTGCTTATCGGAAACTTTTTTAAAAAAAGGAAAAGAAAGATACTTAAAAATAAATGGGTATGTATTGGCTTCATCCTTTTGCAGAGATCAACAGAGGGGAGGAACGTGCATACTGGTGAAAAAAAATATTATTCATAAAAAAATTGCGATTTTAGATCATCACACTATACAGAGACAATTTGAATGCTGCGGAATAGAAATTCCAGGAAATAATATGATTATTCTTTGTTTATATAGAACTCCTAAAAGCGACGCTATTATATTTCTGAATAAGCTAGATTATTTATTAGCCCAGTTAATTATAAAATATGGCTACAAAAAAAAGATGGTATTAGCAGGCGATTTTAATATTAATACATTAAAAGTTGATAAAACTACAAAGCTGATGAACGACATTGCTTTGAACTATAATTTAACTCTCCACATAACAACAGCCACAAGAAAAAGTTCATGTTTAGACCATATATTGAGTAATATCAAAAATGCAATCTCCGCTATCCTGCCACTTCAACTATCAGATCACGAAACTGCGCAATTATTAAAAGTCCCTGTAAAGTCAATTAAGAGAAAACCGGAAGCATATTTTATATATGAAAGGGATTACAACAATGACAATGTTGAGAAATTCAATGACTGTCTCAGTAGTTTAACATTTAATGATATCTTGCAAGAGACGGATCTAAATACAGCATTTACAAAATTTCATAATCTATTTTGCCTCTTCTACAAACTATGCTTTCCTAAAATAAAAATAAAAATAAATAATAGCTCTACGAAAGCGAAATGGATAAGCAAAGGCTTAAGAATCAGTTGTAAAACAAAAAGACTACTACGATATAAATACTACACACATAAAGATACAAATATAAAAAAATACATACGCAGAGTATTCAAAAATATTAAAGAAAAGTATATACATCTCTAAAAAAATCAATAATATTAAGCTTATAAAAAAGAGTAAAAATAAATGTAAGACGTCATGGTCTATTATAAAGGATGAAATAGATATGAAAAGTAAAGATTTTGACATGATTAATATTAATGATGACCAAAAGATCCTGACATGCCCAATAGAAATTGCAAATAAATTTAATAATTTTTTTATTAATCTCACTAATATGCATACAGGCCTGAAGAACTTAAAAATCAAGCCATACCACACTAAACTAAATTCAATGTATTTAATGGGTGTGACAGAATATGAGTTGAGAGGTGTGGTGATGTCACTTAATAACACAAAAGCAGTGGGACATGATGAAATTCGCACAGATATTATTAAACGTTCCATTAAAAATATTTCTCAAGTCTTAACGTACCTTATAAATCTATCTTTCACAACAGGAAAGTTTCCTGAAATCTTGAAGATTTCGGTGGTCAAACCAATTTTTAAGAAAGGCAAAAAAGAGGACGTCAATAATTATCGTCCGATTACATTAATATCGATATTCGCCAAAATTTTTGAGAAATTTATGACAAAGCGCCTAACGGAATATTGCAATAAAAATGATATAATTGTCCCAGAACAGTTTGGATTTCAAAGCAATAAATCTACAACCTTATCTATTTATACATTAGTGAAGTCAGTATTAAGTAGCATAAATAATAAAAATAGAACTACAGTTATATTTTTTGATCTTAGTAAGGCATTTGATTTCGTAAATCACGAAATCCTGCTTAACAAACTGGAGAGAATAGGTATACGAGGAATTCCTCTCAGTTGGCTAACATCATATTTGACTAACCGTAAACAACAAGTTGAACTAAAAAGACTCAATAGAAATAAAGAACTTGTTTCCTACTTTTCTGAACACAAAGTAAATAAAATTGGTGTGCCACAGGGAAGTATCCTCGGGCCATTATTGTTTTTAATTTATGTTAATGACATACCTAATATAACTAATTTTAAAAGTATTCTTTTCGCTGATGACATATCTATTATTGTAAGTACTGACATTAAGAATAATGATTTCAATCATGAGTGTGACATCAATAAAACAATTAAATCTACTATAGAATGGCTTGACCAAAATAAATTGAAAATCAATTTGACTAAAACGAATTACATTAGATTTGACAATTATAAAACTACAAAGCTTGACATTAAATATGAAAACACTAAAATAAAGGAAGTACATGAAGCTAAATTTTTGGGTGTAATAATAGACAAAGAACTTAACTGGAAATCTCATATCGATTATGTCTGTGAAAGAGTAAATAAATTTGTGTATGCCATAAAATGCCTTAGAAAAATTACAAACCTGGAGACGGCTATTACTACTTACCATGCTTACATAGTTTCGGTTCTACGCTATGGTTTGATTTTTTAGGGCAACAGTAGTCACCTACGGAGAGCCTTTGTTGCACAAAAAAAATGCCTGAGAGCCATGACTTTCAAGACACAGAGAGATTCGTGTAAGCCTTTATTCAAGGAACTTAAATTACTGACATTGCCTGAATTGTACATTTATGAAATGTGTATATTTGTTAAGAAACATAATTATTTATTTATTAAGGATTCATCTAATGGCAGGTATCCGGATAGACTAATAGTGAACGAGACAGTCAAGTTAGCTAAAATTAGAAAAAGTTGTATATATATGAGCATCAAACTATTTAATAAGATTCCTCCTAACATGAAAACTTTGCCTTTAATGCAGTTTAAGAGAAAATTATACGCATGGCTTACTTCACATGGCTTCTATGACGTCAGGGAATTCATGGATCACAGATTTTGAAGAGGTGGCTTAATATCATATAAATTAAATTAACTTTACATGGTGTTTTTAAATATTTGCATGCCCTTATAGGGTGGAATGTAGGGGAACATTATTGTTAATGTAATTATTGTAACCTATGTTTGGCAAATAAATGAATTATTATTATTATTATTATTATTATTATTATTATATGCAATAAAAATTTTTCATCAAAAATTCTACAATATAACTTACTTATGGAAAATATAATTATTCTATGTTATGTCAATCCTGTAGTTTAATACTATTGTTATTGTATTTATAAATATATTTAAGTGTTATATAACATACTCTCACTAAAGTGACGGTTTTAATGAGGCCCATAAAAGTTTTCATGACTCCATCCCATATTTTGTAAGGCCATTACGTTTCGCCATAATAATATACTCCAAATGATCTTTATATGACTACTCGACAATATAATAATACTTATGTGATATGATATTTCCTACTCTTTTAAAGATTGTTGTGAATTTATTTCTCTTTTTAGTGCAAAAAGTAAACTTTTTATTGGCACAGTTATACTTAACCGTAGTTTCGACACATAAACGGGGTGTTATAAGATTGATGTGTGCGACTCTGTGTTTGTGTATGTGTGTATCTGTGTATATATGTGTCTGGCTATGAAATCGTAGCTTCCAGACGGAAGGACCGATTTTGATCCGTTTTGGATCCCACACATCAAAAACAAAAATCATTATAAAATTAATAAAATTGCACCAATATTGTAAGTAATGTTTGCTAATGTGCATTTTCTAATAAAAACGTGACTTATGAAATTACCAATTGTGAACGGCAAAACTATATTACCTTACTTAATTTATTTCAGTGACTTACTATATTACTGCGTAGGATCAATGATTTATACCTGTAATTAGTACAGTTAGTAATTAAAGTTTTTGCTGACATACGACTAAGCCTTGCTGTCGTCTTAACAAGGTACTAAACGTTAAAGTTCATCTTCATGCCTTATCGCTAGTGCATATTTGAACATGAGTTAACTTTATGCGGCCTACGCAACTTCTACATTTAATGTGGGCGCAATTACGTACCTACCTGTAGCTGGTTGGCTGAAAGTCATTTACGCAGGCAGATCGGTCTAATATGATGACGTCACAGCTCACAGGGAAATATTTCGCCAAGCCTTCAGCTAAGTAGCGTAAGAAAAAAAGAACACAGCGAAAAGCGATACAAGTTCTTTTAAAAGATTTTCATGATTAGACCGGTAATAAGGTATTATACTTACATCAACGTATACACAATATAGTATTTCGTCATCAAATAAAACGTGGGAAAAAGCTCTTACCACAACAGTCCCTAAACAGTCTACATTACTTACTGCCTTTTTAAAATAATGTGACGGTCATTGATATTCTATGTAGGTATCTAATCATAAAATACGATGAAACAAAATATGTTTAATATGGATGTAGCTTATGTTTGAAAAACCTTTTTAATATTTAAGTACATCTCAGAAGTAATGGCAATGAGCATTAAAAGCTAAAAGCTTAGGTTAGGTAGTCGTAAAAAGATTGCGACGTAAAGTGCTATTGATGTGTGTCCATTGTCTTAAGCTGCGTTTTCACCTAGTGGTCAGAGCAAACATTTTACTTTGAGCAAATGTTTGCTGTTCTGTTTTCATTCAATGAGGAAACGAACAATTGTTCAGAACAAAAAATGTTTAGGTAAATCCGCGTTTGTTTTCATTTACGCACGAACGAACGATTGCTCGCTCAGAACTGTTCAGAACACTAAGTGAAAAGGCGGCTTAAGTGAAAACGCAGCTTTACTGAACAAATTAAGTACGGAACTACTGAAGCAAAAGTCACCTTTATATTTTACTAGCCTGTGCCCGCGACATCAGAATAAGCCTATGTCTTATTCTGATGTATAAGCTACATTATTGTAAAGTTTCATTGAAATCCATTCAGTAGTTTTTGCGTAAAAGGGTAACAAATATCCATACATCCATCCATACAAACTTTCGCATTTATAATATTATTAGTAAGGAAGGAAATAAGGATATTTTTTATCTGAGATTGTATAGTTATCTTAGGAAATGAGTATTGAATCTAAAATATTAATTTCTAAAATAAATAATTTATCAAAAAAATATATATAATCCTTTACTTTACGACATAGTGGTTACAAAATGATTTTGGTCTAACAGAAGCCGTGCTGGTGGCCTTGGGGGGTGCAAGCGCAGCGTTGGTTTTGCTCATCGTGATGGCTGGCGTTTTCGTAGCGCGTAGAAGAAAGAACAGCCCGTCTCCAGTGCCCTCACCACCCATACTTGTGTATCCGCCGCACGATGTAACCGCACCATGTTACTTGTAAGTGCATTTATTTGAACCCTTAGCACCCAAATGATTCCCAAGTATTAAGTAGATTTTCTTATAACCTGGTAAATAATACATTGAATTTGTGGGCTCCAGCGGTTGGAACGAGACGCTCGAGACTTTTCAATTGTAGGTTCGTCCATAGCAATTATGCTCAAAATTCAGTGTTGCGCCGTCTTCAGAAGTCGTATAATAACAACTTTTCCTCGGCAGACTTGTTCTGTTCGTCGTTGCTGGCATTCAGGAATAGCATTGGCAACATTCTTACAGGCTAGCGTCTACATTAATCATGTTTATGTTTACTTATGTTATAATTTTTAAGGCAGTGGCTGTTCTATGTAATATGTATGTATTATATTTAATATGTGTGTATGTATGTATATATATTTAATATGTGATTTTTATAGTTTGTTTAGTTTGTAGGGAATAGTATAATTTTGTATTTTTGTTTTATATATAATTTTTTTTTGTATAAATGCAAAATCCATAATTGGCTGTTGGGTGTGTTTTTGTTTTTGTTAGTAATTTTTGAGAGCTGTGGATTTTGAATGAATAAATAAATAAATAAATAAATAAATAAATAGCATTAAGCCTTTCCTGTCATAAAAAATAAAGTCCATCAAATTAAATTAATGTGTGACACTAATATAGTTAGTGATGTCATTGTCTAATATGCAAGAAAGATGTTGAGAGGTATCTTTAATTTTTTTTTTATAATTTACTAGTGACGCGCTCCAGGCTTCGCCCGGGAAGCATTTATATATATAATTTTTATTTATAGATCAATCTCTTGCATCAGTTAGGTATACTCAAAGAGCAAAGAACCGTCTCGCCACCTCGCTAGTAGAGACGGCATTCAACGCTTTCCATACAATTTCATCGTGATATAATCTAATCTCAGCGTTTCTGAGATTAGTGACCACAAACGCACTGAATAACAGAAATTCTAAAAAAAATATTTTTTCACCTCAGTAACGACATTTAACTGTGACGGTATTAGAACGTGTAAGATATTTTTTTAATATATTTTTTTAACGCAACATTACAAATTTTTTCAAGTTTACGATTTTGTTTTCTGTTTTTATTGTAATTGTAGTTTTTATTTTATAAACACACACTTTCATTATAATAGAGAAGTATAAGTAATAAATAGAATTCATTTACGTCGGCGTTTTAGGTAAGTTATTATGATGGATGAAGATTGAGCGAAGTTATTCCATAAAACGGAGTTTATGTTTTAGTTAAGTTTTCGCAAATACTATCTCCGGAGTGAGCTTATTCACATACTTTGAAGCACATTCTCTCTAGCAACTGCGTATGTATATATATACTCATTATATTACTTGTATGAAATTCAGTCCAACGCCCTTGGAGCTCTATTTGATCGTAGATGGGTACTGCCTATAGTACTGCCAATATTTGCTGTTATATATAACCAATATAACCACAAGTTGTAAAAGGTCTATTTGTTGTTGCGTGCCTATAAATTATATTTAGATGAATGAGCAATAACGCAAAGTAAAGTGATTAATGGACATTTACAAAGTTTTAATGGTCTGTCTTTGAAACAAGATAACTTTATTAATACAATTACAGAACTATTTACTTAGTCTTCCATTCCGTCAAGATCTAACAGAAATCGGTTTTCTTTAGAAATTTTTAATTTTGTTCATAAGTTTAAAATAGAAACTCTACTGATGTGTCGTTTTCCCTGTGAACAAGTAAAACTAAAATCAAATTCCATGTCTAAATAATATCTTAATTTTCTTTTAAGTAGATACTGCCTTTTCTATTGTCTGAAATGAAATTTATAAAACCTTATTATATATTCATATGATCCACAAATACGATATTATACTTTACACACACAACACGTCGTGTAGCAAAGTTGTTACATGCAATGTATACTCTTTGTTTCAAATTGAATTATGCTATTTCAGCTTTTATTACATTCGTCATAGCGTTCACATCCCTGGTTTTATTCATATTGGCTTTCTTTACAACATCTAAAACAAGTCAAAGTACAAATTGACTGCGAAACGAGCCAACTGTAACCACATTTATTACGAGTTAGAACTATCTAGAGGTTTCTACTGCACTTGTTATTTCTACTTAACTTTCACTTACGCTGTGTCTTAGAAGACCTTCTAAGACACAGAGCTAAAGTGTTTTATAGTTGTTTTATAAATCGATAGTGCTTTGTTCTCATTTGCACACATTTTTCTCCAACATCCTTGCATCCTTTTCTACTGTGGATTTTCTTGGAATATCTGAGTAATGATTTAAATACAATGTTTAAGTGAGTAAAGCTTATGGACAAAATTGATGTGAAATTTTACCTACTAACGGCAGTAGTCAGAGAAACTATAGCAAATAACTTCAACTTGCTGTAGAGTTAATCTTAATTACATTGATCACTTAAATTAATTAAATTTCTCAATGTCCATTAAATACTTTTATATTACATGCCTATTTTTCACAGAGATTTAATGTTGATAAGGTGTTGATATTTTGAACAATTTTTGTGCCAGATTTACATATGGTTTACATACACAGTTATATTTTATATATCTATTTCATTTACAAATTGTTCTTACTGCTAATCTATACCAATATATAAAGCTGAAGAGTTTGTTTGTTTGTTTGGTTGTACGCGCTAATCTCAAAGTCAATGTTTTATGTACTTTCCCATGCATAGCCTCCAATCGGCGTCCAAATCAGCAATTAAACCTAATTAAGCTTTTTTCCTGCGCGAAGCCCTGAGCGTAGCTTGTACAATAAAATATAATGTAAAAATATCATAGATATATAATATATAAAGATTGTTATTTAGTTTATTCCTAACTACCCTCATGTAGGTGATCCTATTCCTCTCCTACCTCGTGAGATACAGTCTGATCCTATGCCACATATTACTTCTCTTGGCATACCGTGGAATATTTCATCCGCTTTAAAATTGTAATCTCCCGCCGTAACAGGTTGAAACTTGCATAAGAAAACAATTTTCACCGCCCTAACTCCTGGTTGTCTTTCAAACAGAACAAAGGAAGTGAACTTCTCATTGCCGTCGTTCCGATCTTCGTCTCTTGGTGAACTACGTGAATCTGGCAGTATAAGCAGCCTCGGGAGTGAAGTGCTTTGCCCGCCGATCCCAACTCAACTACGCTCCAATTCATACAGTGAGTACCTTCCTATTTTATTCGTACACAAAGACTTTTGTAGAAGTCTTTGATCGTACAACAAATATATTTATTATGTATGTATATACACCGCTGCGAAAAGTAAAAAATAATCTAAATAAAAGGCCCAATGTAACTTTGTTTTAAATTATAAAATACGAGTTTAAATTCTACTAATTTTATAAATGCGAAAGTTTGTAAGGACGGATGGAAATATGGTTAGATATTATTACTCTTTCACGCAAAAACGGCTGATATGATTTGAATGAAATGTAGCACACATACATTTTATTAATTGGATTAACATATAATAAATAAATAAAAAATAATAATAGAAAATAAAAAAAAATACTCATATAAGTAAGAATTTTCTTTTTTCGAAGCGGACGAAACCGCAGTCACTAGCTAGTAATAAAATATTGGTGAAAATATATTAAGGTTAAATAGAAGGTTAAAAATAAAAGGTGAGTTAAAAATAGATCAAATTGTCTAAGGGCCTCTTTCACAAACTTCAAGTAAAATGTTGATTAGTTACTATCAGAAATCATTTTCTGTTATATTGAATTATGCACTCGGTTTACTGCATCATTCGATAGCCGATTTTTTATTATTATTTTCTATTTAATGTTTGGGACGTTTACCGTACAAACAAAGGTATATCAGCTCCATTTTCCCCGGTTACCGGTGACTTTAAATGACAGTTTGGCCTACTTGACGTTTGAGAAAGAGGCGCTCAGACTAATTATCTTAAACTTTTTATATGTAATTTAAAATGTACCTATACTCGTACATTTCGGTCGGATAGTAACTGTCCTATTTTTCTTTTGTGTTTTTTGATTCTAGAAATATTTATCTAGAAATGTCAACGTTTTCAATAAAGTTAATAGTCGAACGTAGTTATAAAACAGGTAGAATAATAACCTTTAACATTTAAATTATTTTATTTCGATATAAAGTACTAATTAACTATGACATTTATTACCTAGAGTTAAAAAACTCATTAACGAAGTTGTTTTAAATTTAAAGATTATTTATGAGCATTTTTCAACCTCGCAACTTAGTAGTCATTTTCTCTGTTCAAATATAACAATAGAAATCTTTACTACACACAGTACAATACAATACAATATTTTGTAAATATTAGAAACAGAAAGAGAACGAAAGTAAGAGTCTTGAAAATTATAATTTAATTAATTATATCTTCTACAATAACTTCTATTTATGTATTGACAAATTGATGACACGGTTCACTTGATGACATTGCTTGATGGTAAGTAGTAGGTACACCTATTACCACAACCAACGCCAAAGATGCTAATATAGATGCGCGGTAAAATTAATAGGAAGTTCTCATAAGGAACTTAGTATGAGAGACATGATGAAATGAAATACAGGATGGTCCTTTGTTAGTACATGGTTATTGCTCCTAGACG